>JAEOAD010000001.1:124347500-124937500 GCA_036365145.1 Orientallactaga sibirica
TGTGTTACCATGTATTGATTGCATTTTTTCATTCACTTGGAGTGGGCAATTTTCTGACTGACTCCTAGATGTTGCAGGTTTTGATTGTGTTTCAGCAGATCTAGCAGGCTTTCTCTGACACACTGACACGAGGAGTGGAGTTAATATGGATGGAACAGAGCTCCAGCCCCTCAGCCCCCCTGAAACTCAAAGGTTGCTCCCCGTTACTATGGGGTGAGTACAGTAATGGTTTATGTTGATCATCAGCTTGTTAGGAACTGGCATTATCTGTGAAGGAGTACCTATGTTCGGCTAGCTTCTGTGTGTGCCTGTGAGGGATCTCATTGACTAGATTAGTTGGGGTGCAAAGGCCATCTTAACTGTGGGCAACACCATTCCATGGGCTGGGGTGCTAGCCAGAATAAAAAGGAGAGAGCTGCTTGAACCCCAGCCTTCATTGCTCTCTGATTCCCCACTGCGGACTGAACATGACCAGATGTCTCAAGGTCCTGGCGCCATGTCTTCTCTGCCATGATAGGCTGCAGCTTGGACCTGCCAGCTGAAAGAAGCCCTTCCTCCTTAAGCTGAATTTTATAAATATGTTTATTTATTTGCAAGCAGAGAGAGATAAAAGAGAAATAGACAGAGAGAATGGGTAAACCAGGGCCTCTAGCCACAGTAAACAAACTCCACATGTCTGTGCCGCTCTGTGCATCTGACTTTACCTGGATACTAGGGAATTCAACCTGGGTTGTTAGGGTTTGTAGTGCCTTAGCAGCTGAGCATCTGTCCAGCCCTAAACTGATTTTTCTCAGGTAATTTCCCTCTGTAATGAGAAGGTCACTGGTCCTGCTAAGCTCTCAGCTGTGGTACAGAGCATGGGAGTTAGTTCCTCCTTATTCCTCTCCACGAGGCTGTAGATAGGAAGGGTGGCCTTATTGCAATTGGTAAAATCTCTGATCCCACTGGGTGTCCTCCTCTGTCTCCACCCAAGCAGGGAGGAGAGTGCGTCTTGTCATTGATGGGTGGTGGGGTGGAGGCGCAGGAGCTCTACAGCATCTATGACACTTTGACAGTGTCTTCCTGGCTGCCTTATGGTGTGAATGTCCCAGCTCCTTTCATGGTCTTCTCAGATGTCCCTGCAGAGGGCATGAGCTAGTCAATCAGACCAGGACAGGGTGCAGGTCTCCCCACCTGCCTGCTGTTGAAGTCAGGAGACATCATGGTTTCTTCCATGGCATTCCACTACTTTAAATGTTGTCTCTCTTGCTACATTGCCACTGCACTAGCTCGCTGGCTGGAGAGCAGCTTTGTGCTGGGGCTTTTCTGTCTGTACCCGTTACCCTCTTTGAATTCAAGTCTAGGTATGTAAAGCAAAGAGGAACTCAGAGAACTCACCACTCTGTCACCCTTCAGGTCTCAAGGCCCCTAATGTGTGCGTGCTCTCTACCCCTTCTGCAGTCTTCTTATGTTGCTTATCAATAACCCTCAGAGTCTTCAGTTATTCTTAGCAGGAGGAACAGCATATCTGCTACATCTTTTGGACTTAGAGACTCTCAAGTTTTTTTTTTTTTTTTTTAACCTTGTGGGTTTCTTGCTTGTATCTTTTATTTTGTTTCCCTATAATATCAGTCACAATAAACTTTTGTAGCAAACTGTGTTAAGGGCTGGAGACAATGCCACTCAAGAATTTGCTTTAACCTTTCCCACAAGGCTGCAAGGGAAGAAGAGGAGGAGACTGGACAGGTACAGTGCGTGAGTGACAGTGTGATAGAAGGAGTGGGTGGCAAGTGGGCAGAACCTACTAAACGACTGAGTGGATGATTTGATCTCTTGCTGTGTAATTATTCTGATTTCTGTATACATCCTGGATGAACACCTCCATGCAGCAGCCAGGAGTGGCAACCTGTTCTCCAGGCCTCATTGGATGAGAAGAAATGTCTCGGACCATACAATGAACAGGCTATCTCTTTGTTCTGGTAATTGTTTTATTTGCTAAAAAGAAGCCTTTTAGTTTCAGGAAATCTCATTTGGCAATTCTTGCTAGTATTTTCTGGGCTATTAGAATCCTTTACAGAAAGTTCTTGCCTGCACCTGTATTGTGAAGTGTTTTCTCTGTGTTTTCCTTAAGTAGTTTCAGTGTTTCATGCTTTTAATTAAGATCTTTGGGGCTGAAGAGATGGCTTGGTGGTTAAGGCACTTGCCTAGGAGGCCTAAGAACCCAAGTTCAACTCCCCAGGACCCACATAAGCCAGATGCACAAGGTGGCGCATGCATCTGGAGTTTGTTTACAGTGGCTAGAGATCCTGGTGCACCCATTCTCTATCTGCATCTTTTTCTCTCACTCTTTCTCAAACAAATAGATAAAATAACATAATTAAATCTTTGTTCCATTTTAAATTACTTTTTATACAGGACAAGGAGTGGAGTTCTATTTTCATTCTTCTCCATGTGATATTCAGTTTCCCTAGCACCACTTTCATTTGGAGGGGCCATCTTTTCCATGACATGTTTTTGATACCTTTGTCAAAAATTAGCCACAGTGGTGTGAATTTATTTCTGGGTCCTCTGTTCTGTTCCACTGGCCGACATGTCTATTTTTATGCCTGTGCGATGCTGCTTTCATCACTGAAGCTCTGTGGTATGATTTTGTCAGGAATTATGATACTGCCAGCATTGCTCTTTCTTCTCAGAGTTACTTTGGCTACTGGTGGTCTTTAAGGCTCCACGTAAATTTTAGGATTGTTTATTCTCTATTTGTGAATAATGTCATAGAGGTTTTATTGATCTGTATATGATGAACCATCCTTGCATGCTCAGAACGAAGCCAATTTGATTATAGTACATGATGTCTTAATGTATTGCTCAATTCTGCTTGCAAGTAATTCAATAATTTCTCAGAGAAATTCCTCTATAAGTTTTGTTTTTGTTGTTTTATTATCTGATTTGGGGACCAGGGTGATAGTGGCTTCATAGAGTGGATTTCCCTTTATATTTTATGGGATAGTTTGAGGAGCATTGCTGTTAGCTCTTTGCAGGTCTGGTATAATTCAGCATGGAGGCTGCCCTATCCTAGGCTTCTCTTTGTTGGGAGATTATTATTACTTTAATCTCATGACTCAGTGTAGACTTGGTTCAGTTGTTTATTCCACTTAATTTAATTGTGGATGGCTATACGTGTCTAGAAATTTATTCATTTTTCCAACTTATTGGAAAATAAGTTTAAAAAATATTCTTGAGCTGGAGAGATGGCTAAGCAGTTGAGGTGCTTGCCTGCAAAACCTAAGGACCCAGGTTCAATTCCCCAGAATGCAGGTAAGCCAGATGCACAAGGTAGTGCACACATTCTCTGGAGTTTGTTTGTAGTGGCTGGAGGCCCTGTCATACCTATTGTCTTTCTCTTTCTCTCTCTCATAAGTAAATAAATTAAAAATGAAACTTTTAGAAAAATGAACAGACTTAGAAAAGATCATACTCAATGAATTCACACAATTACAGAAAGACAAAGGTCGCATGATGTCACTTACATGTGGTTCTCAACCTGGACCTGCTCCAGTTGATGTCATACCTGACAGGCAACTCAAGGCCCAGACAATAGGGATGAAGGGCTTTGGGGGGGGGGAAAGGTAGGGGTAAACAACACAAAATTAAATCCAAAATGAGCTGATTACATAGAGACCTTTATCCTTGGAGATAGCCTAAAAGACATAACCCTCAAAAGGTGTCAGTGCCAGGGATGGGATATCTTCCAGTGAGTTTTTGGCCAGGGAGGTCACAGATACCATCAAAAAATTATAGGCCATTGCTGAGGCCCTTGGTTTCCCACCAGGAATAGATGGTAAGACCCTATCGCTGAAGACTCCACATACTTGGGTGGCAAGTTCACTGAGAAATCCTGCTGGAGCTGAGCTGAAAGCCTCCTCCATGTGGACCAGCTAACAGAAAGTTGGAAAAAGCTACACTGCATGCAGTTCAATGGGATAGAGAAATCACCAGTGAAGATACTCAACAGTGACCACTGCAAGCTTTATAGGCCAAATGAGCCAACAGGTGCAATAGTGGCATGTCTGTTATGGGGGAAACCAACTGCTCTCTAATTGGACTGGAGGCCCGCTCCATGGGAGGGAACACATTCCTGTTACTGAAAACCTACAACAGGGGTATTCATGAGCCCTAAGGGTGTAATGTCTGCTGGTGTCTGACTAAATGTATATATTATGCTCATCAAACTGCCCAGTAAGCACTTCTCTTAATGTCCACATCCATATATTAATGCTACTCTCACTTTTGGTTAGAGTAACTTCTCTTTTCAGATGGTGGCGACCTTGGGATGACTCAGAAGGCATCGTGGTGCTGAGAAGAAGTGACAGAGGAGTGCTCAGCACTGAAACATCTCAAACCTACCTTCCAAGGCTCAGGGTCCATTGCGGAAGAAGAAGAAGAAAGAATGTAAGAGCCAAAGGAAGAGTAGAACTCCTTACAACGTGCTTCTCCAGACACAAAGTGGCCTGGACATCCATGACCTCACAGTGCCTGATACTACCTACACAAGACCATCATAATAGGAGGAAAAGATCATAACATCAAACTGAAAAGAGAGACTGATTGAGAGGGGGAGGGGATATGATGGAGACTGAAGTTTCAAAGGGGAAAGTGGGGGGGGGGGAGGAAGGGAAATAAGGGAAATAAGGGCTATTGTCTACAATTAAAGAAGTTGTCAATAAAAAAAATAAAGGGCCGGAGAGATGGCTTAGCTATTAAGGCGCCTGCCTCCTCAGCCTAAGAACGCCAGTTTCAATCTCCAGGTCCCACGTTTAGCCAGATGCAAAGTGACGCAAGGGCGCAATGTCACACTTGGCCACAAGGGGATTTCATTTGCAGCAACCGAGAGGCTGCTAGCTCACCCATCTCTGTCTTCCTCTCCCTCCCTCTCTCTCTCTCTGTGTTTCTCTCCAAAAAAATAAACAAAATAAGATAAATAAAATAAAATAAAATAAAATAAAATAAAATAAAAGGAGTAAGGGGGGAGCACCTGAAAAGAAGGGCCCTGGAGAGGGTAGGATGAAGCCTAAACTTAAAAGACAAATGTTTTTCTGTGTCTGATCTGTAACTCCCAGTACCAGAGATTGGTTGCTATCTACATTGAGCTGTTGATTGGATTAGAGAGGTCTCCAAATCAAGACAGCTTTCTGTCAAAGCACTTGATTACCTGCCTGAGGCAAAAGCTAAGACCCTATTGCTGAAGACACCATATGCTGCTGACACAGAGCATGGAGAGACCTGGCTGGAATTCAGAAGAAAGCCAGTCCCCAGAATTAGCCTGTTTAGTGCTGGAAAGCGCTACATGAGCTACTGGGGGAAAATAGCCAACAATGGTCTGAGCAACCAGAGGTCTAAGCTACTCAGAAGCAAACACCCTGACAGGATGTACACGCCAGTGCAACAGTGGCACACAGCCTCAGTGGGTAACCAGTAGCTTTCTGATTGGCTTAGAGATCTGCTCAGTGTAAAGGAACCCATATCTGGAATTGGGAACCAGACCAGAATCCTACGGAGACAAAGATGTTCTCCAGTGTCAGGCCCTCACTAGTCTTCATCAAATTCTCCCTAAATGAATAATGATCATCCCATTTACATTATGTTGATGTAACTCTCTGTTGGAGAATCTGTTCTTCTTTTTCAGAAGGTAGCAAGACCGGAGGAGATAAACCACCCCTCACACTTCAGCCAAGCCACAGCTGAAACCACAGAGGAACTGGGGAGACGAGCAAGAGTGCTGCTTCCATGCTGAACCTGATCATCAGCGCCAGGGTGAAGGAGACAGACCCTGAGGACACTCGACACCTACTAAAGCAGAGATCCAGAGGCTCCTAAGAGCTCATCACTGAAGTAGACTTAAAACTCACTCACCACAGCTCAGTAAATTTTGCAGAAGAGGGGGCTGAAAGAAAGTAAGAGCCTCAGGTTGAGACATCATGCCCAGAGACAGTCCCTTTCCCCCAAAATAACTGACTACTGCTCCCACAATGCAAAAACTACAACCACATAGGGAATACCTGCAACCCCACTGAGAAGTGTCCCCAACAAAATGGGGGCAAGAACAAGCGAAAAGAGGATACCAACACATGATGTATCCATAGAAGCATCTTGTTAATAATAATAATAAACATTAAGAATAATATTACCTAATGATCTTCTGAATTTCATTGATATGTGCTATACTTTTTTTTTTTTTTTTTTGGCTTTTTCAGGTAGGGTCTCACCGTAGCCCAGGCTGACCTGGAATTCACTCTGTAGTCTCAGGGTGGCCTCGAATTCATGGTGATCCTCCTACCTCTGCTTCCCGAGTGCTGGGATTGAAGGCATGCACCACCATGCCCAGGCACTTTTCCCTTTTTAAGCTCTATCTTTTTTAAAAAAAATTTTATTTTTATTTATTTATTTATTAGAGACAGAGAGAGGGAAAGAGAGAGAGGGAGATTGAGTATGGGCACACCACTGCAAATGAACTCCAGATGCGTGTGCCTCCTCGTGCATCTAGCTTATGTGGAACCTGGGGAATTGAACCGGGGTCCTTAGGCTTCGAAGGCATGTGCCTTAACTGCTAAGCCATCTCTCCAGCCCTAAGATCTAATCTTAACTGTGGTCTTCTCAATTTTTTTTGTACTTTGAATAATAATTTGTTGATTTTATTTTTTTCAAGAACCAACCTTATTTAATTTATTCTTTGTATTATTGTTTTAGTCTATATTTCATTAGTTTCTGCTTTCATTCTTATTATTTATTTCCAGCTATGTTTTTTTGGGGGGGGGAGTTGGCTTGTTTTACTTTTTCTAAGACTTTGAGATGCATCATTAAGTTATTTGTTTCTGATTTTAAAATATTTTATTTATTACTAATTTGTAAGAGATAGAGAGCAAGAGGGAGAGAGAGAGAATGTGTGCACATGAGAGAGAATATGGGCTAGTCAGGGGCTCTTGTCATTTCAAACAACCTCCAGATACATGTGCTACTTAGTACACTGGATTTATGAAGATTTGAACCTGTCCCAGTAGGCTTTGCAGGCAAGTGCCTTAACCACTAAGCCATCTCTCCAGCCCCTGTTTCTGATTTTTTTAATGCAAACACTTATAGCTAAAAACTTTCCTTTAAAAATAGCCTAGTTATTCTCAGAATGTCCTGGTGCGTTGTGGTTTCATTTTTATTTGCTTATAGAATTTTCTTAATTTCCTTCCTGATTTCATCAGTGACCCTCTCATCACTCAAAAGTGTTTTGTTAAATCTTTTTTGTAGCTTTTGCAATTTTTCCTCTTACTGATTTCTGACTTAATTTCATTGTAATCTGATAAATTATAGAAAATGATCTCAATTTTTTATATCAGTTAAGAGTTACTTCATGGCCTCAAATGTGAGGTATTTAGAGAAAGTTCCATGGGCTGCTGAGGGAGTGTGTGTTCTGCAGCTGTTAGGTGGAAGATTCTGCTAACGTTTGTTCCAACACACAATGAAAGCTACATTTTCTGCTTTAGCTTGTTCTGTGGTTTTGTTTTCTGAGTGCCATTCACTGACAACTAAAGCCAGTACTTTGATATGACATGGTTTTTGCTGCCATAATATTTATGTTGTTCAGGGAATGTGGTTGTTTAGTTTGCCCTTGGAAATGAGAAAAATGCCCCAGGAAGGTGACTGACTCTAGAATGACATCCGTGGAGGTCTTGCCCTTGACTTTCACCAGGAAGGGAGACTTCACTTCCTTTCAGAGCACTCTGCTTATACCCAGGAGGAAGGTTAGCACTGTGAGGGCCATGCTGCTTGTTTTTTTGGGGAGGGGGCATTTTCTCCATGTATGAGCCATTAGCCTTCCCAGCAGCTTCCTGTCATGGTGGGAGGTAGCGACGACTCATACCCGACCAGAGTGATGACCAGACTGGGGTACGTGATGAAAACAGAAAAGAATCCGTTAAGTTCAGGTGTACTGACATTTGCATTTTGTGAAATTTCTGTTCCAGTTCTTAAGAGACATAATTTTAAAGGAGTAGTTAGGAGTGCTCACAGAAATTCAATGCACATTTGAAAGGTATTTTTATGCCACTGGACTGCAGATTATGGTGGAATTGTTGCATGCTCTTTTCTCTTGGCCAGGGTCAATTTGACTTTGCTACAATATTTTGTAGGAAATTGTGAAAATTATGGGCACCAGAAACCCTTCTGAATACAGGCAGATGGAAATGGAGGGTGGTTTGCACCTCTGTAGCACTGTCAAGGAGCGTTTGCACGGTGAACTCTTACATTCTGAAGTCTCCCACCCAAGAGAGCTCCATCTGTTGAGCTTGGAGAGTGGAGGTTTGTCATCGTCACCCTTAAACATGCCGATCCCACCCCCGCAGTCCGCCTTCCTCCTCTCAGAGGCTGAAGCACCACATGATTTGAGGTAAGTTATGGTGGCATTCATGAGGTTGGAGGTGGTGTCCATAAAGGTGTGTGGTTTTCCTAGTCAGAACTTTCCAGCCCACATTTACAGTCTCACAAGAGACTCAGCAGTTTGGAAGGTAGAGACCAACAGGCCAGGGCTGAGCACAGTCCCCTGGAAATTCGCATCCATCTTGTCCTCTCTTTCTTCCCAGTGCAGCTCTCTATAAGGAATGACATCCAGGTGGAGAAGCAATTGGCCATGTGCTTGTCCTGGGAGAGCCTTGACTAGATGGGAGCTGGGTTATGGCAGCTGGTGTGAGTTGGGCTCTGTGCACACTAGCATAGGCACTGTGTCACACTTCTGGCCCAGCTGCTATGAGTTTTCTGGAACCTGTAATCATCACTAAAGTGGGGATTTGCACACTTGGTGGGTTAACAGTAGACTGACAGTCATGGGGAACCGTTGAATGTTCACATCCAACCCTTCCCAGACAAAATACCATCTAGGTATTTCCCTTTCTCAAACCATTGACCAAAATTAACTCAAAATAGACCACAACGTTAACATAAAGGTTAAATTTTTAAATTTCTTAGGAGAAATTTCTAGAGAGAAGGTCTTTATGTGCTATCACACATGAGCCATGGCAGAAAAATAATGGTAACTTGGAAGTCATCAAAATTTAAAACCTTAACACTTAAAAGACACCATTAAGCAGATGAAGCTGGGAGTGGTGGCACACACCTTTAATCACAGCACTCGCGAGGATGAGGTAGGAGGATCATGGTGAGTTCGAGACCAGCCTGGGCCATAGAGTGAGTCCCAGGTCAGCTTGGGCTACAGTGAGACCCTTCCTCAGAAAACAAAGACAAAAAACACAGCACCTCACAGTCTGAAAGAAAATATCCGCAGGCTGTGCTTGGCCCTTCTCCTTGGGGCCGGGATGGGGCAGACTTGCTAATCGTGGCCCAGAAGCATCTGAACGTGTTCCACTCTTGTCACGAACTACTGCAGACTGAAACTCCAGGCAATGACACTTTTGACTTAAGTGATGGACAAAGACTTTGAAATAAATGTTCCCACTCTGCAAGTGAAGCGGGAGAAGCCGGCATCTTCCTCCTCTGCTGGTAGGAATGCAAATTGCTAGAACTACCATGGAAAAGAATTCAGCCACAGTTAGAAAAATGGCATTTTCATTCTCCTTTTGGCTCTGCCACCTCATTTCATCATTTACTCTGATGATAGGGTTTCAAGTATAAAAACACATGCTTACAAAGTTGTTACTCAAATGCTATGTGGAATTACAAACACTGGCCGGGTGGCCAGGACTGAAGAGAAAACCCTCCCCGAGCTGCTGGGAGACTCCTGAGGGTGGATTAGTAAGTACAGACCAGGCAAGGATTGCAGCTTGCTTTTGTCTGCCTGAGACAAAAAAAGGGGGAACAAAATTTACATGCCTTTGTTCATTTGTGGGAAAATCTATGAACGAAAACATCACATACACTCAAAGAAGACAAACCAGGGTCCCCCTGGGTTGGGCCAGGTGGGTGGAAAATGAAAGGAGTGGGAGGAGATGAAAAATTCTCTGTCAATCTCACTGTCTGGGTCTCACCTCTGAGTGCTTGCTAATGTTCTCCCTACTCCAGAAGAGGAAGTCAATTTGTTATCAAAGATGGCTGGAGATACACCCCAGGATGGAATACAAGAGGAAAAGAAAAGAGGTCGCTCCTTTACTGGCATGAGTCACATGACCAACGAGAGGGAGACTGGAGACTCGGGGAGAATTTCCAAGTATCTTTTGAGCATAGAATTTGGACTCCTCAGGCTAAATGTAAATAATAATTCTAAATAAACTGTGCGTGTGTGTGTCTGTGTGTATGTGTGTGTATGTGTATGTATGTGTATGCGTCTGTGTATGTTTGTGTATGTGTATATATGTGTGTGTGTCTGTGTGTATGGTGTGTATGTGTGTGTGTGTGTGTATGTATGGGTGTATATATGTGTACATGTGTTCTTCTGTGTGCAGGTGTGGAAGCCAGCAGACAACCCCGGGTATTGTTCCTCAGGCATCCTATGTCTTTTTTGAGGTATAGTTTCTCACTGGCCTGGAGAGTGCCTGACAAGCTGGACTGGCTGGCAGTGAGCCCAGGGATCTGCCGCCTTCGCCTCCTCCATGCTGGGATTATAGAACTTCATAATGCCCGTTTTATTTTTTATTTTTTTAATTTTTTTTAATGTGGATTCTGGGGATCAAACTGAGATCTTCATGCTTTCAAGGTGAGCTCTTCATCAGCTAAACCATCCCCACAGCCCTAAACAACCTTCTAAATCTCGTTATCGGGCATATTTTCACAGAAGAAAGCCATCCTGACCCTTGTTTTCCTTTGTAGTACTTTAGGGTCAAGCAAACCTGACACATAGGTCAGCGGAGGAAGGAGCAAGCACAGGGGAGGGGGCTTGCTGGTTGGGAAGGAGGGAGGGATGAGTGCAGTGCCGGATGGAAATGCAGAGTTACTGTGAATCTGACAGTTTTCACTCAGTGGCGAGGTGTCATTTTGTCCTTTGAGCTCTCCTTGGCTAGGTGACTGTAGGAGGGGGCACTGGCCTTTGCTCTCCATGGTCTCTGGTCACAGTTACTCAGTGTTTTTGTAAGAACCCAAATACAGGATGGCTCCCAGGGTTCAAAGCCTGGATTCCTGTCACCACTAAGATTCGCCTCAGTTCCTTGGGTCAGTTTTGCTGTCTGTGTTTCAGGTGTGAACCTGGCAGTTGTGCAGACGCAATGTTACCATCCATGGAAAACTTTTGGTAAAATTCGTTAACTTTGTGTTGCTTGAGCTTTTGTGGAAAGTGTGATTTATCACCCAGTAGAAAACCAGTGCCGGCAGAAAGCGTCTTTGAGCTGGAGGGAACAGTTGTGTGTTTCTACGTGCTTTTGCTGCTTGCAGCCTAGCCCTTCCCAGGACTCCAGGAAAACCCAGCAGGGATGCTGGCAGAGGTCAGAAAGCACGTCTCAAGTTGATTGTGTTTTTGAAGGGCAAAACTCTATTTTCCTCCAGGGCATCAATCTTTCACCATGCTAAATGAGAAGGTAAATTTGAGCCGAAGCCTGGTGATAGCCTGACACTCTCACCTGGCAGCTGACAAGTCAATTGTGTTTGTGTCTGGGCCTAGTTACAGAGCTGGTAGAACGGATTGAAGCAGCCTTGGTGGAAACTGGCCCTGGAAGGAGACGCCCAGGACAGGCTTTGTGGCACCGTAGAAATGAGGGCCAGTGGGGGTCCACATCAGCTATAGCTTTCACACATCCAGCATTGGAGTCCCCAAGGTGTGGTAGCCCACATGTCTGTGCACCCTGTCACCCTGATAAAGACACGGACGGAGACATGTCCCCTCCCTTCAGACAAGCATCACTGCAGACCTGCCTGCATTCAAGATGTGATACCCAAGTCACCAAGCCTGAGGGATGTGATCCCCACAGCCTCACCTCTCAGACACCACGCACCACCACATCTTCAGCTATCCCTGTCTTTAAAAAGTCAGCTGCTGGGGCATAGTCAGTAAGGTACTTGTCTTGCAAACACGAAGACTTGATTTTGATCCCCAGTGCCCATGTGAAAATGCCAGGGGTGAGGGCTGGAGGGATGGCTCAGTGGTTAAGGCACTTGCCTTCAAAGCTTAACCACCTGGGCTTGATTCCTCTGAGTCCCCAGTACCTGCTTAAGCAGATGCACGAAGTGGCACATGCATCTGGAGTTTGTTTGCAGTAGCTAGAGGTCCTGGCATGCCCATTGGCTCTTTTCCTCTGTCTCGTCTCTCTCTCTTTGCAAATAAATGAATAAGTAAATATTTGTAAAATGCCATGTGTGACGGCATGTGGCTGTGATTCAAACTCTGGGAAGCAGAGGAAAGAGGATCCCAGGGGTTCACTGGCCAGTCAGTCTAGCCTAGTTGGTGAGCTTTAGGCCAATGAGAGAGACACTGTCACAGCAACAAATGTAGATGGTGCATCTTAGGATGCCACTCACATTCATGCCTCCTGTGTACACACACATACAACATTGAACTATTAAAGTTAGATGAGGCTGTTTTATTTTTCCTATATAACAACAACCAATTTGTCTGTACTGTTTACACTTTATCATGAGCATTTTAAAATGATGTTGTATAGTTTACAGAACTATTATTCTGAAAACATTTATTACTTCACAAGCTCAGCCTCACAAGCTCATTGAGATATAACTGATGTATGGTAAACTCACATATTTAAGACGTACAGTGTGATGGGCTTTGACATGTGTACACACCCGTGAAGGCATCGCCACCATTGTGCTGACAAAAGTATCCATCACTCGCAAAGATTATCATTATTATTTTGAGATTCTTTCACACTATTGAGTATAACCGTCATTTATTTCTTTTTATTGATGACTAGTATTTAATGGCATTGATATATCATAGATTTTTTATCCACTCAACAGCTGAGGGATACCTCAGCTGTTTCCAGTTCCTGGCTATTGTAAGCAAAGCTCCTATGACATTCACACCCATCTTTGTGTGGGCATTTCTTGAGCGCAAACAAAATAAAAGGCTTCGTATCTTGTGGGAAATACATATGATCAGAGGCTGGAACTTGTGGCATGCTTATTTAAGAAATTGCCCAACTGTTTCCCTAAGTGGTCACCCCTCCTGTGTCCACCCTCAGTGGGCAAGGGAGGGGACGAGAGTGCCAGTTTCCTGAGTGTATTAGTCAGGGTTCTCTAGAGAAACAGAACGGATAGAATGAATTGTATTAAAGGGGAATTTATTGGATTAGCTTACACAGTCCAGCAATAGCAGGTTGTAGATCCGAGAGTCAAGCAACCCGGTAGCTGCTCAGGCCGCGAGGCTGGAGGCCTCGGCAGTCCCAATTCCGCACTGAAGACCTGGAGGCTTCCTGGAGAGACGCTGCTCTTCAGTCCACCCTGGTCTTCAGTCCACACTGGAGAGCAGCAACACCAAGCAGCAAGTACCAAGTGGAAAACACCAAGCACCCAGTGGCAAGGAGCGAGCAGCACTGGCAGCCAGGTGGGAGAGAGAGAGCCTTTCTTCCCAGAGCTTCTTTTTATCAACCAGCCCCCTCCTCCAAGAGGGGCCGCCCACTCTGGGCTGCCCACTCTGGGGGAAGGCTTACCCCTGGGGGAAGGATTATTCCTTTTGTTAATCCTTCCTAGAGGCAGCCTCAGAGACGCACTTATGAGGAATGTCTGTGGATTCCTAAACAAATCAAGTTGACACAAACTTAACCATCACACTGAGTATCTCCAGTGCTCAGCAAGGTGACTCCCTCAGAGGAGAATCCGGGCGCTCTGGCTGTGGTTTTGATCTGTGCTTCTTAATGACTGATGAGGCCAAGAATCATCTCATGGACCAATGTGACATCTGCAAACATTCTTTGGTGAAGGCTCTGTATTTTTCTTTCTTTTGTTATTGTTGAGTTCTGAGAGTTCTTAGTATATTCTGCATGTGGGTCCTGTACTTATTTCCGATGCATGATTTGGAGCGAGTCTCCCCCCTGCGCTTTGCTGACTGTTGCTGAAGTTGTGCGGCCAAGAGCAGGAGCTGTGCATTTCAATGCCCTTTGGCTTCCTTTCCGTTGTGGGTTCACTCATGTGCAGGCTGTCACATGTAAGGAGTTGCCATTACCCAATGACAAGACACGGAGCTATGCTTCCTTTTAAATTCTCCAAGTTCATGTTTTATTTCTAGGTCTATTGTCCATCCAGTTTAAATTAGCTTCTGCCTATGACATGAGGCATGGCATGAAGTTTTTCTTTTATTCCTTTCTTTGCTTTGCCTCGAGAGATCCTCTTGCTCTGGGATCTTTTGGTGAAGACTAGCCTTCCCCACCTATCTGACTTTGTATCCTAATCAAAGCTTAGTTGGTGAAGGTGCATTTCATGAGTCAGTTGCTGGTTCTGACATCAGCACTACACTCTTCTGACCAGTGTCACTTTGCAGTGTCTTGAAGTCAGGTCTAGTGGCCCTCGGCTTTGCTTTTCTTCTCCAGTGTTGTTTAGGTGGCTCCTTTTCTTACATTTCTATAGCGACTATAAATCAGTTTGTTGATTTCCACAAATAAGCATATTTGGATTTTTGTTGGGTTATGTGAAGCAAGTAGACCAGCCTGGAGGAGAATTGAGGAGATAACGGTCTGCTATCTTCCAGCTTGTGTTGTGAGGCATCTGTTTAAATGGTGTTTGAACTGTGGTTTCAGCATGCAGATCTCACATTTGTTTCATAGTCTCGTTGCTATTACAGATGTACAGTTATTTTAAAATTCCAGTGCTTTATTATTTGGTGGCAACATGCACAGATATATTTGAAAAAAAATAAGACAAGTTCTTACTATACAATTCAGGCTGCCCTTGAACTTGTCATATCCTTGTCTCAGCCCCCCAGGTGTAGAGTTATAGATGTGCATCATCACGCCCTTTGAATCTTTGTAATGACTTTGTAATTTTTTGTAATGTTGCTTATCTCATTTATAGCATTTACAGATTCAAAGGCCCTCTGCTTCATAGCACCATTTTTCATTGTGAAATAAATTATTTGTGGTACTTGAGTCTGTCCCGAAGGGTGCTCTGTACAATGTAAGTGCAGCTACCCAAATATTGTGACTAGTATTGATATAGCTCTTAAAATCCCTTTTCTTGTCATTTACATGCATATTCTTGTTTAAAATGTATCAGTTGCTCTCATCTTACTGAGTCCCCTCACTTCGTTAATTGACTCTGTTACTATCTGCTTTTAAACTGTTTCCTGAGCATGCGTGTTTAATATAATTATTGCTAAACTTAAGCCCATCCTCTTGCTAGCTGTACATCTATACCGCAACTTCATAACCGTCTGTTTTACATCCACTGTGGGCCTACTGGCTGTACCACTTTGTTTAGACGTCAGTCATTATTAGGGTTCATAGCATATGCAGTTATCATGCCAGTATCCTGCTCCAAACACTGTTCTTCCACTTCATGGACGGTGTAAGAACTTGGTGATGGTGACTTCCTTTTCTTCCCTCTGGGTCTTCATGCTGTCTTATCATGCCTTTCACTCCACAAGGCATACTTTGTAGAAATAGCTCATTTCTAAATAAACTTAAAAATACGAAAACTTACCTGTTGACATGAGCCCTTGGCATTTCTCGTGGTCTTGGCTTCTTCCCGGTGCCCGCTTTTCTCTCTGCCACCATTTCCCATTTCCCTTCTGCTCGGGGACCCCCGTGCTTCGTGTGTCTTGCAGTGTGGGTCTCCTGGGAATGAGAAACACTTTCAAATTTTGTCTCTATGAAAAAAAAAAAACTTTGTCTTTGATTTTGAGTTTATTTTTCCTGGATATGGAACTCCTGGGTAATAGACTGACTTTCCATCTGCTCCTCACAGATATTCCTCTCAGCCTTCTCTCTGGCACAGATGAGAAACCTGACTCACTTGCTCCTTTGTATGTAATATTCCTTCTCTGCCTGGCTCTAAAGTTTTCTCTTTGTCACTGGATTTGAGCAACACGATGCCCAGGAGTTGGGTTTTCTTGGTGCTTCTTCTAGATGCCCCTATTTGCATACTTGTAGCTTTCATCAGAAGTGGGAAGGTTACCTGGTCTGCCCTCACGCATGTTTGCAATATCCTACCTGGCTGCTTTAAATCACTCTACAGCTATTGATGCTCTGTTGATTTTTCTTTTCTGAATCAGTATCATTTCTATTAGTGATACAGCATTTCATCTTTCGTTTTTCAATTTGGTTAACTGTCTTTTACTTGGACATATAATTGGTTTTTATGTTTTATTATTCTATTATCAATATGGCTAAGAAGAATATCTTGCGGGGAACATGCTTCAGTTTTCAAAAGGCATGAATCATGAGATAATTTGTTTTAAATCCTTGTCATACACTCAAGTGCGATAAAGTCGCAGTGATCAGACAATGGTGTGTGCTGTTTTGTGAGTGGGTTTGCTAATTTATCCTCCTGGGTCATGAGTGAGGGTGGCACCACACATGACTATTGTTAGTTAACACTGGGGGTTTTGTTTTATGTAGTGTATGTGTTCATATATGTGTGGGCACACATATGTACATGTTCATATATGTGTGAGCATGTGTATGTGGAGGCCAAAGGACAAGCTTGGGTGTCTTCCCTGGGAGCTTCACCCACCTGGGTTTGAGACAGCGCCTCTCATTGGCCTGCACTTGCTGATTAGGCTAGACTGGCTAGCCAGTGAGGTGGGGGTCCTCCTGTCTCTGCCTTCCGTGCACATGCCACCATGCCTGACATTCATGTGGATTCTGGGGATCAAGTCCAGGTCCTCATGCTTATTGTTCAAGCTTTTTACCGAGTTATCGCCCTGCCCATGATATTAGGGATTGTAAAGCTGAGTTTATTTGCACTGGGGAGATGGCTTGGGGGTAAGGGCACTTGCTGTGCAAGTGTGAAGAGCTGAGTTTGATCCGTAGACCCATGTAAAAAATCTGTGCATATTCACATGTGTGCACATGCATATTCACGTGTGTGCACATCCATGTGTGTGTGAGTGCATGTGGAGGCCAGAGATTGACACTGGGTGTCTTCCTCAACCACTCTCTGCCTTGTTTTGACACGGGGAATCTCCGTGAACTCAGAGCGCACCTTTTGGCTAAGCCAGCACACAAGCTTGGGGACTCCTTTGTCTCCACCCCCAAGCGCTGGTTCTAGCGTGCGTCACGGCACCTGACATTTTTGTACAAGCTCTGGGGACCAAACTCCTGTCCTCATGTTTGTGTTGCAAACCCTTTGCTAAAGGAGCATCTCCCCAGACCGTGGTATTTTCACTATTTTTCTTGCTCAGTTTTGTGGTATTTTGTCTTCATCTCCTCTGCATCAGTGTCTCTGTTGGCCCTGGGGAGGGTGTTTTCAGCAGTGCAGCCTAGGTTACGAGTTCCCTTTCACTGCCTGCCCTCATCTCTGTTGTAATATCATCTTGAATCTTACTGGGAGTCTGAGTGACATATTATGAAACATTGCAGCTTTTACTGTCTAAACACAGCTCAGCAGAATTGTCCCAAATCCTTACACACGGGTCCTCGCTCTTTCTGGCATCAGAGTGTCATCCTGGGTCATGAGCTAGGTTGTTTTCTTCCAGTGTCAAAGAAGAGACTGACCTTGGCTTGCATTTGAAAACATGAGGCGTAGGTGGCTGCTCTGTAGTTGGAGACCGGGGCTTTATAGACTGCCATGGCCAGCAACCCAGGCTTTTCTCCCGGAGCCTCTGCTTCCTGCAGCCTCCTGGAGGCTCTTGGTGGACACGTGAGGCACGGTGAGCTAGTGAGCCCCGTCCAGGGCAATGCCTGACACACAGGGGTTGGAGTGGAAACATGTTGCTTTTATGTATAGATGTGTCTTGTATGCGTGTATTTTTGTGTGTGTGTGTGTGTGTGTGTGTGTGTGTCTGTAGGCCAGTGATCAATGTTAGATGTCTATCTTAATCTTTCTTCCATTTTATTTTTTTGAGTCAGTCTCTCATGGAACCAGGAAGTTATGGATTCCTCTAGATTAGCTGGTCAGCAAGTATCAAGACCCCTCCTGTCTCCATCTGGGATTCCAGGTGTACCACCACACCCAGCTTTGGTGGGCGTGCTGGGGATCTGAAGTCAGGTGTTCATGCTTGTGTGGCAAGCACTTTCTCTACTGAGCCATCTCGCTGGCCCTGGAAACTTCCTTTAAAGTGCTTGCAACCTGCTGCTTCAGAGGAGCCTCTGGGCCTCGCTGGCGGACACAAGAAGCGCACCCTGATCCCTTGCAGCTGCAGGATTGCGCACTCTCGGTGCAGAGGAAGGACTGCTCTGTGAGCTTCGGAGTCTACTTCTCCTCCCCAACCCTGTGGATCCCCCTCCAAATCTGGACACTAAAGCCTGACTTTTGGAGGCAAAAGGGGGAGGGGAGGGGAGAATTTCATGAGCCACCTGCTGTCATACAGCATTGTTTACTTCCCTGATGTAGTGTGCCCTGTTCCAGGAGGAACTGGGACAGTGAAGGCCTCTTCTTGCTTTCTTTCTTCTTTTTTTAGAAATTTATTTGAGAGAAGGAAAGAGAGGGAGGGGAGGGAGAGAGAATGGGCGTGCCAGCCACTGCAAACGAACTCCAGATGCATGTGCCACCTTGTGCATCTGGCTTACGTAGGTCCTGGGGAATCAAACGGAGGTCCTTTGGCTTTGCAGGCAAATGCCTTAACTGCTGAGCCATCTCTCCAGCAGCCCCTCTTATTACTTTCTGACACAGACAGCGGCTTGTTGGGTGACACCAATGTCATTCTTTTATGTGAGAGAGCACAGTCTGCATGTTTGCAGCAACTATGACCTGGGCTCTGTCAGGCATCTCCCTGGCCTTCGGATTCATGGCTTCCCACTGAGGGCTTTTGGCCTCTCAAACCCTGGTTCTTTGCACTAAGGGCTTCCTGGTTTGAGGGAGGAAGCACGCTTATTCCCCAGCCGTGAAATGCTGTTGCCATGTATTTTCTCAGATATGCTTCATATGGGTTTTTGAAAACCAGAGAGAATCCACCGTGACTCACAAGTTCTCAGAATTCCCTGGGATCTGATGGGGATTGAGTGCCCTAGGCTTGAGCAAGAGCTCGTCTCTCTCCTCAAGGCTGCTCTGTGTGAACTCGAGTGGCAATCTGGCTCAGACCTGGCTGTGCTCACATCTAGAGGGACACAAGTATGCTTGGAACCAAAGGGACACCTCTGTGGAAAGTGACAGGTGCCACTCAGCAAAGCCTGCTGGGAACTTCTGAGACAGTATCTCCTCCTTTGGGGGTGAGAGAATGAAGGTTCAATGCTCCTCACCCACAGTGAAGGGAAGGTACAGTATAGTCCCTAGCGTAATAAGTGGCTCTGGGGAAGGGGAGGAAGCCGTAGGAGAGCAGGGCTCAAAGCACAGTGCCCTGGCTGGTGGCCGTGCCGGCTGTTCTCATGAAACAACGGCAGTATTACTGGGCATTTTGCTCCTCCCAGTGCCCCAGAGATTGGTGTCACCCACCCCACCTTTAAGATAAAGATCTCAGTGACCCCCAGAGCCACTGTCTGCTGCTGTACGAGGCTGATGTGGTGTGGGGCACCAGGCAGGGCCTGAACTCTGTGGGACAGGAAATTGACATTGGATACGCAGTACTTTTACTGTTGAAAACCCACGGGGAAGCGAGGAAGCATGGTCTTCTCTTTGAGCAAACTGAATGAAACTGTGTGTGTTGGAAAAGTGGTTCAAATGTTGTGAGGACAAAAGCAGAGGCATTAGGGCGGGGGCTTTTCTTGCCACCAGAGTGACCTCATTTCTTCCTCAGAATGAATCTCCTCCATTCCTTTCTGGATGTAATATGTTATCACTGCCCCTTGAATTTCACGTGTTTTTTCCTTTGAAAAAGGGTCTCACGTATTCATTCACGAGCTATGCATTTAAGTCTAAGCCCAACACAGGGGACCCGGGCCAGCAGCCTTGTCTGTGTGCTTAGGTTCCCAGGCAGAGAGAGAGGCCAGGACCGGTGGCAGCATCAAGGCTTGGACTCACACTTCCCAGTGGTACTCTGGCATCGCCACATCTTAGACATGGCCCCAGTCCATGGTGAGGACCGGAAGAACATCCCATTAGGGAGACCTTGCTGTGGAGCCTCATGTCCCCTGCACCTTGTCCTGATCTTGGGGTCTGTGTGCAGGCATGGCTGCTCCCAGGGGAGCTTGTGTGGGACGCCCCACAGGGGGGTCAGAACAGCAGCTTCTCGAGGCTGTGACACATCACAGGAAACAGGAGCTCCGAGAAGCCCTTCATCAAGGCTGTGTTAAGTGATTGCTACTACTGAGGTCAAATGAGATTTCACTTAAATTAATTAAAACTACAGGATCAAGATGAGATGTGATGAAATGATTATTTTCTCACCTTACAGTTCTCCACAGACCTGGAGAGACTCCAATTAGAACGTCAGGGAGGGGAGGGCTTCTTGTCTGTTAAAATTAAGCCTGCATAGAACTGGACAGAACATCTGCTAAATTGTGATTAGCCAAATTCCCCAAATTTCATTTGGACTGCTGCTAAACGGGTACGTTTGCCAAACAGTGACCAAGACAGATGCTTCAATTACATGATTATATTTACAAAGACCGTTAACGCAAAGTCAGAATGTCATTAGATGAAATGAAAGCTAAGTGACATGTGGCCGCATTTTTCACCCTAGTGAGTGGCAGAGAGTGGCTGCAACATACATGCTTTGCCATGGAGCCTGCATACAATATTTACATTGGGAATCACATTTTTATCATCCCCAAGAATCTCCCCGAGAAAACCTCCCCAAGAAAACCTGCAAATCTGGCCAGCTATGTGAGATGTATGAATAGAAATGGTCACAAGCATTTGACATTAAACTCTCAGGCTTCACATACCAGTCCGTGTAATGGGCACAGAGTGAGTCTGGTAGCTTGGGTCAGGGACACATGATGAGAATGTGGGATGGCCAGTGTGACTGAAGACATGGGTATTTTCCTCCTTCAGGTCACCTTGAGAGAGGTCAGGTAGCTTTGTCAGGCATTTAGGGTGAATGGGCCCCTGAAAGTAAGAAGCAGGAATGTCTCTGGGTCTCTCCCTGCAGTCTGCACTGGCTAGAGATCAAAGGATGATCTGACTCCTTATCTCTTACCTAAAGGAGATCTGCTTTTCCAGAAACAACCTGGGCCTGTCCTGGGAGGGAGGTCTCTCCTAGGACTTAAATCTAATCCCAACATTGTGCTTGGTCAAGCTTACACCCCAGAACTTGGCATCATGGCTGGCCTCTTCCTGAGCCGGCCTCTAGCCCAGACCAATCAGCTGTCTCTCAGGCTCACCTGAGGCAGAAGGTGAAACCCACCACCATAGGGTTATAAATACATTTTACTAGGGGAGAGCAATTTCTCTCTGGGCTGCCTGACCACTCATGAACCTCTAAATTCTGGTGAGTTTCCCCTTGCTAAGATGCAGGGAGACTCCCCAACCACCCCTACTTCCCACACGGGCTCTTTATGGCAGGAGCTCTTTTTACTTTCTTTCTGTCCTCTACACTTTTTCTAGACCCACATGAGGGCTTTCAAGCCTTGTGAGTGTATTCATTCACTTTTCCTTGGTTTTATACTTCCCTCAATAAATATAATAATAATTTAACAATTATCCTTCTCAGTCTTATTTAAAAGTTTTTATTTATTTATTTATTGAGGAAGGAGATAGAGATAGAGGGCGGGGGAGAGGGAGAGGATTATGGGCATGTGCCAGGGCATCCAACCACTGCAAATGAACTCCAGAGGCATGTGCCACCTTATGTATCTGGCTTATGTGGATACTGGGGAATTGAACCTGGGTCCTTAGGTTTTGCAGTTAAGTGCCTTAACCATTAAGCCATCTCACCAGCTTTCAGTCTTATTTTATTCAATTATTTGGTTAAAAGTAGTCATGGGTTTGAGGTTCAAAAACGTTACTGAACACCTAACCCCCTGTTCCAACCTGGTCAGGGGACTGAGGATGGAGTTGATCTGGCCGGGTGGATGAACGAATGTCAGGCCCTCTACCTCACCCGCCATCACCGAGCATGAGGTGCTGTCATGAACGAATGTCAGGCCCTCTACCTCACCCACCATCACAGAGCCTGGGGTGCCGTCATGAACGAATGTCAGGCCCTCTACCTCACCCGCCATCACCGAGCATGGGATGCCATCATGAACGAATGTCAGGCCCTCTACCTCACCCGCCATCACCGAGCATGGGGTGCCATCATGAACGAATGTCAGGCCCTCCCTCACCCGCCATCACCCGCCATCATGTCAGAGCCTACCTCACCCGCCATCACCGAGCATGGGGTGCCATCATGAACGAATGTCAGGCCCTCTACCTCACCCGCCATCACCGAGCATGGGGTGCCGTCATGAACGAATGTCAGGCCCTCTACCTCACCCGCCATCACCGAGCATGGGGTGCCGTCATGAACGAATGTCAGGCCCTCTACCTCACCCACCATCACCGAGCATGGGGTGCAATCCTGGAAGGCAGTGGCTTGGACTTGGCTCATAGCTGGGTCCCTGCATCTAGGGGCGAGGCTGGAGCCTTGGCCTTCAGAGAGGGCTAACCCAGGGCTACAGAGTGTAGATCAGGGCCTGAGGCATCTGTCTGCCTAGGCACTTCCTAAGGATAAGCTATGACTTTTACTGTACCCCAGCCAGTGTGTGTAGGGGGTGTGACGCTGGTGGACTGTACTCCAGCCCAGCCAATGTGAGGCTGCTGGGACTTCCCAGGAGGGCCTCCAGCCCCTGCAGGGTGCCCAAATGCCCTTCACTGAGAAGGTATGGGACTGGGGAAGGGCTGCCTTCCTGGTCTCTTCAGCTTTTAGGAACTTTCTTTGACCCCTGGCGGGCACAGAGGTAGGTGGCAGGGCTGCAGGCAGGTTGCACAGTGTCAGAAGTAGATACTTTTGGGTCTTTCAGGTCCACCAATTCTGAGTGCCCTGTATGCAGGCTGCCTTCCCAGCTCTGGCACATGGGAAGAGGCATCTGAATTAATGGCACTCAGATTTGACAATTGCCTGCCTGGGCACAGATGGAGAGTAGGACATGGACATCCTGGGCTGAGACTGGAAAAAGCTCCTTTGGGTGGCAGCATGTGTCCTTCCACATGCAGAGGTGGTGGACAGAGCCTTCATCTTTTTATTCTACTGTTAAGTTGTGGCTTAATGTAGTCACAAATTAAACCAGTGACACATCAGTCATTGCTCTTGGGCCTTAATTTACAAAATTTAAAATATCTTTTATGATGATAGAAAGCATTGCTTAAAAATGAAATAGTTAACTTTTAAAGTGGCAACCAAGCTCTCCATGTGGCAGTACTGCTATCTGAGAGGTCACAGCAATGTGGGGTGACCAATGTGTCCATGACAGCCTTGAAGAGTGAGAGTAGGGTACTTCCAGCTCCAGAGCATTGTCCCACCCTAGGGTAGGCAGGGTCCTCTCTGAAAGTGGACCCTGCAGGTAAAGGGACACAGGGGGAGGGAGGTGGCTGGGGAGGAGCAGGAAGGCTTCCTGGAAGAGGTGCCACTGAGGAAGGCCTTCAAGAGCTTCTCATTCTTTAGGTGTCAGGGTTTAGAGGTCAGGGGTCATGGCTTCCACTTTTTTTCAAGAAATCAGAATTAGATTCTGACACATATTTGAATTTTTTTGAAAAAAATAATCATTTATTCTAAAACAATTTCAAGGGATATATATATATGACATTTGATAACTTTTCAGAAAATGATAATTAAAATAAATTTCCAATCTTGGACTCACTTGGCTGAATAAACCTGTGCTGATTTCGTGTACTATTTCTGCAGTGCTTCAATTGCCACTGTGCTGTGCAGTGTGTGCTATGCTGTATGTGCTGTGTGTGCTGTGCAGTGTGTGAGGTGTGTGCAGTGCTGTGCAGTGTGTACAGTGCTGTGCTGTGTGTGCGGTGCTGTATGTGCAGTGTGTGAGGTGTGTGCAGTGCTGTGCAGTGTGTACAGTGCTGTGCTGTGTGTGCGGTGCTGTATAGTGTTGTGCTGGTGGACTACAGCCACATTCTTAATGGGATGGAGTCCGGGCTACACTCAGCAGTGATTAGATGGAGAGCAATCACCCAGGCTACTTTGGTGTTGGCCAAATATTTTGAATATGTATTAAGCAGCAATAATCAACTTTGTCTTAATTGCCTCTGCCTTAAGTTAGCAGGTGATTAGTATTATGATTGTAAAATTTTGCTCTGTGGTAGATTATGAGGAGGGTTGAGGGATTCTGAGCCAGGTAGGAAGGAGCCCAGAATAGTCGCATGGCATGGTTGGGGGTTTTGTCTAGACAGTGCTTGCTGCTCAGCCCCTGCTCTGTCTTTCTCTTTACTTCATCTCTTATCTCAGGAGGGTCCCTGCTGTCTGGCCCAGGGTTCTGGCATCATCCCCTTCCTCCCATTTCTCTACTGTCGACAACATTGGTATTTCAACTCTTTCCTTCCCCTCAGCCCTACCAAAAGCCATAACTAACTTGTCCAAAATTCCCAATCAAACTATTCCTTTAATGACTCCTTCAACAATGAAATTCCAGTTCTGAGCTCCACTCAGGCAGATCTCCTGCTCCATTCATTTGTCTAGCATCAGGAAAAGGTCTTCATTTTACTATCTTTAGAATGACTGGGGAGGGAGTTCTGAGCCCACCATGTGGATGAAAACATGATGTGGTTATAAAAGATTGGTTTGAACCCAAAAGCACATGGGCACACGTGTGCAGCTGTAAACACACATATGCGCACATGTGTGGAACTGGTATTTGTTTCTGCTTGCTGGAAGAGTCTGTGGTGGGCCATACAAATCCCTGCCATGCCATCAGAGTTCTCACCGTGGTCCTGGGTTCTGTCTCAAGACCCACCTTCCCCTGTGCTTCCCAAGGTTCTGAGCAGAAGAGCTTCCCAGAAGCAAATTTCACATCAGCATTTTCTAGTTTGTGTAGTTGTTTGGATTTCAGATTTAAAGACAGAAAAATGCATCATTTACATATTTGTGCATTTGGCTTCTGGTGGGTAAATTTCCACCAGGATAGAATACCTGTGAAAAACTAAATTCTCCTATTTCCATTTTCTATGGTCTAGATTAAAACTGAGATGTTGAAATTCTCATCTGTAATATGTTAGAAGGCATGGCCTTTGGGTGACGATTAGATCCCGATGACAGAGCCTGCATGAGTGAGATTAGTGCCCTGGTAAACTGGGCTGTTTGGCTCACGTGTTGAACACTTGATCTCCCAGGTGCTGGATACACTTGTGGGAAGTGAGTGAATCATGGATGTTCTAGCCTCATCAGTGGATAAATCCATTGTCACATGACTGGGAAGGAGTGCAAAGTAGAAGGTAGGGGCTTTTCCTGAGAAGACATGCTTTATCCCCTCTCCCTTCATCTCTCTTTCTGTCTCCTATCTCTCTCTCTCTCTCTTTCTCTCTCTCTCTTTCCTAGTAGCTATGTGTTGAGTAGCCTCTGAAAAATACTCCTTCTTCGGGTCACTTCTCTCACCTTAAACCAAAAGCAATGGAGCCAACTAACTGTGGACAGGCACTTCTAAAACTGTGAGCTACAGTAAGTCCTCCCTCCTTTAAGCTGTTTTTGTTGTGGTGGTGGTGTGTGGTGCTTGTGTATATGTGTTTTCATATATGTGGGTGTATTTGCACATGTGTGTATATGTATATATTATAGAGGTTAATGTTGGGTATATCCTCAGCTTATCTCCAACTTACTTACCTTGGCAGGGTCTCTTACTTGACTCACCAGCTCAGCAAGCCTAGCTAGCTAGCTTTGGGAATCCCTTTTCTCTGCCTCCCAAGTGCTGGGATCACAGATGGGCTGCCAGACTTGTGCAGCATTACATGAGTTCTAGGCATCTGAACTGAGCTCTGGTGTTGCAGTTACTTTCTCATTGCTGGGACAAATACCCAACCAGAAACCAACATACTAGTCCATTACTTTAAATTCAACCATGATTAAACTCTCTGGATATAGGTCAAAGAATATGACCAGTCTTTCAGCCAGTAGCCTAGTTCCAGCAAAACTCACTCTTCTCCATTAAAAATTGATAAGCTAAAGCCTTCACAGTGCACAATTCTCTCTGCCTTGAGTATTTTCAAACTCTCACCAGAATACCCCATCAAGCTCCTCTTACAACACTGCAGGTCTTCTACAGCTGAAAGTACCAAATCCATCGACATTCCTCCCTCCCACACATTACAAAAGACCAAAACACACATGGTCAGATTCATCACAGCAATAGCCTCACTTCTTGGTACCAATTTTCTGTTGCAGTTGTTTTCTCATTGTTGGGACAAACATTGGACCAGAAATAGCTTATGGGAGGAAGGGATTTATTTCAGGCTTACAGAATCCAGAGGCTTACAGAATCCAGGAGAAGTTCCATCACAGTAGAAAAATTTAGCTCACTCCAGCGTCCACAGGGAGAGAGAAAGAGAACCCAATACCACCAAACAGCCAGCAAACACAAAACTGACAGCTCAGACTGGCTCCAAACAACTTAGGGCTGAACTACAAGGTCCTCCTCCAGTGCACCTCCTTAGCAGGCTGCTGGAGATGTAAGTAGAAAGCATAACATTCACCAAAAATCCCCGAGACTGTACGGGACACACATTCACATTCACACCACCACACCCTGTCTTCATGCTTGCACAGTAAACACTGTACCTTCGGAGCGGTCTCCCCAGCCTGGCTTACAGTTATTTTCTCAGGTTTTCTGTCACAGAGATGGACATCTGACAGTGTGCTGACCTGAGACACTCACACTCTCCTCCTGTCATGCAAGGACCCGGCAGGAGAACCAGAAAACAGCTCTCAAAGGGTGAAGATTCTGCCTGAAATTTATCTTGGGATTCCCATCTTATGCAAGGTGAGGACTAAATGTGAGTTGTTTATAAGATACCAGTATTGTACGAGAAACCTGGTATTTAGTTGGAACAGACTAAAATACTATTTTCATGGGGGACCTAGGGTGGTGTTTAGAGTTGGAGAAAGAATAATCTCTTCAGTAAATGGTGTTGAGAAAACTTTATGTCCATGTGCACAAGAACAGAATCAGACTCCTAACTTGGACCATCTAAAAAAATAAGCTGAAAATGGATTAAATATCTAAATACTATACCTGAATCTGCAACGTTCTAGAAGCAAACAGGGAAAATCTCCTTGATGTTGGCCTTGGCAATGGAGGTCTGCCAGTGCACCAGAAACTCAGGCAACACAAAGAAAAACAAACAGTTGGGCCTGCATCAAACAAGCAGCTGCTCCACAGCAAAGGAAACAGATAACTGCAAAGGCAGCCAATGGGGAAAATGCTCAGACCAGTCATCTGATAAGGAATTTGTAGCTAAAACACACAACGAGACTTCTCTCTCCATAGCAGAGAAAAACTTTACTGAAAAGGGTTAAGAATGGCTGAGGAGATTACTCAGTGGTTATAGGTGCTTGCTTGCAAACCCCACTGGCCCAGGTTTGATTCCCTGTACCCAGGTAATTCCAGAAACACAGTGTCACATGTGTCTGGAGTTCATTTGCAATGGCAAGTTGTATTGGTGAGCCCAGGCATTCACTTATGTTCTCTCTCTATTTTTCTCATAAGCAAATAAGATAAAAATATTTAGAAAGATAAACAACAACAACAAAATGGTCAAGAACTTGAAACAATATTTCTTTTAAATTTTATTCATGTGTGTTACATATGTGTGTGTGCAGATGTGATGTGTGTGGATGTGAGAGGAGAAAGCCAAGTATGCTTCTCTATTGCTCATCCAGGTGTTTATATTCATGTGTGTTACATATGTGTGTGTGTGTGTGTGTGTGTGTGTGTGTGTGTGTGTGTGTGTGCAGATGTGCAGACCCCACGATCATGTGAGTGGATGCCAGAGGAGAATGCCAAGTATGCTTCTCTATTGCTCATCCAGGTGTTTATATTCATGTGTGTTACATATGTGTGTGTGTGCAGATGTGCACACCCCACGATCATGTGTGTGGATGCCAGAGGAGAATGCCAAGTATCCTTCTCTATTGCTCATCCAGGTGTTTATATTCATGTGTGTTACATATGTGTGTGTGTGTGTGTGTGTGTGCAGATGTGCACACCCCACGATCATGTGTATGGATGCCAGAGGAGAATGCCAAGTATGCTTCTCTATTGCTCATCCAGGTGTTTCCTTGAGATAAAGTCACTCACTGAACCAGGAGCTGCTGTTTTCGGGAGCCCTAGCAATTCTCTACCCAGCCCAGGACTGGGGTTAGGGCATATGTGCACATGGCCATACCTAGCTGCCTATATGGGAGCTGGGAATTAAGCTCTGTGGTCTCAGGTCCTCACCCTTGTACAGCAAATGCTGTTAACCACTGAACCACCTTGTAGCCTTTAATTGGACATTTCTTAAAGAAGACATGCAGATGAGGAATGGGTATGAAACGGTTGATGGCTAATCTCTATAGTCAGCTTGATTGGCTGAGGAATCAAGCAAGAGATGGGTCTCTTAGCAGATCTTTGAGACTTTTCAGGAAAGATACAAGTGAGGAGGGAAGACCCACCCCCTCCATCAGCCTTTCTGGTGACAGTTTGTCACAGCAACGAGAAAAGTCACTAATGCAAGTTACCTGAAGGATGCTGAGTGACACTACACATCAGGGAAATAAAGTCAAAACCACTGAGATATTCACCTCACACTTGCTAGAGGGTCTGCTGTCAAAAAGACAAGTGATGCTAAGGGTTGGTGAGGCTGGGGGAAAGGGAAGCCTTGTTTACTTTTGGCAGGCATTTATGAAAGCTATGAGGAGTAATGAATGAGAGAACTATTGTATGCTCTCAGCCTGGGCTACATGTCAAAAGAAATGGAACCAGTACCTCATTGAAAATATCTGGGTCACATGCTCATTGCAGCTCAGTGCACATCAGCCATGAGTGGATGCTAAGTGCCATTGAGTGGATAGAGAAAGGTAGTGTGTATATCTGAAGGAGCATGGTTATATTTTTCAGCCTTAGGTAAGAGGTCCTGCTGTTTGTGACAACAGGAGCAAACCTGGAGGACTTATGAAACAAGCCATGCCAGGAAAACATCCCTTATCAATTCTTGTCAGTGTGGAATCTAGATAGGGTGCAAGAAGACCCAGGATGATGGTGTGCATGGGCTGGGATGGGGGTGGAATGACAAGAAGTAGATGGAAAGGTGCAAGTGTGCAGTCATGAGGATGAATAGTGGAGAGCAGAAGCATTTCAATTGGAAATTTGCTAGGAATATAGATTCCAGGTGCTCTTATTAAAACAGGCGACTATGGAAGGTGGTGGTGTGCTTAACCAGCTTGATAGTACTAATTGTGCCACTGTTTACCAGCGTGTAGGTCAGCTTTATATCCTTGTGGAAAATGCCCGTGATGAGCAACCTAATGAGGCAGGATTTTGGCTCATGGTTTCTGAAGTTTCTGGTATAGGAGACCATCCAGGTGAAAGATGTAGAACTGCAGATCTGTCTACCTCACAGAGGGCAGGAAGCCAATGGAGTGAGAGTGTGGGCACGAGGGCCTATATTCCCATCAGGGCATGCCCCCATGACTCAGTGCCTCTCAGTAAATCTCACTGTGTAAGTTTCCACCATTTCCCAATATTATTGAAAGCTGGGATCAAGCCTTTATCTTATAAGCTGTGGGGGGCATTTAATATACAGACTACAATGATCTGTACATCTAAGAACCATGCTCACCTCAAATACAGAAAATAGTAGCAAGTTAACAAAAGAAATCTGCAGCCAAATGCTATGCTGAGCTATATCCCATGCAAAAGAAATCTCAGATGCAAATTCAGAAGCCCAGCCACAGTCATTTTGTCCCCATAACACTCTTGTCATTGGGCACATTATCTCTGGCCTGCTCCACTAAAGCTGACCTTCTGGAAGATGGGATTTGTCTGGTTTTCTCTGTTCTGACTCTGGGGACTTCTGACCTCCCTGGGACACAGCAGTCTCTCCATAACATTTTTTGCTGTAAGAACGCGCCACCATTTCTGTTATGCCATCTGGTCCACTCTAACTCTTCCCGGACCATGGGGAAGAAACAGCTATCTTACAGCTGCTGAGGGTGGACCACAATCTGTGTTCCACCGACCCCAAATCATTAGTAGGAAGCTAGGAAATGAAGGGAAGAAGGACATTCAGTCCTTAATTTGTGGTTCTGGTAAGTCAATCTATTATGCTTTCCAGTTACCATGTTTGTATGAAGATCAGAGTTGACCTACACCAAGTCAGAAGGCTCGCATACTGGTGGAGTAAGTCCCATGTGGTTGGAATGAAGATCCGAGCAGACACAGTCTATGGGAAGAAGGGGTTTATTTCAGCTTACAAATCCAGGGGGACTCCATCAAAGGCAGAAGAAGCTGCTTACGCCATACATCCCAGCAGAGAGAAACAGCTGCAGCAAGCCAACACCAGCAGCAGCAGACACACTCCACCAGAGCTCCAACTGCTCTCTCCACAGCACAGCTTTGCACTGGATCTCATATCTACCTTCAAACACATCTTAGGGCTGTCCCTAAGATCCACTCCAGTGACACCTCCCCTAACAGACTTCTGGGGGCATAAACAGGAAATTTAGCCATATCCGAGGCGATGGAGAACATACAATCACATTCAAACCACCACATTCTGTCCCTGACCTCCATAGAATCATGTAGATCTCACAATACAAATTGCATTTAGTCCAACTTTGGAGGTCCCATAATCTTTACCAACTTTAAGACTGTTCCTCAGTCCCAAGTCTCATCTAAGATTTAAGGCTGTCTCTTAATTATGAGTCCTGTAAAATAAAAACAAGTTCCATACTTCCAACATATAATGGCACAGGATAAACATTTCCATTGCTGCAAGGTATAACAAGGAGAGACTGGACCAATGCAAAATTAATAACCACCAGGCAAACTTCAAGCATCTATAGTTCAAGCTTGACATCCATAACCAGTGATGACAGTCTCTTGATTTCCAATTCCAGCCCTCTATCTGGGCTGAGTAGCCGGGGAAAAACTTTCATCTTTATCCTGAGCCTCTAGTTTTGCATGGTAGCCATTGCACAGTCCTGGTACATCCAAATCATCTTTGGGTCTCCATTGTAAATCATGGTCCATCCTCATACAATGGCCGTTTTGGTCTTCCAATACAGGGTTTATATCAACCCCATTTCCCATTCTGCATATCAGCAACGGCTTCTGAAACGTCATACACTGGTCTCCCTGGCCTCTTACACAGGCACATCATTTGTCTCACACGCCACAGCTCAGCAATGGCTCCTGAAATTGTTTCCAGTTCATGATCCATTTCCATTCATTTTTTATGCTTCCAAAATCAATACCAGGTGTGCAAATGGCACACCTGGTATTGCTGATCGAGGGAGGAAATAAATCTTGACCTTGAGCCTTCTGAGTTCTTATTTTCAGTAATCTCCTTTACTCACAGGCATCTTTTTCATTGCTTCAATGTGTAGGAGTTGGCCAATGCTTAATGGTGTTAGTCTGTGCACAATAGCAGCTTTAGCAACCGAAAACCTGTCTCTATGCCTATAACTTTAAACTTGCTTGAATGTTTCCAATTTTAAGTTATACATCTCTCAGTTCTATACCTTATGCCAAGTACACCAGTCCATTACTTTCAAATTAGCCTTGCTTAAATTCTTACACCTTGGCCAGAAGAACACAGCCAGCTCTTATGCCTGTAGCTTAGTCCCAGCAAAGTTCTCTGCTGTCTTTCCTTACTCTTCAAAAGTTCATAAGCCAACACAATTCTCTCTGCATGTATCATTTCAAACTTTCACAATAAAAGCCCATAAAACTTGGCTTACCACTCTGCAAGTCTTCTGCAATCCCACGTACCAAGTACTGCCACATTCCTCCAGCAAACAAATTCCAAAAGATCCAAATTCACATGGTCAGATTCACCATAGCACCTTCGGGCTTACCCCAGGATCCACCCCCAGTGACACGTCCTCGTCCTCCAGCAAGCTGGTGGAGACTTAAGCAGGAAGCTTAACCTTAATCAAAAATACTTGAGGCCATGGGAGACTCCATACTATGACCCCATTCCTATGAGATTCTATCTCTTCTGAGGCAGTTTTGTTCCATTTGCCTTATTGCTCATCTTCTCCATTTCCCTTCCGCTCTGAGGACAGCCCTCCCACGACCTGAAGATGGCACTGAGAGGGAGTACAGTTAAGGTAACTGGGCTCCTGAAGGTAAAAAAGGCAGGAAAGTTTTCACTTGCTATAAATCAAAGATGGTTTGACTTCTTATCTCTTGTCTAGTTTTTCCACAAACAACCAGGACCCCTCCTGGGAGGGAGGTCTTTCATAGGATTTAAACATTATCGTTGGTCAAGTTCAAAACTTGGTGTCAGGGCTAGCCTCTTCCTGAGACAGCCCCTAGTCCTAACCAACCAGTTGTCCCTCTGGTTCATCTGAGCCGGAAGACAGCCAGTCACTATAACGTTATAAATACCTTTGTAGGGGGAGGGCAAGCTCTCAGAGATACCTGAGCACTTAGGATCAGCTGTGGGTGAGGTTTTTCTTGGTTGGGCTGAGCCGAGGGGGGGACCCGCTCCCCCTTACTTGCCACAAGGGCTCTGTAAGCCCTTTAGCTCCCCTCATGGCAGGGGCTCTTTGAACTTCCTCTTTTCTCTTTCTACAGTTTTCTCAGGCCCTCCACGTGGGATCTCGAGCCACATGGGTGCCTTTTCATGGTTCTGTACTTCCCTAAATAAGGATAATAATTTAATAATTATCCTTCTCAGTCTTTTTTATTCAATTCTTTGATTAAAATTAGAAAGAAACCTACAATTTGGGGTTCAAGGCCTTTCCAAGACCCTGAGCATCCTGTTACAGCACCCTTCCTGGAATGATCATCTGTGTTGGATCCTTTATGGAAAGTGTTTTTCACCTAGAAGTGTGTTCCTTGGACAGTTCTCATCAATTCTTGAGTGCTTTTGAAGAAGCAGGTACATACAAAGTGTCAAGTTGACACACAAAATGCACCGTTTCAGGTAATCAGGAGGCAGCTGCTGCTATTCCATTGGGGGGCAGGGTAGTGGAGTCTTCCCACTCTGGTGAAGCCTAGAGGCTGTGCAGGGGAGCTAGGAGAGGCCAATGGTGCAGCAAAACAGGTCGGGACTCCTGGCTTCAGAGCACTCCTGTGTCCCAGGCTGTGTTGTCATCATCGTGTCCATCTTCAGGATGGTTCCCGTGGGCTGCATGGTTCTGAGTGCTCAGAATTTATGTTCCCAGGTATAGTGGTCATGTCTGGGGGTGGGGTACAAGGCTCAAAAAGTCCAGTTGGGCAGAACCATAGACAGGTGATGTCACTGTAGTTTTTATCTGAACTTTAAAATGTTCAAGAAGAAAACATTATGCTCTTTTCAGTTAAAAAAATAAATACAGCAAAAACTCATCCTTGTTACAGCAGCTGGGTGGGGAGCCGGCACTCAGTTCTGCTCCAAGCTCAGCTCTGCACTCACTGGCAATCTGATTGGAAGTCCTGGTGGCCAAGTCATCTTCTTTCTCTCTCTAATTATGGGCAGAATTTGCTGTGGATTCGCCCACAATGCTGCATGGTTGGTATGCAAATACAGTTTGTTACCTGTCATCTTTCATTTGCCAGTGTAACAAGCCTTTATTTGTTTCTATTATGAAATGAAACCCCTGAAACTCCTAGTTCTTAATATTTGAGATTTCAATTATCCACCCCAATCCTATCTCTGTCTGCACTTCCATTTGCATGCAGGGAGAGAGGGCTTTTGAAGCTAGGAGAGCCACAGGACTCTCCTGTGAGAGCTCGGTGCTGTGCTTGGCTGGGGAAAGATATTTCCAAAAGCCCAAGGAAGGTCTTCTGGAATGTGCAGGCCCTTGGAGGAGTCTTACCAGATTCCCAGATAAAGCTCAGCTGTGATAAGACCTGTGCCAGGACTTGGCATTCTATGAATCTTGCAGGTCTCAGGTGGACTCTCTGGGGAGGGGGCAGTATGTCTGTGAGCTGTGAATCTGGATGATCTTGGGACATGTGCTTGAATACATGTTTACAAATTTCAACTCTTGTGCTTTAAGCCAGACAAATGAACCTATTTTAACCCCATGGCAAAATCTTTGTGAACATTCAGATACTGTTTCAGGAAGGAATGAATGGGACTTTGGAGTGTATAGAACTCCATTCCTCCACCCTACACACACACACGCACGCACGCACGCACGCACCCACACACAGATGTGCAAAGCCAGCTCCTCTTTCCTGACAGATGAGCGTGTGCCATGCAAAGTGAAGAGCCTGCATGGAGGCAAAAGGGGGGAGTGCAGCCCTGAGGATGTGCCCACAATAGAAAACGGGAATCAGGCTGGATTCAGTGCTATAGGGGGCAAGAGTTGTGCAGCACTGCAGGGTCCTTGGAGCTAGGCTCCCTGCCCAAACACACCCCAGCCACAGACCCTGATGTTGCCCGAGCTCTCTCATCCAGTGTTATGGTGTGGCTGGTGGCGTCTGGAAGGCAAGGGAAAGAGTCCAGATGGGTTCATGTGGGAGGTATGGAGAAGGGGCATCTGGGCTGCTTCTCAGTCAGGTCCACATCTGTCCCTGCACTCCTTCCAATGCTGTGGAGCAGGAACCTTGCCACGCTTTCTGTCCTGTGAGTCACCGAAGAGCTCTGTTCCTGGGCTGTACCAGTCTGTCCATGTATGTGAGTGCAGACTCAGCGGGTGAGCTTGCCAGAGTGGCACACCTCAGCTCGGTGGCTTGCAGGAGGTATTCATGTGAGTCCATCTGGTCAGGGCACACACCTCCTTGTGACCCCCACCTTTTTCTCTTTAGCAATAGTGAAACCAACCACTGTCTCTCACACACTTCAATTTTCCTACCAGCTCAGAATGGCCTCCACACCCCAGCCTGCTCCTTCCTGCAGGGCCAACACCAGCAGACTCAAAGAAGGAGGAGTCCCAGGCAAGCAGGCTCAGAATAGTGGGACCATTGCAGAGAGACCTCAGGGAAGCTGGTGGCTCTGGTGGCTCACTGTGGAAGAGCAGAAAAGAGAGACTCAAGTCAGGCTCCTGGAGGTCACAGCAAGTGAGGCCCAAACCCCCAGGGACGGGGAGAGCACCCAGATTTGCCAGCTATTATGGGAAGCAGTTCTCTCAGTGGCTGTCAGTGAGAGAATGAGTGGGGAGGAAGAAGAGGAGGAAGAGAGTGTCTAGACAAAGTGAAGATTTCCATGTTCAGATGGACACAGACCACAGACACTAGCCCACCACAGCCCGCTGGCCATTTGTCTCTCTGCTGCTCACTCTTGGCTTTAGAGCTGCCTGGCCTGTGCCCTGTGTGTCCTTTCTCCTTGAGAATGAGAACCTGGCTTGGATCTTAGGAACTAGGCTGCCGGACTCTCGACCACCACCAAAGCTCCACTGAGTCAGTGGCTCCATGTTCTTTTTCTCTTTGGGAGTGAATCTCACAGACAAAAAGTTTAGAAAGAGAGAGAAAAGCTTATTGTAGGGAGGAAGGAAACTTTATTGTACAGAAAAGGCAGAGCGAAAAGCTCTCATATGGGGAGAATCCAGACCAGAGGGGATGCAAGGACAGGTCATGCACTGAAAAGCCAAAAGCTCAGTGCAAAGAGGTGTCTGGAAAGTGGGCTGCCAGGGAGTTTCTTTGTCTTGGAGTTTATAAGGTGTTCTGGATAGAGAAATAAGCTGACAGCTAAAACGACTGGACTGAGACTTCCAGGTAAGATGGCAGCATAGGAACCACGCCAAACCAAATCAGGGAGGGATTTAAGCAAAACTACACTCTTCTTTGGAAAAGAGCAGAATATTTTTTTTCTGGGAAACAGTGGAAAAGCAGGAGACGGCCAGAATCCCCCTGTGGAGCTTGCGGCCCAAACCGCGGCAGCCCAGTCCATGGAGGCCCCAAGCCGCCACCCTGAAGAGCAGAGCCCAACCCACCAGGCGTGCCTAGCAGCAGCAGCAATAGAGACCAAACAAGGGGACTTTCCAACCTCATCAGTCTCCTCATAGAGCCCAGAAATTGAAAAAAAAAAAAAAAAAAAGTCTGCTGAGCTACTGAAAGACATACAGGGGAACAGTGTGAGCAACTACAGGCTTCCTGAACTAGCCCATCCCCCAACAATCAGAACCACTAACTGCCAGCATTCAGTTTACAGCAGCGGCATATCCAGAGCAGCGGAGACAAGCTCACTGCAGAACGTCACCAGCAGCGCCTCCAGCACAACTGAGCTCAGCGCATCCAGCACACCTGAGCCAGGGCACATCACCAGCAGCGCATCCAGCACAGCTGAGCCAAGCTCCACAGCTCAGGGAATGAGGTGGGCACTCAGCATTGGTGAGTTTGGAAGCCACACCAAAAGGTAACAAGGCCGGCTGACAAAAAAAGTACATAAGCCTGCACTGAAGTGCTAATCTCTCTTTCCAGGTGAGGACAGGTTATGGGTTACATATTAGTGGTCGGCTTTACCATTTTCAAATAAGCTGAACATTAGGTGTTGAATATTGCTGCCTGTAATACTTTTAGATTTAGAGGGCCTTTACCTTTTGCTTTTGTCATTATTGGGGGAAGGGTCTGATCCAGCTCCAGGCTGACCTGGACCCCAAGTCAGAACAGAATCCTCTACCTCCTAGCTGACAGGATTAAGGGTGTAGAGCAACACACTCCCTTAGGGATTTTGACCTTATAGGACTGTTTGCTTTAATTCCCACACTTATATACTCTGTGCTCATTTTAATTGAATGTGTATTTTGCTCAGTTGAAGTTTTGAACTTGCCAGTAAATTGTTCCACCAGTCCACTACAATACTTGCTTCACAAGCAAATTCAACAGCTAGGATTACTTCTGAGGTTGGACTTGGGTACAAGTGCTACACTTTGCACCTTAAACTCATATCCTGAAAGTATATAAAGGTGGATCACCACATCTAAGAACACTGTAGATAAATAGAAAACCTAAGTCTCAAATCAATCCAGGATGCAAAAGTCACTACATTATAATACAAGAAACACAAAGAATCAAGACAATGCAATCCCACCAAAAATTAAAAATCCATCAGAATTGTTCACCAATGAGACTGTTTTAGATGAAATTCCTGATGAAGATTTCAAAAGAAATCTATACTAAAAGAAATGAAAGAAGAAATGAAAGAAGAAATGAAAGGAATCAGAGAAGAAAACAAAGGAATTAAAGAAGAAAAAACTCTTGAAAGAGAAAACAGAAAAACAGCTTAATGAAATAAAAAGGTCATTATAAGACATGAGTAAGGGAATAGAAATACTGAAGAAAAACCACACTGAAATCCTAGCTCTGAAGAACACAGTCAGCAAAATAAAAAAACACTGTGGAAAGTCTCACCAGTAGAATGGATGAAGGAGAGGACAGAATATCCAAACTAGAAGACCAGATGGCAGACCTAACACAGTCCAACAAAGAGAAAGACAAGCTAATATAAAGGTATGAATGGGAACTCCAAGACATCTGGAACACTATGAAAAGATCAAACATAAGAATTCAAGGTATAACAGAAGGGGAAGAATTCCAATCCAGAGGCTTAGTAGGTGTTTTCCACAAAATCATTGAAGAAAAATTTTCCCTAATTGGGAAAGAAATGCCAATGCAGATACAAGAGGCTTTTAGAACACCAAACAGACAAAACCTAGAAAGATCCTCTCCTCGCCATGTTATAATTAAACTACTAAACACACAAACCAAAGAAAATATATTGAAAGCAATTAGAGAGAAAAAGCAAGTGACCTTCAAAGGGAAACCCATCAGGATCACAGCAGATCACTCAACAACACAAACTTTAAAAACCAGAAGAGCTTGGAGTGATGTATTCCAAGTTCTGAAAGATAAAATCTGTCAACCAAGGTTACTTTATCCTGCAAAGCTATCTATCCAAATTGATGGAGAAATAAGGACATTCCACAACAAAGACAGGCTAGAGGAATTTATGGGAATTAAACCAGCTCTATAGAAAATACTTGTAGGAATCATTCACACTTAAGAGAAAGCAAAGCACACACAGCAGGAAATAGGAAAAAAGAAACCATACTCAAATAACAGTTAAAACAAGTGAGTAAAGTGAAAACAGGAAGAACTACAAAGCAAGAAGAATGGTGAGAATAAATACATATCTTTCAATAATAACTCTTAATATCAGTGGCCTCAATGCCCCAACCAAAAGACACAGACTTGCAGACTGGATAAAAAGCAGGATCCTACCATCTGTTGTCTCCAGGAAACTCATCTCTCAATAAAAGACAGAAACCTTCTTAGTGTGAAAGGTTGGAAAAAGGTATTTCAAGCAGGGGTTGCTATCCTAATTTCTGACAGGATAGACTTCAAACCAACATTAGTGAGGAAAGATAAAGAAGGTCACTTTATACTGATTAAAGGAACACTCCAACAGGAGGACATTACAATCCTAAACATATATGCTCCTAACATGGGGGCTCCTAATTTCATCAAACAAATACTATTAGACTTAAGGTCAGAGATAACTCCTAACACAATAGTAGTGGGTGACTTCAATATCCCACTCTCATCACTTGACAGGTCTACCCAGCAAAAAATAAACAGAGAGACATCTGCATTAAATGATATCATGGAACAAATGGACCTAACAGATATATACAGAACACTCCATCAAAATGCTGCAGAATATACATTCTTCTCAGCAGCACATGGGACATCCTCTAAAATAGACCATATACTAGGACACAAATCAAATCTTAACAAATACAGGAAAATTGAAATAATCCCTTGTATGCTATCTGACCACAATGGGATTAAACTGCAAATCAGCAACAAGAAAAACTAGAAAGCATACAGAAATTCATGGAGACTAAACAGTACATTATTGAACGATGTATGAGTCATTGAAGAAATTAAAAAGGAAATCAAGAAATTCATAGAATCAAATGATGATGAGAATACAACATACCAAAACCATTGGGACACAATGAAGGCAGTCCTAGAGGGAAATTTATAGCTCTAAGTGCCTATGTTAAGAAATTAGAGAATTCACAACTAAACAATTTAATGCTTCACCTTAAGGCCTTGGAAAGAGAAGAACAAAGCAAACAAAAAATCAGTAGATGGGAAGAAATAATAAAGGTTAGGGCAGAAATTAACAAAATGGAAACAAAAAAAAAAATCAATGAAACAAAGAGTTGGTTCTTTGAAAAGATAAGCAAGATTGATAAACCCTTAGCAAATCTGACCAAAAGAAAGACAGAAGAGACAAAAATTGATAAAATTAGAGATGAAAATGGCAACATCACAACAGATACCAAAGAAATTCATAAAATCATATGGACATACTTTAAGAATATATATGCTTCTAAGTTTGAAAACCTGAAATAAAAGGATGATTTCCTTGATTCATTTAACCTACCAAATTTAATTTTTTTTTTTTTTGGTTTTTCGAGGTAGGGTTTCACTCTGGCCCAGGCTGACCTGGAATTAACTATGTAGTCTCAGGGTGGCCTTGAACTCATGGTGCTCCTCCTACCTCTGCCTCCCGAGTACTGGGATTAAAGGTGTGCGACACCAAGCCTGGCTTAAACCTACCAAATTTAAATCAAGATGAGATAAACCATTTAAATAGACCTATTACAACTATAAAGATCCAAGCAGTTATAAAAAGTCTCCCAACTAAAAAAAGTCCAGGCCCAGATGGATTCACTGCTGAATTTTACCAGACATTCCTGGAAGAACTAACACCAATGCTTCTCAAACTTTTCCATAAAATAGAAAAGGAAGGAATTCTACAAAAATCCTTCTATGAAGCCAGCATCACCCTGATACCCAAACCGGACAAAGACAGATCAAAAAAAAGAAAATTCAGACCAATCTCCCTCATGAATGAACATAGATGCAAAAATTCTCAACAAAATACTAGCAAACAGAATACAAGAATATATCAGAAAGATTATTCACCCCGACCAAGTAGGCTTTATCCCAGATATGCAGGGGTGGTTCAACATATGCAAATCCATAAATGTAATACACCATATAAATGGTCTGAAGAACAAAAATCACATTGTCATCTCAATAGATGCAGAAAAGGCATTTGACAAAATCCAGGACCCCTTCATGGTGAAAGTATTACAGAAACTGGGAATAGAAGGAACATATCTCAACATAATAAAAGCTATTTATGACAAATATACAGCCAACATAATACTAAATGGGGGAAAACGTGATGCTTTTCCTCTAAATTCAGGAACAAGACAAGGGTGTCCACTTTCCCCACTTCTATTTAATATAGTACTGGAAGTCTTATCTACAGTAATAAGGCAAGAGACACTCATAAAAGGGATACAAATTGGACGGGAAGAGATCAAATTATCATTATTTGCAGACGATATGATTCTATATATAACAGACCCAAAAGACTCTACCAGCAAACTGTTAGAGCTGATAAACACTTTTAGCAATGTAGCAGGATACAAAATAAACACTCAGAAATCAGTAGCTTTTCTATATACTATCAACAAACATGCAGAGGATGAAATCAGGGAATCTTTCCCATTCACAATTGCCTCAAAAAAAAATCATTGTAATAAACTTAACCAAGGAAGTGAAGGATCTCTACAATGAGAACTTTAAAAAACTCGAGCGACAAATTGCAGAAGACACAAGGAAATGGAAAGACATCCCATGCTCCTGGATTGGAAGAATCAATATTGTGAAAATGTCAATCTTACCAACAGCAATCTACACATTTAATGCAACCCCCATTAAAATCCCAATAGCATTCTTCACAGAAATAGAAAAAACAATCGTAAAATTCATCTGGAAACACAAAAAACCTTGAATAGCCAAAACAATTTTGTGCAACAAAAATCAGGCTGGTGATATTACCATACCTGATTTTAAGTTATATTACAAAGCCATAGTAACAAAAACAGCATTGTACTGGCACAAGGACAGACAGATAGATCAATGGAACAGAATAGAAGACCCAAATATTAATCCAGGCAGCTACCACCACCTGATTTTTGACAAAAATGCCAAAAATATTCATTGTAAAAGATAGCCTCTTTAACAAGTGGTGCTGGGAAAACTGGATATCTGTATGTAAAAGGATAAACATAGATCCTTGCCTCTCTCCATGCACAAGAGTCAAGTCCGAATGGATCAGGGACCTTAATATCAGACCTGAAACTCTGAAACTGCTAGAGGAAAAGGTAGGGGAAACCCTTCACATATTGGTGTAGGCAATGACTTTCTGAATATAACCCCAATTGCTCAGGGAATAAAACCACTAATCAACCACTGGGACCTCATGAAATTACCAAGCTGTTGTACAGCAAAGGACACTGTGAATAGAGCAAAAAGACACCCTTCAGAATGGGAGAAAATCTTTGCCAGCTATACATCTAACAGAGGATTAATATCCAGAATATACAAAGAACTAAAAAAACAGAATAATAAGAAATCAAACAACCCAGTTAAAAAAATGGGCTATGGAACTAAATAGAGAGTTCTCAGAAGATGAAATATAAACATCTAAAACAGTGTTCCACATCCTTAGCCATCAAGGAAATGCAAATTAAAACCACTTTGAGATTCCATTTCACTCCTGTCAGAATGGCTACCATTAAGAAAACAAATGACAATAAGTGTTAGCATGGATGCGGAAAAAGAGGAACACTTCTACACTGTTGGTGGGAATGTAATCTGGTCCAGCCATTGTGGAAATCAGTGTGGAGGTTCTTGAGACAGCTAGAAATAGATTTACCATATGATCCAGCTATAGCACTCCTAGGCATATATCCAAAGGACTCTTCTCACTACCTTAGAGATACTTGCACAACCATGTTTATTGCTGCTCTATTCACAATAGCTAGGAAATGGAACCAGCCTAGATGTCCCTCCACAGATGAATGAATAATAAAGATGTGGTACATTTATACAACAGAGTTCTATTCAGCGGTAAAGAAAAATGAAATTATGAAATTTGCAGGGAAATGGATGGATCTGGAAAGGATTATACTAAGTGAGGTAACCCAGGCTCAGACAGCCAAATGTCACATGTTCTCTCTCATATGTGGATCCTAGTTACAAATGTATAGACTTGTGTGTGAACTGGAACCAAAAATAGGTACCAGAAACCAGTAAGCTGGTAAAAGGCTATAAGGGAGGGAGGAGAGGGAAGGACTTAAGTGTATGGTAATACACATATGTAAGTAGAAGAACAGATTACAGGGAGGAAGATGGCCTAAGTGAGGCCATGGGAAGAGAAAGAAGGGCAGGGGGAGGGTCAATCAAAATTCAAGATAGTGTGAATAAGACTTATGTAAACCTACTTTTTTGAAGAATGGCACATCTAGAAGCTGTAGACTGTTACTAGAAAATTTTCAGTACCTGGAATGGGATACCTTCCAGTGAGTTGTTGGCCAAGGAGGTCCCGGTAGCCTCCAAAACATTAAAGGCTTTTGCCAAAGCCCTTGGTTTCCCTTGAGAAACAGATGGTAAGACCCTATTGCTGAAGACATCTCTTGCCTGAGAGGCAAGGTCACTGAAAAAGCAAGCTGGTGCTGAGCAGAAAACCTTCTCCTTGTAGACCAGCCAACTGAAAGCTGGAAAAAGCTGCACTGCATGCAGCCATATGGGAGACAGAAGTCATCAGCAGTGAAAACAGTGGACACTGAATATTCAAGTTTGGCCATACAGGCCCAATGACTGAACGGGTGCAATAGTGGCATGTCTGCTTTTGGGGAAACCAACTGCTCCCTAATTGGACTAAAGGCCCTCTCTACGGGAGGGAATACATACCTGTTACTGAAAAACCTAAGCAAAAGTCTATGGCAGGGGAGGTCATGAGCCTTAGTGGTATAAAGCCTGCTCTTGTCTGACTAAATGTATATATTACTCCCACCAAGCTGCCCTGGGGGCACTACACTTAATGTTCATATTCACATATTAATGCTACTCTCACTTCTGGTTAGAGAAGCTTCTCTTTTCAGATGGCAATGACCACTGGCATGACCCAAAAGGCAACATAGTGCTGAGCAGAAGGGACGGAGGAGTGTCCAGCACTGAAACATCTCTGTCACACAATCCAAGGCTCAGGGCCCATTGCGGAAGAGGGGGCGGATAGAATGTAAGATCCAAAGGAAGGGTACAACTCCTTACAATGCAACTGTCCAGAAAGAAACTGGCCTTGATATCCATGACCTTGCAGTGCCTAGCAATACCTTTGCAAGACCCTCATAATAGAAGAAAAAGATGATGACATCAAATTAAAAGAAAGACTAATGGAGAGAGGGAGGGGATATGATGGAGATTGCAGTTCTCAAGGGGAATGTGGGGAGGGAAATATCATGTGTTTTTTGTATGTAAGTATAGAAGTTGTCAATAAAAAAAGAAAAACAACTGGACTGAGATAAGAGAGATGAAGTTCTGACCCGGTCATCAATCTCCATGGGATGTCCATATGTCTCTTTTCCTGGTGACATGCCAGAAGAGTGTTCAAGGCCCACCTACAAGCTTTACAAGGGAGAAACAAAATAGAATGAAGGACCAAAAAGGTGGGCTTCATGGAGGTGGGCTAGAAACTGCGGAGAACAGCTTTGGTGTTTTTCCCAGAGCCCTGACATTTCTGTTATCTGGTCAGCCTGGCTGTCTCATGGGCAGGTTCCTGCCCTCTCCTTCTTCTTCAGTGAGTGGATGTCATTGTTTTAACCCTAGCATGTACTTTAATCATTATGTCCCAAGGCAAGGGCAAAAGAAACAGTTGCTAATTTTCAAGGCTCCTTCCCCAACTACCTAATAAGTCTCTTTCTCCTACTTTCTACTATCAGGACTAAAGCTAACAGGCTGCCGCCAGCTCTCTGGTGCTCCTCAATTTCCCATCCATGGCAAATGGGCTCAGTGTGCTCTTGGGAAAGTGCTAGGAAACAGACATGTAGGAGGCATTATTTCTTCTGCCGAGTATTTCTGAACATGATGTAGGAAAGAAACATGCAGGTGCAGAGTCCTCCGTCCAGGGTGGGTCCCAGCCATTCGGGGATGTTTCTGTCTCCCACCCACTGGGCCTGTCCATTGGGCTCACCATGAGCTTAGATAGAATCCAGAACTAGGATGCCGGTGCCACGAGCTGAGTCACTGTGGAGGACTCCACAGTGGCGGCAGGTATTGGTCAAAGTCTTCTCCAGCAGGCTGTGCGGGTCTGAGCAAAGGGAGTGCTAAGACTGGAGTTTGGGGTCCCGGTCCACATAGATATTCCTAGACCGAGTTTGTCAGAGCTCAGAGTGACTTCCTCAGTCTCTTTTGTGCAATGTAGAGAAGGCAGAGGATCCAGAGAACGGGTGATTTCATCAAAGACGCGGAACCAAAGATTTGCCCAACCCCCTCCAAGTTCCTTTCTTATTATCCTCCTGTTCCCCATCTAGACACAGCATATCTCACTTTCTGCAGTAGACATTGTCCATCTGTCTCTGTACAAGTGATGCTGACGCTTTGTCTCTGAGTTGAGAACACCAACATGCTAGGGGACACAGGAGACGAGGAAGCAAAGGTTGTATTAGGGTTCTTTAGAGCCAGGTTGGGCTTGTGTCATCATCAATACTCTGTCCTCTTGTGCTGTGTCATCGTCAATGCTCTGTCCTCTTGTGCTGTGTCATCATCAATGCTCTGTCCTCTTGTGCTGTGTCATCATCAATGCTCTGTCCTCTTGTGCTGTGTCATCATCAATGCTCTGTTCTCATGTGCTTTTGTCATCATCAATGCTCTGTCCTCTTGTGCTTGTGTCATCATCAATGCTCTGTCCTCATGTGCTGTGTCATCATCAATGCTCTGTCCTCATGTGCTTGTGTCATCAATGCTCTGTCCTCATGTGCTGTGTCATCATCAATGCTCTGTCCTCATGTGCTCGTGTCATCATCAATGCTCTGTCCTCATGTGCTGTGCCATCATCAATGCTCTGTCCTCTTGTACTGTGTCATCATCAATGCTCTGTCTTCATGTGCTTGTGTCATCATCAATGCTCTGTCCTCATGTGCTGTGTCATCATCAATGCTCTGTCCTAATGTGCTGTGTCATCATCAATGCTCTGTCCTCATGTGCTTGTGTCATCAATGCTCTGTCCTCAGGTGCTTGTGCCATCACCAATGCTCTGTCCTCTTGTGCTGTGTCATCATCAATGCTCTGTCCTCATGGGCTGTGTCATCATCAATGTTCTGTCCTCATGTGCTGTGTCATCATCAATGCTCTGTCCTCATGTGCTTGTGTCATCATCAATGCTCTGTCCTCATGTGCTTGTGTCATCATCAATGCTCTGTCCTCATTTGCTGTGTCATCATCAATGCTCTGTCCTCATTTGCTGTGTCATCATCAATGCTCTGTCCTCATGGGCTCTGTCATCATCAATGTTCTGTCCTCATGTGCTGTGTCATCATCAATGCTCTGTCCTCATGTGCTTGTGTCATCATCAATGCTCTGTCCTCATGTGCTTTTGTCATCATCAATGCTCTGTCCTCATGTGCTGTGTCATCATCAATGCTCTGTCCTCATGTGCCTGTGTCATCATCAATGCTCTGTCCTCTTGTGCTGTGTCATCTTCAATGCTCTGTCCTCATGTGCTGTGTTATCATCAATGCTCTGTCCTCATGTGCTTGTGTCATCAATGCTCTGTCCTCATGTGCTGTGTCATCATCAATGCTCTGTCCTCATGTGCTTGTGTCATCATCAATGCTCTGTCCTCATGTGCTGTGTCATCATCAATGCTCTGTCCTCATGTGCTGAGTCATCATCAATGCTCTGTCCTCATGTGTTTGTGTCATCAATGCTCTGTCCTCTTGTGCTGTGTCATCATCAATGCTCTGTCCTCTTGTGCTGTGTCATCATCAATGCTCTGTCCTCATGTGCTTGTGTGATCATCAATGCTCTGTCCTCATATGCTGTGTCATCATCAATGCTCTGTCCTCTTGTGCTGTGTCATCATCAATGCTGTGTCCTCATGTGCTGTGTCATCATCAATGATCTGTCCTCTTGTGCTTGTGTCATCATCAATGCTCTGTCCTCATGTGCTGTGTCATCATCAATGCTCTGTCCTCATGTGCTGTGTCATCATCAATGCTCTGTCCTCTTGTGCTGTGTCATCATCAATGCTCTGTCCTCTTGTGCTGTTTCATCATCAATGCTCTGTCCTCTTGTGCTGTGTCATCATCAATGCTCTGTCTTCATGTGCTGTGTCATCATCAGTGCTCTGTCCTCATGTGCTTCTGTCATCATCAATGCTCTGTCTTCTTGTGCTTGTGTCATCATAAATGCTCTGTCTTCATGTGCTGTGTCATTATCAATGTTCTGTCCTCTTGTGCTTTTGTCATCATCAATGCTCTGTCCTCATGTGCTGTGTCATCATTATTGCTCTGTCCTCATGTGCTTGCGTCATCATCAATGCTGTGTCCTCTTGTGCTGTGCCATAATCAATGCTCTGTCCTTATGTGCTTGTGTCATCATCAATGCTCTGTCCTGATGTGCTTGTGTCATCATCAATGCTCTGTCCTCTTGTGCTTGTGTCATCATCAATGCTCTGTACTCATGTGCTGTGTCATCATCAATGCTCTGTCCTCATGTGCTGTGTCATCATCAATGCTCTGTCCTCATGTGCTGTGTCATCATCAATGCTCTGTCCTCTTGTGCTTGTGTCATCATCAATGCTCTGTACTCATGTGCTGTGTCATCATCAATGCTCTGTCCTCTTGTGCTGTGTCATCATCAATGCTCTGTCCTCATGTGCTTGTGTCATCAATGCTCTGTCCTCATGTGCTGTGTCATCATCAATGCTCTGTCCTATTGTACTGTGTCATCATCAATGCTCTGTGCTCTTGTGCTTGTGTCATCATCAATGCTCTGTACTCATGTGCTGTGTCATCATCAATGCTCTGTCCTCTTGTGCTTGTGTCATCATCAATGCTCTGTCCTCTTGTGCTGTGTCATCATCAATGCTCTGTCCTCATGTGCTTGTGTCATCAATGCTCTGTCCTCATGTGCTTTGTCATCATCAATGCTCTGTCCTCTTGTGCTTGTGTCATCATCAATGCTCTGTCCTCATGTGCTTGTGTCATCAATGCTGTGTCCTCTTGTGCTTGTGTCATCATCAATGCTCTGTCCTCATGTGCTTGTGTCATAAATGCTCTGTCCTCTTGTGCTGTGTCGTCATCAATGCTCTGTCCTCATGTGCTCGTGTCATCATCAATGCTCTGTCCTCATGTGCTTGTGTCATCAATGCTCTGTCCTCATGTGCTTGTGTCATCGTCAATGCTCTGTCCTCATGTGCTTGTGTCATCATCAATGCTGTGTCCTCATGTGCTTGTGTCATCAATGCTCTGTCCTCTTGTGCTTTTGTCATCATCAATGCTCTGTCCTCTTGTGCTTGTGTCATCATCAATGCTCTGTCCTCATGTGCTTGTGTCATCATCAATGCTCTGTCCTCATGTGCTTGTGTCATCAATGCTCTGTCCTCATGTGCTTTTGTCATCGTCAATGCTCTGTCCTCATGTGCTTGTGTCATCAATGCTCTGTCCTCATGTGCTTGTGTCATCACCAATGCTCTGTCCTCTTGTGCTTGTGTCATCATCAATGCTCTGTCCTCATGTGCTGTGTCATCATCAATGCTCTGTCCTCATGTGCTGTGTCATCATCAATGCTCTGTCCTCATGTGCTTGTGTCATCATTAATGCTCTGTCCTCATGTTCTTGTGTCATCATAAATGCTCTGTCCTCATGTGCTTGTGTCATCAATGCTCTGTCCTCTTGTGCTTGTGTCATCATCTATGCTCTGTCCTCATGTGCTTGTGTCATCAATGCTCTGTCCTCATGTGCTTGTGTCATCATCAATGCTCTGTCCTCATTTGCTGTGTCATCATCAATGCTCTGTCCTCATGTGCTTTTGTACTCATTCTGGTTTTGTGCCAGACCCTTTTTTCATGGGACAATAACCTCCCCCTCCCCAGTGCTCAGCACACCAGTTCTTCTGATTCACCACACAGGCCAGCACATCCTGGCTAAGTGCTGGCTCAGGCCTTGAGAACAGTGTTGAGCGAGGATGTTTGTGCTCTGACCAATCGCTGGGCAGCAGATGGCATCGTAGTCCAGATGGTGACCACAGCTGCTCAATTGTATAAACCACAAATCCTCACTCAATAAAAGTTTATCCCCATTCCAGCCACTTCCCACTTATGTCAGAATAACCTGCCCCAGAGGGTCATGTCTTGGGGGTCATGCACTCAATCGTGGGCTGGAGAGAGTGGAGGATCTCCTCGGGGATTAAGGGGGACGACAGGATTTGAAGTTCTCTGAGGTCAAAGTTTTCCAGGCAGTGGCGGCCATTCTGTTCCCCTCTATCCAATCAAGGTCTCAAGGATGGGGAGCACACATTGGTGACAGCTCTATGTGGCCAGTGCTGTGGTGGGCCCCACCCTGCACAGGTGACAGGGACAGGACAGGTCCACAGGTGTTCTGCAACTGCCATTGTCCCATGGCTTCAGAGCGCAGAGCACCATGCCTTATGTCTCCTAGAATTTAGATGGATGACTGACAACAGTGAAGAGGTCTCCATGCAAAACAGCCTCTTGAGGAATCCAGAGGCAGCGTCTGTGGTGACCGTTGTCTGGCATGCTCTGTGCCCTACCGAGCAGAGCCAGGCATAGCAAGAGCGGCCAGACAGGTCCCCAAAGAGGAATCTTTAGTATATGGTGGAATGATTTTGTGCCTCTGTTCTTTCTCTTTGTTTGTTTGTTTTGTTATTTGAAATTTTCTTTAGCAATTTACCAGGCTTGGTATATTTCTTTGTTTCACTGTTTTTCATCTGTGCATAGATTACATGTTTTCCACAGCATCTGCTGTGAATTTTAATTATGCTGTTCAACTCAAAGGGAGCCTCACAAAGCAGCCTGCATCGTTAGCAGTCCAGGGTCATGTTTATGGTGGAGATGGAGGTTGCTGGGTGCGTCAGGAGACTTGGAAGCCAGACAAAGGAAATATAATCCAGCAATTCTCCCCTTGTCTCACCGCCCCCTTTTTAAGAGACCTCTGTAGCAAGGGACCACTATGCATAAAATTACTTTGGGTTTTGTTTTTTTTCCAGTAATTATCCTTTGGTTCTTTAAGGCAACATCACAAAGCCCTGGTAGCTTTTAAAGTAGCAGTTATGGGATTTGAAGCCGGACTGATGGAAAAATACATGCTTGGGTTTGGTTGTTTCAAATTGCAAAACTAAGCTTTATAAAATGTCATAAAAATGGTCTGTGATTGCTTATTAGCCAAGGACGACTTCCTGGGATACATGGAATTGCAGCGCGGGTCCCCTGAGGTCGCCCAGTTATCACTAGCACTGGTTCCATGTAGCTCAGCATAGAAGCTTCAGGTGTTCTGTTCCCATGGGCATGGCAGGCTAGGCTGTGTGCCCAGTACCTGGGGGCCCATCCTCCTGCCGGGCATGTGGCAGAGCACTATGCCACAACGGAGCCCATTCCTGACAGCAAATGATGTCTCTGTCCTCATCATCTGCACAATGCCACGACTGCATTTTATTTCAGAGGCAAAGTTGCTGGCTGCAAGCTGTGATTATGGGCTGGAATTTGGGCTCCACCATAAGTGAAGGGAGCTAGGAAGATGGAAATCACATCCTGTGGCCCTCTGGGTCCCAGACAGACTCAGCCCCTAGGTTTCTGGGTCCCAGACAGACTCAGCCCCCAGGTTTCTGGGTAGAGAGGAGCTTAGAGAAGCTCGGTGAGCATGTGCTGGTGGCAGGAGCAGGCCGGCCACCTCTGGGAGCTCTCGGAGCTGTGTCTGCTTGGGAGTGTGGCTGCTCCTGGCCAGGGATTACAGGGAGTTGTGTGAACTTTCCCCAAGGAGACATGAAAAAATGCCTACTCAGACCAAACAGAGCATCAGTGACAAACCAAAGAAGTGATTCTACCTTGGGACTGAAGGGACTTGGGGCTTCGAGGTTAAAGGTACTTGCTTGCAAAGCTTTCTAAGCCAGGTTCAATTCCTCAGAACCCATGAGAAGCCAGATGCCAAGTGGCAATGCTCCTATGACAATGGTGGGTAGAGCTTATGGGCCAGCTATCTGATGCCTCCTTTCAGTCTTGCAGTTTGCTTGCAGTGACAAGAGACCCTGTCTCAGAGAGGGTGGAACCCTTCAAAGTTCTCCTCCCACCTCCATTCATGTGCCGTAGCATGCGCTCTCATAATGCACAGACAAATAAATAAAATGATAAATTATTAAGAAATTATTCTACCCAAGTCTAGCTAGGGAACCAGTGAGTTCATTGGGGTTATTTACATGAGTAAATAAGTGCATTACTGCAAGGTCTCACCGCACTATATAGACCACGGCTTGCCCCTAGCTGTGTAGATGGAGTCCCGCCTTCAGTTAACCTTCCACAAGCTAAGTACGCTAGCATTTCCTGAGACCATGTGCAGCTGGAGTGGGATTGTACACAGCTGAGAGAGGGAGTGAGGAAGGCGCAAGAGGGAGTGACTGGCTGTCAGCTGAGGATCTGATGGCCCCTTTCCAAGAAGAAGCTCTCCTTTGAGAGAATGTCAACAGGCTGGACCTTATCAAGTCTCTTGTGGGTAGACACAGTTGCTCTGATGGAGATGGTAATGGCTGTTAGCTGATAGAGTCTCACAACACAGGAGCCTTGGCATTGACCTCTGGGGGCTGGGAAGATACCCAAGGCCATTAGTATAAACTGAGTCTAGAGCACGTATCTGAGAATATTTACCAATTGCCTTCTGATTTCCCCTGAACATTCTTAGCCATATCACTAGGGCTCAGCTCCCGCTCTTGGTGAAATACACATGACCTGGCACATGTCAGCTCGGCAGTGGTCTGCACAGGACAGCACATACCACAGTCATGCTGGCTCCGTGTCAGCTGTCACTGTGGAGGTCAGGTCACACCTCCTGCATGTTGTTAGCCTGTTATGCCCATGGTGATCCCACCTGCCAGGTTCACACCCAAGACCCATGGCAGCACAAGCAATGGGCCTCCAACTGGTAACGAGACAAGGCAGCAAGTGCCCCAGGCATCTGCCACAGGGTGCCAGGAGAGAGCATCCTTTCCTGGCTCTTCAGCTGCAATTGTGCAGTTCCCCTCCGTTGATCTCCATGCATGTCCTTGGCCTTAGTTTGTTCCTGCCACTACTTTGGGCCTTGAATGACAGGCCTGCCGTTACCCACTGCCTTGCCAATATCCTATGTCACTTCCTCCTTGATCTTCCCGGTTGTAAATACACTAAGAATTTGGGCATCCATGTGGCTATGAAGCCCTGGGCCTCTGCCCTCCTTGGGTGCCCGGCTGCCTTGTTGCATGAAGTCTTTTCAGGGGAGAAGCCAGGAGAAGCTTTCTCCCCCAGGCAAACTTTCCTTGGCAAAACCTTGAGTGTGTCAGAGCATTGTGAGGGGTCACTTATAGGACGCCATAGCAGTCACGCTGAAAGACCTCATCCCAACCTGGACAACAACTTCCCCATGGCTGAATAGGTGGATCTCCTATGCCTTGATCCTTCATTCTCTGCATATTCTCTCTCCTCCTGAGCCCATGGGACCTTGCGCATCACTGCACAGAGCTGACACAGGGGTGGCTGAACTCTCAGCTGAGGGTCTAGTGACCCTTCCCTGTCCTTTCTCCTTCCATGGGGTCATCAAAAGGCTTATTCTGCCGATCTCTTGTGTAGTCGCAGCTGCTTCTCATAAAGGTGACAATAGTTGTTTCTCTTGGAGGACCGTGTCACACAACTCCCCTCTTACCTTATTTCCTAAAGGCTCTGCTCTCCTTGCCCAGAGGTGGGCCCTTCCTGCCTTGGCACCGTCCATGCTGGGGGAAGCTTGTGAGGGATGACCGTCTTTCTCCAGGGAAAGCGGGATGCTTGTTTTATAGGTTTGCTCAGCGGGGTGGACATCTGCCTCCTCTGAATTGCCTCCTCAAAGCGGGTGAAATGAGGCAGAAGGGTTTGGGTCACTTTATTCCAGGAAGCCAGAGGATGGGCCACACCCCAGGCAGTGAGAAACGGATGGAACTTTGATGCCGTGGTGGCTCAGGGCTAGTTCTCAGGCTGGCAGATGTGTAGCATGTGGAGGTGGTTTGATTCAGCCCCCGAGGGACATGATCCCAGCTCCCTATTTCAGAGTGGGGAACCTCCCAGGTGGTCCATGAAGGAAGGAAGGAAGGGCAGGCAATGCTGCCACCGTGCATGGGAGTACCTGACCTACTGGTGAAGGAGGATACGTGTGCCCAGAGACCACAATTGACTAGGATGCTGGGCACTGACATTGCTATGCTGGTGAAGCCCGCCCATGCTTGGGCTTCTGACCCATTTACACCCTCTGATCATCTTTCTCCATCATGGCCCCAGGAGCCTGAGCTGAGGAAAGCTGCTACTGCAGAGCAGGCAGCCCAGGTCAAGCTGTATAGATGAGGCCTAGAGCTGGTCATGTGCCTCAGAGCTTACCCCACTGATATCACAGAGGGACAGTTCACTGGGGTGGCAGCTTCCTGCAGACCCAAGGGTCCAATGGCTTAGGATAAAACTGGACAAAACCTCGTCTGGCTATTAAGCTGTTGGAAAGTTCCCACTCCTCATGAACTGAAGGCTCCATCTCACACTCCCACAGTGGTGACTCGGCTCATAGTGGTCTCGGCCTATCATCTGAAAAAACATAGCAACAAGCAGAATATCAGCCCTTGACTCTAGTCCCCAGGGCCACCTAAGGAAAAGCACATCACTTAAAACAATCAGCGCCATCCATTCCATTAATGATTCACTTCCAGTAGAATTGTACACATGTTCACTCCTGATGGGAATTTTCTGAACACTTCAAGTCTATGGGTAGTGGAAATTAAAAGGACACACACACACACACTCACACACACACCTGTAGTATTGATATCCGTGTTCATAGATGAGGGGTAGGATGCCAATGACATGATTGCAAGCATAAACACTCGGGATAGGGCTCTGTGGAAAAGAGGAATGAAAGTACAAGTTTAAGAGGAACAAAAAAGAAATCTATTCCCTTTCTGGCTGTTTAAAAGAGCCCAGTATTGGATTTTCACAAAGGGTGATGCTGGGTCTGGAATGTCTTGCTCTATACAGCCATTTAAATGTGAAGTATCAGTTCCATTTGAAATGCTACATTCACAGAACGCTGGAATTTCCATCCTGTTCCACTGTTGAAACCACATGCTCAGAGGCGGTCTTAGTCTATTTAGCTGCTCTAGCAGAACACACGCGATCAGGTAATTTATAAAGCTTATTCTTGCCTCATAGCTCTAGGCACTGAGAAGTCTAAGGTCAAGGTATTGGCAGTTGGCAAGAGCCTCTAGCTGGGTTGTTTCATGGTGAAGGCAAGAGTAAAAGGAGCCCAACTTCCCCTTTTGGGATTGCAACAACCTCACCCAGGGGTCTATCCTCTGTAACCCTGACTGCTGAACATTTCTACTACATAGAATGGCAATTAAATTTCCAAACCACAGTAGGGGCAACACACAAACTGCAGGGGTTCCTGAAGTCCACAGTCCCTGCTGCTTCAGCTCCACTGGGGGAGAGAAGGTAGTGGAAAGGAACAGAATGCTGGGTCAGTGCAGACCTTCCCAGAACACCATGGCAAACCATGTGGTTGTTTTCAAAGTTTTACTTTGACAAATTTAGTTTTAGAACAGCTTCATATTTGCAGAAAGTTTTCCAAGATACACACATTGTGTCTCAGGGTATCTCTGTCCGTTCTCTCTCTAGGGTCTTGGTGTCAATACTGATGCGCTGTTATTAAGTGAAGTCTTTAGCTTTTACCCAGAGTCCTTCTGTCCCCAGCCTCCAGCCAACACCCCCCCCATTGTATTTGGTTGCTCTGTCTCCTTAGGAGTGACAGTTTCTCATAATCTCCTTGCTTTCAATGGCCTTGACCTTGGCCATGTAGGGAGAATGGAGATACTGGGCTAGGTGCCTGCCATGGGTTAGTTTCAGGACTTCTCCCAGGGAGATCATGTATGGACCTCAGGAGAAAGACCACAGAGACCATGTGCCCTTGCATCATGCCCTCTCAAAGGTACGGCCCATCAGCTTGATCTATATCTTGTTGATGCCACTCGACTCACCTGGCTGAGGTACTGTTTGGAAGGTTTCTCCACCTCGTACACATTCATGGCCTGAAAACCCTGGAGAAGGGACAGAGGTGCTATAATGTGAGTGAGGCTCTGGACTCCCAAGGTGACCATCTGCACAGTGTGAACAGTGAGGCCACCCTGTGTCCTGCTGTGCCTGGGACTCAGGACCTGCCAGGAAGCCCGGAAGAAGGCCTGCTGCCTGTGCACATGTGTTGGGAGCAGTGAAATGCATCCCTTGAGCGTCTGCGTGGCTGTCCGCAGCTGACGGATGTGTAGAATTGCTTGGACTGCCTGGCGGGCTCCATCAATCTGCCTCAGCTCTGAGGAGCAGTGACGTCCAATACAGTGAAGAGGTGCTGAGTGGGGAATGGCTGCTCACTTCCCCAATAAAATTGTTATAAATTTTTGCCCCAAGTACTTTAAGAATCTGCTTGGGAAACATCTTCCATTTAAGCATCTATTGGAGGGCATATGTTTGCAGAGAGACTGTATGAGGAACCATTTCCTTCAACTGAGTACCAAACAGGACTGTTTTCATCAAATATACCAGAGCCCTTATAGCTAAAAGGGTTTTAAATTTTGAAAGAGGCATCATATTCTACAAGTCATTCTGGAAAGATCTCTAGGGAGTTGTTAACCCACAGGCTGAGCCTCAATAATTCATTTCCACATATTGTTGGATTCTGGAGCCCCAAGCCACCCTCGAAGGGCCAGTACCTGCCATCAGAGAATGTGGGCCATGGCTTGTAGGAGACTCAGGAAAATCACAAGTGTTGATCTGAAGATGAAAGTTCCAGCAGGCTTGGTAAACATCAGTATCTCTTTGTTACTGCATTTCACGTTTACTTGAATTTTTCTTTTGCAAGGTATGTGGGGCAAGCAAGCAGACTTGGAGCCAGAGTGTTCTGAAAAGTTTTGTCACTGCTGAAGAAGAAGCCCTAGGGCTTCCTCAGCAAGCTGGGCACAAGGGTGCAGTGGTTAGAGCTACAAGTCACCAAGAGGATCAGGCAGGAAGTGGGACTACCTGTGGGAGCTCTCCCCAGTCCGCTGAAAACACTTAGAAGCCTACATAGAATGTCAGGGCTTCTGCAGACATCATGACCACCATTCCTCTAACTTGCCCTGTTTTGTCTGTATATTTGGTTGACTGTATGTTGTAACCTAAATACAATTTCAAGACATGTCCCTCAGCCCCAGATCTGGCTGCAGATCTGGCCTCCGTCTCTCTCTTTCTGTTCAGCTTCTCTGAGAAGCAGGCGGCTTCTTGTGTATCCGTCTACCTGGCCCCGCAGGAAGAGGACGCTGACACTTGACTGTTATTAACCTCCTGTGATTAAGTTCCCATGCTGCTGTGCTGCCAGCACTGTGATTTCTTGCTTGTGAATGTTAAGTGGTGCTCTTATTGAGGACGTATTTTTCCTTTCATGCGCATTATGAAATTTCATGTCCTGTGCAGCTGGAGCAGGGAGAAAGGCACTTGGGCTTGAGACAGTCTTCGGACCACAGGCACTGTCACACCTGAAGCTTGCTTCAGCACGGCAATGGGGCTTCGTTAGAGACACAGGTGGGCACAAGTGGAGGGAGGGGGATGGATTAGGAGTGTGTGTGTGTTATCTAGAGGAAAGGGAAGATGTAGGTGTGTGTGTGTGTGTGTGCTCGCGCACGATCTTTTCCTGGGGAGACATTCACAGACGTCTGCTCACCCTAGACAGGGCACCAACGACAGACAAAGTAGTGATTCTGGCAAGTCTAGCTTAAGGAACCAATGAGTGTATTGGGAATATACACAGGAGTCGGGATGAGGGGTTACACAGAGAAGCAAAGGTGACCCCCAGGCAGCAGTGTCACCCGCCTCAGCACAGCATGGATGACTTCGCCGTAGCTGCATCGATGGATTCTGCCATTTGTTCAGTAGCTTTCCACCCTGGATACTCCAGCACCTCCCTCGACCATGAGACCACCTGCAGCTGGCTGGAAGGTGCAGGAGGAAATGGCTCAGGCGAGGTGACATTCACACCCCCTCCTAGGAGGCGATGTCAATAGGCCTGATCGTGAGGCCTCTTGTAGGTAAGATTAAGAAAGTAATGGCTGTTATGCTTGGACAAGAGCATTCCACTGTGTGGTGACAGTCAACAGGGAGGGGCTTTCTCAGTGTGTGGGGAGCCCCTCCCGCGTGCCATGCAGAGGAAGCACCAGCACCGGAAGCCAGCAGTGGAGCTGAGGGCTGTGATGGCCTCCGTGCCCTGGGTGTCACCTGTGTGTGGATGGCCAGCAGACACTCTGGGGACAGGAGGACACTTTCAAAATCATCCCAAGGCACACTCGGGGAAAGGCCTTTCCTTTTCCCACATGCCAAAGGCTTTTCCCATTAGCGTGTCTTCTATTTTGGTAACAGAAGGATTTTAGTTGCTGTGCTGTAAATCTCATAATTCCCACAAAGCTCGAGGGCTCTCCACTGCTGAGGGCTTCGGAGGGCACGGGTGCCAGGTGTGCATGTGGCAAGAAGGGAGGCAGCATGAGAACTGGTGCAGTTTGGAATATGCCCATAGGAAGATGGTCCTCAAGGCCAGCTTATGGCCCCTCTTCAAGAATGATGGAGGGGCAGGGTCTACCCTGGGCAGTTCGCTGTGGAGTCCCAAACCAGGGGTAGTTTTCTCATTGCTGTGACAAAATACCTGACAAAAGTCTCCTAAGGAAGGCAAGGTTTCCTTTGGCCCACGGTTTGAGGAGTTATTCCATCCTGGTGGGCAGGCATGGGGGCAGAAGCGTGAGGAGGTGGGTCACATTGTGGCCACAGCGGGAATCAGAGAGAGAGGAGTGCTGGTGGTCCACCTTCTGTCTTCTTATCCTTGTCCTGTGTACGTGGTTTCCAGAGCTGAGAGTACCTGTGATCTGAAGTCCTCAGCCTCACACCTCTCCGAGAATATGAAAACCCATGTTTAGGGAGGGCCTTCCCACCTCAATTAACCCAACCTAGAAACTCCTCACAGACGCACCTGTAAGTTTGTCTCATAGATGATTTGAGATCCTGACAAGTCGACAATGTTAACCATTGTGAGTTGTAAGAAGATTCCATTGTATTCTTACTCTGAATGTGACAGAGAGAGACAGACACACACACACACACACACACACACACACACACACAGACTACCATTTTCTGTCCTTTCTGAGGACACTAGGAATGTGATTCTTCAAAACTGAATATTGCAAGCAAAGAGAACATAGATAATACAGCAAAAACCAAACCAAAAAGCACCATTGGCTTATTGGTCGGTTGTTGGTTCATCCTCCAATCGCCATTGAGTGTCTTCCATCACTGAGCAGCACTTGTCAAGGATAAGCAAGGATAACCGGGTCACAACACAGAGGTGGCCCCTCTGCGCCACACTTCATCTAGTGTGATAAAATAAGCATTCATGCAGTTATTATGAGTTATGGTTTAATTACAGTGAGTATAAGTCCTGCAGAGGAACACAGCATGATGATATCGAGGACAGTTGGAGACATCATCCTGAGCTACTTAAATGTGGAGAAACCTGGGTGTGAGGATCATGACTTTAATCCCAGCGCCTGGGAGGCTGAGGTGGTTTGCTGTGCACTTCAAGCCATCCTGGGCTACAGGGTGAGTTCCAGGTCAGCCTGGACTAGACTGACACCCTGCCTCAAGAAATCAAACAAAAAAGTTGAGATCCCAGAACCAGGCACCCATGTGTCGGAAGAACACGAGAGGGCAGGTTGGTCCCAGCATGCTGCGGACAGCTTGTATCTGCTCGTCATAGTGGCTGGGGTGGAGGGCCGCCGGCTTGGGCTCTCGCGGGCTCTGGCATTTCCCCGGCTGTTTTCGCTGGATCCTCATGCTTATAAATGTTACGGGTGGTGGTCTCTCCAGTGAGTTTCCAATCAAACTGATTAGGAAAGTTGGCTGTTCTGGGTAAATCATGTTATCACTACATCACCAGTGAACATGTTCTCTCTGAGAGCATCAAGTACTTCGAGAAAACCAGCAAGTCCAAGCTGTTTTCTAAATATAAACACAAACTGATTGCCACCTGCTTCAAATCAGAGCCCTTGGAGACACAACTTAAGGAGCACTGATTTCCACGACTTCTTTAGGAAAGCATCTTAAGAAGGTTCTGATATTCCTTTATAAAAACAAAACTGAATTTTTTTTGAAGCTGTAAGAAGAAAGTCAGGTGGTCTACAGCTCAGTGGGGTGCTGGATTCCAGGGTCAATCAGTCCTTCCACTTAATGGAGGGACAGAGGGGAACCCCTGGCTATGACCCTTGTGACAGTGACAACATCAGCTGCTTTTCCGAGAGAACCAAGTCCGGCTTAAACTATCAGTAGGTGAGTTGTACTTTCAATTTATAGAAAAGTGCACTTACAGGGAACTTTTAAAGGTAGAAAAGGCTTTGAGATTGGTGCCTACAATTCTTTACTTTTCACACAATTGAGTGAGAAATTGTGCAAATAAAGTCTGGGGCGAGATCCAGAAGTTTCCCTGCCGGGCAGGCCAGAGATCTTCCCATGCCGTGATTAAGTATTTTCTGCCTTTTTCTCCTAACAACTCCATTCTTTTTCTTTGTACATGAAGTTTAATATGAATTTTCTGCACGGAAAAAGCAGAGCAAAATGAGACCTGGATGGGGCACCTATAAGGTGTTTCCTCCCCAAGCCAGGTTTCATCCCACAGGTCCCTGTGGTACATCTGCTATCCTTGGGTGGCCTTACTGGTCATGCCCTGCTGTGGCAGCGGGAGCACAGAGGCCATTTGGAGGAGATATTTTCCGAAGTGTTACCATGGAGAGGGCATTGAGGGGCGTGAGTTGTCAATGGGACACACAGATGGTCCAGGCTGGCCATCGACTACTGGCAAATGTCTTCTGTGTGCCTTAGTTAAACCCCTTACCCTCCCCCATGCCTTAGCTGGAGGAGTGGATAGAGTAGAGATGTCATGTTTTTGTCGCAGTGAGGCAGGCAAGTGTAACAATAGCTCAGAAACAAGAGGCCCTAGTTGGCTGGGGCCATACACACGTCTTTCCTAACAATGCACCCAGCAGCCTGGGACTCCACCCGCCTCGAGCTATACTTATACCTCACTTCAAACCACGTGACAGGCCAATCTTCCCTTAGCAACCTGTTAGTAGCTCCCCGTTTGAATTCAAGTGACCCAGAACATATCTGCGAAGTGGGAGTCTGGGAGCCCAACCAGCTTGAACCAGTTTTGGGTGCATGTGCAGAGCCCTATGAGTGAACATTTAGGGAAAAATCCCCTATTTACCATTTTATGTCTATGCATGATAGCCATATATCCATACACGTGACTGAAATCAGATGCATCTTGGGAAAATCATACATAGTTGATAAAGGCTTCCCTGTCCCGAGCCTGTCAATCAAAACAGAAAGACCACTCATATCCCACCCTAGAAATCAACTTCTCTTCCTCCTAGGTCCCATGAAAGAAAGCCCCGGTGGTCACCAATGCGCTTGGGTGCTCGAGCTCAGCAGCCCACTGCTGCTTTGCACCGTGTCTACTTTGTAATGTATAACACAGTCTAGACAAAACTCCCAGCAACAGCCAGACCTTTCCCCCTATATTTCCGATTTAAAAATGTTCTCAAAGAGACAATATCTCTCCATGGACTTCTGTCATTGGTTCATCCTGTGAAACCCAGGAGAAGGTGACTCACACTTGAGAATACTACACAGTGGACACAGAGAGATGAGGACTCTCCAGAGGGACTCACTCATAAACAGGGCTGACAATGCTGCTACACGTGGAACAAGCCTCTTCCCGATTTGGCTGCCTTTGTTGGGGCTGAAGCTAAGGTTCTCTAAGGCAGCTCACCCCTGAGGCCTCCAAGCTTTCCTGCACTGTCAGCGTGACCCCCATAATGGTTTCTCTCTTCGCAGTGAATCTGTAATGGAAGGCGAAGTCAGCTGTAAACTCCGCTGTGAGTTCCTAGGGCTCAGTGCTAAACTGTTAGTGTGTGGACTGTGACCTCAGAGGACATCTCGGGCTGGGCTTAAGTACTATCAGGGAGCCAAAGATCCAAATACACATTTACTTTGGGAGGCACAGAAGTGGTCCCAAGGCAACAGAACAGCTTTGAAACGGACGGTCAGTGAACACAGTCGACTGATGTGTCAGGACCAGGGCTCTTTGAAGGTGATCTCATAAAAGCTTCTAAAATACAGGCTGGTGCACGTTGAGTCAGTCATGCATCCACTCATCCATCCCTCATCCACCCACTCTTCCATCTACTTACCACTCACTCATCCATCCACTGACCCATCCATCCACCAATCCACCTATCAATCCATCCACCATCTGCCCACCCATTAACCCATCCATCTGCCCATCTACCCATCTATTCACCTTCGCACCCACCTATCAAACCACTCATTCATCCATCTACCCATGCATCCACCTACCTACCCACCCATCCTCATCCACCCTTTCACTCCATCCATCCATCCATCCACCCATCCATCCATCATCACCTTAAGTATTCACACCCATGCTTTGCACTTGTGACTAGGAAATAAAAATGCACTAGGATGCAGGAAGGATGGGATGCTATTAACTGACTAAATTTCCTACCTTTGAAGCTGTTTATACTTGAAGGTAGAAAATCATGACCTCTTTTCTTTTGTCAAGGCTAAATCATTTTGTAAAACTGTGACCCTAGATTTATTTCCTATCTCTTCGTGCATGGTGGGTTCCTTGTAGATAAGCTAATCCCCTGCCCCCACCCTCTTCTCCTGGGATGTTCAAGACAGAAACAGACCAGAGACATTCTTTTGGACCCACATGGTGAATGAACACCATCTGCCTTCTCCAGAGGCTTCAACCCACTGGCGCTCACCTCTGAAGACCACAGAACCTATACCACCTTAAGCATCAGCTTCTTTATTTCTCAGCTTTCTTGCATGCTACGCATGTGCTGTTTCTGTCTTGCTGCTTAATTTTGGAGGGGGAGGGGGATATATAAGCGTCTTCAACAAGGTTTTCAGTTGTAGCTTTTCCTGTTTTCAAATCACAAATCACAAAATGTGGAATATTAGGACAGCAACTTCCTGAGGTTAATTTAACAAGGACTGACCTCCTTCTAGAAGACTTGGGTGATGAACTTGGTCTCCTCCTGGCCCCGTTGCATGCCTGTGGCTCCACCCCTACTTCAGCTCCAGGAAACACTGGCTTTTCCTCCAGTTCCCATCTCCAGTGGGGAGGTGGTGTCTTGTGCTGCAGAAGGCCCTTGCTGTCAAGCAGGCAGGGGACTTCCCTTCTCACGCCTTCACTTCTGGGAAATGGCCATTCAACATTCTGGTCTCCAATCTGTTTGGCTTATTTGTTGTCAAATGATATTTAACAATGTTTTGATTTTTGCTCTTTATCCTCCTTAGATGAGATGACTCAGCTTGTATTTGTATTTGTGACACTGGTGATAAACTGACATTGTATTTTTTAAGAAATAAACAAATGACTTTTCTTCCATTAAGAGTGAAAGGCAACTTGGCTAAAACTTGACATATTTTTATTATGCTAGTTTTCAGAGAACATGTGAAGTTAGAGAGCTAGGCCGGTGACCTTTGCTTAAGGAAAGTTGTCAGTTGCTGATTTTTTTTTTTGACTTTCCACTGATTGGAGCAATTCCTTTTTGAATTTGGACCTTGGGTGATAAGAAAGAGCTATTCAATGTTTCGATCTCCACCAAGATGGGGTGGAAGAAAAGTCTGTGATTCCCCTGCACAGGTGGTCCTTTACGAAAGAATGGAGCACTGTGTGAGACTGTAGGGCGTGTGGGCGTCACATGTTTCCTGAGCTCATTGCCCTGTGAGTGCAGGCTGTAGTGACTTTCTCATTGATGGGATGAAAAGCACCTGGCAGTAGCCCCTCATGGAAGGAAGGGTTTTTTGTTTTGTTGTTTGTTTATTTTTTGGCTTATGGTTTGAGGATATATGGTATCACTTTGGGGAAAGTATGGTGGCAGTAGTGAGTGGTAGTTAGAATGTGTGTCCACCCACAGACTTGAGTGTTTTATTAAAATTTATAACTTCAGGCTGGAGAGATGGCTTAGCGGTTAAGGCGCCTGCCTCCTAAGCCTAAGAACCCGGTTCCAATCTCCAGTGGTTCTAATCGCCAGGTCCCACGTTTAGCCAGATGCAAAGTGATGCAAGGGCGCAATGCCTCACCTGACCACAAAGGGGCGCACACATCTGGATTTTGTTCACAGCAGCTGAGAGACTGCTGGCGCATCCATTCTCTGTCTCCCTCTCCCTCTCTTTCTGTCTGTCTCTCTCCTGTGTCTCTCTCCAAAAAATAAAATAAATAAATAAAATTTATAACTTGGATCTCTAGCCGCCTGGCTGGAGGAGATGGGGGTGGGTCTGATTTCCGGCTCAAAGGTGTGCAGAGAGGTCTGACCTCTGGCCATACCCCTGCTGTTTGCTGCCAGTTTTGTGTTTGTTGCTTTTGTTCTTGTTGCTTTGACGTTTTCTGGCTGGTGATGGGTTCTTTGTGCTTGGATGTAAGGAAGCAGCTTCTTCTGCTACTGACGGAACATCCCCCTGGATCTATAAGCTTGAAAGAAATCCCTTCCTCCCCTGAACTGTGCCTGGTTAGGATGTCCATCCGAGCACCATGGACACTGTGTACAACGCTGTGAAGCTGCTGGTCACACTGTGTCCCCAGTCAGGAGTCAGGGAGGGATGGACGCTGCTGCTCACCGTGCTGTCTACTTGTTTTTTCTTTAAATCAAGGGTCACTTCAGTCCATCTGTTGTGGCTTGAACATTTGGTCCCCAGTTGTTGGTGACGTCTGGGCAGGTTGGGGAGCCTTGCTGGAGGAAAGTGTCACTGGAGGGAGGCCTTGAGGTGTTGTAGCCCAGCCTGGCTTGGTTCCTGGCTGTGGCTGCCATGTGACTGGCTGACACTCTTCCCTTGACCTGGAGCGGGTCTTCCTTGCCTTGATGGAATGGATCTCCTTCAAGCGACTTCTTGTCAGGCATTTGGTCACGAGTAAAGTAACTATACATTATCGACTGAATCATTAACAATGAGTTTTCCCTCCTCAGTTAACCTCTCTGCAGATATCCTCACAGACAAGGCCGGAGATGTGTCTCTTTGGCAATTCTAAATCTTCTCAAGTTGACAATGAAGATTCATGCGCAGCCAGTGCAGGCATCTGGAGCGTCTTCAAGGTTCCTGCCTGTTTCAACACAGAGGCTGTCGTGCTCCGCCTGCTTCAGACCTGAACCACCAATAACGAGGCAGCTGAGCTTTTGTTCCATGGGAAAAACTGCAGCATCCAGAGCCTGCAGACATCTCCGCTTCCACAGTATGGTGGGTGTGCCCTCCCCCCAAAGTAAGTCCTGCTGTGCCCCTGGCACCTCTGATCCCAGGGACTGTGGGAGGCTGTCACACTGTTCAGTCCTGTCTTCTCATCGCTGGAGTGGGCTGTGGGCCCAGAACACAAGCTTTTGTACATGTCTTGCTTTTCCCTTCATCAGGAAGCCAGGCACATGGTTCTCGTGGGGGCCATGGCCGCTGGAGTCCAGTCTGTTCTCCTGAAAACAGCCCGAGCTTGTCCCATAGCAGTGCTCTCTGTTCACTGACCTGGAACATTCCCTGTGACTCCTGGAAGTGAGGAAGAGGTCTGTAATTGTTACCTTCTTGTTGCTAGGACAAAACACCTCACCAGAAGCAGCTTATGGAAGGAAAGGGTTTCCTTCAGCTCATAGTTGCTAGAGGAAATATTTTAATGCATAATTTTATTATTGACAACTTCTATCCTTACAGACAATAAACGATGATATTTCCCTCCCCTCCCCCACCTTCCCCTTCACAACTTATCTCTCCATCATATCCCCTCCCTCTATTCATTAGTCTTTCTTTTATTTTGATGTCATCATCTTTTTCCCCTATTATGAAGGTCTTGTGAAAGTATGGCTAGGCACTGTGAGGTCATGGATATTGAGGCCAAGTTTTGTCTGGAGAGTTGCATTGTAAGGAGTCATACCCTTCCTTTGGCTCTTCCATTCTTTCCTCCCCCTCTTCTGCAATGGTCCCTGAACCTTGGAGGGTGTGATAGAGATGTTTCAGTGCTGGACACTCCTTCGTCCCTCCTTCTCAGCACTATGTTGCCTTTTGGGTCATCCCAGTGGTCATCACCATCTGAAAAGAGAAGCTTCTCTAACCCAAAGTGAGAGTAGCATTAATATGTGAATATGAACATTAAGTGTAGTTCTTACTGGGCAGTTTGGTGGGAATAATATATACATTTAGCCAGACAAGAGCAGGCTTTACACCCCTAAGGCTCATGACCTCCCTGCCATAGGCTTTTGATTAGGTTTTCAGTACTAGGCATGTATTCCCTCCCATAGAGCGGGCTCCAGTCCAAGTAGAGATCAGCTGGTTTCCCCCAGAGCAGACATGCCACTGTTGCACCTGTTTGGTCATTTGGGTGCCTGGAAAATCTTGAAGCTTCCAGTGTCCACTGTTTTCACTGCTGATGACTTCTGCCTCCCATAGGGCTGCATGAAGTGTGCAGCCTTTTCCAGCTTTTAGTTGGATGATCTACACAGGAGGTTTTCAGCTCAGTCTCAGCTTGATTTCTCAGTGACCTTGCCACCCAGGCAAGTGAAGTCTTCAGCAATAGGGTCTTACCATTTGTTTCTCTTGGGAAACCAAGGGCCTTGGCAATAGCCTGTAATGTCTTGGAGGCAACAGGGACCTCCCTGGCCAACAACTCATTGGAAGGTATCCCATTCTTGGCACTGAAAATTTTCTAGTAACAATCTACGGCTTCTGTATGTGCCATTATTCAAAAAAGTAGGTTTACATAAGTCTTATTCAGAATATCTTGAATTTTTATTGATCCTCCCCCTGTTCTTCTTTTACTCAGTCTCTTCCCCTGGCCTTGCTTAGGCCTTTCCCCTCCCTGTAATCTGTTCTTCTACTTACATATATGCAATACCATCCACTTAAGTCCTTCCTTCTCCTCCCTTCCTTATAGCTTTTTTCTCTTACTGGCCTCTGCTGCTGATTTTGGTTCCAACTCATACACGAGTCTACACATTTTTAGCTAGGATCCAACTATGAGAGAGAACATGTGACATTTGACTTTCTGGGCCTGGGTTACCTCACTTAGTATAATCCTTTCCAGATCCATCCATTTCCCTACAAATTTCATAATTTCATTTTTCTTTACCACTGAATAGAACTCCATTGTGTAAATGTACCACATCTTTATTATTCATTCATCTGTGGAGGGACATCTAGGCTGGTTCCATTTCCTAGCTATTGTGAATAGAGCAGCAATAAACATGGTTGTGCAAGTATCTCTAAGGTAGTGAGAAGAGTCCTCTGGATATATGCCTAGGAGTGCTATAGCTGGATCATATGGTAAATCTATTTTCAGTTTTCTCAAGAACCTCCACACTGATTTCCACATGGCTGGACCAGATTACATTCCCACCAACAGTGTAGAATGGTTCCCCTTTGTCTGCATCCTCCCCAACATTTATCATTATTTGTTTTCTTAATGATAGCCCTTCTGACAGGAGTGAGATGGAATCTCAAAGTTTTTTTTTTTTTTTTTTTTTTTAGTAGGGGTTTCAATTTGCAGTTTGGCCTGATGGATCCTCCTACCTCTGGATGCTGGGATTACACGTTTTTAAAGTAGTTTTAATTTGCATTTTCCTTTTTTATTTTTATTTTTTTATTTTTAATTTAATTTTTATTGAGAACTTCCATAATTGTAAACAATATCCCATGCTAATTCCCTCCCTCCCCCTTTCCCCTTTGAAACTCCACTCTCCATCATATCACCCCCCTCAATCAGTCTCTCTTTTATTTTGATGTCCTGATTTTTTTCTTTTTTCTTTTTTAAATTTTTAAAAAATTTATTTATTTATTTATAGACAACTTATTTAATTGTAGACAATATCCCATGGTACTTCCCTCCCTCCCCCCATGTGGTAGTTTGAATAGGTGGCTTCCAATATATTCAGTGTTTTATTAGTTTGTAGTTTACATCTGCAGCCACCTTGCTGGAGGCAATGTCTCTTGGTGGATGGTGCTGGGTTTAGGATTTCAATCTAAAGAAATGCAAAGTGTGCCTAGTTGGAGTTCCTGAAGTGTGCTGTGCTGTTTTTTTTTTTTTTTTTTTTTTTTTTTTTTTTTTTTTTTTTTTTTTTTGGCTTGTGGCTTTTCTCTCTGAGTTTGGTCCTGTGAAAGCAGGCTAACTTCTTCTGCCATTATGGAACTTCTGCTGGATCTGTAAGCTTCAATAAATCCTTTCTTCCATGACTGTGCCTGGTCTGGAAGTTCATCTCAGTGAACCTGAAGCTGTCTGATACACCCCACTTTCCCCTTTGAAATTTCACTCTCCATCATATTCCCCACATCAATCAGTCTCTCTTTCCATTTTGATGTCACAATCTTTTCCTCCTATTATGATGGTCTTATGTAGGTAGTATCAGGCACTGTGAGGTCATGGATAATCAGGCCATTTTGTGTCTGGAGGAGCACGTTGTAAGGAGTCCTACTCTTCCTTTGGCTCTTACATTCTTTCCGCCCACCCCCCCTTTCGCAATGGACCCTGAGCCTTGGAAGGTGTGTTTGAGACATTTCAGTGCTGAGCACTCCCTCCTCTGTCCCTTCTTCTCAGCACCATGGTGCCTTCTGAGTTATCCCAAGGTTGCCACCATCTGAAAAGAGAAGCTTCTCTAACCAAAAGTGACAGTAGCATTAATATATGGGTGTGGACATTAAGAGAAGTGCTTACTGGGCAGTTTGGTGAGCATACTATATACATTTAGTGTGACATCAGCAGACGTTACACCCTTAGGGCTCATGACTACCCTGTTGTATGTTTTCAGTATCAGGGATGTGTTCCCTCTCATGGAGTGGGCCTCCAGTCCAATCAGAGACCAGTTGGCTTCCCCCATAACAGACATGCTACTGTTGTACCTATTGGCTCATTTGGCCTGGCTGGCCAAATTTAAAGCTTGCAGTGTTCACTGTTGAGTACCTTCACTGGTGTTTTCTCTCTCCCATTGAACTGCATGCAGTATAGCTTTTTCTAGCTTTCTGTCAGCTGGTCCACATGGAGAAGCTTACAGCTCAGCTCCAGCAGGATTTCTTAGTGACCTTGCAGCCGGAGTGTGTGGAGTTGTCAGCAATAGGGTCTTACCATCTATTCCTGGTGGGAGACCAAGGGCTTCGGCAATGGCCTGTAATGTTTTGGGGTATCAGTGACCTCCCTGGCCAACAGCTCACTGGAAGGTATCCCATCCCTGGCACTGAAAATTTTCTAGTAACAATCTAGGCTTCTGGGTGTTCCATTGTCCAGACAAGTAGGTTTCCATATGACTTATTTATATCCTCTTAGATTTTGATTAGCCTGCCTTCCACCTTTCCTTTACTCAATCTCTTCCCTTGACCTCACTTAGGCCTTTTCAGCCCCAATAATCTGCTTTTCTACTTATATATATAAAATACCATCAAATTAAGGTCCCCTCCCTCCCTTTCTATTCACTTTATATCCCCTTTCTAGATTACTGGCTTCTGCTACTGAATTTTATTTCTACTCACATAGAAGTCCAATCATTTGTAGCTAGGATCCACATATGAGTTTATATTCCATTTGTATTTCTTCTTTTGAGAACTCTCTATTTAGTTCCTTAGCCCATTTTTAATTGGGTTGTTTGATTTCTTATTGTTTTGTTTTCTGAGTTCTTTGTATATTCTGGATATTAATCCTCTGTCAGATGTATAGCTGGCAAAGATTTTCTCCCATTCTGTGTGTTGTCTCTTTGCTCTATTCACAGTGTCCTTTGCTGTACAAAATTTTTGTAATTTCATGAGATTCCAGTAGTTGATTAGTGGTTTTATTTCCTGAGCAATTGAGATTAGATTCAGAAAGTCATTGCTTATTGCCAATATGTTGAAAGGTTTCCCCTATTTTTCCTCTAGCAGTTTCAGAGTTTCAGGTCTGATATTAAGGTCCCTGATCCATTTGGCTTGATTCTTATGAATGGAGAAAGACAAGGATTTCTTTTCATCTTCTACATATAGATATCCAGTTTTCCCAGCACCACTTGTTGAAGAAGCTGTCTTTCTTCAATGAATATTTTTGGCATTTTTGTAAAAAAAATCAGATGATTGTAGCTGCCTGGATTAACAACTGGGTCCTTTGTTCTGTTCCATTGATCTACATGTCTGTTTTTGTGCCAGCACCATGCTGTTTTTGTTACTATGGCTCTGTAATATAGGTTAAAATCAGGTATGGTGACACCACTAGCCTTATTTTTGTTGGTCAAAATTGTTTTGGCTATTCGAGGTATTTTGTGCTTCCAAATGAATTTTAGGATTATTTTTTCTATTTCTGTGAATAATGCCACTGGAATTTTAATGGGGATTGCATTAAATGTGTAGATTGATTTCGGTAAGATTGACACTTTCACAATATTGATTCTTCCAATCCAAGAACATGGCTTGTCTCCATTTCCTAGTGTCTTCTGCAATTTTTCATTTGAATGTTTTAAAGTTCTCACATCCTTGGTTAGGTTTATTATAAGGAACTTTATTGTTTTTTGAGCCAATTGTGAATGGGAAAGATTGTCTGATTTCATAAGCTACTTATTTCTGTGTGTTTATTTTATATCCTGCTACATTGCCACAAGTGTTTATCAGCTAAACAGTTTGCTAGTAGAGTCTTTAGGGTCCTTTATGTATAGGATCATATCATCTGCAAATAATAATGATTTGATCTCTTCCTTTCCAATTTGTATCCATTTTATACATGTCTCTTGCCTTATTGCTATAGCTAAGACTTCCAGTACTATATTAAATAAAAGTGGGGGCAGTGGACACAACTTGTTTTGTTTCTGAATTTAGTGGAAAAGCTTCAAGTTTTCCCCCATTTAGTATTATGTTGGCTGTAGGTTTGTCTGTAATTTTCTATTTTTTGTTCTGTCTTTGTCTGGTTTTGGTATCAGGGTGATGCTGGCCTCATAGAAGGAGTTTGGTAGAATTTCTTCCCTTTCTATTTTATGGTAAAGTTTGAGAAGCAGTGGTGTTAGTTCTTCCATGAAGGTCTGGTAAAATTCCCCAGTGAGTCCATCTGGGCCTGGACTTTTTTTTAGTTGGGAGACTTTTTATAACTGCTTGGATCTCCGTACTTGTTATAGGTCTATTTAAATGGTTTATCACATCTTGATTTAATTTGGGTAGGTAATAGGAATCAATGAAATCATCCATTTCTTTTAGATTTTCAAACTTAGAGGAGCATATGTTCTTAAAGTATATCCTTATGATTTTCTGAGTTTCTTTGGTATCTGTTGTAATGGTGCCCTTTTCATCTCTAATTTTATTAATTTTTGTCTCTTCTTTCTTTCTTCGGGTCAGATTTGCTAAGGGTTTATAAATCTTGTTTATCATTTCAAAGAACCACCTCTTTGTTTCATTGATTCTTTGGATTTTTTTGGCTTCTATTTCATTAATTTCTGCCCTAGTCTTTATTATTTCTTACTGTCAACCGATTTCTGGTTTGCCTTGTTCTTTTTCCAAGGCCTTAAGGTGAAGCATTGTTTACTTGTGAACTCTCTAATTTCTTAATATAGGCAGTAAGAGCTATAAAGTTCCCTCTTAGGACTGCCTTCATTGTGTCCCAAAAGTTTTGGTATGTTGTATTCTCATCATCATTTGTTTCTATTAATTTATTGATTTCCTTTTTGATGTCTTCAATGACACATTCATCATTCAATAGTTTACTGTGTAGAATCCATGGATTTGTGTATGTTCTGTAGTTTTTCTTGTTGCTGATTTAATCCCATTGTGGTCAGATAGAATACAAGGGATTATTTCAATTTTCCTGTTATAGCAGACAGCTTCAGGTTCACTGAGATGAACTTCCAGACCAGACACAGTTATGGAGGAAGGGGTATTATTTATTGAAGCTTACAGATCCAAGGGAAGTTCCATAATGGCAGAAGAAGGTGGCCTGTCTTCACAGGACCAGGCAAGAGAGAGAAAAAAATCCAACCAGGCACACAGAGCAAAACTACAGCCAAACCACAGCACACTTCAGGAACTCCTATTAGGCACACTTTGCATATCTTTACAATGGAATCTCAAACCATCACCACACCTTAAGACCGGCCCCCAGTGACATTGCCTCTAGCAAGGTGATTGCAGATGCAAACTATAACTAATAAAACACTGAATATATTGGGGGACATATATTCAAACTACCACATTCTGCACCTGGCCCCCAATAGATTTAGCTCCTGGATCCCAATAGATTTGTAACTATCACACATTGTAAATTGTACTCAGTCCAGTTTCAAAGGTTCTCACAGTCTTGACCAACTTAAGATAGTAAGTCCTGTAAAATCAAACAAGTTAAATACTTTCAACATGTAAAGGCACAGAGTAAACATTTTTAACTGGTATAAGGCATAGCAAGGAGAGACTGGAACAATGCAAACTCAACCACCATCAGCAGTCATCAAACTTCTGCAGTTCAAGTTCAATATAACCAGAGACTAACAGTCTCCAGGCTTTCCAGTTCTGCCCCTCCAGCTGGGCAGAGTAGCCCAGGGAAAACTTTTATCCCATGCCAACACTGCACTCCATGGTGGTCCTTGCATAGTCCTGGTATATCCAAAACATCTTCAAGTCTCCATGCAAACCATGGTCCATCTTCCAAAGGCTCTTCCAGCCTATTCCTGAGGGTCTTCATGCCCTGCCTCATGCTGCATCTCAGCAGTGGCTCCTGGAACTGTGTGCAATTCATGACCACTCCATGCATTTTTCATGCTTCCAAAACTAATACCAGGTGTGTGCAGGACACAGCCATATTCTTAATCCAGGGACGAAATAAATCATAGCTTTGAAAAGCAGGTTCCTTCTCCAGTCAACTCTTTTCAAAAGTTTGCATTTCTAACAGTTTTTCCTCAGACATCCTCTCCATTGTTTTTTTTTTTTTTTTTTTTTTGGTTCATCTAGTATCTCTTTTTAAAATTTTATTTATTCTTATGTATATTATTCTGGTTTTACATTCATAGTGGTGACTCCATTATCCTCCTCCCTGTCCTCCCTCTTCCATAGGGACCCTCATCAATGGGGAATGTGGTTTAATGTAAAGCAGTCAGGCCACCTTCCTTCCACCTTCCTTAAGATTGCTAATGTGTTTGACAATAGCAGTTCCAGTAACCTAGAACCAGTCTCAGTGCCTCTAATTTTAACTTGCTTGAGGTTTTCCAACTTAAAATCTTAAATCTCTCAGTCCAGTATCTTTAGTCAAGCACATCAGTCCATTACAAATTTAACCTTGATCAAACTTTCTGGGCCTGGATAGCGGAACGAAGCCATCCCTTATGCCAGTAGCCCAGTTCCAACAAAGTCCTCTGCCATCTTTCCTTCCCCTTAGGAAGCTCATAAGCCAAGCCTCGAAGTTCAATAATGTCTGCACTTAGCATTCTCAAACTCTCATCAGAATAGTCCATAAAACTTGGCTTACCATTCCAGAAGGCATCTTCAGTTGCAAGAACCAAGTCCATGCCCATTCCTTCAAAATAAAGGTTCCAAAAGACTTACAGATCCATGGTCTGTCTAATCCATAATGGCAGAAGAAGGTGGCCTGTCTTCACAGGACCAGGCAAGAGAGAGAAAAAAATCCAACCAGGCACACAGAGCAAAACTACAGCCAAACCACAGCACACTTCAGGAACTCCTATTAGGCACACTTTGCATATCTTTACAATGGAATCTCAAACCATCACCACACCTTAAGACCGGCCCCCCAGTGACATTGCCTCTAGCAAGGTGATTGCAGATGCAAACTATAACTAATAAAACATTGAATATATTGGGGGACATATATTCAAACTACCACATTCTGCACCTGACCCCCAATAGATTTAGCTCCTGGATCCCAATAGATTTGTAACTATCACACATTGTAAATTGTACTCAGTCCAGTTTCAAAGGTTCTCACAGTCTTGACCAACTTAAGATAGTAAGTCCTGTAAAATCAAACAAGTTAAATACTTTCAACATGTAAAGGCACAGAGTAAACATTTTTAACTGGTATAAGGCATAGCAAGGAGAGACTAGAACAATGCAAACTCAACCACCATCAGCAGTCATCAAACTTCTGCAGTTCAAGTTCAATATAACCAGAGACTAACAGTCTCCAGGCTTTCCAGTTCCGCCCCTCCAGCTGGGCAGAGTAGCCCAGGGAAAACTTTTATCCCATGCCAACACTGCACTCCATGGTGGTCCTTGCATAGTCCTGGTATATCCAAAACATCTTCAAGTCTCCATGCAAACCATGGTCCATCTTCCAAAGGCTCTTCCAGCCTATTCCTGAGGGTCTTCATGCCCTGCCTCATGCTGCATCTCAGCAGTGGCTCCTGGAACTGTGTGCAATTCATGACCACTCCATGCATTTTTCATGCTTCCAAAACTAATACCAGGTGTGCAGGACACAGCCATATTCTTAATCCAGGGACGAAATAAATCATAGCTTTGAAAAGCAGGTTCCTTCTCCAGTCAACTCTTTTCAAAAGTTTGCATTTCTAACAGTCTTTCCTCAGACATCCTCTCCATTGTTTTTTTTTTTTTTTTTTTTTTGGTTCATCTAGTATCTCTTTTTAAAATTTTATTTATTCTTATGTATATTATTCTGGTTTTACATTCATAGTGGTGACTCCATTATCCTCCTCCCTGTCCTCCCTCTTCCATAGGGACCCTCATCAATGGGGAATGTGGTTTAATGTAAAGCAGTCAGGCCACCTTCTTTCCACCTTCCTTAAGATTGCTAATGTGTTTGACAATAGCAGTTCCAGTAACCTAGAACCAGTCTCAGTGCCTCTAATTTTAACTTGCTTAAGGTTTTCCAACTTAAAATCTTAAATCTCTCAGTCCAGTATCTTTAGTCAAGCACATCAGTCCATTACAAATTTAACCTTGATCAAACTTTCTGGGCCTGGATAGCAGAACGAAGCCATCCCTTATGCCAGTAGCCCAGTTCCAACAAAGTCCTCTGCCATCTTTCCTTCCCCTTAGGAAGCTCATAAGCCAAGCCTCGAAGTTCAATAATGTCTGCACTTAGCATTCTCAAACTCTCATCAGAATAGTCCATAAAACTTGACTTACCATTCCAGAAGGCATCTTCAGTTGCAAGAACCAAGTCCATGCCCATTCCTCCAAAATAAAGGTTCCAAAAGACGAACATCCACATGGTCAGGTTCATTTCACCCCACTCCTGGTACCACTTTACAGTAGCAGACAGCTTCAGGTTTGCTGAGATGAACTTCCAGACCAGGCACAGTTATGGAGGAAGGGATATTTATTGAAGCTTACAGATCCAGGGGAAGTTCCATAATGGCAGAAGAAGCTGGCCTATCTTCACAGGACCAGGCAAGAGAGAGAAAAAATCCAACCAGGCACACAGCACACAGAGCAAAACTATAGCCAAGCCACAGCACACTTCAGGACCTCCTATTAGGCACATTTTGCATATCTTTACAATGGAATCTCAAACCATCACCACACCTTAAGACTGGCCCCCAGTGACATTGCCTCTAGCAAGGTGATTGCAGATGCAAACTATAACTAATAAAACAGTGAATATATTGGAGGACATATATTCAAACTACCATACCTGTATTTGTTAAGTTTTGCTTTGTGCCCTGATATATTGTTTATTTGGGAGAATATTCCATGTGCTGCTGAGAAAAATGTATATTCTGTAGTGTTTGGATATAATGTTCTATAGATATCTGTTAGGTCCATTTGTTCCATGACATCATTTTAACCCAGATGTCTCTTTATTTTTTGCTGGGATGACCTGTCAATTGATGAGAGTGGGGTATTGAAGTCACCCACTACAATTGTGTTTGGTATTATCTCTGACCTTAAGTCTAACAGTGTTTGTTTGATGAAGTTGGGAGCCCCCATATTAGGTGCATATACATTTAGGATTGTAATGTCCTCCTGTTGGAGTGTTCCTTTAATCAGTATAAAGTGACCTTCTGTATCTTTCCTCACTAATGTTGGTTTGAAGTCTATCCTGTCAGATATTAGGATAGCAACCCCTGCTTGTTTCCTAGGCCCATTTGCTTGAAATACCATTTTCTATCCTTTTACCCTAAGACAATGTCTATCTTTTATTGAGAGATAAGTTTCCTGGAGACAACAAACAGCAGGATCCTGCCTTTTAATCCACTCTGAAAGCCTTTGTCTTTAGTTTGGGGCATTGAGACCATTGATATTAAGAGTTATTATTGAAAGGCATGTGTTTATTCTCACCATTCTTCTTGTTTTGTAGTGCTTCCTGATTTCCCTTTACTCTCTTGTTTTAAGTGTTATTTGAGTGTGGTTTACTTTTTCTTGTTTCCTCATGTGTGTGCTTTTCTTTCTTTTCTGGATGAAGGATTCCTTCAAATATTTTCTGTAGAGCTGGCTTGGTTGTCATAAATTCCTTTAGCCTGTTTTTGTTGTGGAATGTCCTTATTTCTCCATCAATTTGGATAGATAGCTTTGCGGGATGAAGTATTCTTCGTTGAAAGTTTTTATCTTTCAGAACTTTGAATATATCATTCCAAGGCCTTCTGGCATTTAAAGTTTGTGTTGAGTAATCTGCTGTGATCCTGATAGGCTTGCCTTTGAACATCCCTTGCTTTTTCTCTCTAACTGCTTTCAATATATTTTCTTTGGTTTGTTTGTTTAGTAGTTTAATTATAACATGGCGAGGAAAGGTTCTTTCTAGGTTTTGTCTGTTTGGTGTTCTAAATGCTTCTATATCTGCATTGGCATTTCTTTCCAATTTGGAAAACTTTTTCTTTTATGATTTTTTTGAAAATGCCTACTATTTCTTTGGATTGAAATTATTCTATTTCTACTCTACATTGAATTCTTATATTTGATCTCTTCATAGTGTCCTGAATATCTTGAAATTCCCATTCATACCTTCCCATTAGCTTGTCTTTCTCTTTGTTGGACTGTATTATATCTGCTACCAGTTTAGATATTCTGCCCTCTCCTTCATCCATTCTACTGGTGAGACTTTCCACAGAGTTTTTTATTGACTATCTGTGTTTTTCAGTGCTAGAATTTCTGCCTGATTTTTCTTAAGTATTTCTATTTCCTTACTCATGTCTTGTAATGACCTCCTTATTTCTTTTAGTTGGTTTCCTGTGTTCTCTTGGAATTCCTTCAGGAGTTTGTTTTCTTCTTGAATTCCTTTGTTTTCTCCTTTGATTCTTGTAATTCAATCCAACTTCTCTTGTGCTACAATCCAACCACAGAAGTAATCCTAGGTATCGAGTTTGCCCATTATTCAAATGTTCTAGTTGCCCGGGTGGAGCAATTTACTGGCAAAATTCTAAAATTCATGTGAGCAATATACACATCCAATGAAAACCAGCACAGAGTATGCAAATGTGGGGATTGAAACAGATAACCTTATAAAGCCAAAATTCCTAAGGGTATGTGTTGCTCTCCACCCTTAATCCTGTCTGCTGGGAGGTTGAGATTTCTGTTCTGAAATAGGTTCCAGGTCAGCCTGGGTCTGAATCAGACCCTGTACCCAGTAATGACAGATTCAAAAGACAAAGGGCTTATGAATCTGAAAGCATCAAAGGCAACAAAAGTCAACCCCCAAATATAGCCTAATTTAAAGTGGTAAAGTCAACCAAAAATATGTAATCAATAACCTGCCCTGACATGGAAAGAGAGATTAGCACTTCCAGTGCAGGCCTATGTACCTGCTTTTCTGTCAGTCAGCCTCATTACCTTTTGTGGTGGCTTCTAATCTCACCAATGCTGAGTGTCCACCTCGATCCCTCTGTGTTGTGCTGTGGAGCTGGTGCTCTGATCATTCCAGGGGAAATTTTTATCATGGTGGAGCAGACAGACAGGAGTCATATTTTGTCAGTGCAGCTGTAAAGAAGTAACCCTTCTCCCCAGAAGCAGGAAGAAAGAATCCAAGCACAGAGCTATAGCACCTCACACCCCATGCCCAGCAACACACCCATTTGAGCAAGGTTCCACCTCCCAAAAGTCCTACAGCTTTTCCAGATTGTCACCAAATGGTGACCAAGTATTTAAAACACATGAGCTGGGTGTGGTGGTGCCTGCCTTTAATGCCGGCACTTGGGGGCAGTGGTAGACAGATCACTGTGAGTTTGAGGTAGGTCTGGGACCACAGAGTGAGTGCCATGTCTGCCTGGGCTAGAGTGAGACTCTACCTCAAAAAGTCAAAATAAATAAATAAATAAATAAATAAATAAATAAATAAATAATACATTAGCCTATGTGGGACATTCTATTCAAACCATAAGTTCTCAGCTCAATCTGGAAGCTCGAGTTCTTCCCAGCCTACAGTCAGTCTGCATGTCCTGACTGTCACATGTCCTCCTGTCTGCCATCTTGCTCTTGTTTCCTCTCTGTAGTCCATTCTCTCTTCCAATGCCATGTGAGAAGCCATGACCTTTTCCAAGGACCATCCCAAACCTCCTCTGGACCAGCCCATCCCTCCCCTGGGAATCCCATGTGAGCAAATGTCCTTCTGGTCTCTCCATCCTCACTCTCCTCCTTCACTTATTTCCATCCACAGCAGTCTTCAATTTTTCTCACTTCTTTTTCTAGCTGATATAATCCTGTGCTTCCCCCTCTTGGCTGAAGGTCCTTGCCCATTCCACCCCTCCCTTCGGCCAGGGTACTTCCCAGGTTAGTACTGATGCTTCCAGATCTATTCAGCCAGTGTGCTCTGGTTTGATTGTCCAGCATCACTACTAAGGCAAAACATTCTTTTGTGCCTCACTAGTTAAGTCATAAATGTATATGAAGATGTGGGCTGTTTCCTGATGTGTCCCCAAACCCTTGGCCCTGGGATGGACATTTAATCTATCCATATGGATAGCTGGATTATGGAGAGGATGGTAAACTAAGGCTCACATCTGAGTGCTGGTTGCTGAATGTGAGCAGACCTGCATTCTGCTTCCCCCCTCCATCCTTTCTTTAGACGTCTCTTCTTTATCACTCTCACCTTGCTCACTTGATGCTGGGGAGAAAGTGATGCCAATGCCCAGGCATGTCTGTGTGATGGTCCACTGAGGATTTTGGGCACTTGGAGTTTGATCAGCTCTCATGGAATGTGGCCTCCCTCTTCCCTCCTGGTGCCCATCAGGAGGAGAGCTTTCTCTTTAAAGTTTATGGCCTCAGTGATTTGAAAGCAGCAGAGTGCCCTGGACAGCTGTTCTTCCCTGCAACAGTGGATCAGAAATGAAGCTGAGCTGTGGCTTAATGGAAATAGTCCCCTGAAAGGTTTGAATTTGGAGCATGTAATCTCCATTAATTCTGAATAGAATCTAAGTTGAGCAAAACAGCCTCTGTCTTTCCTTTTGGTTGTAGGGTTCTTGCTGGAGAGTGGAAGGACAGACTGCCTTGGCTGGAAGGCTGCCCAACTTAATTGCTTGCAAAAGGACATGTGGATTTCTGCAAATATGCTCATCTTCCCCAAGTCGTATCATTGCAGCTGGAGTCTGGGCATCACCTTGGTCAGTGCTGAATGCAAGAACATTGGGAATTCTGACCACTCTGGAGCAGACAGCATGCCTATCTTAGAGACTTATCTCTCTGTTGTGAGGCAGCCAGTCAGGAGCAGATGCGATTCAAGCAGCATTTTCAGTTCCCCACATGTAACCCGAAGAAACACTGAACATGGTTTGAGATCAGTGGTGCTGGGGATGGAGGTCCATGTGCCTCTTGTCATGGACCACACATAGCTGGTGCTGGGGATGGAGGTCCATGTGCACCCCGTCATGGACCACACATAACTGGTGCTGGGGATGGAGGTCCATGTGCACCCCGTCATGGACCACACATAGCTGGTGCTGGAGTCATCCTGCCTCAAACCCTGACACAAGCCAGTTGCACAAAGAGACCCTTGTGCTTACAGAAGAAGGAATCCAGCCAGGTATATGCAGACACACTTGTTCTTACAGAACCTGTAAGTGTGGACGGCATGACATTTAACTGTGACCCATGTGGGAAGTCTAAACTACACATGGTCATAAAACTGACTTGACACAGAACCATGTCCTGTTGACATGAGACATCAGTCCTCTCCTTGCACTGTAATGCCCTCACAGACATCAAGGGCGGGTCAGGATGTGTAGTTCCAGCAGTGCTGCAGGACCAGGATAGCTTGCTTGGTCACCTGGATGCTTCCATTTTCTCACAGTGGTGCAAGGTGAGTTGTAAAGCTTAGGGTGAAACACAACAGCTGAGCCCCAGAATCAAGTGAGCTCTGCACAACTGATCCATGCCATTATGCAGACATGTACCCACTTTCCCTGGCCTCCCACCTGTGGTTAGCAATTTAAAATAGTACTAGAGTTGGGGGGGGGCATTCTCTGCCTCCTGTGATCTGAGCTACACCTGTTCTGTAGCCTGTGACTGCTGTTACCTTTTCTTTCTCCCTTTTCTGTTATTTTCTGTATAGTGCCACTTTCTTTCCCTTGCTGCTTTTATTGGGTTGCTCTTGAAATCTGCTACCAGTATTGAGCAAAGGACTGAATTTGCCGAGTGGCTGGAGGCATGAAGCCTTTCAGTCTTCCCTCAGGATATCTGCACCCACTACACCCAGCACAGAGTCTGGGACCAGGTGACTCTGTGTGCACTGTGGTCACAGTGTGCATTCTGGACGTCTCTCTTCTGGCGATGAGCACTGGACATCAGTAATGGGCAGGTAAGTGCTGGGCCAAGTCTGAGACCAAGTGTGAAGGAATGACCTACAGACTCAAGTCTCATTATCAAAGTCAACTAAGAGATCATTCTAGGTGTCCAGTTTTGCTATTAACCAAACGGGAGTCAGATAGGAGTGAATGACACCAGAGACACCCATGAGCAAATGCCTTCTTAGTATTGTCAACGCATCATTGAACATTCATGGCATTTCAGTTATCAGCTTTAGCAGCAGGGGAGGAGGAGAGTAACCTGGAAGCGATTGATAGGGCTCCACCGGTGCAAGGTAACTGTGAGATAGTCAAATGGAAGCCAGAAAAATAGGGGCAACACGAGAGCTGACTGGGCACACACTGGTGTCAGAAGTTCCTCATGGGGTGAAGGGAGCAAAGAAAAGAGGGAAGGGAAAATTCAGAGCATGGGATGGGAAACTAAGTTAGACTGACTACTGGGGTGTGTGAAATAGTGCATTTTTGGACAAAATTACCTGTATCATATGTGTTGCAGTCAGCTTTGCATTGCCGGCAGAAAACACCCAACCAAGAGCAGCTTGTAGGAGGAAAGGGTTTATTTGGGCTTACAGACTTGAGGGGAAGCTCCATGATGGCAGGGGAAAACGATGGCATGAGCGGAGGATGGACATCACCTCCTGGCCAACATCAGGTGGACAACAGCACCAGAAGAGTGTGCCAAACACTGGCTAGATGAAGCTAGCTCTAACACCCATGAATCCTGCCCCCAATGATACACTGCCTCCAGGAGGATCCAATTCCCAAATTGCCACCAGCCAAGGACCTAGCATTCAGGACACATAAACTTAAGGGGGACACCTGAATCAAACCACCACAATATGACCAGTACTAAATAAGACTAATAAATAAAACGCTCAAATACACATTATACAATGCAAAAAAGGGTCCACTGGGGTCTTTTTTGAAGTCCACCGTGGGCCTCTTCCTAACAGCATGCTCTTCTCATCAAGTCTAAAGTTAGCACCGAGTTGTCCTAGGACTTCCTGCCCTTCTCTCTCTCTCTGGACTTACATATAATTTGAAGCACATGGTATGACTTCTCCCAGGTGGGTTTTCGTGGCCAGCATGAAGCATGTGAGATTATTCCATGGTGCTGAGTGCGTGGAAGGAACCACAGTTCATTCACCCTTCCTGCTCTAGAACATTCTGCTGAATGGAGATTGGATTATATATCTACTTACCTGCCAATAGATGATGTGCTGAAATGTTATGTTGCATCAGACTTCCATCAACATTCTCAACTTTATCTCCTGGTGAATAAAGGAAGTGTGTGTGTGTGCGCGCACCCAGCTTCAGGAAATCTGGCACGCACAGTTTTTCATTTGGTGACCTAATGCTCAGTCCACCCCCACTCATAAGGACCCCCACCATTTTTTCTTTACCAAAATCATTCCATGCCTCCTGTCTGCCAGAATTTGCTATTGTAAGACTTTTCTCCCTGTTCTCTCAGCTGTTCCCACAGCAGTGTCTCACTGTGTCCAGCCGCCCATTTCCTTGGTTAGCAGATTCCCTGAGCATCTTTTCTTATGTAGGCTGGCTTTCCAAGCATCGTCTCTTCTGAAAATTCTTTTTGAGATTTGGTCTGTTTCTTTCTCTGTTTTGAGTTTCTGTGAGCTACTTCCAGGAGTCCTTTACACATTCTGGGTTTGTTTCATGATTTTACACCATTGTGGGGGTCGATGCAGCCATGTTTGCATCAATTCTTTAAAATCACATCGGTTTTATTAGCACATAGTTTTACTTTAGCATACTTCAGCTTCTTTGCATTGGCCTGTGTGTGTAGTCTGTGTGGCATTTGTATGTAAGTTTATGCACATGTGTGTGCAGGTGTGCATGAGTGGGAGGCCAGAAGAGAATGCTATTCCTCCTCTATCACCTTCCACAGTGCTTCCTTCAGATGGAGTCTCTATCTAACTCAGACCTGCTATTTCAGGCAGGTTGGCTGATGGAGCCCCAGGGGCTTCCTGTCTCTGCCCTTCACAGGGCTGGGCTTACAGGTGTGCATGGCGACACCTTGTGTTTCACATGGGTGCTGAGGATTGAACTCAGGGCCTCGTGACTGAGCAACAAGTGCCACTACTCTCTGAGCCACCGCTCCAGCCCCAGCTTCTCGGTGTTTTCTTTTACATGTGTGCCTCTTTCTCTTGCTTAAAACGTATTTCCAATATCTAGTTCAGAAAGACAGCTTCCTCATTTTCCTCTCACGGTACTAAGATTTTGCCTTTCATATTTAAGTCTGTAGTCATTAGTGCCTGGCTTTTGATCCCAGGGAACAATGATTCAGGTTGTAGAGAGCACCAGTTCTGTATTTCATTTCTTTCATATTTGTTAGATAAGCCAGCCCTAGTCCATTAATCCATTGTTTGTTATGTTGTGAGATACGGGACTTTATTCTGAGTCAGGACTACATTGAATGAGGCAGCCACGAACACCTTTGTACCTTTTATCTGAGTGTGGGGGTAATATGTATGTATATAGGCGTGTCCACTGAACACATGCCTCATGGTGAAATTCTTGTTCATGTCCTGAACTTTGGTATGCATGGTGTTCTCCATGCTTGTGTTAGCTTAACCCCCACAGAGCCTGGTGTGTGTTCTAGATTGCCCTCCTCTTCCTCAGCAGCCAGCATAACTCTTCAAGCCGCAGCCCTGTAGGTAAGAGTGTTAGGGATCTCGCTCTGGCCCTCTTGGTTTCCCATCTCCCTTGAGTGCACTGGAACGAGACACGCACAGACAGACTGGCAGTTTATTGCAGAATACTAGAGAACTCTCGAGGGTGAGGGTGACCGGTAGCCAAGGGATCATTGCCGAGCACAACACTCTCAAGGGTTCAAAGCCAATGGCCAGAGAGACCAACCGGCATGTTAAGGGAGCCTTTACAGTATTTATCAAGGTTTTTGGAATGACAACTTTCCTGAAGGGCAATTTCCTATTCAAGTACTCAACAGGTCCATTTGGTTGAACTCTTTTTTAAATATCTTATTTATTATTCATTTACTATGGATGAACTTTTTCTTATGGGACAGTGGTATGACTTTACTCTGTATCAGAAAGCCTCTGCCTAGATAGTAACTGTGATGGTTAAGTTTGTGTCAACTTGATCTGTTTAGGAATCCACAGATATTCCTCATAAGTGGGTCTCTGACATTTGAAGGATTAACTAAAGCAGGAATCCTTCCCCTGGGTGAGCCCTTCCCCCAAAGTGGGCAGCCCCTCTTGGAGGGGGGCTTTATCTAATGAAGCTTTGGGAAGGAAAGTATCCCCACCTCCCACCTGGCTGCCGGTGCTGCTTGCTGTTCTCTGCTTGCTGCTTTCCAGGGTGGACTGAAGAGCAGCGTCTCTCCAGGACGCCTCCAGGCCTTCAGTGCTGGACTGGGACTGCGGAGGCCTCCAGCCCCATGGACCTGCAACTGCTATTGCTGGACTGTTGTAAGCTAACCCAATAAATTCCCTTTTAAAATAACCATTCCATCTGTTCTGTTCCACTAGAGAACCCTGACTAATACAGTAACATTATGGGTACTTGGGTGGTTGAGAATATCATGTCTTTACCAAGGGCCAGGGGTCAACTCAGATCTCATTCAGCATCTGGCACTTTCCATTCTGGTCTTACACCTGCCACTGATAAGGGAGGGGTCCATCCGCAGGGACTCCAAGCCTGCTGATGTCTGACTGGCTACTAGCACAAGGCTTTGGCTTGCATTTCCTGGTGCATCTCATGGACGCTTCATTGTTTGTGACTGTCTTCTCTGGTGCATACTCATGTCCCATTGTCTTGGCTGCATCATCTGTCATGCTCCCAAGTTTGTGAGTCTCTCTCTCTCTCTCTCTCTCTCTCCATTTCTATCTCTATTCAAGGCTGGAAGTTTTATAATACTTTTAAAAAGAATATTTTTATCATATTTTGTTCCTCCTTTAAGCCATGTTTGTTATTATCTTTCTTCAGTTAAATACTTTGGGTCTACCCTAAGCATGATTATTTAAGTCTGAGAGAAATCTATTGGTTATCTTCAGACCAAATGTCTAATGAAAACAGGCTATGTTGATCCAGCCTGCCCGTGCTGTCTGTTCTCACTTTCATCTGATGACTTCTGAGCTGGCCTCTGCTGAGCCTTCTCAAGAAAGCCCACACTGGATAGTTAGAAAGAGCCTCCTAGGGCTGGGAGTGTAGTTCAGTGGGGATATGCGGGCCTTGCATGTGCAAAGCCATGGGTCGAAGCCCAACACCACTACATGTGTCTCCTTATTCTGTCACCTTTTGTCCCTCTGACCGTCACTGCTAGCCTTCGCCCATGTGTCTAGCCTCTTGCTAAGCCGACAGTGCTCTGTGCATCACGGTCAGGTCCATTCATCTTCTTGCCTGGTGGGAAGGTTTCCTCCCAAACATTCGTCTGCTCCCAGGGCAGAGTTATTAGGACATCTTCCCACCAAGGCTGCCTTGCATTTCACAAGTAGACCTAATACAGCCTGGGTCCTCCATGTGCGATGCTCAGAGGAGGGTTAATGTCTCGGTCTCTTGAGTCACCACCACTCATCCAATTGCATTTCCAATAAATGTGAAGGAATCTGAGCTGGTGACGGACCGAATGGGAATGGCACAGGACATGTTTCTGCTTATCTGTGCATGCTGCTTAAAACCCCCTGTAGTTCACAAGACATGAGGACCCCTCTGAGCATTAATGACTTCAAGAAAGGGTCTGGAGAAGGAGCCCATGAGGCAAGGTGGGCTGAGGGACCTGATGAGGAGAAATTTAAAAAGGTAGCTGAAGTAGCAGTACTCCTTTAGAGATCTAAGCAAGAAATTGTCAGGAAGGCAAATTCCCTTCATAGAAGCTCATAAACTTTGATGCTGCAAAATTATACCTTTGCCTCATGTTCTGCATTTGCATGAGAATGAGACACTTTGTCATACTCAGAGGGTGCACTGGCATATATATTCTTGTTTCTCAACCTCCACGCTGGGGGGTTGTCAGGTGTCACTCGCCCATAGTCGACAGATGGCTCCAGCTCCTAACAGGGAGCGCAGATCTGGCACCTGCTGAATGACTTTGGCATAGAGCACCAGCTCTGCCACACTTCCTACTGGGCACATTAGGGGGATGCGTGGAGACAGGACACAGAACTTTGCTGCATCGGGAGTGCAATTTGGAAGTGTGTGGCACCATTTGTAGAATGTCACCGTGGAGATGGCTGTGAGAAGGATATGATCGTGGATGGCTTGTGCTGCTCTGTCATCTGCTTGTACTGGTGGCTGCGGATGGCTGGAAGCACAGTAGCACCATTGCATCAGCCTCTGCAATGGACTTGTGAGCTGCAATTTTCCTACCACATTATGCAACTGACTTGAAAAGCAGTGTGTTCAGAAGTTTTGTCCTTCAGAACTGCGATTGTCCTTCACGTAACTGGAGGAATCACCTTCTGAAGTACAGTCTGGATCATGATCTGCCTGCCACCCCCCCCTTGAGACATGTTGAACACTTTATGACCCACTTCTTTTGTTTATAAATATCTTGAGGTATATTTTGCATATATTTTGCCTTTCTAAATACAATTTCACTTATTGTTAGTGTGCAAGGCTATGTACCCTAGGCAAGCACAGATTAACTTTCTTTATATATTTGCTATTTCTGGGTAGCTTCCTTCCCTTTTATTTCTTTCTTCCTTCCCTTTTTCCTTCCTTCCTTCCTTCTTCCTTTATTTTTTAAAGATATTATTTTCTTACTTATTTGAGACAGAGAGAGAGAGAGAGAGAGAGCCAGGAACGTTTGCTGCTGTAAGCAGACTCAGGCTGCATGTGTCACTCTGTGCATCTGGATTACATGGGTACTGGGGAATCAAACCAGGGCCATTAGACTTTGAAAGTAAGTGCCTTGAACCACTGAGCCATTTCTCTGCCCTCTATTTTTCTTCCTTCCTTCCCTCTCTCCCTCCCTTCCTCCTTCCTTCCTTCCTCCCTTATTTTCTTTTTTAAATCTTTCTCTCTCTGTGGGTGTGCATGGGTGCATGCACACATGCTTGTGCTCATGTGTGAATGTGCAGGCATGCATATGCTATAATGTGCATGTGGAAGTCAGAAGACATATTTCAAGTGTGAATTTCTTGTCATTCACTGCTATGTTCACCGGGCTAGCCGGCCCATGACGTTTGGGGATTCTCCCAACTCTTCCTGCCCACCTCATCTAGCGGCAGCAGGGCTGGGGCATATACACTCTCCATGGAGTCTGGCATACACGGGTTCTGGGATGTGACCTCAGATTCAGCAAGTGTTCTCACTCTCCGCACCTTCCCTGCCTATTTCTCACAGACTCACTCAAACAGTATTCAGACTCTGCACCTGGCTTCTCTTGCACTGCATGTTTTGAGGCTTATCCATGTCAGAACACAGCAGAATGGTCTTCCATGCACCAGCGGAACATGGAGATTGTTACTGATGTGGGATGTAATGAATATTGCAGCAAAGCAATGTATAAAACATTTTATGTGGAAACATATTTTCTCTTTTTTTGTGTGTATGTGTGTGTGGCATGAGTGCACATGTATTTGTGCATTTATATGTGGGTGGTTGTGTGTGTATGATTGTGTGTTCATGTGGGTACTTATGTGTGTGGAGGTCAGAGGTAGACATTCGAGGTCTTCCTCAATAGCTTTCCGCCTTTATTCTTTGAGACAGGGCCTCTCACTGACCCTCGAGCCGTCTCCATTCCCCCGGCTCTGGGATGCAGGAGCACACCACGCTGAACTCAGCACTTTACATGGGTCCTGAGGTCCCCAACCCGGGTCCTCGTGTTGTTGACAAGCACTTGCCCCAGGGAGTCTTCTTTCAGCTGTATTTTCACTTTTCTTGTGTGGGCATCAAAAACCGAGTTTGCTGGCTCATCTAATAAACTTATATTTAAGTCTAAGATCTAGGAAACTTTCTGGCCTTGGTCTCATCATTTTCCATTCCCACCAGCAGTGTGAAGGCTCCAACTACACGTCTTCCCCAACATTTGCTGGTGTCTGTCTTTTTTATTACAGTCATCTGACAGGTGTAAAGTATACCCCATGGTTTCAGTTAGTGCATCTCTAATGGCTCCTGAGCCATTCCTGGGGTCTCACCCATCTAAATTGCATGCCAATGCTGTCATTGGAGCCTATGTCTTTGTATTATTGAATTGTAAAGGTGGCTGTATATTCCAAACCCTGGATTTTTAACAGGGCTGTGCATTGCAGATGTTTTCCCCAGACTATTGCTATTATTTCCATTTTCTTATTGGGATCCATTCAATTGAACATTTATGAATCTTGTTGAGGTCAAACTATCATTGTTTTCTATTGTGTATCTCATATTTGGTGTCATTTGTAGAAAATCTTTGTCTAAAATCTTGGGATTCTCTTATATTTTTATTTATTTATTTAACAGAGAAAGAGAGAGAGAAAAGAAAGAGAGAAAGAGACAGAGAGAATGGGCACACCAGGGCCTCCAGCCACTGCAAATAAACTCTAGATGCATGTGCCCCCTTGTGTATCTGGCTAATGTGGGTCCTGGGGAATTGAACCTGGGTCCTTTGGCTTTTCAGGCAAAAACCTTAACTGCTAAGCAATCCTTCCAGCCGTGAATTCTCTTATATTTTTAAAAGTTAGTTTTTGTATTAGCCTTTTGCATTTAAATATACTGTCTATACTTAAAAGTATTTTTATTTATTTATTTTTAAGGAGAGAGAGAGATGCATTTAAGAGAGAGAGAGAGGGAGAGAATGGACACACCAAAGTCTTTAGCCACTGCAAACAAAGTCCATATGCACGCCCTACTTTATGCATCTGGCTTTATGTGGGTACTGGGGAATTGAACCCAGGTTGTTAGACTTTGCAGGCAAGTACCTTAACCATTTAGAAAACTCTCCAACCCTTTTAAAAAATATATTTTTTATTTATCTGCAAGCAGAGAGAGATAGACACACATACACACAGGCATGCACACACACACACACACACACACACAGATGCATTTAAAGAATATAGTTCTATGATCATTCACTAAAGGGCTGTGTTTTCTCTCAATGAAGTGCCATGTCACCTTTTCCATAAATCAATTGGTTATACAGATGAGAATTTATTCCACTGAGACACATGTTTCTTATGCCAGAATCCCACTATTTGGATAAAGTAGCTTTATAGTAAATTTTGAAACCAGAAGTGGAAGTCTTTTGACTTTTTTGCCTTTTAAAAATTGTTTTGGCTAGTCTAGGTTGTTCTTGTATTTCCATATAAACTTTAGAATCAATTTCTGCAAAAATACCTACTTGAATTTTGATAGAAATTGTATTAAATTTAAAGTTATTAGAGAGAATTGCCATCTTAATACGATTCAATCAATGAATACTGAATGACCTTCATTTATTTAATTCATTAATCATCCTCAGCACTTTTTTGTGACATTCAGTGTAACAGTGTTACACACCTTGTTAAAGTTACTCCTGGATATCTTTACTTGCTCATGCTGTGGTGAGTCACAGTTATAATTACTGGTGGACTATGCATTTAAAATTGTATACTAACCCTACTGCAGTTACCTTCATGTTGCTGAACAAACACCCAACCAGAAGCAGCCTATGGGAGGAAAGGGCTTATTTCAGACTTACAGATTCCAGGAGAACACCATTAAGGGTGGAAGAAGCTGGCTCATTTCTGTTGATCCAAGAGGGACACCACTACACAGCCAGCAAACATGAGCAACCAGAGCTCAAAGCTGTCTCTGACCACACCTTAGATCTGGACTACAAGATCCTCACCCAATGACACCTCTCTTCTCCAGCAGGGTTATGCCAGCCGGAGACTCAAGTTTCAAGCCTAATCAAAAATACCTCAGGCTATGGGGACATACATTCACATTCAGACCACCACATACCCTGTATCTTTGATATGGTTATATTTATTAGCCATATTTATTATTATATTTATTAATGTCACAGATTTTTAATGATGTCTTTAACAGAATATTTATTAAACAAATTGTGCCACTTGGAAAGTTTTTTTTTTATCTGTCATCAGTATTGTCACCTGATAACCCCATTCACTGTCCTACATGAACTTGACCTATGTCCCCTGATGATATGCCCATTTCATCTGCTTGCCCACTGGACATACTTTTATTGAGGATCATTTATATTGGTATTGTATTAAAACTCCCACCTGATATGTATTCTGGGCCTCCCCATCACAAATAAAGGTTCCCACATTTTCCACTTTGTTTATTTAGAACTGCAGTGGTAAGGTCAGATGTTCAATGTCTGGGTCTTTTTTATTCATCATATCCCCTCCTTTCTCCATTAGTCTCCATTAGTCTCCTTTAATTTGATGACATCATCTTTTTCTTCTATTTTGAGGGTCTTGCAAAGGTATTGCTAGGCACTGCAAGATCATGGATATTGAGGCCAATTTCTGTCTGGGCAGCTGCATAGTAAGAGGTCATATCCTTCCTTTGGCTCTTCCATTCTATCCGCCCCCTCTTCCGCAATGGTCCCTGAGCCACTGGAGGATGTGACAGAGGTGTTTCAGTGCTAGGCACTCCTCCATCCCTTCTTCTCAGCACTATGTTGCCTTTTGTGTCATCCCAGTGGTCATCACCATCTGGAAAGAGAAGCTTCTCTAGCCAGAAGTGAGAATAGCGTTAATATGTGGACATGAACATTTAGTGTAGTGTCCCCAGGGCAGCTTGGTGGGAATAATATATACATTTATTCAGACATGAGCAGGCTTATACCCCCAAGGCTCATGACCTCACCTACCATAGACTTTTACTTAGGTTTTTCAGTACCGGGTATGTATTCCCTCCCGTAGAGAGGGCCTTCAGTCCAATTATGGAGCACTTCGTTACCCCAAGAGTAGACACGCCACTATTGCACCCGTTCAGTCATTGGGCCTGTCTGGCCAAGCTTGAATATTCAGCATCCACTATTTTCACTGTTGATGGCTTCTGTCTCCCATACGCTGCGTGCAGTGCAGCTTTTTCCAGCTTTCAGTTGGCTGGTCTACAGGGAGAAGGTTTTCTGCTCAGCACCAGCTTGCTTACTCAGTGTCCTTGCCTCTCAGGCATGAGATGTCTTCAGCAATAGGGTCTTACTATCTATTTCTCTAGGGAAACCAAGGGCTTTGGCAAAAGCCTTAATGTTTTGGAGGCTACCAGGACCTCCTTGGCCAACATCTCACAGGAAGAAGTTCCATCCCAGGTACTGAAAATTTTCTAGTAACAGTCTACATCTTCTAGACGTGCCCTTATTCAAAAAAGTAATTTTACATATGTCTTATTGATAATATCTTGAGTTTAGATTGTCCCTCCCCCTGCCCTTTTTGTATGCATTCTCTTCCCATGGCCTCGCTTAGGCCATTCCCCTCCCTGTACTCAGTTCTTTTACTTATAGAAATAGATTTACCATATGATCCAGCTATAGCACTCCTAGGCATATATCCAGAGGACTCTTCTCACTTCCTTAGAGATACTTGCAAAACCATGTTTATTGCTGCTCTATTCACAATAGCTAGGAAATGGAAGCAGCCTAGATGTCCGTCCACAGATGAGTGGATAATAAAGATGTGGTACATTTACACAATGGAGTTCTATTCAGCAGTAAAGAAAAATGAAATTATGAAATTTGCAGGGAAATGGATGGATCTGGAAAGGATTATACTTAGTGAGGTAACCCAGGCTCAGAAAGCCAATCGTCACATGTTCTCTCTCATATGTGGATCCTAGCTACCAATGTATAGACTTGTGTATGAACTGGAACCAAAAATAGGTACCAGAAACCAGTAAGCGGGTAAAAGGCTATAAGGGAAGGAAGAAAGGGAAGGACTTAATGTCACAGATTTTTAATGATGTCTTTAACAGAATAACAAATTGAACATATGACACACAACAAATTGTGCCACTTGGAAAGTTTCAACACAGGCTTTTATCTGTCATCAGTATTGTCACCTGATAACCCCATTCACTGTCCTACATGGTGTGACCTATGTCCCATCATTATGATATGCCCATTTCATCTGCTTCCCCACTGGACATACTTTTATTGAGGATCATTTATATTGGTATTGTATTAATAACTCCTGACTTTGTGTAGCTTCTGAGTCCTGTTGCACATGTATCTCTGGGCAGGAACTCCTTACAGTCTTTGTTCATCACAAATAAAGGTTCCACACATATTTATACACAAGTCTTTGTATATGCTTTGTTTATACTTGAGTAAATTCCTAAAAGTGCAGTGGTAAGGTCAGATGTTAAATGTCTGGGAATCTTTTTTTATTGACAACTTATATACTTACAGATAAAAAAAAATTATATTTCCCTCCCCTCTCCCCATTCCCCTTCAGAACGCCATTCTCCATCATATCCCCTCCCTCTCTCCATTAGTCTCTCTTTTAATTTGATGTCATCATCTTTTTCTTCTGTTTTTGAGGGTCTTGCGAAGATATTGCTAGGCACTGCAAGGTCATGGATATTGAGGCCAATTTCTGTCTGGACAGTTGCATTGTAAGAAGTCATACCCTTCCTTTGGCTCTTTCATTCTATCGGCCCCCTCTTTCGCAATGGTCCCTGAGCCTTGGAGGGTGTGACAGAGTTGTTTCAGTGCTGGGCACTCCTCTATCCCTTCTTCTCAGCATTCTGTTGCCTTTTGGGTCATCCCAGTGGTCATCGCCATCTGAAAAGAGAAGCTTCTCTAACCAGAAGTGAGAGTAGCGTTAATATGTGAATATGAACATTAAGTGTAGTGCTTTCAGGGCAGCTTTGTGGGAATAATATATACATTTATTCAGAAAAGAGCAGGCTTATACCCCTAAGGCTCATGCCCTCACCTGCCATAGAATTTTGCTTAGGTTTTTCAGTACCAGGTATGTATTCCTCCCATAGAGAGGGCCTTATTTCTTGCCTGAGAGGCAAGGTCACTGAGAAAGCAAGCTGGTGCTGAGCAGAAAACCTTCTCCCTGTAGACCAGCCAACTGAAAGCTGGGAAAAGCTGCATTGCATGCAGCCATATGGGAAACAGAAGTCATCAGCAGTGAAAACAGTGGACACTGAATATTCAAGTTTGGCCATACAGGCGCAATGACTGAATGGGTGCAATAGTGGCATGTCTACTCTTGGGGTAGCCAACTACTCCATAATTGGACTGAAGGCCCTCTCTACAAAAAATATATTTTAAAAGTGGGGCATGGTAGCACATGCCTTTAATCCTAGCACTTGGGAGGTGGAGGTAGGAGAATCACCATGAATTCAAGGCTACCCTGAGATTACAGAGTAAATTTCATGTCAGCCTGGGCTAGAATGAGACCCTACCTCAAAAAACAATATATATATATATATATATATATATATATATATTATATATAATGTATAAAAATACATAATTATATATATTTGTGTTAATATTCTAGAAAAAATACTCACCAAATATTTTTGGCCAAAGAGTATATAGATAGAAAGTGATCATTTTAAATATGCTTAGTACATTCATTGGTCATTAGCCCAATGCACATTTAAGCCACCATGAATTTCTGCCACAATCTTATTTGAACTGCAATCATTATTAGATTATTTCGACCATTGTAAATTGTGGTGGTATGAATGTAAAATGTCCCCTATAGCCTCATAAGTTGTAGGAAAGTGCCTTAACCTCAGAGCCATCACTGCTGAGTCATCTCTTCATCCCATCATGGGTTGGGATTAGGCCTCATATTTGATTGCTAGCTCATGGAGCCTTTGGGAGATGGAGCCTCGCTAGAGGAGGTGTGTTGCTGGTGGTGGGTCTTAGGGTTGTATAGCCCAGCCTTGCTTGCCACACTTAGCTCACAGTCTCTTCTTCCTCCCTGCTGATGAGAAGATGTGACACTAGGCTGTCTGCTCCTGTAATGCCTTCTCCACCATGATGAAACTTTCCCTTGAAACTGCAATCCAGAAATAAACCATTTCCTTTCATAAGCTGCTCTGTCTGGGTGTTTTGTCCCAGCAATGAAAAGGTAACTGACAAAGATGTGAGGAGTCAGGAACTTCCAGCAATACAAAACAGCACCACACTTATTCAAAAGATTCTCTGAGAGCAAGGTCACTGAGAAAGCAAGCTGGTGCTGAACAAAAAACCTTCTCCCTGTAGATCAGCCAACTGAAAGCTGGAAAAAGCTGCACTGCATGCAGCCGTATGGGAGACAGAAGTCATCAGTAGTGAAAACAGTGGACACTGGAAACCTCAAGTTTGACCAGACAGGCCAAATGACCAAATGGGTGCAATAGTGGCATGTCTGCTCTTGGGGAAACCAACTGCTCCATAAAAGGCAACGGGAGGGAATACATGCCTGGTACTGAAAAAAACTAAGCAAAAGTCTATGGCAGGGGAGGTCATGAGCCTTAGGGGTATAAATCCTGCTCTTGTCTGATTAATATATATATTATTCCCACCAAGCTGCCCTGGGTGCACTACACTTAATGTTCATGTTCACATATTAACGCTACTCTCACTTCTGGTTAGAGAAACTTCTCTTTTCAGATGGCGATGACCACTGGGATGACCCAAAAGGCAACAGAATGCTGAGAAGAAGGGATAGAGGAGTACCCAGCACTGAAACACCTCTGTCACACTCTCCAAGGCTCAGGGACCATTGCGGAAGAGGGGGCAGATAGAATGGAAGAGCCAAAGGAAGGGTATGACTCCTTACAATGCAAGCTGCCCAGACAGAAATTGGCCTCAATGTCCATGACCTTGCAGTGCCTAGCAATACCTTTGCAAGACCCTCATAATAGAAGAAAAAGATGATGACATCAAATTAAAAGAGAGACTAATGGAGAGAGGGAGGGGATATGATGGAGATTGGAGGTCTAAAGTGGAATGGGGGGAGGGGAGGGAAATATATGTTTTTTGTATGTAAGTATAGAAGGTGTCAATAAAAATAATAATTAAAAAATAAAATATATTTTTCATGCTTAGGTCGATATAATGTTTTGAGTTAGATTTTTTTGTGTGGTGATAGGTAACATTTTATTCTTTTTCCACATGGAAATTTGCTTGTTTTAACATCATTCATCAAATAGCCATTATCTACTTTCTGAATGGCTTTGTACTCATCAAAAGAGAGTCTTTAGATATCTGCTGCTGGAATCTCAACTTTGTTCCTTTGATGTAGTTGTCTATTGTGAAAATTGTGATCTGTCAAGCAGAAGTGTGAGAATGACTGCCTTGTCATGCTCCCGGGCTCAGCATTGAGATGACATGAGCTGTGCTTTCTCCTGGACAGACACTTCCATCAGTGTGAGGGAGTTCCTTGTTTGCTGTGAGTTTCTTTTATTATTATTATTTGATTGTTTTATTTGTTTTTAATTTTTATTATTATTTTATTTTTATTTTTGGAGAGAGACACAGAGAGAGACAGACAGAGAGAGAGGGAGAGGGAAACAGATAGAGAATGGGCACGCCAGCAATCTCTCAGCTGCTGTGAACGAAATCCAGATGTGTACGTCCCCTTGTGGGCAAGTGCGGCATTGCGCCCTTGCGTCACTTTGCATCTGGCTAAACGTGGGACCTGGAGATTGGAACCTTGTTCTGAGGCTTAGCAGGCAGGCGCCTTAACTGCTAAGCCATCTCTCCAGCCCTTATTTATTTATTTGAGAGAGAGAGAGAGATGGAAAGAGAAAGAAACAGATTTATAGAAAGAAGGTGAATGCCAGGCCCTTCAGCCACTGCAAACAAATTCCAGACACAGATGTGCTACCATCTACATCTGACTTACATGGGTTCTAGGGAATCAAATCCGGGTCTTTAGGCAAACACTTTAACCATTGAGCCATCTCTCCAGCTTTGCTGTGAATTTCTTAATAGGAAAAGGTACTGGATTTGTGAAACATCTTTTTTATTTTAAAAGAGAGTGTGTGAGAAAGACACACACAGAAAGAATTGGCATTCCAGGGCCTTACTCACTGAAATTGAACTCCAGATGCTTGCACCCCCTAGTGGGCATGTGAAATCTTGTGCTTCTCTCACTTTTGTGTGTCTGGCTAACGTGGGACCTGGAGAGTCAAACATAGGTCCTTAGGCTTCACAGGAAGCGCCTTAACCACTAAGCCATCTCTCCAGCCCCTATCTTTTTTTCTTAATTGTTTTTATTAGACATCTAGAATTTATTTAAAAATATTTTATTATTTATTTATTAGCGAGTGAGAGAGAATGACTAAGAGTAAACCATCTCTCTATCCCTCTAGTTTTTGATTTTCAAATGTTGGACACACTTATTTCTGTGGTAGACCATAGCTGGTCATTGTGGTGGTTTGAATGTAGAGTGTCCCCCATAGCCCATATACTTGGAATTAATCTTCATACTTGGGCTGCAGCTGGTGGAGTCTTTGGGAGGTGAGACCTTGCTGGAAAAGGTGTGACCGGGGGTCTTGAGGTTTTATACCCTGCTTGACACGCTGAGCTGACGCTCTCTCCTTCCTCCCTGCTGATGAGAAAATGTGCCATGTTGCTGTACCATGCCTTCCCTGCCGTGATGAAGACCCCTTCTAAACCGTAAGCTGAAAGCAAACCCTTTCTTCCATATGCTCCATCTGGTTGGGTGTCTTGTCCCAGCACAGGAAGGTAACTGCCATAGTCAGGAGGTATTATTCTTTTAATAGGTTGCTGGATAATTTGCTAAGATCTTATTATTTTTTTGTGTGTGTGTCACGATGTTTGCAAATGATGCTAGTGTCTGGTGCTCTTTGTCAATGATTTGTTTTGAAATTAGGGTAATGGTGGCTTCAAATTATAACTGGGAATTACTTACTCCTCTTCAATTTTATGAACACGATTATGGTAAGCTGACATGTTTCATTGTAAGTGATTGATGTAATGCTCAAGTAAACCATCATGCTCCAGAGTTATTGAGTGCACGCTTGTCTGCAGAATATTCAATTTCTTTAATAGATATATGGCTATCAACATGTCAGTATTTTGAGTGAGTTTTGATAAAGTTGTTAATATTTTTCTAGAAATCTCACATCTCATCTGTATTCATAGATAGCTTAGGTTGTTCACAAAATCATCTTTTCATCATTCCAATGCCTAGCAAATCTTTGGATTCCTGATAGTGGTAATGTGTGCCTTGGTCTTTAGTGATGAATTTGCATTCTCACTCAATGCAAAATACTATTTTACCTTTTTGTTTCTTTAAAAATTTATAATTCTGTGTCTGAGTATCTGGAAAGGTTCCAGATAACTTTCTGTAATTAATCTTTAATTTAGCTTTATCTTGTCATAATCATCATTTTCTTAATAGGATCTGTTGAGATTTGCTTATAATTGCATGGTAATCCCAGGATCTGATCTAAGTTGATACGCTTGATGTGCACACTGAGAAAGAATGTACATAGTATGCTTGGTGGGAGTCCCACACATGCATCAGGGTTTCTGACGTGCACCAGGTCCTTGTTGACTGTTTCCTTATTTTTCATTCACTTCTTAAGGAAAAGGTACTAGTATATCTTGACCATGGTTGTTCAACTGTTCGTTTTTCTGTCTTTTTTTGTTATTTATTTATTTATTTGTTTGAGAGTGACAGGCAGAGAGAGAGAGGCAGAGAGAGAGAGAGGGAACAGGCTCACCAGGGCCTCCAGCCACTGCAAACAAACTCCAGATGCCTGTGCCACCTTGTGCATCTGGCTTACTTGGGTACTGCAGAATTGAGCCTCGAACCAGCATCCTTAGGCTTCACAGGCAAGCGCTTAACCACTAAGCCATCTTTCCAGCCCTTTTTTTTGTTTGTTTGTTTGTTTTGGTTTTTTTTTGAGGTAGGGTCTCACTCTGGTCCAGGCTGACCTGGAATTCACTATGTAGTCTCAGGGTGGCCTCGAACTCATGGTGATCCTCCTACCTCTGCCTCCTGAGTCCTGGGATTAAAGGCGTGTGCCACCACGCCCGGCTCCGTTTTTCTTGTCTTTTTCTCCTTTGCATTTATATTGGCTTTTGCTTTAAGTGTTGTGATGCTCATAAGTTTGTAAGTTCATAAAGGTTTAATTTCATTGGATCCCCTGGATCAATTGATTATTTCGATTATGAAGTGGCCTTCCAAGTCTCTGCTATGGGCTCTGGGTGCAGCTCAGTGACCTTGGGTTAGATTCCTAGCAACACACACACACACACACTCCCTCTCATGCACACATACACATGCTTGGCATATGTTTCACTTACAGATGCATGCATTTTCAGCCTCACAATACATTTTTTCAGTTTTGTTTAAACATCCAATAGATTTTAATTGACATTTGAGTGACAGAGGAACCTCTGTGTCTGCCAAGGCCAATACCATTTCCACAGCTTGGCTTCATTTCCGCAGACCTGGGTTCCCTTCCAGTATTATTTTCTCTCTGTACTTCCTTCCACATTGCTGGTAGTATGGGACTTCTCCTTATAAACCCTCTCAGCTTTCTCATTCCTGAGCATGTCTTCATTTTGTCTTTGGTTTCGAGGCTCTGGGCACAGAGTTCCAGGACAATAGTTTTTTTCTGAGGCCTTTCAAGGCACGGCATGACTATTGTCTCACATCGTTTCTCATGACTAGTCATTCATCTTCGTTTTCCTGTGTGGAAGCAGTCCTTTTCTTTTTCTGTTTTTAGATTTTTATCCAGGGTATTGCTAGTTTAATAATGACGGACCTTGAAATTTGTTAAGCTTCTTGCCTGGAAACTTATTGTCTTATCAAATTAAAGCCAGAATTCCTTCAATTTTTCATCTATCCTCCTTTACCTTCTCCTTCACAGATCGAGTCACTGGCATCCCATATCTTTTCAAGTGGTTCTGTACGGACCTGGCAGTCCTTCTATTACTCTTTATTTTCCCTCCCTCTGTCCTCTGTTTGGGATAGTTCCTGTTGCTGCATTTTAACTTTGTTGTTGTTTCCCTCTGCCTTAAGAGTGCCTCTCCAACATAAATTTCATTTCATACCTTGGAGTTTCCAACTTTATAATTTCTTTTCTGTTCTTCAGTTGGTATCTTTCATGTGTCCAGATAACTTTGGAGCACAAAAATAGGATTTTAAAAGTTGTTCGTATGCCTATCTGCTAATTCTAATGCCTGTGTCTGTTCTGTGCTGCCTTGGGCTGTTGCTTTCTTTTGCTGGAGGCTGGGTCTTCCCATTGTGTGGTGTGCTGGTTCATCTACAGCTGGATGCTGGGTGCTTTTCTTAGGTGTTAGAAACTTCCATATTACCAAAAGGATGATCGGGATTTGCTTGGGGACATGGGAGCTAGGAAGACAGTGTGATTATTTTGGGTCTTGTTTTTCTCCTTTGTTGGTCTGATCCATAGCCGACACTGTGTAGAACTGGTTATCTCCAAGGCTGACGTGAGAACTTGCTGAATGCTTCTTCCAGTACACCAGCACTGATGACATTTCTGCACCGTTTGTGACCCTGTATGAAGCACTATGTCTTACCTTGTAGAATGGCTTTTTCCTGGCCTAAAGGGGACCCCTCTCCCAGACTGCCTTGGATGCTGACCAGCACTTTGATAGAAAGTCTTTGCTTTGGCAAAGTGTTGGGTCTCTCTGTGCGTTGGTCTCCACTAGCACTCTGCTTGGACAACTCCAGCCACCTTGGTTTCCCAGGCCTTAGTTCTGTCTCCCTAATATGGGGATCCACCAGGCCCCAGCTGGACTCTCCTTCCTTGTGTTGTGCTGGAAGTTCTCTTAGCAGCAGAAGAGACATTCCTAGTCTTCCAGGCAAAGAACACCTGATGCCTGGTGTCTTGAAATATCCTGTATGCATTGTCTTATTTCTTCCTTATTTCAGGGGATTGTAAATCTTGTCCCTGCATTCCATCCAAGGTGGCCCCTTGCCTCCCTCCTTAGACTGACTTTCAGAGCCCTTGATGATTTGGCCTCTACCCATGTTTACAACCAGCATTCTCATAGTTTGCCCATGGTGAGTGTCTTTTGTCCTCATCTTCTGGGACCAGTGGCTCACATAAGTACTTCTGCCATGTGAAGTAAAAATTGGTAGCAGAGGCCAGTAAGCTAGAAAAGGCCTGTAAGGGAGGGATGAGAGGGGTGGACTAGTATTGTGTATATGTAAGTAGATGGACATATTACTGCAGGTGGAATGGCCTAAGTAAGGTCAGGGAAAGAGACTGAGTAAAAGTAGTGTGCGGGGCGGGGGAAGGTTAATCAAAACTCAGAAGCCATAGACTGTTACTAGGAAAATTTCAGTGCCAGGAATGGGATACCTTCCAATGACTTGTTGACTAGGGAGGTCCCTGATGCACCCAAAACATTATAGGCTATTACCAAGTCTCTTGATTTCCCACCAGGAATAGATGAGAAGACCCTATTGTTGAAGACTCCACATGCCTGGGCTGCAAGGTGACCGAGAAATCAAACTGGGGCTGAGCTGAAAACCTCTTCCCTGTAGACCAGCTGACAGAAAGCTGGAAAAAGCTGCAATGCATGCAGCCCTATGGGAGAGAGAAGTCATCAATGTTGAAAATAGTGGACACCGCAAGCCTCAAGTATGGCCAGACAGACCAAATGAGCCAACAGGTGCAATGGCGGCATGTCTGTTATGGGGGAAACCAACTGCTCTCTAATTGGACTGGAGACCTGCTCCATGGGAGGGAACACATGCCTTGTACTGAAAACTTAATCAAAAGCCTATGGTGGGGGAGGTCATGAGCCTGAGGAGTGTAATGCCTGCTCCTGTCTGGCTAAATGCATACATTATGCCCACCAAACTGCCCTGTAAGCACTTTACTTAATGTTCATACCCATATATTAATGCTACTCTCACTTTTGGTTAGAGAATCTTCTCTTTTCAGATGACGGTGACCTTGGGATGACTCAAAAGGTAACATAGTGCTGAGAAGACATGACAGAAGAATGTCCAGCACTGAAACATCTCTGTCACACCCTCCAAGGCTCAGGGTCCATTGCAGAAGAGGTGGTGGAAAGAATGTAAGAGCCAAAGGAAGGGTAGGACTGATTACAATGCAACTGTCCAGACAGAAACTGGCCTTGAAATCCACGACCTCGCAGTGCCTAACACTACCTTCACCAGACCCTCAGAATAGAAGGAAAAGATGATGATATCAAAATTAATGAGAGACTAATGGAGAGAGGTAGGGGATATGATGGAGTGTGGATTTGTGAAGGGGAACGTGGGGGAAGGGAGGTAATTATGGTTTATTGTCTATAAATATGGAAGCTGTCAATAAAAAATACATTTCAGCTATGGTGAAATTTTCATATGTGCTTGCTATGAGCCAAGAACTGTGCCAGGTTCTGGAAATAAACATGGTTACTTTTCTAGACATGTATCTGAGTTTTATTTTATTTTATTTTTTTGAGGCAAGCCCAACAGACTGCCTTTTGCCATGCAAGAGTGAGAGAGAGTGGTGGGGGTGAAGAGAATTGGCACACCAGGGCCTTCAGCAACTACAGATGAACTCCAGATGCATGCACCCCCTTGTGCACATGTGCGACCTTACACGCTTGTGTCCCTGTGCATCTGGCTTATGTGGGACCTGGAGAGTCAAACATGAGTCCTTAGGCTTCACAGGCAAGAACCTTAACTGCTATGCCATCTCTTCAACCCTATGTATCTGACTTTTAATAGCTTTTGGTCTAGTTAACAGGTGACTGTAATCCAGTTTGGGGACTCTGGTCTACATAACAAGTGACTGTGATCCTGTGTGAGGATCCTAGTCTAGTTAATAGGGTACCATAATCTAGTGTGTGAGTTCTGGTCTAGTTAACATGTGACCATAACCTCGTGTGGGGATCTTGGGTTCATTCATAAGAGACTTTAACCTCATGTGGCGGTTCTTGTCCAGTTAACAGGTGACTATAATCCAGTGTGGGGATCCTGGTTTAGTTAACTGGTGACCTAGCCACTTTGCAGAGTCACATGATAAGCCCAGTGCTGTTGTCTGTGGTGGTGAGAAGCAGAGAGCCGCACACTAAGGCTTGGCTCACAGGGCAGGTGCTTTCTGCATGGGACATGAAGCCTGATGAGGCTGTCAAGGACCGAGTAGAAAACTCCAGGCCAGCGTGTGGCAGAGGAAGGACTGGGAAGAATAGGGTTAGAGGAAGTTTGACTCTTCCTCTCCCTTCCCGGGTCTTTTGTGGAGCGAATTGCTTCATTTTGGTTGCTCCCATAATTCTTCACTCATCCCAGAAGTCGCTTAACCTCACACTAGAATTTGAGTTTAACTGGTGCTGGGCCTGCAGTTGTCACAGGAAGCTGTGAGCTTGCTTTTCTGCATTCCAGTACCGTTGTCCCCAGAACAATGCTGCACACATAGTAAGTGATTAATAAATTCTGGTGACTCAAATTAACAAAGGGCTCACTTTTATGCCCTGTAATATATGCGTGATTGAACACTTCTCTGTCATGAAATGTAGCCCGGTGGTGTCCTTCGCTGTGTTCTTGAGGCCATCTTAGGCATGCAGTTTTAATTTCAAGATCTAAATAGATGTGTCAACCATGCAGGGTCAGACAAAATGTTCTTAGCTTCTTTTTTTTTTCCAGTCATAACATTTACGATCCTGTGGAGCCGTAAATAACTTTCTCAATAAAGGAGGAAAGAAATGAAGGGGAGGGTGCAGTGTGGTTAAATGGCTGCCCAAGGAGAGCGGTCCAGCCAGAACCCTGTCAGACTTGATGCTAATGAGGGTCAGGGAACAGGCCACAGGCCACGGAATCCAGTGTGGAAATGTGTCTTCAGTAGGAGTGGAGCTGCTGGCCGCTGCTGCCCTGTGGAGCTCAGCCACCGGCTGGACTGTGTGTGGGGCCAGGACTGGGCGGAGACTTCTATTAGCCAGGCTTGTGGCTACAGTCTATTGTTTTTGATAGGAATGGTGCCCGGCGAGACACTGTTGATCTGCATGTCATGACATCCACGTGGAAACCCTGGCTGCTGAGGAGGGGGCGCGTTCTCCTCAGCGCTGAGAGGCCGGGAAAAATCGATGCACCTAATCCCAGCGCAGCATGGAGGTGCTGCTTTCAAATGAAGAGACCTTGGACTCCTGCCAGCACTTCAGAACTCAGAAACAATAGTTCTTTTTAAAGAACTGGACCCAAAGCAGTATGGTTTAAAAAGTACAAGGAAAACATTCCCCTCTTGTCGAGCTGACATTTCCACGCCCAAGCAGTATGCCAGGGCCAAGGGGTCCCCTGGCCCATGCTCCTTCTAGGCTGTCCTTGTAACGCCATCAAGGTGACCACACATGCCTGACGGAATTCTTCTTTGTCACTGAAGGAGACCTTAGTTCTCTTATCTTCCCTTCTTTTGCTTCCTGGACACGAAACCAGCAGTTTTTCTGTGGCCATATGCTCCTGCCTGGAGGGGCAGCTAGCCACAGGCCCAACGTGGTGCGGTCACGTGGCTGAGCTAACATAAGCCTGTTTTCTTCTTCAGTTGTCATCTCGGTTGCTTGTTATAGTAACGGCATGCTGGCCAGCCCCCTCCAGCTCCAAGCCTGCGGCCGTGGCCACCCTCCTCTCTGGGCTGCTCTCTTCCCTTGCTCCAGACCATTGATCACTAGATGAACTCGCCCTCCTTCCATGAGTCTTTGTATTTATGGCAATCCCCTTTCGGCTGTGTGAGCTCCCCTGCTTCATCCTGGCATGGGAACTGTGTCCAGCATGCAGCAGTTACTGAATAAGTGCTTCTTAGGGGTGCGTCGAAGCGGTTTGAATGCTTCTGTTTCTAAATTGTGTGTGTGTGTGTGTGTACACATGCAAAGGCTCTATCGCTGAGCCCCATTACCAGCCTGAATATTTTCAATATCTTCATAATTGCAATAGCTCAGCTCAGCATCTTTAAGCTCTAATCGTTCTGTAATCCAGTAAAAGGAAACTGCTCCCAAGCTACTTCTGCCTCTACACCCCGGCCCCTTGTCGCGGAGGCTGTGCACCAGGCTCTAGTTCTACTGACCCAGCACACTGCCTCCCGGCCTTCCGGTGTCCAGGTCTGTCTCTGGCTTAGGATATTTTCTGCTTTCTGTAAACCGTGCTTATCTGTAGTAGATGTGGTGGAGGTTTTGATCCCTTGCATCGATCGATACATAAATGAAATGAAAAGTAGAAAGGACGCATGTGGAATAACAATCATTATGAAGAAACCCTTCCCTGCTTTTGCCTAGGCTGAGGTGGTCACGATCCAGTCACCCAGAAGCCCTCCCACACTCTTGCCCTGGAGCCAGGACAGAGTTTCCTTCCGTGGATTTCTCCATGGGTCCATGACCTCTACCTCTTCAATAAGCACAGTCAAAGTTGTTCTGTTCCAAATGTTATTTCAATAGAATGCTATATGGGGTGTTCACTCTGGTCTGGATTTTTTTCTTACTTAAAATTATATTTGTGAGTTACCAGTGCTGAGTGTAGCTGTAGCGTGTCTATTTCTATAGTGATGTGGAATGACAATTGCGTGAGTGTTCCAGTCGGCAGGTTTGCTGGCTCACCTAGTTCTTCCACTGTTTCAGAATGTGGCTGTTGATAGACTGGGAATATTGCAAACAGCAGTGCTGTGAGTATCCCACTGAGAGAGTCTGAGTGTGTGCGCGTCTCAGAGTGTGTGCGTGTACCTTTCCTCCAGTCAGTGTCACTATGGATCTGCTGGTGACAGAGGACACGATCTGCTTTGCTGGATGCAACCCGACTCTCTTCCAGAGCCCTCAGCAATGAGGGAGGGAGAGTCATGGCCCGTCCTCTGCTGTGGGCATCTTGTATCTCTGTGGCTTGAAAGTGCACCGCCCTGGCCCTGTGGAGCAGAACACACCTCTGTGGGTCTGGTTGCCAGTCAGACCTCCCTTTATGCAGGTTTGCTCAGGTCTTCATTCCGTTTTCAGTATTCATACTGTTCACTTGTCCAAGTCCTTGTATGCAGGAGGCTGAGGCCTTTGCTCAGGTATGAAGTGGCATCTCAGCCCGCGGACAGTGTCTTGTCAGCGCTCACTAATAAGGTCTGAAATCCTGATCCACTCTCCCCTCACTTGTGTTTGGCTGTTCATGGGCCTTGTCTTCCTCTGTCTGTTTTTCTATCAGCGTGTAAAATGCACAGGATGGGGTCTGGTTGGAATTGCTTTGGCCCAATGGACTTTACAGTTACATTGCCATTTAGTCAAGTTTTGCTTCACTTTTCTTCTTAAAATCTTAGCACTTTCTCCGTTAAGTTCTTACTCATATTTTGTTATTTATGGGACTGCATGAGATCATTTTGATAGTGTTATAAATATTATTTGAAATTTTATTAGGTGGATTTCTACTATTTAGAAAGGGCAATATGCAAGGATCAGAGAAGGGTTTTCCTGAAGCCCTGGGAGTCATTTTAGTCCTCTCCTCAGACTCTCCTTGACCCTCTTCTTTGATATCAAACACAAAGATGGGTTTATTTGCATGATGCCTGTCACTCTGGTTAACAGTCAGAGAAGTGTACCAATTCAGTTCATCAGCCCACACTCAGACCCAGGAGCAAATAATAAAAAGTAAATAAATAAATAAATAAATAAATAAATAAATAAGTTTATCTTCCAACCAAAGTTGGAAATTCTTTGACAAGTTCATTTAACGGTCTGTGATATTTTTACATTTACTTTGAGAACCATGATAATTAGAAATAAAGAAACATGAATTTATGTTCATTTAGGCAGCATGGGCTTGACCCCAGTACCCCAGAGAATTAGACAATCTCTCAAGCATTGGCACCTCTTGAAAGTCAAAAACTATTGTATAGACAAGCAAACCATCAACAGTCCACAAACAACTACAGAATAGAAGAAAATCTCCACTAGCTATACATGTGACAGAGGCTTAATATACAGAATTTACAACGAACTCAAAAATAATTTAAAAAAATCAAGTAACTCACTCAAAAATCTGGACAGGTCATTGAACAGAATTCTCAAAGGAAGAAATACAAATTGCTAATAGACACCTAAAGAGTTGTTCAACATCTTTATCCATTAGAGAAATGCAAAATAAAATTATTTTGAGATTCAATCTCACTCCAGTCAGAATGGCAATCATCAAAACAAAATCAGGACTGGCAAGATAGCTTAGTGGTTAAGGCACTTGCCTGTGAAGCCTAAGGGCCAGGTTCAATTCCCAGTACCCATGTAAGCCAAATGTAAAAGGTGGCACATGCATCTGGTGTTCATTTGCAGTGGCTGAAGGCCCACATTCTCTCTCTCTTTCTTTTTGCCTCTCTCTTAACTAACTAACTAACTAACTAAATAAATATTTAAAAAATCAAATGACAACAAATGATGGCAGGGGTGTGGGGAAAGAGGAACCCTCATCCACTGCTCATGGGAGTGCAAACTTGTATAAACACTGTGGAAATCAGTATGAAGACTCCTCAAAATGCTGAAAATATATCTCAACCTTCTAACCCAGCTGTATCACCCCAGGGCACATTCCCTAAAGACTCCACACTTTACTACAGAGATATTTTCTCACCCATATTTGTTGCTGCTGTATTCATGGTAGCTAGGGGTTGGATTCAGCCCAGATGCTCATCAACTGATGAGTGGTTGAGAAAGATGTGGCACATGTACACAATGGAGTCTACTCAGCAGGAAGTGACCGTCTAAACACGAGTGTTGCCCTCATTGCTAGTCTGACAACCAGCTCCAGGGATATGGTGATAGACACTGAGGACACTCAGAACCCCTCAAAGCAGAAATTCAGGGATTGCAGAGAGCTTACCACTAAGAAGTCTTATAGCATATTGCCAAGGCTCAGGGAACATTGTGGAAGAGGGAGAAAAAAGAAAGTTTGAAAGAGATAGAGTGGGAAGGAGTATCCTGTGGCATTGGCCCCCATCTTCAGGGACTGACTGATGCATTCATGACCCCACGAAGATGGCCCTCAGTGAACTGGGGGCCGGGAGAGAAGGTGTAAGAGTATAACCTGATGATAATGTGACCGGCACCTGACAGGGTCATGCAATAAAATTCATAATCAATTAAAAATAGTGGAGGGACTAGCTAGAGGGGGGAGGGGGACAGAGGAAGGAGAAAGGGGGGAGGGAAAACACAGAGGGAAGCAAGACAACTATGATCAAAATACATTTTATACATACATAAAAATGTAAATTAAAAAATAGAAGGAAGGGCTGAAGAGATTGCTCAATGGTTAAGTCACTTACCTGCTGCAAAGCCCAAGAACCTGGATTCAATTCCCCAGCCCACGTAAAGCCAAATGCACAAAGTAGCACATGTGTCTGGAGTTAATTCACTGCTAGATCTCCATCAAATTAAGAGTGTAGTGCACCAACATGCTTCTTTTAGAATGCGATTCATCAAGTGCTTATAAAATCAAGTAAATTTCTTATGATATAGACACATGTACATACCTCAGAACAAAAAAAATACATATCATTTTCTTTCACTCAAAGTACATTGACCACAATTGCTCCAGAGCTAGAACACAAGAGGTTTATACGGATTCCAAAGAACTGATATCACACCCAGCACATTCTCTGTTCTTAGGCAATACATTTAGAATCCAGCAGTGAAAAGATATATGGAAAAGAATTTTCACATGATTGGCAGTAAAGCTACAATTCATGGTAATTATGAAATATTCATAAATGTATCCTCAGCATGCTGAGTGAAGCCTGGTGCCCTGTTGGTACTCAGCATTTGTTACCCAGGCAAGCAAGAATGCAACAGTTCACACACAGCCTTCTGGATACAAAACAACCATTTCTTGGAGGATGATTTTAATACTAACTCATATCAGAAACCAAGAAGGAAACATGTGTAAACTGCTGTGAGTTGAATACTTGTATTTTCTCTTGCCATCCACAGATTCCATTATGCCCCATCAATACTGATTTCAGGGGTTCAAGTCAAATGACATCCCAAAGATGGATATGTTTTAAATTTTGAGGAAACCAACCACTGGTGAGAATAGAAGCAAATGGGGACCTCATGTGTCATCCATGCCAGAAACTGCCTCAGGGAAGATGGCACAGCTGGTAGCTTACATGGGCATTCCACACAGGTGTTTCCAGGCACCTGCATGGCTGAGAAGAGGAGTGTCTTGTTGGCAGTGATAACAAAGACCACAGCTGAAATGTCTACTGATGACCAAATTCATATGCAATGCAGATGACCCCACGGCAGTGAGAATGATTGAGCCAGTCGGGGAGTGTGTCACATTGGTGTTGCACACAACAATGCTGGACCAAGAAGAAGGTGGTGGGATGAGGGCACCGTGTGTGCACAGGGTGCATGCTGGGACAGCTGTGAAGTCACACAGTGCTGAGAGATTAAACAGGAGCACAAGGGATTCTCGTTAGCCATTGCTGGGAAGACAGGGAAGGGGTGTGGTAGGGACCTGAAAGGGAGTTTCAATTGCCTTTCCAGCGTTTGTGTTTCAAACTGGACTTTGTAGGACAGCAGGATGTCAGATACATGCGCACACACACACATGCGCACACACGCACCATGAGGGCCTTTATTCAAGAGGTGTTCTCTGCGTTCACAGTGAGGCTCCATGCAAGGACAGGCCCAGCAGGAACTCAGCCACCTCACAGAACTACAGAGTGTCCAGAGCTGGAGGACATCAGCCTTCCTTCCCTTGTTATGTGCTGTTGGCACGGCTTGCTCAGCAAGGAGGCACAATCCAGGTATAGCAGTTTTCTTCAGGTAAGGTGGTCCATGAAGGAGTTGACAGACTAGCACAGCCCCTGGTAGTTGTGCCAGTGTGGGGGGCTGTCCTTGTCAGATCAAGCTGCCATAGCCAGTCCCACGGTTGTGGTACTTAGAAGCAACAAAAGTTGCACCTCACATTTCTGGAGGCAGGAAGCCCAAAGGTAAGATTTGGAGTTTGGTGAAGGGCCAGCTCTTTGCTGAGAGATGGTGCCTTGCTTCTCTAGTGTCCTGGGGGAAGAAGCAGGGATGGGTACCCTATCTGTGGGCATGAGAGACAGGCATGGGGTCTCCACCCTAGTGATGCAGGCTTGGATTACACCACAGGAATTCCCATTCAGTCCAACTGAGGGAATGGGTTATAGACTCCTAAGAGGGGGGGCTATGGGAGGAATTATTTTTAATTACCACTCGTTCATTTTATTTTACTAAATAATGAAGCCATTAGGACAAATAGTGAGCAGTTTAAAGCTCTGGATGACAGCTCATAGATGTTGTCATATTATTTTGCATTAATATTTTTACATTTCTGAAAGATGTACAAATATTTACATAAAGAAGGAACACATGATCCTGAGTGCTGTGTTGGTGATGGTTGGAGGGACATTTCTTGGCCCCTGGGAAGCTGAGAGGTCTGGCCGAGGTCTGACTGCCCAGCCTGCTGTGGCGGAGACTCTGGGTCCTCATCATGGGATAGTGAGCGACATTTGTGTCTGCTCACCAGGTGCTCAGACTGAAACCACTGTAAGAAAGGCCCAGGTGGGCTGTCTTGGTAGAACCCTTTCCCCCATAGAGGAGCTGGGAAATGCCTTGGCTGACTGTGACCTCATGCTTCCCTGTTATCTGGGGACTCATCTCATTGTCCTTATGATCCGACCAGAGGTAAGCATCCTGCTGGCTTCTCCCAAGACACTGCTGAGAGCAGAGGATTGGGAGGGAGTCAGCCCTAGTGAAGAGGTGGCCCATCACATCCTGCAGGTGATCACTGGAAGCTTGAGGCCCTGTCGGCTGGGCCTTCCGTGCTGGGTGAAGACTGGTCTAAGAAGACCCGTCACTGCTCCTCATGGCCCCTTCTCTTGGGTTCTTTCAAGCCAGAACCCACCTTTGGCAGGTCCTTCATAAGTATCCACACACCCATCTCTTGGTTCTCTGTTAAGTTTCATTCATTTTAGTAAACCTGGTTCGATTCAAAAGTTGGAAGATTCAAAGACCTCTCCAGCGACACATCTCCGACTTTCCCTCTCTTTGACCCTTCCTCTTTTTGTCTTTAACCCCTCCCTCCTACCTTCTCTCTCTTTAACCCCTCTCTCCTACCTTCTCTTGCTTTAATCCCTCCCTCCTACCTTTCCTTGCTTTCCTTTCTCCAGTTCTCCTCTCCCTCCTGCCCTCTCTCCAACCCTCTTTCTCTTTAACTTCTCCCTCTTTGCAACCACACTCTCCTGGCTGATTTTATCCCATAAACTTCCTGAAGAGTGGTGAATGCCACACATAGATATGACATTTATCCCTTAGGAAGAAAGAGCTGAGGGACACATTTGCACAAGTGAATGGCGTGAGAAGATCCTGGAGAAGAAAATGATATTAATATCCACTGATGATTTATGTGAGGAATAAGGGAAGGAAGCCTGACCAATCATGCCTGGGGTCTTCCGAGGCAGACATGACTCCAGGAGACTCCAGTAGAGTGATCAACTGTACGGTGTCACACTTATTTGGGACACTGACTTTACTGGTAATCTTCTTTTGTACTCCTTTTTAATTTTACTACTAAGTTGCATATGTACATGTGGGGGAGGCATGGACATGCCATGGGTGTGTGTGGAGGCTGGGGACAACTCTTGGGTCCTTCTTGTCCCTTCCATTTTCTGGAGACAGTCTCCTTCTGGATTGTTCTGGCTCTTCCTCCCATTGCACAGGCACATCAGGGTTTTGGCCACTTTGTGTCCAGTGGCTGCTGCTGGGAGGATTGAACCTGGGTTGTGTACAAGCTTGGTGGCAAGTGCTTTTAGGCAGTGAGCCATCTCCCCAGAATAGCCACTGATTTTTTAACAGCACCCTTCTTCTGAGCTTTCCACTCATCCTTTTTTTTCATCATCTGTGTAACCACCTATGTGGAAAAGTCTACTTCTGGGGTTACAGTTTGAGCTCTTAGACTCTCCTGAGATGCCCCTGAGCTAACAGAGGCCTGGGAGGCTTGGCTCACCAATTGCAATGTAAATAATTTAATTATATAAGAACATATAGGGTCATTATAGCAAATCGCGGAGGTCCGGCCATTATAAATGAGGTGGTTACATGAGTAGTGAAGGAAAGCATGCCTCATTTTCATATTTACTACAGTTGTGATTTAAATAATCTCATGGGGCAGCATCTCCTTCCTCTGCTGGGCTGTAAACTTTCAAATGTTGGGACTCAGGTTCATGTTTGACAGGTCATTCCATGGCTCATTTTAATGCCAAAATGTGAGGCACATTAAAAGTAATAATGACTACATTCAATGAAACAGACAGGAGGGTGGCAGATAATGAGAAAACAGTAATTACTGGGAAATTGTCAGGAAAATTTACTGGGTATATTACTTCTCTTAGAAAGCCTTAAACATGTGAAGTGATTCTGGAGATAGGCTGAGTGGGTTGTAATCATGTATGTGACAGATTGAGAGAGGAAGATGGAGAGAGAGAGAGTGGTTCAATATGTGATATCAGAATCCCCCAGTCACCCCTTTGTAATAAGATGTAACAACATGTCTCCATGGACTGGGGGGCACAGAGAGCTAATTTTCTCCAAAAGGACACAGCCAATAGTAATGAGATTAAATTCCTAAGAAAATATTACTAGAGTGGAGGGCAATTTTCCACTTCTGTGGATAGAGCTAAAGGGAAGTTTCCAGTGGCTAAAAGGAAGTTGGCCTCAGTTGAAGGGATTCAGTTGTGACTGTTGGGGACCCCCAGCTTGGAACTGGACTGCCACAAGAACCTCTGGGTGATGGATATGCATGTTTTGTTTATGGCTAAACGGGAGACAAAGTGGAGGAGGAGCCCAGTGACCTAACATGAACTCTTTCTTTGAGGTTTAATTTCCTTTTCAAATATTTTATTTTTGTTTATGTGAAGGGTGGGGGAAGAATGGGTGCATCAGAGCCTCCAATTACTGCAAACGAACTCCAGGTAACATGTGCTACCATGTGCATCTGGCTAATGTGGGTTCTGGGGGAAACAGGCTGAGATGGGCAGAAGAGGCTGCAGTCCACAGGACTTAATGGGCAGGGTAGTACCTGGACAGGTGTTCCACCCAGGAGGAACATGCTGGAGAACTGGGAGACCCGAGACTCACTCCTCAGAAAAGGATGGGGTTCTATCAGAGATGCGCCTCAGGAACAACTAGTGCCTGAGGGGTCTGAGGTGTGGTGGGCTGACAATGGAGCTGGAGGTTACAGGTGTGTTCTGAAGCCATGTGTTCTGAATGGAAACATCCTGTCTGGGGGAGGAAGGAGCCTCAGCTCATAGGCCTTCAGAAACAATGTGACCAGGTTCACAATGCCTCTCCACAGGGTTATGCTGGCAGCAAGAGTTGCTGGGTGGAGGACCATCGCTGTGGGAGCTGCAGCCAGTTGTTCAAGGAATGCCAGTTGCTTGTCACGCATGCTGGGGTGGGCTTTTTTTTGTGATGCAGTTATCCATGCTTCTGTAGGTCACTCTGTTGTAGGCAGCTTTGTGTTGCTGGGACAAATCACTCTACCAAAAGCAGCTGACAGGAAAATGTTTTATTTTGGCTCACTGTCTCAAGGGAAAGCTTCGTGGTGGCAGGGGAATGCATGGCATGAGCAGGGCCTGGGCATCACCCCTGTCACAACATGTGGACAGCTGCAGCAAGAGGACGTGCTGTGCGAAAGGGAGCTGCCTGTGACACCCCTTTAGCCCCAACAACACACCTCCTCCAGCAAGGCTCCATCTCCCAAATTGCCACCAGATGGAGATCCAGCATTCAGAACATGAGTTTATGTGGAACATCAGATGCAAAACACCACATACTCTCGTGGGTTCACCAAGCTAGACTTGAATGAAATTGTTTGGTCTGTGGTCAGTGCTTTATGTGGCATGAATGGATATATGCATGTATCCCCAGAGAAGTCACCCAGCAACATATCACGGGGGCTCAGAGGACCACACACACTTCCCGCTGAGGGCGAGGGAGAGCCCAGCACACCCACGCTCTGCATTCCTCCTGGACATGCCCTGTGCTTCAGCACCCCATGGCCTGTTGCCCACAGTGAGCCTAGCTCCTGAGGGAAATGCCAACCCTCCCTTCATGGGGTTCTCTTCCTCAGAGCGGCCTTCCTTGTGTTCCCACGGCCAGTGGTGGGGAGGAGTCCCATGCTGGTGGGCAGTTTTCAAAACCCCTACCTGACCCCTGCTCACATTTCTGCATGGCACGTCTAACACCCACCCCTGGATGAATAACCAGTGGCCCCTAGTGCTTTCCCTGCCTGGGCAAGCCCTGTGGGATACAAATGCAGCCTCAGAGACTTTTAGTCAAAACTGATTGTTTCTGGCAAGAGAAGCTTATCCAGGAGCACACAGTAAGAAAAGGGCGTTTTGGTAGTTACAGCATTGTCCTGGGCTTCAGGAGGAAGACATATCCGCCTCATACAGAGACTTCAGTCATAAGCAATGGTGTGGATATAAAGGCCTCCAATCCCCAATCACTCCCCAGGCCTCCCCACACCTTCTAGAGAAGCATCCATGGTGACAGTGCCCTTATGAGTCAGTTTTTCAGGGACAGAATTATGCCAGGGCCTCAGCAACTGACATTACCTTCTCAGAACCCATCCCCGCATCATGGAGTGCGAGGTTAGGGTTGAGTCGAGCTCACCTTGTGTCCAGAGTAACTTGAGACTTGTGCTTAGCCGGTTGCTTTAGAAACCCAGGAGAAGAGGGAGCCCAACAAGAAGACTTGGCTGTGCCAGGCTACCCTGGGGCCTTTGGAACAAGGGATGGGCATCCAGGAGAGGAGGGGCATCCAGGCTCTCTCAAAAAGACCTGGGCAGCTGGCTGGCTTGTTGGCTGTAGGACCTGTGTGCCATGTCATTCTTTTGTGGTTCATCCATTTATGCCTCATTTGCTCAGCCTGGCTGGGGACTGGCGCAGGAGTCCCAGGGCTAAGTGAGGAAGAACTAGGGCCTCAGGGAGTTGCTGTGGTGTTCCACGAAGGAAGTTCTGGCTGAGGGCAGCAGCAGCCTGGGGTCAGGCTGAGCCCTGCTTCCGCAAGTCACCAGCACCTTCAAGTGCCGCTTCTCCACTCCATTCATTTCCACAAATCCCAGATGTCACTGCCGCTGCAGGAGGTCTGAGCAGTGCTCTATCCTCTCGTTGTCTGCGCCCCTTTCACTGGGACACGCAGCCCTCGTTGTCAGCACGAGGAAGTAATTTCTACTCATCACCGGCATGTCAGTGTCCATGGGCTGCTGGCACCTGGGAGTGTTCTGGGCAGCTTGTTGGCTGTGATCCTGTCCCCTATGTAGGTTCAGGGTGCCTTTTCTTATTTTATTTCTTATTTATTTATTGCTGAGACTTATCTTCTGAGGGCTGTGAGGAAGTTGGGATACCCAATTAAAAGGCTGTTCCTCTTCCATTGTGATGGTCACGTGCATGGCAGTGGGGAATCAGGATTCCTGGCAGAAGGAGCACAGATTCAGAAGGGCTAAATGGTCACTTTGGGTCCTGGCTGCCTGTCCCAGGACTGTCATGTGATCTTCTTGCAGAGACTGCTCCCATGTCACACACTGGGAAAACTTACCTCCAAGATGCATCAACTGATAAGGACCACGTGCTAACCCGATGCCATGTTTTATTTTGGGAAAACAACAAAAACTAGCCCTATTGCTGTGTGGGGCCTCGGTCACCTCTAATTTCAATTCATTTTGAATCCTGAGGAAGAAGTAAAACCACAGGTTGCCTGCCAACTGTGCCCACCAGGATCCCTTTAAAATTCAATATGGACGCTGCGGCTGCCGGCTGAACTTTGGCACACTTCGCCAGGACTTAGAATGCTTTCCGGAGGAGAAGATGAGGTCTTCCAGAGAGAAGACCCAGCTGGCATGTGACATCTGTCATCAGCTGGCTGATCTTTATGGGTGTCACCCTGTGGAGCGAAGTACAGTGAGGCTACTCATGCCTGGACAGCCTACGACATGTTCTAATGTTGTTTAGACATGCTGGAGCAAAGGTGGCTACAGGAAACAGCACACTGCCATGGCAGCTGAAAGCAGATTTCTCTAAAAGAGGAAATAAATCTTTCTGTGGAAAAAAAAAATCTTAAAAGATAAGGAAAATGTAACTGGAAAATAATACCAAACTTCAGAGATTTAAAATGTTAATATCTGGATGTTTTCCTTTTTTTCTATACACACATTCTAAATAAATTTTATTCTGATTTTTTAAATGAAACATCAAAACATCACCACATGTTCCTACCGCATAGGACACATCCCTACCGCACAGGACACGTCCCTACCACACAGGACACGTCCCTACTGCACAGGAGGACACTGTGGCTGGGGTGACTGTATCATGCGTGTCAGGCTGGGTTTCCCCACACTACTAGTGCTCTCCAGTTATCTTCTGGTTTGGCAGGGCACACTGTCAATAAAATGAGTGTCTTGTGCATATGTTTGCATCTGCCTCGGGGTCCTTGGAAGGGAGGCATCTAGACAGGAGGTGTGTGCCCTGGGGTCCATAGTCCAAGCTAAAATCCTAACTCCCAGCTTAGAGCTGTGTGACAGTTGTTACTATTCCTGCCTCATTTTCCTGAGCAGGACAGGCATCTAAGGTGGTGGCACCTCTTCTCAGACGTAGGTCACCAGGCACATCCAGTGCATGACTGTGTTCAGTCAGAGTTGATGGCTTCCTTACTGACTCATCCATCTGACTGTAGCTTAGGGGTCAGGCTGGGAGCCAGTGGACAGACCTCTTCCAGGGGGCCGCTAAAGGCTTTGCATCCCCGTTCTAATTTGTTTTGGAAGGACTGTGCCAGGTCACTCCTGCCAATCCCACAGTTGGACTTAGGGTTTTCTTTTCTACAACAAAGCCAAAACAAACTTTGCTAAATTCACACATGGACGTGGATTTCCTCAGCAATCCTGCAGCTCAGATCCCTCATCCCAGCTCAAGGTGGTGCAAGATCAAGGTCAAAGCAACCCTCTCTAGTCAGAAAGGCGACCCCTGTGAATGTGAGCATACTTGCAAGACACGAGGTGGATCTTGACCAGAAGGAGACCCCTCTGTCTAAGCCCCCTTCATTCTGGGGTGTCCAGTGGCATCAGCTTTGCCTGGAAGCAGAGCCACACATGCTTGTCCTCTGTCGCTGTTGCTGGGACAAAACCCCCAACTGTTACACCAGTGGTCATTGCAGGACACCCATCCAGGTCCTGGTTCAACTGGGAACCAATGGCTTCTTGCTTGTGTATCTATAATGTTTATTAGAATTGTGCAGAGAGGTGCTTCTTATTTAATATGATTTAGTAGCTACTTGGTGTATTTCTGCTATTAGAGTAAGTCTATGATTAGAAGGGCCATGTGGGATTCTGCCTGCACTTGTATTCTTGAATTTGAGGTGAGGTAATGAAGCCTGGTGTTGGACCATGCACCAGCTTTGGATCCTCAGGTGAGCCCTAGGAACTGAACTGGCACCTTCGGTTGAGATGGAGATTATACAGATGTTGACATGATAGGCTGTCATAGATACTTGGTGTTTGTGTCTTTTCTGAGAAGTCACTGACCACAAGAAGATGGCAAAGGTGTTTTCCAACGTTTCCTTCTCAAAGTTTCATGATTTTCAGTCCAGGAGACACTTCAAGATGATTTTGGTTGACAGTGTTACTGTTTTTCCACATTGACATCTGAGAGCCCCTGGGCCACCTGTGGGAAATGTGTTCCCTTCTCCACTGCATTGATTTGGCTCCATTGTTGGAATCAGTTGGAGACACACACATGTCCATCTCTGGACACCGTACCTCCCTTTACTGATCTCTGTATCTCCGTCTTTCTGAGAATCCCACTCTGTGCTCCTTATGGTGGTGGCATCAAGTAAGCCTTGAAATTGCCGTGTCACTGTGAAGACCAGGGGATTGGTCCCTGTAAAGACAGCAATCCCTCTGCACTGCCTGCTGTGCTCAGAAGTTGCTCCCAGTGTTCACAGCTGGCCTCCACAGACCTCTCCTTGGCAGGCTGTATCTCTCCCTGTCACACTCCTGCTCAATTTTGTGGCCTTTGGTGCCAACTTCAACAATTTCTGCCATTGAGCCTCAGGCATGGCATGCACTGCCATTATTTTGATCCTGTCCTCCCATCACTGTGACATATACATCCTGTCCTCCCATCACTGTGACATCCACGTCCTGTCCCACCCATCACTGTTACATCCACGTCCTGTCCTCCCATCACTGTGACATCTTCGTCCTGTCCTCCCATCACTGTGACATCACCGTCCTGTCCTCCCATCACTGTGACATCACCGTCCTGTCCTCCCATCACTGTGACATCTGCATCCTGTCCTCCCATCACTGTGACATCTTCGTCCTGTCCTCCCATCACTGTGACATCACCGTCCTGTCCTCCCATCACTGTGACATCTTCGTCCTGTCCTCCCATCACTGTGACATCACCGTCCTGTCCTCTCATCACTGTGACATCTTCGTCCTGTCCTCCCATCACTGTGACATCACCGTCCTGTCCTCCCATCACTGTGACATCTTCGTCCTGTCCTCCCATCACTGTGACATCACCGTCCTGTCCTCCCATCACTGTGACATCTTCGTCCTGTCCTCCCATCACTGTGACATCCGCGTCCTGTCTTTCCATCACTGTGACACCTACGTCATGTCCTCTCATCACAGTGACATCCGCGTCCTGTCCTCCCATCACTGTGACATCCACGTCATGTCCTCTCATCACAGTGACATCCGCGTCCTGTCCTCCCATCCCTGTGACATCCACGTCATGTCCTCCCATCACTGTGACATCTGCGTACTGTCCTCCCATCACTGTGACATCCGCGTCCTGTCTTCCCATCACTGTGACATCTATGTCATGTCCTCCCATCACTGTGACATCCATGTCCTCTCATCATGGTGACATCTACGTCCTGTCCTCCCATCACTGTGACATCCATGTCCTGTCATCCCATCACTGTGACATCCACGTCCTGTCCTCCCATCATTGTGACATCTGCGTCCCATCCTCCCATCACTGTGACATCTACAAGGCTGGCCATGGAGTCTTTCATTGCTGTCATGTTCACTTTGTGTCCCTTCTTGTACACATCATAAAACAACCAATTTTCCTTTATTTGTTTTCAGTTCATTGATTTTCACTCATCCTTATTCTTTTCCTCTCTATGTAGTTGGGTTTGGTTGTTTTTATTTACTTTAGGTGGGAAGTTACATTGTTACATTTTAAATGTTTCTTCTCTAATACCGACATTTAAAATTCTGAGTTTTCTTCTAAGTCCTATAGCTTTCCTCATGTTTTGAAATATTGCCTTTTGCCTTCATTTAGCTCAAAAGAATTTTAGTTACCTTGTAGTAACTTATTTATGGATTTAATATTTATTCCTGGATTATTCAGAACTGAGTTGTTTAATTTGGAGATATCTGGCCCTTTAAGGACATCTTATAATAGGATTTCAAAACTTTGAAGTCAGTGAATACATTCTTTACAGCGGCACTATATTACCGATTTTGGTCACCATTTTGCCTGCACCGTGGTTGGAACAGAAGTGTGCTGCGTGGCTGGGCTGTTGCGCTGCACAGGTCTAACAGCCCGTGGTGCTGGATGGTGCCGGCCCTTCTCCACGTCTCTCAGTCTCCATTGCTGCATGCTTTATAGCAGGAGGTGGATTGAAGCCCCTGGTGTGACTGTGAATTAACTTCTTCCCGTAGTTGAGCGTATTCATTAAATGTACTTTGAGGCATTGCTATTACACCTGTCCGTTCTGGGTAGCTGGCTCTGTCACATTACACAGTATCTCTATCATTCCGGGGGCTCCATGCCTTCAGGTCAACTTGTCTCATTGTCACGGGAACCTGACTTGTGCTTATTATCTACCTCCGGCATCTTCCTTTGCCCTTGTGTTTTCACTCTCTTTGTGCTTTTGCATTTGAAGAATACTTTCTATAAATATCAACTAGCTTTTCATTTTTGTCCTTCACATTGGCAAAATTTGTCTTTTACTGAAAAGAGTTATATGTGTGTAGTGTGTGGATATATGTGTATGCATGCTATGTGTATATGCACATGTGTGTGTGTATCCCAGAGGTCAATGTTAGGTGTATTTCTCAATCACTCTCTCCTTCTTTTATGACATGAGCTTTCCCTCGCTGAACCCAGAGTTCACCTATTCAGCTATCTACACTCTCGATTCAGCAAGGTCCAAGGCTTCTCCTGGGATTGCAGGTGCTCACAGCCCTGCCTGGTTTTTGTATGGGTGCCAGGGTCTAAACTCAAGTCCTCATGTGCACGTGGCAAGGACTTTACTGATTTAACTGTCTTCCCAACCCCAAACATACCTTTTAATAGGAATATTTAATCCATTTACATTTAATATAGTCATTGGCCTGCTTCTGTTTTGTCTGCTATCAAATTACTTTTTAAAAAAAGTTTTATTTAGTTATGAGAGAGAGAGAGAGGGAGAGAGAATAGGCATGGCAGGGCCTACAGCCACTGCATGTGCCACCTTGTGCATCTGGCTTACTTGGGTACTAGGGAATTGAACCTGGGTACTTTGGCTTTGCAGGCAACTGCCTTAACAGCTAAGCCATCACTCCAGCCCCTCAAATTACTTTTCTGTTTATTTAATACGATAACCTTGAGATCATCATATGTATACTTAATTTACTTCAATCTACTTGGAGTTAGTATTGAACTACTTGAAGTATAAGATGCTGCCAAAATAAGTTTACCTTTTCTCTAATGACTGTGATTATTATCATATACATCTGATTCTATGAAAATTGTACCCACTGTTGTGAGTTTTAGCTAATGATTATAAGTCTTTTAGAGATACTAAGAAAGAAGAAAAAGCAAAGGCATTTTTATTTTTACACAGTTACCATTCCTATGGTTCTCCTCATATGTCTGATTTTCCAGCGGGTAGTTTTTTTTCAGCCTGGAGAATTTCCCATGATCTATTCTCCTCTCCCTCCTTTATCACTTTCAATCAGGAGAAATTTGCTGCCTCAGACTTTGTGGTAGGTATTTTTGTCCTCATGTGACAGAATAATATCCCTAACTCCTCTGGCCTGTAGGGTCTGCATTGGGGTTGGCTGTCAGTTGTGTCAGTGCACCCTTGCATGTAAAAGCTGCTTTTCTCCGGCTTAAAACATGCTTTCTCTATTCAGCACCAGCAGTTTTATTAGGGCGTACCCAGCTGTGGTTTGTGCCTAGTTTGTTCTGGTCATTGATGTAAGTCAGCCATTCCCACCAACTTTGGGAACTTCTTCAGACTATTTCTCTCATGAAATTTTCCTGTCTAATTTTATCTCTTTTCCAGACGCTCCAGGAGTGTGTGCAGTGACTGTCTGGTGCTGTCTTGGAGCCTCCTGATCTTTCTTGCTTGTGCTCATTCATTTCTCCTAACCTAAATGCTAGTTACTGGCCCTGTCTTCAGTGCTATGACCAAATGGCTATTTAGTACTTATACTGAATTTTAAAATGCTCGGTGGGTTCACTTCTTAGCTCTAGAAGTTCATTTTAAATGCTTTCAGTGTCCCATCTCTGCCCTTAGTAAGACCATTTGTTCTTGTACTCTTTGATTTTATTTGTGAGGCTTGCTTTGAAAGGCTTATTTATTAACTCCAACAGCGGGATCATGTCTATCCCTGTGCAGTGACTGCCTTTTCTCTGTATAGATCACACGTTTCTGTTTGTCTCCATGTCCAGTAGCTCGGGTTGAAGTGAAAGCGTGGAGGACCTGGAGGCTCACGCCAGCACTGCCGTCCGGTGCTCATTTGCTGTTCCCAAGACCTGCCTGGTTCCTGGCCTCAAACCACAACTGATTTTGTTCTGTTATGTGGCTGCTGCAACCTCCACTCTGTTTTCAAATATTCCTGCAGCCTACTTCTATAAATTTATGCTCGCTAATATTTCTATTTCCTTATAATCTTTTAAAACCAACCTGTTGCAGTCTTTTGTGTATTTGGCATTCAACCTGTGGCTGGATAATTTAGCAAGCTAAGGAAGAGTGAGGCTGAGATTCTGTTCGGATTTGGAGCTTGGTTGCTGGGATTCTCTCGCTCCTGGGGTATTTATTGCTCTAGTTTCTCACAGCTCTGGCAGCTCCAGGCTCTGTCTGGGCATGGCGAGCCCGGAGGTGTGTGCTTTCTGCCTGAGCCCATGGGTGTCTCCTCACCTGGGCAGCTGCGTGTTCCAAGGCATGCTCCCTCCCTGGGCTCAGCCTCCCCTTCAGCGCTATACCAGCCTGTGGAAAGCCGCCTGCCATTTCGTGCTCACAGCGGGTACTGGGACTCTCCCTAGTGCCCCACAGGCAACAACTGCGATTTCTTACTCCTTTCAGTTCTGTTCTTTTAAAAAGTGTGAGCTTTCCCTGGCTTTTGTCCACTGTAGGCTGATTTCTAAGTATCTTTAATGTTTCATGTAGATTTAATTGTTGTAATCACGGAGGAGCAAAAGCTACAACAAAGCGAAGTTTGCCGATGACTAAAGCCTGCAGCAGCACTTACCTCCTTCTGTGATAAAAACATCTCCAAGTAAACGCATCTTTTTTTTTACTACTTTTTATTTCATAATTTATTCAATTTATCCACACTTTTGAAAGAATTTTAGTAATGACGCAGCAAGAAAATTATTGTTTTTTTTCTTACTTTTACCAGAAGGCTTTTAGTCTCCCATCCTTTTTTATGATTCTGTATGTAGAACTGTTCGACAATGCCAAGTTTTCATAGTCATCCATCTTCTGGCTGTAAATCAGGAATAATCCAATCGTATCAGATGTTCTGTAAGCTCTGATTTTATTTTTATGTGGGTATTATTTGGCTTACATTATTGTTTTTATTAGTATATTAAAAATAAAACCAATCTGCTTTGTAACTTGGTTTTGTGATGCTGTTACAGTTTACGCTGCTTTGAATACTCTAGAGGCTGAGTGTTTTCAGATGTTTATGAGCCACTCAGAGTTCCTCTCTCATGAATTGTCTTCACACATATTTCTACTTCACGGTAACCTTTTAAAATATATTTGTTATAACTTTTTATGTATTGCAGATATTAAACCTTGGTCGCGTGTGGCATCCTTGTTTTCCCCTGGGTTCACCACTTTCTACTGTGCGGGCACTGCTCCTGAATGCCAAGTTCTGTACCTCAAAGTCGCCCAACGGATCAGGTTTTCCTCCGCTTGATACTCTATTAAGTTTCCCCCCTCCACAGGTGACAGTGGCAGGCATTGCTCTCACTGAAGTCACAGCCCATCTCAAAGTGTTCAGGCCACCAAAGACCTGTTTGTTCTTAGCCAGGGTTCTCCTGGGAAGTCTAGGCCGGCCTTGTACCAAACATCCTGCCTTTGGCCTGTTGAGGTTGCAGCCTGTGGCCCATACTCTGTATTCTTATTTCAGTTATAAAGGGGCTAAACATTATTTCCTTAGGGGCTTCCATTTTTCAAAGACTATTTATTTGATATCCAGCATTTACCTAAGTAGTGATATGTATACAAATTGTGTGCTAATTCTTTTCCTGCCAGTACCTGCCCTTCTCCAATACCATTTCATTCTGATAATGTACCTACATAATGATTTTTTTATTTTTTTCATAGGTAAGAGCTTTTTTCTCTTTTTATTTTCTCTTTTTATTCAGTACTATCTTTTATTTTATTTTTTTAATTAATCAATTCTTTATTTATTTATTGACAACTTCCTTATTTTGTAGACAATATCCCATGGTACTTTCCTCCTTCCCCCCACTTCCCTCTTTGAAACTCCACTCTTCATCATATTCCCTCCCCCTCTCAATCAGTCTCTCTTTTAATTATGATGGTCTTGTATAGGTAGTTTCAGGCACTGAGAGTCATGGATATCCAGGCCATTTTGTTTCTGGAGGAGCACGTTGTAAGGAGTCCTACCCTTACTTTGGCTCTTACATTCTTTTTTTTTTTTTTTTTTTTTTTTTTTTTTGCAGTCTTAGTATTTTTTTTTAATTATTGTTTTTATTGACTTTTATACTTACATACAAAAAAACCCACCTGATATTTCCCTCCCCTCCCCAATTCCACTTTAGAACTCCAGTCTCCATCATATCCCCTCCCTCTCTCCATTTGTCTCTCTTTTAATTTGATGTCATCATCTTTTTCTTCTATTTTGAGGGTCTTGCGGAGGTATTACTAGGCAGTACTATCTTTTATATTTTCTGTTTCAAAGTATTTTTTGGAACTTTTTGTCAAGTCAAACTACTTGTGGTCTGTAGTGAAGCACATAAAGTCTGTGGTGATCACTGGTAAAACCTACCTCCGCAGGGTGAAAAGCCACCATGCCACCGACTTCTGTGACCCTCCCAGTCACGGCTTCCCTCAGGCAGGTCTCCCACAGTGCCCCGTAGGCTTGCTCTTTTGCATTCCCACATTGTACTTGGCTGTTACTGGACTATAGTAAAATTACTAGGTTTAGAGTCTACTAAAATTGTGACCATTAAAACAATTGCTTCTAATACACTTTTATTTGATCTCTAAGGTAAAATGCCATATCACCTATAAAAAGTGTAATGGAAATTCTTTCTATTTAGAAAGCTTTCAGTGGCTGGCGGATGGTGGTGGTAATGGACACCTCTGCTTATTTTATGTTTATTTTACGTTTCTGTGGTGTGTGGAGCTCAAACCCGGTTCTGGTGCATGCCAGGCAAGCACCGACTGAACTACACCACCAGTCACAGTGACATTGTGCTTTATAATAAGATATATGTCTTAACCTTTGTCCCACTTCCTGGCATACAGATCTTAATGTCCTAATAAGCCCCAGCGCCATGCAGACGCTAGGACCCTCTTGTCCTAATATTTGGTGTTTCCCGGTGTCTTTCTCTGGGCTCCCCTGGAACCACTCTGTTTTCATGGGGTGACTCAGGATGGGCTCTGAGAAGGGGCCTGTCACTGGAAAGGTGAAGACAAGATAGAAGAAGAGGACTTTCAGCTTGAGACTGTCTCCTGGGGAGGGAGGAGGAGATAGGGATTGAGCTATATATAATTAACATGCGCACGTGACCAACCCTCCTTCAGAAACCCAGTGCTCTCAGATTGCTGAAGTGAAAGAATCTGGGGGTGGGGTGGAGCCCCTGAGAAGCATGGAAGCTCTATACCTCACACTGCCCTGTGCACCTCTTTCCTCTCGCTATTTGCAATGATGTGTGTGGTGTTTTGAATGCAACCCAATAGGCTCATCATAGTTTGAAAACTTGGTGCACAGCTGGTGGAACCCTTGGGAGTGGAGCCTTATTGGAGGAGGTGTGCCATTGGGCATAGACCTTGATTCTTTTGGCCTGCCCCCTTGGTCCTTGGTGTTCAGAGCCAGCTCACTCTTGCTGCTTTGTCTCAGCTGCAGTATAAGCTGCCTGCTCTATCATGCTTTCCCTGTCATGAGCTGTCATGAGGAGACTTCTCAAAACTGTAAGCCATGGGCTGGGGAGATGGCTCAGTGGTTGAAGGCACTTGCTTGCAAAACCTGAGAGTACATGTTCAATTCCCCAGTGCCCACATAAGGCTGGATGCATAAACTGATGCATATGCCTGGAGGTTCCTCATCACTGTCTTTCTCTCTGTCTCTGAATCTCTCTATAATAATAATAATAATAATAATAATAATAATAACAATAACATTATAAGCCAAAATAAAACCACTTCCTTCCATATTCTGCTTCTGGTTGGCTGTTTTGTAGGACACAACTTTACTTCCACCAGTGAACTTGTGTTATCTGAAAAAGCCCCACACAACTGTTCATGCATGCTTTGTGTGGAGCTAGGGAGTTTTGTTGAAGAAAAAAAGCTTGTCTCTCTCTGCTAAGTATGAATAGGAAAGGCTAATAGTTAGATAAATCTATCTTTATCTCATGAAAAAATATTCTTAGCAATAATTTTCCATCTTTATTTTACAAACAATCTATAAAAAATCAGGAAACTGTTAAATTTGGCCAAATAGCTTTTAGGCAGTTATCATAACCATATAGTTTGTTTTTCTTGGATTTACTATTGTAATTATATTGATAAGTTTATTCTTTTTCTAGAATAAAATGTTTTGGATCATTTTCTGTTATTTCAATATTTTGATAGATTTACGTTATATTGTCTAATACTCATATGGAATTTTAAAATATTTATACACAGCTAAAATTATCATTCAATTTTATTTTTTTGCCTCTATAACATTTGTTTTTGAGCCAGAGTTATATGCAACAAACTGGGAAATTTTCCAAATTTCTATGTGCTGAAATAATTTAAATAGTAGATTTCTTTTTGAGTTTTGAAATTACCTGCTCATAAAAATGCCTGGCCTAGCCTAGGTTATGAGATTAGTTCTGGGACAACTTTAAACCTTTCATGTATTAAATTAATAGTAAACAACAAGCTGCATATGAGTATATTCTTGTAATGTTAACTTTTTAAAATATAGAACAAAGTTTGCAGTGGCTGGAGGCCCTGGCATGCCCATTCTCTCTCTTTCTCCCTGCCTATTTCTGTATCTCTCAAATAAATAAAAGTCTCAAATAAATAAAAATAATGTTTAAAATATCGAACATGTTTTTTGCTCATTATTTCATTCACCCCTGTTCCTTCAAATTCCTCAGCAGAAGCAAGCTTATATAACTGAGTATGAACCCTTCCAGATATATCTTTGTATCTTTATGTGGATATACACACCTAGAAAAATACAACCCTTTTCTCTCTGTGTTATTTTTTGGTAAAACTAGATAATTTTGAGTATATATTTTGAAATTTGACTTTTATTTGTGAGCCTTAGCTTTCCATGTGACTATGTGTGGCTTTAATTCTATCTTTTAGTTTCATGAAATCCTGGATGATGTGACCTCTTGTTTATTTAATCTTTAGTGTTGTTTTTCAGAACTTTCAGTTCACATTTTCTAGTATTTCTATAAACAAGTTTGGAAACCCTGGTCCTAATATATCTGTCATTTCCCGCAGATTTCCTTTTCCCCTTCTTTCCCTTCACTCACTCATTCAGTCACCAGACATTTATTGAATGCTTGCTAAGGGCCAAGCAATTTTCAAGGGACACAGCTTGCACCCCCGAGGAAGGCCTGACCTCAGGCTGCTAACATCTGAGTGTTAAATGTCAGGGGCACAGAAGCCTGCTGAAATTGTGCTCCTGAAGTAATTCACTCTCCTTCAGTGTTTGGACATTTCTTTGCCTTCACAAACTTCACGTCCTGTCTGGGGTGGCATCTGCTCTCCCTCCCAGTGCTCATCTTTGTCTCCTTTCCTGTGTTTGGTTGGCATGTGTGGTGGTTTGGATGGGTGTCCCCCAGTTGTTTCAGGAGTTTATAAAAGCTTGCAATTTGCATCTGCAGCCACCTGGCTGAGGAGGTGTTACTGGGGGGATCCTAGGGCCCAGCCCTCTGGTGTGGGGTGGATGTGGAATTCCAGTGTAAAGAGATGCAAAGTGCCTGAACTTTACCTGGAGAGCCTGAAGTGGGTTTGCTGGTTGTTTGGCAGTGACGTTTTCTCTCTCTGCTTGGATCTGTGAAAGAGGGTCAGCTTCTGCTATTGTCAAACTCCCCGGATCTGTAAGCTTCAAATCAATGCCATTCCTTCCATAAGCTGTGTTTGGTTTGGAGGATCGTCTCAGTGATGTGTGGCTATCTCCACAGCATGCCTCCTTTTTTCCTGATTTAATCATCTTTCCTTTCCAATAGGTTTGCCCCAACTAAATGCCCTAAATGAATTTGTGAGCTCTGCTGTTTTATGGTTTATTTCTTCATTTCTTTTCTTTAACTGTCTTGTTTCTACCTTTCCCTTTATTAGTCCTTTCCTAATCAAATTAGATTCTCAGTTTCTTTCTTTCCTATTTATTTATTTATTGTTTAAAATAAGTGTTTCAGGCCTGTATCTTGCTGAGGTTTATCATGCTTTTGTTGATGGTCAACAGCCAGGGACCCATCAGGGTTCTAGTATGCTCCGTATTTACCTGGCTCTGTCAAGCTTGGTAGCTTCAAGGGTTTGTAGGAACTGTGAGGAGTTTTTACCATGCTGGGCCACTGATCAGGAAGCAGGATAACAGAGCAGAAGAAAGGTGGTGGCCCTGGAGATGGCCTGTCACAGCATGGAACACAGGTGAACCCTGGAGGCCCACTAATTCCTTTTGTTGAGGGAGCTACAAAATAAAGAAACTGCAGTCATTGTTTTCTTTAAATTTTTTTTAGAGAGAGAATGAGTGAGAGAGAGAGAGAGACAAACACAGAGAGAGAGAGAAAGAGAGAATTGGTGCACCAGGGCCTCAGCCACTGCAATCAAACTCCAGATGCTTGTGCCACCTAGTGGGCATGCATGACCTTGTGTCTGCCTCACCTTTGTGCATCTGGCTTACATGGGATCTGAGGAGTTGAGCATGGGTCCTTAGGCTTCACAAGCAAGCACCTTGACCATTAAGCCATCTCTCCAGCCCTGCAGTCATTGTTAAAGGAAAGTCATGCTGTTTTTTTTCACAGTAAATATATTAACTGATATTTTCATCCAGTAACTATCACACCCATTGTGTTTGTTCACCATACCTTTCATAGATTATATATTTTAATTGCATAAATTAGAAAAATATAAGGAAATATACACCTTGAAAAAAAGAAAGAGGTGGAAAGACATACTCAATACTCAGGAAGAAGAGGGAAAATAAAAGGAGCCCGTTGTGACCTGTCCTAACCCAGTGCATCTGTCAGAACCATGATGCCACTCAGGGGGCTCACAAGAGTCCACAGGTTACCGTTCCATAGTTTCCCTTGGCAAGTTGGTGTTTTTATGAGATTAATAAAATCTATTATTTACCATGTGCTGAATACCCAGCAGGCAGTGTTCTGAGGACTCCATTACCACCTTCAATCCTCAGAATGACTCAGTAAGTGACTCCATATGTCACCTGTGAAAACAGGGCCTGCAAGGAGGGAGCTGGCCGGAGCTCATGGAGTTAGTGAGTGCCTGAGCTCATACTTGAACTCCAGGGACTGTTTCCAAAGCCGACGCCGCTCACCATTTGCTTCCAAGAGGGCGTCTGTGTTTTGTCTTGCTTTATATTTCACTTTTATTTCTCTCTATCTCTTTCTCTTGCAGTCTGGAGAGAAGTTCTCCAGCTGGTCATCTCCACTGATGAAATTTTCCTGGAATCAATTCTTTTCTTGTCCTCTGCTGTCCCTTTAATCAAAAAATCCTGTTTTACAATTGGAAGCAGTCGTCCTGGTCACCGATGCACTGTCATCTGAAGTTTTCTTTAAACAGTTCTACAGTGGGGAGTTGAGGGGTTGATTGCAGTCGGCCTGACTCCCAGGAGCACTTTTCTGAGGGTTCATGGGAGTGTTTCGCTTTCCGTTACTGAAGCATCATCCTGCGAGAGAGATCTCCTTCTGTGAATCCATCTCCATGGGGAGCTGCAGACCGTGGCTCTTGCATAGAGCTGTTCGATTCTTTTCTAAATCTTTTGGGACGGGAGAATGGCTCGGCCACGTTCTCATTGTACTTTGCCAAGTCAGATATGTCGAGGACCAGGCTGGGCTGCTGCCACGTGGAGCCTCTACTGCTGCCCTCCACGGCTGCTGCTGTCTTTTTCGTGTGCATTGCCTTGGCCTCCACTCCACAGATTACGTCACTACCAATCTCTAAGCTCTGCTTGGAGACCTCTTCCCTAGCCTTATAGCCTTCACGGAACCACTTAGGCATAGACGCCATCGTAGGATTGTTCTTTTACAAAGCACTGCGTGTCAGTATTCAGGAAATGCATAATGTGTGTCCAGAGCTACCTTGGGGTGAACTTTGTGGCCTGGTTTGCATATCAGGAATTGCAAAGGGTCCTAGAAGGAGTGTGGGGGACTTGAGAGGCCCAATGCAGATCCTCAGGCCATTGGAGGGTTGCCAGAAGATGTAAGACATCCTTCAGTGTGACTTTCCTTGCAACACAGGAGTGCCCCGTGGCTCCTGCCCTGCTAAGCACTAGGTCCCCCTGTGAGGACCCTGCTACAGTTCAGCCCCTTTCTACTCTTCAACTTTCTCTGCCCAAAAGGATTATCGTCTATTCCCTGTGTCTCCACCTCTCAGTCTAGAACTTTCTATTTTCAGGAGCCAGTTAGCATGAGTCTACACTGCCCCTCTGACAGACCTCTGTGCGAGCCATTAGTCTGCAGCCATTTTTTCTCCTCCGGCTCCCTGAGCACTCATTTTCTGATCGCTCCCCCTAGAGGAGTGTGGCTCAGTGCTTCCCATGGCTTCTAGCTTAACACAGTCCCATCAGTGCTCATAGTTTCAGAGAACTTCAGAGACCACAGGCTTCATTGTGACAACATCTCACTATTGACTCGATCTCACCCTGTGGTCCATTTCTAGTCCTATGGAACCACACATGCATTTTGCTGCTGTGTGTCCAGGAAACTTCTCCATTGTTGGTCTTTCTGACCATGGACTGGACGTTCTGCTTATCCCTGAGCCATGTGATCCTTCCTTCTAAGTGGCCACATGATCTCTCCACTGTGCAGAGCAATGTTCATGGATTATTTTATTTCGTCTCATTTCATACTTACAAAACTCCAACCGGCAAGCTGAGGCGCTGTGATTCTCTTGACAGAGACAAGAAAAGCAGTCATTTGGAACTGGCAACACATCCGGAGATGCCCAGAATAAGGGCAATGCTGGCCTCATGGTGGTGTTGTCTCAGCCATGCAGGTCACGCCTAACATCCTGGGCACCTGCCTCGCTCTCCCTGCCCTGGACTGACTGCATGGACACTGCAGAAAGGATGTTTTCCCAGAAGACTTTCCATTCCAAACCACCTCCCTACTTAGCATCATTTTCCCCAAGGAGTTTGCCACTGTGGCACACACACACACACACACACACACCCTCAAGCATTTGCCTCCTGAACTTCAGAATGCCCTTGAGAAGTGTCTTAAACCCCCTGGTTACTGAGAAGTGGCTGTGCCCTCTCCTTTGGAGAATTCACGGAGGCCAAGCCATACCCCTCACTCTAGTGCCTTATTTCTACTCCCCCCGTCAGTGCTGATCCCCACACTGCTTCTTCCGGAGAGTCTCCTGACCTTCCTGGGCAGAGCGAGAGGTGGGGGCACCTTGCTCGAGTCTGAGCAGCCCTCATGGAGCTCACACTGAATTGTCCATGCTGCTTCCCAGCACCCATCATGGCCATGACAGTGCAGGACAGAACGAGTGTTTTCTAAAGTGCCAACACCCCACCAATACACTGATATACTCTGCTGACCTAAATGTGACGCAGTCTGTGTTCAGGTACTCTGTTCAGGCGCAAGGACACTACCAGAACATGATACTGAATGTTTAAAGAAAGAGTAATCTGTACACAGAGCACAGCAGGTGAGGGAGAAATTCTGAAGTCATTTTAAGAGGTCAGCAAAGCTCTAAAATCAACCATGTAAGAATCTGAAAGGCAAATAGAACCACAGGCCTATTAGCCTTATGAATTGAGACCCAAAAGTTCTTGACAATGATAGATTAGTAAGAAAAGACCCACACCAACACTTCTGTCCACTGCTGCTCTACTCACAACAGCGAGGAAACAGAACAAGCCCAGGTGGCTGTCAACTGATGATTAGATAATGAAAATGGGTTCTATATCCACATGGAGTTTTAGTCAAGTATAAATAAAAATGAAATTTGTAGTAAAATGGATAGAGCTGGAAAAGACCATACTAAGTGAGTTAACTCAGGCCCAGAAAGACAAAACTCATATGTTTTCTCACATGGAGATCCTAACTTTGAGTGTTTGTGATATGTAAATAAGAGGATATAAGAAAATGTATAGGTTATGAAGCTAGACAGGAGACCATAAGAAGGGAAAAGGTGTGGAGAAAGGGGGAGAGACAAAAGGTAGCATATCACATAAAGGTGGAAGAATCAAAAAATATGAAAAATATCACAATGAAACCTTATTTTCTATGTCTTTATGCTAAAACAATTAAACTTTAAAAGTCCAGCATCATAGTACACAGATACAGATGTTGTGTACCCACACTGTGTATATACTTACTGCAAACCACTTCATTCATGCTACATACATATAGCATACACACATGCCTGTGTGCATACACCAGTATTAAGAGCAAAGTACACTGGAGATTCTCATGTGCAAGACAAACAGAATGAAGCCCTTGGGACAGGTGTACTCCGTGAACAGGTGTGGCATGAGTGGGAGAAGGAGGGTTGGAACTGTGGACTGCAGCCTGTATTGAAGTCCAGGGCCTTATGGGATGGGTTAGGCAGACTTAGAATCTGTTTGAAGGGCATGCAGAGCTAGGCACAGAGACACATTGCTACACGCTCAGGCTGACTCCGCTGGGAGCAGTAGAAAAGTGGACACACAGTTCAGGGTACATGGCTCTGTTTATCTAAAACAAGAGATGGAAACTAAGTGCAGACCACTCGTGAGATGTGGGTCCAGAATGATGTGGCAGAGACAGAACACGATGGGTGAGCGTCAGGGCAGCTTGATGTCCCCCAAAAACTAGGAAAAGAGGGAGGGTGTCTGTTATTAGCATGTCCACTGAACACTGGTTACTTATTCCTAGGAAGGACATTAAGACAAGAAAAAATAAGTGGAAAGTAATAAGGACAGAATGGTAGAAATAATTGTACAGATTGCATGATCATCTACATATAGAATATTAAGGCGAATTAATAACAAAAGACACAATCTCAAAATTATACTTTTTAAAAAAATATATTTTATTTGTTTATTTGAGAGGGAGGGAGGGAAAGAGAGAGAGAGAAAGAAAGAGAGAGAACAGGCATGCCAGGGCCTCCAGCCACTGCAAACGAACTCTAGATGCATGCACCCCTTTGTGCATGTGGCTAATGTGGGTCCTGGGGAATCAAACCTGGGTCCTTTGGCTTTGCAGACAAGTGCTTTAATCATTAAGCCATCTCTCCAGACCTCAAAATTATACTTTTGGATGAAGACAATAATGACCAACTTTAACGATATAAAAGAGATCTGAAAATCATAAAAAATGGTATCAGATTTTAAAAAGAACCAATGAAAAAATCTAGAAGTAAAAATACAGTGGCTAGAAGATGGCTCAGCAGTTAAGACACTTGCCTACAAAGCCTAAGGACTCTAGTTTGATTCCCTAGTACCCATGTAAAGCCAGATACACAAGGTGATGCATGCATCTGGAGATAATTTGCAGTGGCTGGAGGCCCTAAAATGCCCATTCTCTCTCTCTGACTCTTTCCCTCTTTCTCTCTCAAATAAACATAATATTTAAAAATATAAAGTGACTGAAATTACGAATGCAGTGGTGGAATAGCTTAGCTAGAGGCAGTCTAAGAGATAGTAAACTGAACGATGTTAGAGAAAAATGCTCTAGAATGGACCCCAGTGCGCCACAAGACTCAAACATGCAGAAAAGAAGCTAAGAGGAGCAGAGGGTGTCGCGTGCTCTCTAACATACACTAAATGTCAGACCAGGAGATCGTGTGCTCTTGCCCTTCCCAGTGGCCTTCAAAGCAAAAAGGGCAGTAACTGGGGCCTTTCCAAAATTGAAGAAAGACATGAATCTACAAACCGCAAACACCATATATAGACACAAGCCACACTAGGACACATCCTGAGAAAACGTAAAATGGAAAAAAAGAGAATCTCTTGCAGATGGTCAAGGGAAACATCAGTGGATGTGAGAAATAGATTCCCCGAAAACTAACACACACACACACACACACACACACACACACACACACACGGAAGAGAAGAACAGTGTGATTAACTCCTCCCAGCAAAACTGCCCTCCAGGGTGAGAACCACAGCTAAGTGCTAGCTGAGGGAGGAGGATGCTGAAGGAAGATGCTTGAAAGAGCAAAGGATGGGAAAGGGTGAGGATGCTAGGAATGACTGTTGTATCCAGACTAGAGGGAAGGAGCCTGGGAGGGAAGGCATTCCTCTAGTCAAGGGACAGAGCAAAACCCCTTGCTCTTCCAGATGACAAGGCTCCGTCGCTGGGACAAAATGGTACGGGCACAGAGAGGCGCGTATAAGCAATATCCTGTGTAGGGAACCTGAAGGTAAGACTTGCCCCGTGCCATCACTTGATTTACAGCCAAGATGCAGCACAATGTTGGTGCTCTCTACCGAGGGAGGCAGGAGCAGACTTTGTCTAAGTCTACCTTGCGTCATAGCGGTGAAAGTAAAAGCAGGTTAACATGGCCGATGAACATGTAAAGGTCACCACCTTCATTAGAAATTTGGGAAGTACAAATTAAAACCACAGTGGGCCACTGATACCCACTGGCTAAAATGTGAAGGGGCTGGCATAGATGTGCATTGGACCAGCACGCTGGGACCAGTCAGCATTTGTGGGCAGGACACACACGTAAGCCACAGCCAGTGGCTGCACCTCCAGGAATATTCCCCACGGCAGTGCATGCACACACACACTCTTGGACATGTGGTTAAAGATGTACACAGCGTCACCATCTATAATAGCTAAAAGTTAGACCAACATAACTATAGCACGGGTAAGTAAGCTGGGGATACTCACAGTGCAACATTGTGTGGGAAACCAGACAAGAGTGTGTGGAGAATGGCTTCATTGGCAAACCAAAAATAAACGTGAAAATGAGGGGCAGTGTTTGATGGATGCGCGCGTGCTCATGGAGAACAAGACAGGGGAGAGGAGGGCAGAGAAGTGACTCGCAGGTATTCAGACGGTGTCTGTGATGCTTGCCCTCAGCCAGTGCGTGACTTGATGCTCAACAGTGCTCACTTTACAATGTGCATTACATTGACATTTTGGGGTACATTTTAAAAATAAAGCAATAGTTTAAAAACAAAACACAGGCAAATGAATGAGTGGTCAGAAAATTTCACAGGGGCTTTCTAGAGCCCTGCCAGGTAAGACCCAAAGGAGGGACCAAGCAGACTGTGAAGCCACATTGAGTGCGTAAAGCCAAACCTATTATTTTGGGGAACCATGAACCTCCAAATGCTAGACGAATATTCCTCTTTTGGCTGCTGTGAGGGTCAAAGGTGAAGAGAGTTCATTTTTCATCTTGGGAAAACTGACACCAGACGTTTTCCTGGATCAACTGAGGGTGAAACGAGTATTTTAAAAGCACTGGATCACGCTTTTAAAACCATACAAATGTTCCAATCAGGTTGTTTGCATGAACTGTGCTACGGCCCAGCTTTTCCTTCCTGTGAAAGCCAAGATAATGACTTTCTCAGGCTGCTGGTTCCTTCTTTGTATGGGGGGATGCTGGTTCACCTCTTGTCACACACAAAGCTACTTCCATCCTCAGGAGACAGAGGACCCCAATTGTGGAACCTCCAGCTTGGAAAGCTGATTCAGACCCCATCCCCCAGCACTGGGAACGCCATCTCCTCTCAGACCTCACCTCTACCGTGCAGCATCTCCCCAGTCCCTGTCCCTTCCTGTCCCTCTGCCTACCTCTCCTTCCTTGGATGAGAGTAGACAAGGGGAAAACGGTCTGTGTACAAAACCATAAGTTACTCTACGAATTAAATCATGCTAAAAAATCACAGGACAGGCAAACACAGTGTCATAGTGTCTCAGTGTCCGTTGCGATGTGATTAGTGAAATGTGAGCCTTCTTGGAGGCAGAGCTCTGTGAGTGACGTCAGGAATGTTCTCCCTGCACACTTTATTTCCTTGTCAAGGCCCTTTGGATCATCTTATGGTGGCTTGTTGCCATTCGTAGAACAAATCTAATTTTTTTCTAGCATGGGACCAAATGCAGAAAGCCATAGTAAGTGGGGCCTGTTGACAAGCAATGTGAGGAAAACATATAAATGTTTAATTTGGGCTCAGACAAACCAGCATGTTTCTTGTGTCCTGGGGCAGTGTAAGCACTGATCATTTTATGATTACTTTGAATAAGGGTCAATTTTCAGTTTAAGAAAACAGCTGAAATGTTAAATATTTATGAAGCTGAGTTGCAGTGGGGGTGGAGGGGCGGGTCCACACGCAGCCTGAGGAGCCAGCTGCTGCATCCCCCCCGTGCTGTCTGCTCTGCACGCTGATGAGTCTTTAATATTCCTCTGCTGGCTATGGAGGGGTCAAGGGTGGGGCAAGTTCATTTATCATCTAGGGAAAAATAACACCAGATGTGAATCAACTGAGGCTGAAACAGAAGATTTAACAAGCCAAGCACTGGAGAAATCATGCAAATCGCTCCAATCAGGGTGTTTGGGTGAACTTGTGCTACGGCCTGTCCTTCGCTTGGCTGCGAAAGGGATATAGTGACATTGTCAGCTGCCGGTTCACTCGTCAAAACAACACAAATCCAGCAGAGGCAAAGGCTGTTCATTCTTCCCTACGAGTTTCCTGGCTTGAAGGTTCTTCTCCAATCCCCTTCCTGCCGCCCAGCACCCAGAGGCCTGGCTGGTAGCTCTGCTTGGATTCCTTCCCGAGTTGTGAGCAGTTTGGGGAGAGTCGACGCCGTTTGTTTAAGATGAGCCCCAAGGGATCAGGTGGCATGCACCTATGTTTATAAATGTTGTGTCGTCTTACAAGCACACTTCTATACATTTGGATGTATATCTTTATAAATGTATTTAAGTAGATAATTGTACTATGTTCATATGTACAAGATGTAAATATGCATATGTATACACACACATATATATATACACACATGTATATGTTATGTTATGTATGTTATGATATACCTATAAGTAAGCATACATTATGTACATGTTGCATATCTGTATTTGTAGCTATAGGCATGCTTGTGAATATATAAATATAAACCTGTGCATTCCCACACACCTTTGGTTGGGGACAGTATGGACATGGACAAGTGGGGAGACATCTGACAGTGTGATGTTAGCTGTGGAGAGTCTGACAGCTTCAGGGGCTCAGTCCACCCACAAGCCAGAGTGTGTGTGGAGCTTTTGGCCGTGGTGTTTTATGGGAAGTCTGCCTTTTTCTGATATGGCGGCAGTCGATGGTCTTCCTGCAGACTGACAGTTATGGTCAAGGTTCAGGGCCAGGTGTCCACCAGACTTCCTTGTCCACTCACACTCAGGGACATCAGGTGATGAAAAACCCCTTATCCCACTATGCACACATGCAGTGTTCACACTGGCCCTCGGCAGTGGATGGGATGTACGGCCCCACGGACTCACGTAATCTTCATTAAGATTGAGTTCGCAACCTACGTCTCCATCAGGCAGATACCTGATTCGGGCGTGTGTCTCTGGGGGTGGGACCTTCAGCACAGCCCTACTAGGTGTGTTAAAAGCAGCTGGGAGCTCTGGCTGTTTGTGCTTCCTGGTGTTGGCCTCTCTCTCTCTCTCTCTCTCTCTCTCCCTCCCCCCTCCCTCCTCCCTCTCTCTCCCTCTCCCCTCTCTCTCCCTCCCCCTCTCTCTCCCTCCCCCACTCCCTTCCCCTCTCTCTGTCCCTCCTCCCTCTCTCTCTCCCCTCCCCCCTCTCTCTCCCTCCCCTCTCTCCCTCCCCTCTCTCTCCCCCCTCTCTCTCTCCCCCTCCCCCTCCTCCCTCCCCTCTCCCTCCCCCCCCTCCCTCTCTTTCCCTCCCCCTCTCTCCCTCCCCACTCTCTCCCTCCCCCCTCCCTCCCCTCTCCCCTCCCCCCCCCTCCCCCCCTCTCTCCCCCCCCCCCCCCTCTCCCTCCCCCTCTCTCCCCCCCCCCCTCCCCTCCCCACTCCCCTCCCTCTCTCCCCCCTCCTCCCCTCCCTCCTCTCCCCCCCCCCTCCCCCTCCCCCTCCCCCCCTCCTCCCCCCCCCTCTCCCCCCCCCCTCTCTCTCCCTCCCCCCACTCCCTTCCCCTCTCTCTCTCCCTCCCCCACTCCCTTCCCCTCTCTCTCTCCCTCCCCACTCCCTTCCCCCTCTCTCTCTCTCCCCTTCCCCCTCTCTCCCTCCCCCTCTCTCCTTCCCTCCCCCTCTCTCTCCCCCCCCTCTCTCTCTCCTTTCCCCCCTCTGTCCCTCCCCACCCTCTCTCCCTCCCCCTTGCTGTGACACATGCTGGAGTGAGCCAGCTTCTTCTGGCACAGATTGAGCTTCCTCTGGAATTTGTAGCCTGAAATAAACCCTTTCCTCCCATAAGCGGTTTTTGGTCGCATGTTTACCCAGCAATAAGAAAGTAACCACAACACCCCTCAGGGAGGTCCTGACCTACAATGACCTACAATGGCTGCACCAGCCTCACCAGAGGAGTTTCCTAACCTGCTGGGTTGAGTCTGATTCCACCACAGCATGACCCTGCAAGGAATCTCATTTGATTCTCTGGATGTCACTGCCTCATGCTGAACCCCTGGCCTCGCCACAGAGGTCAGATGGCCACTGGCCTGCTGTCTGCTGCGCTAACGACCTGCTGTCTGGTGAGTCCGAGGCTGAGGCTCATGCTCCTTGAAGCTCAGGCCACTGGGTACTCGCGATTCAGCTCAAGCTTCTCCCAAGATGCCTTTTGGGCTCTGTCACCTCATATCTGTTCTTCACTTCCAAGCAAGGTTCCCTCAGTAAGAGATACTTACTAACTGACCTGCCTAATGTGGCCCTGGAAAGTTGTTCCAAAGAGCCTTTGTCTCCAGCTGGTCTTAAACGTGGGCCTGAATTCTGGGAGTGTATGGTTATTCACGGGAGTTTGAATATTTGGGGGGGGGCAGGAACCTTGTGAGACTGAAGCTCTTCTCTCTGTGACTTAAGATTTTTAAACATTTTTTAATATTTTACTTATTTATTTGAGAGAGAGAAAGAGGCACAGAGAGAGAGAGAGAGAGAGAGGGAGAGAGAGAAAGAGAGAATGGGCATGCCAGGGCCTCCAGCCACTGCAAATGAACTCAGATGCATGTGCTCCCTTGTGCATCTGGCTTATGTGGGTCCTGGAGAGTCGAACCGGGATCCTTTGGCTTTGCAGGCAAATGCCATAAGTGCTAAGCCATCTCTCCAGCCCTCTCTGTGACTTCTTAGACTTCCAGTTCTCTGTGTCCTCGGCTTTGAGAGCAGCCTTGCTCTGTTTACTCCTCGATCTTAACGGAACCTTTGCCCTTCTCTGCTCAGGTCTCCTGAAGATCCAGGTCCTCTTGGGGAAGACTACCTTTCCTTTACCTACTGATCATCCTTCGGTGCTCAGCAATCATGGCCGTTGGTTTGTTTGTCCCTGGGCCAAGATGGCCTCTGTGAAGGCTTCCCTTGCTTGAGCCTTGCTGATCCTCTGTATTCTTGTACTGTCAGTTCTCAGTCCTGTGGTCTTGAAGCTTCCATGGTGCTCTAGCCAGTTCTCCAGAGAATACAAAGCACGAAGACCAGTGTGAGCTGCCTCCTCTCCTGACACATCACAAACAAGTCCTTGCCCAGAGTGACTGTGAGCACACAGGGAGATGGAGCATCACTGCTGTCCCAAACTGCTTTGAGCAGTAGGAGGTCCAGTGCCCTTTGGCAGTGTGGCAAAGGAGTGCCATCTTTTGGGTTGCCATTTCACTGGGTATTAATTTGGCCTCCCTTCCCCCCTCCCTCCCTCCCTCCCTCCCTCCCTCCCTCCCTTCCTTCCTTCCTTTCTTCCTTCCTTCCTTCCTTCCTTCCTTCCTTCCTTCCTTTCTTCCTTTCTTCCTTCCTTCTTTCCTTCCTTCTTCCCTCCCTCCCTCCCTTCCTTCTTTCCTTCATTCCTTCTTTTCTTCCTCCTTTCCTTCCTTCCCTCCTTCCTTTTTTCCTCTCTTTGGTTTTGACACAAGTTCTCTCTCTGCACTCCAGGCTAGCACAGAACCTGCACTTCTCCTGCCTGGGCCTCCCCAGTGCTAGAGTTATGGGTGCGTGACACCACGCCATGTTCCACTGCCTTTGGATCAGAGAACAGGGATGAGTATGAGCTTTATAGAGCACACAACTCAGCCCCACAGAGCAAGGACTCATCAGCTCCCATGAACCACTCCCAATGCCACAGAACCTCTCTGACCCCGGCTTCACTCCCTATCAGTCACCCCATTGTGCAGCACGGGCTCTGTGCCAGGTGATCTGCTAGGCACCACCACAAACTGACCCCATTTGGCCCTGTCTCCTCTCCTTCCCATTGTATTTTTATTTTTTTTATTTTTGGAGGTTTTTTTTTTTTTATGAGAGAGAATTGGCACACCAGGGCCTCCAGCCACTGCAATTGAATTCCAGAAACATGCACCATCTTGTGCACATGTGCGACCTTGTACACTTGCGTCACCTTGTGTGTCTGATTTATGTGGGACCTGGAGAGTCAAACAAGGGTCCTTAGGCTTCACAGGCAATCACCTTAATTGCTAAGCTATCTCTCTAGACCCCTATTGTATTTTCTTTCCAAAATTTAGGTTTTCTTCCGAGAGCCATGAGACGGTCTGTGTCCCCTGGGTTTCTGCTCGCCTCTCAGACTTGCTGGGCTTCCCTAATCTCTAGCCTTTCCTGTGCCCCGAAGCCAGGCAGATTGTCTGTCCCTGGACCCAGAGCTGGAGCAGATGTCTTTCCATTGCAGGCACTGTGCGCCACTGGAGTTGAGAATGAATTGTCAAAAAGCTATTTTCACCGGTCCTTTGGCAATCAACAAAGACTGTCCCCTTTTTAAAAATAAGTCTTGAAACGAGGGCACGGATGCTGGGAGTGCTGTGAATAATACAGGGGTTGGTTTATGTGGTCTCCTGAGTGCCCTCACAGCTGTGAAGACACCACTTCAAGAGGCAGAACTGGAAGCTGGGCAGGTAGTAGCCCTCATGGAGCCGGTGGGGGTATTGACGACCTCTAAAGTTCCCAGGCAGCTAAAAGCAGCACATCCACACCTGGTCACAAACACATGCGGAAACCCTGATGAAGTGCCAGGCACACAACAACCGTTACAGAGTTGGCATGCAGTCACAGGACACAAAGACCTGCACATGAACTTCTCGTCAAATGTCATGTCCAACTGCCCCATCAGAGGTGGTCAGCCTCCCAACCAGCTGGCTCTGGCATTGAGGATCAGGGTGGCCAGGCCAGGGAGGAAACAGCATGTTCTTGACAGCAGTCTTCTGCCTGCCACGGCACCTATAACCGAAGAACAGCAAGTGTGACTTTACCACTGAAGGCTTTCATTTCCAGAACCTTGTTGTAATGATCTATGTACATTTAACTTTTGATTTTGAAAGAATTTCAAATTTAGAAAATGTCTTCGGGATAATACTAAGTTGCTCTGTGTTGCAATTACCTTCCAGTTGCTGGAACAAAGCACCAGACCAAAAGCAGCTGATGGGAAGCTAGTTTTTTATTTTGGCTTACAGTATTTTTTGTTGTTATTATTTATGAGAGAGAGAGAGAATGGACATACTATGGCCTCTACCCACTACCTGCTGCAAATTAAATTCCAGGGGCATGCAGCCACATGTGCATCTGGCCTATGTGGGTGCTGGGGAGTTGAACCTAGGTCCCTAGGCTTTGCAGGCAAGTGCCTTAACTGTTAAGCCATCTCTCCAGCCCTGGCCTACAGTCTTGAGTGGAAGCTTCATGATGGCATGAGCAGAGTCTGGACATCACCTCTGTCACAGCAGGTGGAAACGTCAGTAGGAGAGGGAGCTGAGCTCTGGCAAGGGGGGGACTGGCTATAACACCCCAAATTCCACCCAAGCAACACACCTCCTCCAGCAAGGCTCCACCTCCTAAATTGCCATCAGCTGGAGACCAAGCATTCAGATCACATGAGTTTATGGGGGACATCTGATTCAAATCACCACACTCCACTTCTGTCCTCCATAAACTGATGACCATCTCCATGCAAAATCCATTAAATCCAGCTTAAAAGCCCCCATAGGTGTTTTTTTTTTTTTTTTTTTTTTTTTGGTTTTGCGAGGTAGGGTCTCACTCTGGTCCAGGCTGACCTGAAATTAACTATGTAGTCTCAGGGTGGCCTCGAACTCACAGCGATCCTCCTACCTCTGCCTCCTGAGTGCTGGGATTAAAGGCGTGTGCCACCATGCCTGGTCCCCCATAGTTTTTATCAATCCTAACATTACTCCAATATTCCCATAATCCAAAGTCTCAAACTGTGAGATGTAAAACAAAAGAATACATAGGGATTGGAGAGAGAGCTGGCTTAGCAGTTAAGGCGCTTTTCTGAAAAGCCTAAGAACCCAGGTTTGATTCCCCAGAACCCACATAAGCCAGATGCACATGCATCTGGAGTTTGTTTGCAGTGGTTAGAGGCCCTGGTATGCTCTGTGTCTCTCTCTAATACACAAATAAAATAAAATAAAATAAAATATTCTTTTAAAAAACACATAATATCAGAGTATAAACATTCACACTGCAAAAGAAGGCATTTCAAGGAAAGATTGAACCAATGCAAGATCTAAAATAAGAAGAGCAAATATCAAATCCTGTAGCAACAAGTCTAACAGCCGTGACCCATGATGAAGTCTCTGGAGCTCCAATTTTGCCCTCCACCTGGGCTGTTCACAACCCAGGAAAAACTCCATCCTGAGTCGATAGCTCTCCTTGGCAACTGTCTCATAGTCCTTGCATCTCAATAATCCTGGGATTTCCACTGCAACCCACTGTTCATCCTCATGGCTCCATCAACAACCCTGCCTCATATTGCCCAGTAGCCATTTCCAAAAAGCAAACTGCTCCAAAAGTCCAGTGATCCTCTCTTTCCTTCCCAGGTGGGCTACCAAGTGTGTTAATTCAAAGGGGAATAAAGCTGGATTTGGAAAGCAGGAGAGTCCTTCGGCATGCAGACCTTTTACTTTCAAAAGGATCAGTATTCTTTCTGCTTCCTAATGCAGAACAGCTGGCACAATTTCAGTGGTGGTGATCTTTCAAACAGTTGTAGCTGAAGGGATAGTAGTTTCAGCCCACAGTGTTGCTCTTTCTGTGCCATATCCCTCTGCTCACACCAGGCCATTTCTTCTCAACCCCGCTCAAGTTCTCAGGACATGAGAAGAGCACAGCCAGCTTCTCCCACAAGGCAAAATGCCCCCAGCCAGTCTGGACAAAAAAAACTTTCTTCCCCTCACAAGCCAAGAATGCACACTCCACTGTTCTTTGTGCATTTTGTTCTCCCAGCTCTGACCAGCATGGTTCATCAAGCTCTGCTTATAGCACTGCAAGGAGTCTTTCAGGCCAAGGTTTCAAATCTTTCCACATTCCTCCCACAAATCACTTCCAAAAGATCAAAAGTCATACAGTCAAGTTTTTAGCAACAACTCCACTTGTCTGGCACAAATTTTCTGTTGTGGTAACACCTCGTTGCTTGGATAAAGCACCTGACCACAATCAGCTGATGGGAGGAAAGGGTTTATTTTGGCTTATAGTCTTGAGGGGAAGCTGTATGGTGGCAGGGGAAGCATGGCATTAGTAGAGGCTGGAGGTCACCTCCTCACCAACAGCAGGTGGACAGCAGCAGCAGGAGAGCAAGTCAAACTCTGAAAAGGGGGAGCTGATGTATATCTCAAAGCCCACCTCCAGCCATACACCTCCTCCAGCAAAGCTCCACCTCCCAAGTTGCCACCAGCCGGGTATCAAGCATTCAAAACACCTCAGTTTACAGGGGACACATGATACAAACCGCCTTTTGATAAGCTCATTTTATTACTTTTTTGATTTTTATTAAAACCTATAAATCTATGCTTATGTAAATTACTGATATAGTACTAATTCTCTATTTTATCAAAATAATTAAATGTCTGTAATATCATTGTTTATATTTGCTCCCTAGTTAGTGTGCTATTTGGAAAGGTTGTGGAACCTTTTTGAGGCAGAACCTTGCCAGAGGAAGTAAGTCACTGGAGGAAGCCTTGAGGTGACACAGCCCAGGCTCACTTCTTGTTCATCCCCCAGTTCTGGGCTGTGCTGTGATACTGATTTCCCACCATGATGGACTTTACCTTCTGGAGCTGTAACCTTTCTTTTTTTAAAAAAAATCTTATTTTTATTTATTTATTTGAGAGAGCGAAAGAGGCAGAGAGAGGGAGAGAGAGAGAGAGAGAAAGAATGGGCATGCCATGGCATCCAGCCACTGCAGATGAACTCCAGACACACGTGCCACCTTGTGCATCTGGCTTACATGGGTCCTGGGTAATCAAACCTGGGTCTCTTGGCTTTGCTGGCAAGCACCTTAACTGCTAAGCCATCTCTCCAACCCAGGACAAAGCCTTTCTTGTACTCATGACTGACACATTGTGCAGATTTCTGGTAAACTGGACTTGGACCTGCTGAGCCTGTCTGGACCAGCCCACTTGCAGTTTATTGTTTGAACCTGATGTTACCAAGCAGGAGGAAGAGGACTTTGCTGCTGCTCTGTCTGCAGAGGCAGAACTGGGAGCCCCCAGCCTTTGCCAGAATTTGGCCAGTAAACTGAGAAGCCCACGCTGCTCCTTCTTCTAGCTGAAAAAGCACTGCTTTGCCAACAACATGCTCAGTGTTTGGCCCACCAGCACCATTACTCTACCTCATGAAGACTCGTGCAAGCAGGCAAGGGCGGGCTTCATATGCTTGTCAGGTCCAATGCAGGAGAACGAGGGCTTTCATCCAAGGTGTCTTAATAAATTAACAAAAGAACAGAGAAATACAAAATACTCCTTGTACTGGCCTCCTAATAATTTCTTACTGTGGCCTTGGCATGCACGTGGACATTTTCTCTCGTGCTCGTGAACAGCTGAGGTGTTGAGGTGGTGCAGAGTTCCCCAGCCACACAGATCATCAGGTGTTCCTCTCCAGGGCCAGGATGAACCTCTGCAGTCGGAGGTGTCTGAGTCCTGCGGGCACCTGGCTGGAGCTCGCGGCTTGGTGAGAGTCCTCGAGAGAGAGGCAGCAGGCGGTGCTGGGGGCAGTCAGCTTGTGAGCAGCTACACAGAGCATGATGGAAGTGGAGCAGAAGAACAGTGATGAAGGTGACAAGAAGAAGCTGATCCGGCAGGTCTGCAGTGGAAAGCTTCACTCTTTCCTCAGGAAAGTGCTTTTTTGCACCAGCCAGGGCAAAGTCTGTCACTCAGAGGTCAGAGCTTGTGTCTGCTTGGAGTGCTGATGGGGGGTGTGTAGTGTTGAAAACACCAGCAGGCGTGGCAGATGTGGGCATCCAGAGGTTTATTTTTATTTTTATTTATTTATTTCCAATGGTTTAATACTGACAGGAAAGAAGTGCACATGAACACCTCACTGTGACTTGGCTGAGAAAGTTTCCACCCAGACAGTCTGCCTCATGGAGGTGTGAGGGAAGGCATTGACTCAGGGCCTCTGCCTGGATTCCTGCAGTTCTCAGGTTTGGGTTTAACCAGGTTTATTTATTTTTATTTTATTAGTTATGCACATAATGTGAATACATTCGTGTTGGTGCCATCAATAACCTCCTCCCTGGCCTCCCTCCTCTGAAGGGACCTTTCTTGCTGGGGAATGTGGGTCGTGCATAGTGGGGGTAGCCATCAGTTATGGGGAGAGGCAATGTCTGTGTGCCTAATGACCCAACTTGTGGCTCTAACAATCTTTCTGCCTCCTCTTCCGTGACTTTCCCTGAGCCATGTTGGGTTCATTTTAGTTCTACTTCAGTGGTGTGGTCTTGGGAACCTCTGTGTCTCTGGATCTCTGGTTTGGCAGGAGTTGAGTGTTCTCTGTGTCTGTCTCCTTCACCCTTGTGCTGGTATCAGGTTCACCAAGAAGGCAGCACTCTTGCTCATTTCCTCAGTTACTGTATGGTTTCAGCTGGGGCCCTGGTGTGGTACAATAGGCTGATCCTCTCCTCAGGTTCGGCATCCATCTGAAAAAGAGAAGCAAATTCTCCAATGGAGAGAGAAGTCAGCACTGGATAAATGGAATAACCATTATTACTTTAGAGAGAATTTTATAGGTGCATGCCCTCTTGTAGCCCACGATTGGTGGGAGCTTGATACTGGAGAGCAGGCTCATGTTTTGGATATGGTTGTAACTTGTTTCCCAAGCAACTCATGGTCTAAGCTACTCAGCAGCAAACAAGCTGACATGATGCTCACACAAGTGTAATAGTGGCACACAGCCATGGTGGATAACCAACTGCTCTTGATTTGGCTAACAGATCCTCTCAGTGGAATGGAACTCAGAGCTAGAATTGACCAGGTTTTTGACTGCCAGTCCTGCATCCCTGAGAAGGAAACAATGGGGACAGGATGTGTCACTGGAATTGAAAGGCCTGAGAACCAAAGTAACGCCATGACAGGCTTCAGTGGCCTTGCAGGCCTCAGGTTAAACTCAGGTCAGGTTTCCAGAATGTAAGTAAGAACACACAGTTGCTGGAAAGACCACACTGACCCAAAATAACAAGCCAATTTGACAAAATAAGCTAAATGTTCCTCAGCTGCTGCATAATCAATCATATTAGAAATTTCCCTTCCCTTTGTTTGAACCCAATAAAAGCTTCTCCCAAACGCAGCTCGAGGCTCCTATACGGATCCACTGTGTTGGTGAAGTCGAGAGACTGAGCTTAAGCCCAAAATAAAGATCTTTGCTTTTGTATACGTGTCTGGACTCTTTGGTGGTTTCGGGGGGGGGGTGGCTATGAACTGGGCACTACAGAGTGGCAGAAGGCTTTCACTTGCTCCATGGCCTGTGACACCTCAAAACACTCAGCACCTATTTCCTGCTTCAGGTCCCTATGACTGACAAGCAGCAACCCATTTCCAGGGAGATGCACCTCACTTCCCTGGCTCCCCATGGGGCCACCAGGAAAGAGATATGTTAATTAGAAGCAGATCTGCAGATCTCCTGTGCCTTTGCTGGGGGGACTATGTGTGCGCCGAGCCCTGCCAGCTCTGGGTACTCGGTCACTAATCCCACTCAGGAAGAGGGAGGTGGATTCCCTAGAGGGAACCATCAGCCCACCAGAATAAGCCCAGCCCCACCGGGGCTCTTGTGATTTCTCTGCGCTGAGCTCCATCAGCAAGCATGTGACACGAGGACCCCACCTTCTAAAGGTCCCCATTACTTTTGTTCCCTGGGCACCCTCTAGATTCTCTCTCTCTCTCTTTCTCCCAAGTCTTCCCTGTACAACATCTCCTCTGGTCTTAGCACTAAGGCCTCCTGGCCACTATTGCTCTACCAGGAGACCCCAGCATATGCAGTGAAAGTGGCTCCTCTACCTGGCATGCCTTCCTCCTCAGCAGAGCCTTCTCAGGGTCACTCTTACCTGGCCACAGTGGCATGTGCTGGGGCCCCACTTCGATGGAGCTCAGGGGTAGGGCACAGCTCTGCCCCATCTCTCACTAACCTTCTCCCCTGATTCCTTCCTGCTTCCAGGTCAGCGCCTCCCAGAGGGACGGTGGATGTTTGCCTGCTGACTTTCTATAGGGAAGAGCCCACAACAGCCCGGGAGTGGGGTAACTTGTTTTGGATAATTCAGGTTTACAGGCTAAATCATTTCTCCTGCCTTGGGTATGAGGGGAAGTGTGCATGCCCTTCCTTTCCTGTTGCATCCCCATAAGCTGCTCCCAAAGGGCTGGCACTAGCTGGCATGGAGACAATGAGCTGGAGAGCAGAGAGTGTGTGCACTGGCAGCCTTTCCTACTCTCAGAAAGCACCAGTGTGTGTTCAAAGATGCAGGCAGCAGTGCAGCTGTCCTGCAGAGCCTTAGATCCCATGGCCACAGGTGCCATCCTGCAAACAAGAATTCCCGTACTTCCGTCTGGAGAGATGGGTTTATTTGAATGCACTCCTATACCCAAACATGCAGCTTTTGGGAGCATTATTGGGAGTTTCTCTAAAATCAGAAGCACTAAGAAATGTGTGTGCTCAGATATTTATTTTACTGAACTGACTCACGCACTGACAGCAGCTGGGTGGGCTCCAGGGAAGAGTGAGGTTGCAGTCCAAGCCTAAAGTCAACGCCCGGCAGGGTCCCTGACCTCCAGGGACTTCGGACTGATTGAGTCAATCCACATCTAAAGTTCAGTTTCATGTACCAGAAAAAAGTAAACCTTATCCAACCCCCACCTTCACAATACCTGGGATCACGTTTTCCTAACTGTCTGGGTGCAGTGGACTCAGCAATGTGACACATAAAATTAATAACTGGGAGTAAATTTAACAGAAAGCAAAGCCACAACTCGGACACCAAGTGTCCCTGTAATGCCCACTTTCAGGCTCAGGAGTTTCCCACTGCTGAGCTCTGGAGGACTGTCACATGGCTGCCATGCATCCACAGGACCAAAGAGGCCTTCAGAGCAGCCATGGGGCCTTTTGTTTGCAAACTTGCATGAAAGAGCTCGCACCAGGAGTGCAGGTGACTGGAGGTTTGGCTGGCTGTGGTGCCACAGCACAGAGGCTAAGCTGCAGGACCCCAGGTGGTCAGTGGCATCATCTACCATGGGCTCTTGACTCTGAAGCTCCTGAAAGCAGGGCAGTGCGTGCTTGGATGCCATAGCAGGTCCCCCACAACCCAGAAGAGAAGGTCTGGGTAAACTCGATGCATAGTCCAAGGATAGTTCAGTAGATGACCTGATGCCTGTGGACTGGGCTGGCAGGCTGTGTCCGTATGTCTTCGCACATCACCCCACCAGTTGCCCAAGCAAGCTTGGAATAGTTGTTCTACCACCTTGCCTGAAGGGTTGAAGCACAAGGAAGTTCTCTGGCTTAGCGCAATTCAATTAAGAACTATTATTGAGCTTGTAGGACATGCAAGGCAGTATCTTCAGTAATTCAATTATTTGCAGATTCTTCTATATAGCTGCTTTAAAAACTCACTCATTATAACAAAACAAAAAGTAATTGGCAATCTTTAAGTTGCAAATGCTCTCCCCATGGAGGAAGCTGTGTGAAGAAGCCCAGCCCGGCCAGGCAAGCTAGACCTTGTCCTGCAGGATCCTGGCATGTCTGCAGGAAGCCCTTCCGAGGCTCATCCTCCACGGCGCCTGTGGCCTCTGACCCTTTAAGCCTTCCCACACTAGGTCAGGTCCCTGGACAGGGACCCTCACTTCCCACTGGCTAATGTATAAGTCCTCGGGTGTGGTGAAGGACTGCAGGAAACCTGTGAATTCCTTGATGTGTACAGAGCTTACAGTCAACAACCAGGTGGAGATTTGAGTTCTTCAGAAGCAGCCTTCTGTGTCTTTCTTCAGAATCAGGAAGGGGAATCACTGAATTTGAACACAGTTTCCGCTGACGTGTCACTGTCTGACATGGGCAAGCTCTTCACACGATAGGGATGCCAGCGTCCTCATATGCAGGTGGGGGTGAGAACATGAACTCTCATAGGAGTGGGTCATGAGGCAAAACAAACACAGCCTCACTGCGCTTGGCACCTGCAGCTAGCTCTCTGGAAATAGGTGTTTTCAGTGGCTCGGTTGTGTGTGCTGTCTGAGAGGCAGATGTAGTGCGCCTTCTGACGCTTCTGGGGGAGTTTGAAGACTAGCTGGTGTTTGCCATTGCTTATTCAGGAACAAGGAAGAGTGGTCACAGCCAGCCTGAGCCACAGACCAACCTCATAGGTGCGGAAGGGCCAGAGACATGGCTCTTCAATTCAGAGCCCCAGGAACTTTGTAACATTGGCCTTGCTAAGGCACTAGCAGGTCATTTATGTCTGCGAAACCTCCCAGGTACCCCCTACCCCCTTCACACTCACTCACTGTGGCCCATAGCTTGGGGCCTCCAGCCTCCAGAATAACAAAGGCAGGGAAGACAGCCTGTAGCAGTGAGTCTACACCATGGACTCCCACTGTCTTCATGCAGCTTGCAGTAACAAAACAGTTTTGGTTTGGGATGTCCTGTGGCTCCCACCAGGTCAAAGATGGGATTGAAAGTTTATGAAAAGAGAAAATGTCCACGTGACTCAGATGAGTCCTGTGGCTTGCTTGGCAATTATCTGGAAAAAACGCTGCTGAAAAGTAACTGTCCCGTGCTGCCCTGCAAGCACACTTAGGGGTGGCTGATGGGTCACATCGTTGGCTCTGCCAAACTGGAGGAGGTCTGCCAGACAGACTATAGACCTGAAACCAGGCTTCCCAGGCTGCCTCTCCCAACTCTGCCTGTCAGATGGCTGCGTAGCAGAGTGGGCACATGCCCTCATCACCTCCCATAGAACATGGCGGGGTCCCACAGTTGCCTTGGGAGAATGCCGGCCTGCACTGTGAGCATTCGCGTTTCAGTGAAAGTCAGTTTACTAAACCAGAACTGCCCGGACTGCTTGTGGGCTAAAGCAAGCAGAAACCCTCTAGCAACATACAAGCATAAACACCTTCCAGCGATGGAGCAGGGGACGGTGAAAATGGATCCCGCAGTCAGGACGTTCTCCAGTCCCTGGTCCCAGGCTGAAGCTGTACAGAGAGTCTCTGCCATTGGGTGTCATGCAGGACTCTTCACACTGGACAGGTATAAAGACCTGATTTTCTCTCAAGAAGCCCTGATGGTCTGGGGAGATGGCTCAGTGGACAATATGCTTGCTTTTTAAGCCTGGGTGCCCGAGTTCAAGCCTCACACCCCTCATACAAAGCAGGAGGCAGGAATGGGCTTCTGTTACCTCAACACACTGACAGTGAGATGGGAGACTCCCAGACGCTTGTGCTTGTGGCGAGGCAACGGAGAACAGCGGCAGAGTGAGATGCAGGGAGAGAAACTGCCTCAGAGGAGGAGAGGCGGAGACCTACCTCCCTGAAGAGTAGTTCTGCGACCTGCACATGTAAGCATCACACACATGCACACACACACGCACACACACATGCACGCACACACATGTACATGCACACACATACACACATGTGCACACACACATGTACACGCACGCACACACACATACATGCACACACGCATGCACACACACACGCATTCATGGAAGGCCTTATAAGACAAGACTGGGGTCTATTACGAGCTTTGGTTTGAAATCTTCCTGATTAACCATCCATTCTTTGTTTTCCCAACAAACTTTAATTTGATCTGATTTTGTTCATTTTTTAAAAGTCAAATGTAGCTTTTTTGACAACTGTCATGCATAACCATCTTCCCTGCTGGCTTACAGGAAGGGAAATCCTGAGGTCTGGGAAAGCAGAAGCCAGATGTCCTGTTGGCTCCTGCAGGCTCCTGCCCAGTGTGGAGCAGGCCTCGGCGCTACCAGGGAGAAGGGGCTGAGGAGGGTGAGGAGGAATGAGGAGGGGAGGGCTGGTCACACCTCACTTCCTCTAGTTAGGTTGGCTCTCCTTTGTTGCCTTGCCTGGGAGCGCATGTGTGAGCAAAGCAGATGACACCCATCGTGGTAATTAAATTATCCGGAGTCTCAGAGTGATTGCACTCGGAGGCCAAAAACAGAAAGCGAGCTGTGTGTGAGGAGCGGAAAGCCCTTCTCCACTCTGATGGCAACTACCTCGTTGACATGAAAAATTTGATTGGGATTCAGATGTAGTTATTCACTGACAATCTCCAATTTAGGAAAATGTTAAGCTAATTTGTAATTCTAATGTCCTCTGATGTCAAAGAGCCATGAGGAAAAAAGCTCCTTTTATACATTCTGAAGAGGCATCGTTACTGAAATGAAGCACTTTCTTATGCTCAGTGTGGGCACATCAGTAACTACAGTGGTGACTTCCCAGAAGCCTGCTGCAATTCCACAGTGTTGGCAGGGTCACCAGGGCCACCAGGGTGAGTGGGACACTGGCGGGAAGGAAGGAGAACTTGTGTGTGGCGGCAGGCTCTCATATCCCCTGCTCTGAGCCCAGGCTGGCCTTCAGAGGAGGAGGACTTGTGTGGTGGTGGTGCTGGGGGAATCAGAGCTCTGCAGGGAGGGGCAGACAGGAAGTTCATATGCTGTGTGTGTCTCCTGCTGGCCTCCAGGGGGCTCAGGTGAGCACTGATGAGCAGGAGGGAAATGCAGGGGAGACAGATGTGGGTCTAGGAGACATAAAGCACCCCAATTAATTTGAATTTCACATCGACATTGGTTTAGTATCAAATATTGCCTGGTACGTCTATCAGCTTTCCATCAATGTGACAGAGTACCTGAGAGCGTCAGTGTCCTGGGAGGAAAGAGTCCCTGGGCTCACAGTTTCAGAAGTTTCAGTCTTCAGTCCATGGTTGGTCTCTTGGCCGTGTCGCTAGGGCTGTAGTGAGGCACGGCATCGTGCGAGAAGCATGCGTGCTGCTGAGCTGCTCATCTGTGGTGGCCGTGACACAACGGGCGTGAGAGGAAGGGGACAGGGACTGATGTTCCCTTCAAGGGCACCCTCCCATGACCTAACTTCCTTATCCTAGGCCCCCACCTACTAATGGTCCTACCAGTTCTCAATAGTGTCATAGGCTGGGAGCCAAGCCTTCAACCTGTCACCTTTGAGGGGTCATATATGATTCAAACTATGACACATGGGGTGAGTTTATACTTAAAGAAGAAGCAAAAGGGCTGGAGAGATGGCTTAGCAGTTAAGGTGCTTGCCTGCAAACCCTAAGGACCCAGGTTTAATTTCCCAGTACCCACATATGCCAGATGCACATGGTGGTGCATGCATCTGCAGTTCATTTGCAGTGGCTAGAGGCCCTGGTACATCCATTCTCTCCCCTCTCTCTATATCATAAATATATAAATAAAAATAAAATATTAAAACCCCTCTTTAAAAAAGAAGAAGGGGCTGGAGAGATGGCTTACTGGTTAAGCACTTGCCTGTGAAGCCTAAGGACCCTGGTTCAAGGTTCAATTCCCCAGTACCCACATAAGCCAGATGCACAAGGTGGCACATGCATCTGGAGTTCATTTGCAGTGGCTGGGGGCCCTGGTGTGCCCATTCTCTATCTATCTGCCTCTTTCTCTCTCTCTGTCACTCTCAAATAAATAAATAAACAAAAAAATTTTTCAAAAAAAAAAGAAGAAGAAAAAGAAGGAGGAAGAGGAGGATGAGGGGGAAGATGAGAGATGAAAAGGTAGTTTTGTTTAATCTGAAACTCAGATTCAGCTGGATGCTCTGTCTTTTAGTCACTGGATCTTGTGCTAACTGATGGGTGGGTCTCCTGGGGCTTGGAGAGAGTAGAGAGGAAAGAGAAGTGGCTTACAAATCTAAGCCTTACCTCTCGGATGTCTCTAGGGAAGAAGAGTTTCAGTGCACTGTGGTGGAGACTTTGCACACAGTGTCAGCTGGCAAGGGCTGATGTCTGTCAGAGAGGACATCAGCACCTATGGGTGTAGAGGGGCTCCCCACTGCAAATATGCTGCACATAATGAGATAAGAAACATCCCATGATCCCCTGAGGCAAATGTGCACAGACATGAGCATCAGTGAGTGCTTCCACGTGGGCAGCACAGTTCAGCTTCATCACAACTCAGCTTTTCAGATCAATGCTTTTCCATGATGCAACTTTATCCTGACAACAAAGTAAGCATTTAACGTTATCTAACGTTCACTGTGTAAACACATGGGGCTGAGTGTCTATCCCATTCCTCCATTCTCACAGAAGTTGTCCTTCACCATCCACAAGCTGCTCCTTGAGGGAATCCCCAAGTCCTGACCTGGGGGTCCTAACAGGCACAGAGCCGGTGCAGGTGAGGTACACGGGGTAGAACTTAGTCCCCACGGACCTTCAGTCATCACAAGAGTCTTTTACTACCTGGGCATCCCTATTCTGAATTTGTCATTTATTTGAAATTCAAGTTCAGCTGAGTACTAGCATTAAAGCAGAGTGCATAAGCAGTGTGTCCAGAGTGACAAAGCCAGCAGCAGATGAGGTGGGATTTGAGTCCAGAACAGCTGTCCAGAGACAGGTAATCTTTCTGTCAACTTGATCAGATCTTGGGGAGGTCTGTGAAAGTGTTTCCAGGAAGGATTAATTGAGGGGGAGAGAGCCTCAGACTGGGTGGTCCTGGCACTGGCAGACTATATATTGATGCCAGGAAAATTCAGCTATTTCCCTTTCCTGCCTTTGTTCCTCAGTGGTATGTACATCTGTCCTGTTGCTTCCATCCTTGGCTGACATAAGAACCCAGCTTCTTCAGCCTTCCAGGACTCCTCCATGGTATATTGGGACTGCTGAGGCCCCCCAGCCTCACAGGGAAGCTCCTGGGTTCATAGCCTCTCAAGGTTGCACTGAGCCATTGTTAGACTTCCCAGCCCATATCATGTAAGTCAATCTAAGGAAATTTTGTTGTGACATATATTCATTCCGTGGGTTCTGTTCCTTAGAGAGCCCTGATTAATACAGGTGCCAGCTCCTTAATTCTCACATGTGCTGCCTGGTCATCAAGATAAAGCCTCACCTGGGAACTTATGGGAGCAAGAGACTGACTAGCAGCGGTAAGAATGATGACAGCAATTACAGAGACAGACGGGGTCAGGCTCTGGAAGCCCAGAACTAGGCTTTTCTGGGAAGATGGATATTTGAGGAAAAAAACCAAAAACAGACATATTGAACCCAGAACAAGAACTCACATGGGCCACACACCAAGCAGCTATTCTTCCCTAGAAGGGGAAGCAGACAGGGCTGGAGTGGATGGAGCTGGGAAGGCAAGCCTGACTGGGCGGAAGGGGTGGGGGGCTGGGCATGAGGCCATGGATGGTGCCTGGTGTGAGAGGCCAGACGGGGGCCTTGAACTTCAACTGAAGGGTGATGGCTACTTATGGACTTCTGGATACCTGGTGCCATGAGAGGCTGGCCCTGCTGAAAGGTGCTCTGGCTGCAGGTGGAGCCTAGGTGGGACCAGCTGCTTGTCGGGACTGTGGCTGCTGGAAGTAGCTTAGACAGAGGAGTGTGCTGGTGACTGGTCTGAGAAAGGGCGAGGTTGGAAATGGGATCCAGAATGGCCATGATTCCAAAGCCAAGGATGGGCCATCAGAAAGGGCTTCGGGGTGGTAGCTGAGCACTAGCGTGACTACAGAGCTGTAAGCAAGAGACGGTGGGCAAGTGGGCCATGGCCATCCGCGTCTTTATGGAGGGCTCAGCTGCAGGGCCAGTCAGCCCCTCATTGGGGTCTGTGCTGGAGATAAACGTGGGACTATGGGCCTCAAGATTGGAACCAGAGCAAGCAGGGGAGAATCCAGGCAGGCTGGGGATCACGAGGGAGCTCTTCAGACGTGCACATGATAGAGACCAGGAAGGTTCTGGCAAGGAGGGAGGAGTGAGCCAGGGCCCTCTTCCTTCTTCATGACTGGGTTCCTGCCAGATGCTGGGGGCAGGGAGGGAGCCACACCCCGAGGAGCAGCCAGGGGACAAGCAAGCCTTGCCTCTTGGACATGACGTGCTAGGTTTCTGGTCAGTGGGGCAGAAGACCAGCCAGGCTGATTCTGGGCTCTGCTTCCCTATGAAAGCCCTGGGAGCAGTGCCACTACCTGACCCTTTCCTCCTCTGCCTGTGGAGCTTGGGGTAGGGGCACCTGCTTGGCACGAGTCTGCCAGCATCCTGTTTGTCATAGTTGGGCTGGGCATGTGCTTGCTGGCAGGACTCTGCTTTGCTCGGCAGCCTCTGTGCTGGGTTGTGGGTCTAAGATGGGGGAGCAGACGTTGCCCCTCCTCCAGCTGGTCTGGTGAACATGAAGCTTCAGTGAGACATAAACCTTATCGATTGGAGCCTGTGAGACTTGGGGTTATTTAAACTAAAACAGCCTAGAATGTTTAAATACTATGTTACTTTTGGATACAAAAAAGGCAAAAGTGGTACAAGGATCATAAATTAAAGCGATTACATAACACTCCCGAGATAGAAAGCTGTGTTAGCTGAGCCGTGTGGAAGTGTGGGTGACTCCAGGGGATGGTTGGGGAGCCTGGATGATCTTACCTGAGACCTCTCTAGGGTGCCCTCTTGAGGCAGATGTTAAAGATTCCAGGGATTTATGTTCCAGAGGCTGATATCAACCACAACATCCCACCGGCTCCAAAACTACGAAAACAAGTGAAAAGGGAGCCCTGTCTGGAGACGGAGAAGAGAAGCACCACTCAGAAGATTAGCGATGGAGAGTTTTCAGCCTGGGAAGATGTAAGTGACACAGCCACCATGCAGTGCGAGCAGGTAAGGGGTCAGGGGTCACGGGAGGGGAGGACTGGAGTGAGGCAGTGTCCTTTCCAGAGGAACCTTGTGCAGTACAGAAACAACGCAGCCTTAGGAGAGGGAGGAATAAAAGCCCCCTGGGTGAGAGCTACAGAAACGTAGCACTGTAGAGGGTGGTCGGAGCTAGGAGGGAAGATAAAACACTAAGCAATTTGTTTCTGAAATAAAAGGTTGATTGATTCAATAATGGGAAATTCATAAACATAATTCATTATAGCAGTAGGAGGAAATTCATCTGATCAGAATAAAAACCATAAGCAGAGGTTGCTGGAGCTGGAAGGGATATTTGATAAAAATCACTTTTCCATCAACAAAAACAGAATTACTGACACAAAGGACATTGGCTGAGATTAGAAGCACACTTTCAAAACTCAAAAAGATGGCAGAGAATGGGAGATTTCGCCGGTGATGGAGGACATGTCACTCCAGCCCCAGCCCTGTGGTCTGTGTGGAAATGCCAGGAACATCACAGCAGCCCAGAGCGTCACCTTGTCAGTGTCTCACCTGCTTCCCAGGAGAGTCTTCCCTAGGAAGGATGGGATCTGGCCATTCTCAGACTTCACTGCTTTCCCAGAGGAAGGAGTGGGTTATGAGGGAGTTGGTTTCTGATACAGATTTTCCCTCCATAGGAACCCTCTTCTGACTGTATCTCTCAAAACCTGCCTGCCCTGGTTGGAGAAAAAACCAGATCCAAACCCTCCCCATCCCTGCCCCAGCATTTACTGAGTTCTTCCTATTTCTGTTTTATCTATTAGAACCCCATAGGTGGCAGGGATATGTCAGAGATCAGGAGCAAAATCCACACAGATATCTCCCTGAATCTTGGTGGCCGCCACAGTGCCAGTGGGACATCACCACACTCTACTTTGGGGACCAGTGGTATGAAGTGGAGGGGTCTGGGTGTGGCTAAGATGTGCGGAACCCTTGGCTGGGCAGTTGGCTGGAAATAGCCTCCGTGAGTGAAGCTGCTGGGATTTGTGCTGGAGGATGGCATGGGGCAGGTGTGATGTTTGCTGTGCGTGGCGGGCTCAGTATAAAGGAGCCCCGAGCGCAGGCAGCAAACCAGAGCTCTAGATAACCAGGCACCTGCGAGAGGCAGCATGGGCGGGGGGGGGGGGCAAAGACGCGGGCCAGAAGTCCCAGAAAGACATCACAAGCCTCAAAGGACATGGATGCCTGTGAGAGAGGAACATACAGTAACAAGCAACACACCTCTCACCTCAGAGATGAGTCGGGAAGTCAGGGTCAGAGCCCTCCATATGAGGCTTGGCCACCCATCCCCAATAAAATAAAAAAGGGACAAATTCGGCTGGTGAGATGGCTTAGCAGTTAAGGAGCTTGCCTGCAAAGCCAAATGACCCAGGTTCAATTCTCCCAGACCCACGTGATCCAGACGCACAAGGTGGCGCATGCACCTGGAGTTCATTTGCAGCTTCTAGAGGCACCCATTTTTCTCCCTCCCTCCCTCCTCTCTCTCTCTCTCTCACTCTCTCTCTCTCTCTACCTGTCTCTCAAGTAAATGAATAAATAAAAAATAAAATATTATAAAGGGGCCAAATTCATAGTGAAAAGTCAAAATAAAAAAATAAATCTCAATGACAAGCTCCCACTAGTCTTCAGCCATAAGAGGAGCTACATCCATGAAAATCTCCATAAATTAGCAATGCTTATCCCATTTAACCTATGCTGACTTCATTCTCTGTTGGAGAATCTGTTTTTCTTTTTCAGAAGGTAGCAAGGTTGGAAGAGATAAAACACTTCAGCCACGGCAAGCTGAAACCACAGAAGAAATGGGGAGATGAGCAAGAGTGCTGCTTCCATGGCGAGCGTGGCAATCAGTGCCAGCATGAGGAGAAACACACTGAGGACACTCAACACATACCAAAGCAGAAATCCAGAGATTTTTGTGAGAGCTTGTCACTGAAATTGACCTAAAACACACCCAGCATGACTCAGGGAATTTTGCAGGAGGGGGCAGAAAGATTGTAAGAGCCACAGACATACCCAGAGGCATTGCCCCTCACTCAGTGACTGACTGCTGCTCTCGCACTCCTAACTCACAACACGGGGAGTACCAGCAACCCCATGGAGGAAAAGATGGTAACGACACATGATGTGTCCATACAAAGTATATTCTTAATTTAAAAAAAAAAGGGAGGGCCAGGTGTGGTGGCGCACGCCTTTAAACCCAGCACGCAGGAGACAGAGGTAGGAGGTAGGAGGATCGCCATGAGTTCGAGGCCACCCTGAGACTACATAGTGAATTTCAGGTCAGCCTGGGCTAGAGTGAGACCTTACCTTGAAAGAAAAAAAAAGCCAAAAAAAAAAAAAAAAAAAAAAGCAGAGGGGGGAGATTTGTTCAATATGACCACATTGGGAAGAGAGACAAAGAGGTCCAGTGACCTCCTCAAGCCCATCTTTGGGTTCAGCATAAGTTTTGGGTTTAAGTAGAGGGACAGAGGTCTGTCCACTGTCTTGGTCAGAGTGTGCTCCTGTGCATGCCCATCAGTGTCTGGGCTCCAGTGTCTCCTGTGAGCTGGTCTGACGAGTTGTCTGCACTGCTGAGATCTCTCTCTGGGAGACAAGTTTCCCCTCGGACAGGCATCAGGCTTCGGTCTTTTTGTTCTCACAGCATGAAATTCCTGGGGATATTCCAATTTCTTGGGGTTCATTGTTTCAATAATCTGATAACCAAAGGAAATGACACACAAGTGTTTCTTTAGAACATCTTCCTTTCTGTCAGGCCAATTACAAAAGGGAATAAGAGATAGTTTATTCTGGAGCCAAATATGAATGGCCACGGCCTGGGAACGCAGATTTAGGTTGGCCAAAATTCCATGTTCCAATGGGGTAACATTTTATCAAGTCTTATAGTAATAGAACAAGGTCATTCATAAAGAAAGACACTTTTCAAATGCGTTGGTGGGGCATGGGGTAGGCAGGTTACCACAAAGCAGGGGCATTTCTGCTGTGTACTACAGAAGCTTGGATAGCATTTGTAGCCTTTATTGATTCCAAGTAAATAATTTGAAGTAAGTTTGATAAGTAATATTCAAGGACTTCACCATGGTTTATTTTACATCAGTGAAAAATGGGTAAGGCTTGGCACAGGTCTCAAGGGAGCCTGACATAGGTTCATGTCTACTACCAACTCTGCCACCCAACCCAGATGACCATGTATACCACTCACCCATTCATGCCAGCCTAACTGTTTGGCTAAATGGAGAGGTTATGCCTATCAAAAAGTATATGTTTATCCCCTCTGATCAATGCTGTTCTCACTCTTGGTTAGAGAACCTGCTTTTTAATGATGGTGGCTAATATTGAGAAGACCCAAGACTCATCAAAATGATAAGAGAAAACGGAGTATCTAGCACTCTACAGGTCATTTCTACCATGTCTTCAAGGGCCCAAGAAACATTGCATCTGGCTTATGTGGGTACTGGGGAATTGAACCTGTCCTTAGGCTACATGGGCAAGCTCCTTAACCACTAAGCCATATCTCCAGCTATTATATTCATATTTCTATCAGGTTATCCTCTTTTGCCCCTCTCCCCCACCCCCATTCCACTGAGGGACCTTCTCATTGGGTGCACTGGTAATCACTGTGGGGTTCTGAATGCACCACTTGTTTTGTGTGGATGGACAGTGCCTCATAGTATGCCTTTCTACCCTGTGGCTCTTACATTATTTTTGCCTCCTCTTCTGCAATGTTCCCTGAGCCTTGGTAGGTGTGTAATAAGTCTCCTTTAGTTTTGAGCTCTCAGCAGCTTCCTATTTTCTGCTTTGATAAGTTTTTAAAATTATTTTTATTTATTTTTGGAGAGAGAGACACAGAGAGATAGACAGAGAGGGAGAGGGAGACAGAGATGGGCGCGCCAGCAGTCTCTCAGCTGCTGCGAACGAAATCCAGATGCATGCGCCCCCTTGTGGGCAAGTGCGGCATTGTGCCCTTGCCTCACTTTGCATCTGGCTAAACGTGGGACCTGGAGATTGGAACCGCTGGACATTGGGACCAGCGTTCTTAGGCTTAGCAGGCAGGCGCCTTAGCCGCTAAGCCATCTCTCCAGCCCTGCTTTGATAAGTTTTGAGTCTCTTCAGTGTCTGCTGCCAGCTCCCTAGCTAGCGGTGAGAGCACCACTCATATTTAATCTACCACTTATTCTGCAATGTTTCTTGGGCCTTTGAAGACATGGTAGAAATGACCTGTAGAGTGCTAGGTACTCTGTTTTCTCTTATCATTTTGATGAGTCTTGGGTCTCCTCAATATTAGCCACTATCATTAAAAAGCAGGTTCTCTAACCAAGAGTGAGAACAGCATTGATCAAAGGTGATAAACATATACTTTTTGATAGGCATAACCTCTCCATTTAGCCAAACAGCTAGGCTGGCATGAGTGGGCGAGTGGTATACATGCCCATCTGGGTTGGGTGGCAGGGTTGGTGGTAGACATGAACCTATGGCAGGCTCCCTTACCCATTTTTCACTGATGTAAAATAAACCATGGTGAAGTCCTTGAATATTACTTATCAAACTTACTTCAAATTATTTACTTGGAATCAATTCCTAGAGGTAAATGCTACTCCAGAGGACATGGCCACTTTTCATGGTTTTCTCAATTTTCCCACCAGAGATCTTTGCTCAATATTTATTCCTGTCAGTGACAGAGGTACCTATGCCCTCACATCCTAATCTTTGTTAATGGGACAGATGAAAAGTGTCCATTAATTTATTGCTAGTCCATATTGGTGGGATCAGGAACATTTCAGCATAACATTTGTTTAGCACATTTTGTGCAGAGCAAATATTTTTGAATAAAAGAATGAAAGGATATTTTTTCTTTTCTGTTTTTCCTATTTTCTGTCCATTCCTTTTTTTGAATATTTTTTTCAATAAATAAAATTACAAAAAACACAAAATACAATCAAGGAAGAATGAAAGGAAAAGTTGAGCACGGATGTTATATGTCTTGCACTGATGTTATAAAGGAGTAGAAAGATGTAGGAAAGAGAACATTTACTGGCCACAGAGTGTTTTAAGACACTAAAACATGTCATCTTATGCAATGGGAAAGCAGAAAGCATACTAGAAAATCTTGTGAACTCGGATCCTCCATGGCCCTGGCAAGTGCTTCTTTATGCTCAGCATTCTCCAACCAGGAGAAAAGGAATGAAGACTAATGGGGTTTCAGGCTCCTCTTCCCTGTAGCATTCCATGTTTCATTTCCCATTCTCATCTCTTTTTATTATAGACCATGATCACAAAGCATCAATAAAATATTTTAATAACCAGAATCCCTGTAAGTACTAGTCAGGGTTCAAATATGTGAACCACACATCAGACCTAGATTATGGATATGAAAAGAAATACTGAGGCACTGGCCCAAGCCCCCATCGGAGTAAAACTAAGCAGTATGTTTGGACAACTGGTATACCCTTAGAGCAAGCATGGGGCTCACACCTGGACTGTCTCTGTTATTGTTGTAAAGGAAGCTGCTGGCTTCAGTGTTTTGCCCATATTTTGTGATGTCCAGTGAAAATCTAGATCTGATTTTATATTCACATCTGCTACTCTGTATTTCGCTTAGAGAAAGCCACACCACCTAAATTTACAGTTCACATGTTATCCACTTTGCTCAGCATAAATTATAGGCAAATTTATGTGTTTATAAACCATACACATCTCACAATAATTCTTAGCTTTTACACATTTTAAAAGATTGGATTTAATATAAAATTGAATGAGTGTTTCTCTGTATAACTCATCAGTGTCTTAATTTTGGGGGTACCTCCTGGAGACTTTGAGCAGCATGAGTTAGGAAAACGTGAAGCCTTTGGAACCCTGCCTGGTGGCCAGGTGGAAAGCAGTGGGTTTCAGGTCTCCAGGGTGGGAAACCCTCATCAATAGCGTTGAGACATTGTTAAATCTATTTACACTGACAATGTGTGGTGGGGAGGAGGGTGTGGAAGGGGTTATTTCATAAACCCAGATGTTTACAGGCATTCTACAAATGTGTAAGTTTGCTTTTTAGTTGTTTCAACAGTTAAGTGCATGGATATAGATATTGCCTTTAAATTCAGAAAGAAATGTGTTTCAGAGTGTTTTGATATAATGAGTGGACATTCGCTAGTGACAATGAACTCTCACTTGAACTAGTCACTCCTCAGCCATGTGTTGGATGACTGCTAACCATATTTGTAAGTGTCTAACAGGACAAGGCTGTGATCATGTGACCATACCCCACACTGTGTCCTTCCTCTGTGTGGATGATATGCAGCGACACACCAGGTGACCTCACTCTGCTCATGAGAAAGAACATGTAGCCAAGATTCTAAATAAACTGGTACAAATCCACAGTGTTATGGACCCAGCTCAGGCTCCCTGAATGCCACATACTGGGCTGGAGAGCTGTCTTGTGGGCTTGTACATCCTGGCGCCTGCTGCCCATTAAGGGAGGATGACATATGTACCATTCGTTGCTGACATAGAAGTAGCTAAGCTGGGAAAGGGACAGGCTATCTGTGCTTTTGCTCCAGGTAAAAACAGAAGCCAAGCCTCGAATGGTCTGTTGAGGTTTTCAGCCTTTAAAAAAAGTGTGACTTAACCTTTAGATAAATCTTCTACAAACTAAAATGTGACAAAGACCTTATAAATACAGACCCAAGAGAGCAGCCACCATAAAAATGCCCTCATCGAACCAAGAAAAGCTTCCAGGGCAGAACAAGATCCTATCTTGCCTGTTGTCACTTAAAAGAAACATAATGTATGGGCACTAAGTGCTGCATGAGGAGGATGGATTACGGAAACCCGCGATCTCATTGTAGATCAATACAGCAGCTGTGACAGAGGGGGAAGGGACTGCAGAGGTGACTGTTTTGAGACCCCCCAATCTTAATAGGTTGGATCCTAGCTATTGCAGCCTCTGTGCCCCCACCCAGGCTCACAGCAGGGAGTCAGTCTTCACCAGACAGACGTTAAGAGCTTGGGAAAGGCAAGACTGTGCCTGAAACCACACAACACCACATACAGCATTGTCATTCAGGGCACATGCCCAGGGAGCCACACTCCCAAGACTGTCCATTTAATCATTTTCCAATCTGTTTCCTTGTGAAATTCATTACTTTTCATGGAAACAAATATCTGTCAAAATGTAATATCAGATGGCACCTGAAGACCTGCCCGTCCTTAGCAATAATGGCTTCACATCCTTTTTCCCTTTGAAGGAGAGCTGGTGAGTCCCTGAGGATGGCCCCACCCTGGTCTCTGCTATTTTCCTGTCACTGGATGGTAAATACCCTTAATTGATCCAGGATGCTCTCCTGCCAGCTCTCTAAGCACACACAGCCAGGGAGCACTGTAAGCGGTTTCAGAACAAGCTCCAGTGAACATTCCAGGACAAATAAAGTCTTCAGCGAGAGGCAAAGGGCCTTGTTACTGCTCATAACAAGCCAGGACTTTCATATATGGTCCATGAACGTGTTCGTTAGGAGAACCTGCTGGAGCTGAGTGCACATAGGCACTTACTTCTGCTGTTTGAAATTCAACTCACATTTCATTAGCAAGAAAGTGCAGAAGACAGGAGATGAGAGTCCAGTTTGGAGATGACTTTCATGACCTGAGCAGCCTCCACTTTCCACAGAGGGCCTGGCTTGGGAGTCAGACATGGATGGACTCTGGGAACCTGTGCTCTTGATCCAAGATTCTCACTCCCCTTCCTCATCATCCTGCTCCCCCTCCCGTTCCCACACTCTCTTCCTAGCTCACTTCCTGGGAGAGCAGTATTAACACCAGAGTAGGTGCCCGCAGGACTGGCTGCCAAGCATCCTCCTTATAATCAGCGGTAACACCTGCTCCCAGAAGGAGGCTTGACTAGAGGCAGAAACCATCCAACCATTTAGGAAGATGAATGGACCAGGCCCTAGCTCCTCTGGTGGAACTGACACAGGGGAAACATCCACATCCTTGGGCTTATTGCTGGTGGGTTGTGGAGTAGCCAACATCCTGGCGACTCTTGGCTGTGATGACTGAACTCCTGGTCTCTGTAGATTGTCCCCTCCTCCCCACTCACACCCCACTGAGCCTGCTCTTTCCATCACTCTGTGCCTCTCTCACAGCCCCGGCCCCACATCACTTCTAGCAAAATGGCAGTGTCTTTGTTTTTGCGTCGTGGCTCCTAGAGAAGCAATTGTGGACTTGATTTAAACAACTGATACTAAGACCCAAATTTACAGTCGAACCATTCTCTGTCCTTCTCATAAAAACATTTCAATTGAAAAGCACAATTTCAGACTTGAGGTGAGGCAAACCACCCAGCTGAACATAAATGGAAATAACGAGAAACAAAGCATGCTAGTGTGCTGGGCAACAACAGAACATCTAAGTTCACTCTGGGACCAGAGGCAGAGTGCAGCCAGGCGGGCACATTGTATGATGTAAGCTGGAGCACTGGGGCTGTGATGGAGGGAGGGAGGGCTTCGCTCTCCAGGGGAATAAGGGCTTCGTTCTCCATGAGGGATGAGGGCTTGGTTCTCCATGGAGAGTGAGGACGTGGTTCTCCTGCGGGGAAGCAGCTTGCTGAGATTCAGTGACAATGACTCGAGCACAACATCTCTACTTCTCTACAGGTCATGGCCACACTCAGCTCTGGAGTTCCTTCGTGGAGGTCTGGCCTGGAGCTGCTCTGGACAGTTTTCAGGTTAATGTTCTCCTGGGTGGCAGGAGTCAACGACATGGAAATGTTTCATACAATTCCTAAGTTGCTTACTTATCAGTAGAGTATGAATGTGAATGTATGACAGGCCAGGACTGAAACATAACCTAAACCAACATCATGCGGAACAGAAGCAGATGGTGACGCCTGAGCATCACACACAGCGCTCAGGGTGACTGGGTTCTTCGTGCCCTGAGATTGTGTCGCTGCCAAGGGACCTGCCTAGGGAGGAATGAGGATGTGCAGAGTCCACGTAGGGTCTCACAGTCATGTAGAGCACTGTGATCATTACCCTCAGAACTAGGGAGTCATGTGCTTCTGAGCAAGGAAGCAGCACAGCCAGGTCTCTGTCGGGTGAGAAGTGGCAAGGGCAGACAGCGCGGCCGAGTGAGGCGCGGCAGCTACAAGAGGGACCTTTGACGGTGCAGTGAGCATGAGCAGCAACAATGAAGACCTGGGGGGGAAGGCTCTGGGCTTAAGACTCCGGGACACAGTGACGGACAACTGTGGGGTGGGGAACAGAGAAAGAAGAGCTTGCCAAGAATTGGAGCTCTTATTTGTCAAACCAATTATATGACGGGGAAGGAAATGTGGGAAGGACCAGGGCTAGAGGAGATCCTGAAATAACTTTTAGATGTGTTGAGTTTGAACATCTGTGCCAACTCAAGGAGTGATACCCATGCAAATGGGCTTGGAACAGAGACATCTGGCATGAGCTAGAAACTTACTATTTGATTATAGGCAGCGATTAAAATCATAGGCATGGGCAGGACTTCCTAGAGGGAGGACACAGATGGACAGAAGCCTTGAGGGTCTTTGAGACTCAATTACGGGGAATAGATAGGAGAATATAGATGAAGAATCTATAGGTGCAGAATGAGTGCTAGGTACCTAATCTCTACAAAGACACTTCTTCTCTAGTGGAGACAGCTGCTGGGAGGGCAGACCAGTAAACACTGAGGCTAAGTCATCAGCAAAGTGACCATCATGGTGATCAGAACAATGATGGCTTCCAAGGAGCGATGAGGGCCCAGGACCAATGTGCTACATGCAACTGGGGAATGAGTGGCGGGTGAGTAAGCAGGCAGAGTAGGGACCACGTGTCCATTTGAGGACACCTGACTGGGATCCTGTCTTGGTTTTCTGCTCTCACCATGGCCCAGACCTGCTGCCCAGAATCTGCTGATCCCCAGGAAGTCTCAATGGCCCAGATCAGGGCTCCCTGGTGGAGAACAGCTAGATGGAGGTGACAAGCACCTAATGACTAAGGTGTGTAAGCCATTTTGTCCTGCAGGTCCAACTCGACCTTCAGCTACTCCACTGAGCATATCCTGCAAGGGCCAAAGAGAGCCGAGGAGGGGACTGGACATGTCCCTGGTCTCATAGAAGTCAAGCCCAGAGAGACAGGAGGACATGCAGCAGGATGATGGTTCTGAGGCCCTGAGTGCTAGGGCAGTGGCCCAGCAGAAAGGGAGTGGACAGCATAGATTTAAAATGGGTCCCAAGTCTGGGCTTCAGCCACAGAGCCAGCTGTTCTCACTGAGGTTTTCCAAGATGGCAGGAGGAGACAGAGCTCGAAGGCAGCAGCATGAGAGATGGAGGACATTGTGGCAGCAGTGCATCTGTGAAAAGAGGCAACAGACTGAGGGGAGGGAGGGATGGATGCTCAGTCAGGCCGCCAGGCTGAGGGGTCAGTGAGACAGGGACGGCGCTCAGTGTCCCCGGGGGCTGCAGAGACCTCAGATCCAGTCCGTTCCCACCATGGCAGTGTGACTCCAGGCAAGGACTGGTGGTGTTGTAGGAGCCCGGGCTCCTTTGTCCTCGGGTGAGATGGTAAGGTGGCTGTCCTGTGGGAGAACAGAGATGACAAACATGGCACTAATAACACCCCAGGAAACGGATGGACTCACCCTGAGAAATGGGCCTCCTGACTTTGACCTTGGGCGTAAAGCCTTCCTCTGAACACTGGCTGTTTCAGCTCCTCTCTCTTGCTCTCAAGCTATAAGTGATGATGCATGGGTGCCCATGTCTGCCTGCTCACCTGCACTTTTTTATTTTATTTTATTTTACTTTATTTTATTTTTTTAATTATTAATTTTTATTGACACCTTCTATATTTACATACAAAAACATATGATATTTCCCTCCTCTTCCCCCATTCCACTTTAGAACACAAATCTCCATCATATCCCCTCCCTCTCTCCATTAGTCGTTCTTTTAATTTGATGTCATCATCTTTTTCTTCTATTTTGAGGGTCTTGAGATGGTATTGCTAGGCACTGCAAGGTCATGGATATAGAGGTCAATTTCTGTCTGGGCAGTTGCATTGTAAGGAGTCATACATACCCTTCCTTTGGCTCTTCCATTCTATCCGCCCCCTCTTCCTCAATGGTCCTTGAGCCTTGGAGGGTGTGACAGAGGTGTTTCAGTGCTGGGCACTCCTCTATCCCTTTTTCTCAGCACTATGTTGCCTTTTGTGTCATCCCAGTGGTCATCGCCATCTGAAAAGAGAAGCTTCTCTAACCAGAAGTGAGAGTAGCATTAATATGTGAACATGAACATTAAGTGTAGTGCCCCCAGGGCAGCTTGGTGGGAATAATATATACATTTAGTCAGACAAGAGCAGGCTTTATACTCCTAAGGCTCATGACCTTACCTACCATAGACTTTTGCTTAGGTTTTTCAGTACCTGGCATGTATTCCCTCCCGTAGAGAGGGCCTTCAGTCCAATTATGGAGCAGTTGGTTTCCCCAAGAGTAGACATGCCACTATTGCACCTGTTCAGTCATTGGGCCTGTATGGCCAAACTTGAATATTCAGCGTCCACTGTTTTCACCGCTGATGACTTCTGTCTCCCATACGCTGCATGCAGTGCAGCTTTTTCCAGTGTTCAGTTGGCTAGTCTACAGGGAGAAGGTTTTCTGCTCAGCACCAGCTTGCTTTCTCAGTGACCTTGCCTCTCAGGCAAGAGATGTCTTCAGCAATAGGGTCTTACTACCTGTTTCTCAAGGGAAACCAAGGGCTTTGGCAAAAGCCTTTAATGTTTTGGAGGCTTCCGGGACCTCCTTGGCCAACAACTCACTGGAAGGTATCCCATCCCAGGCACTGAAATGGCAGATCTAGAAGCTGTAGACTGTCACCCGCACTTTAAAAAAAATATTTTTATTTACTTGTAAGGAGAGAGGGAGGGAGAGAAAGAGAGAGAGAGAGAAAGAGAAAAGAAAGACAGGAAAGAAAGAAAGGGCACATTAGGGCCCCCTGCTGTTGCAAACGGACTCTAGATGCAAGCACCATTTCATGCATTTGGCTTTTACATGGGTCCTGGGGAATCCAGCCCAGGTCATCAGGCTTTGCAAGCCATCTTCACTGCAGAGCCATGTCTCTCCAGCCCTCTCCTATGACTTTTTGCTGATGTCTTACAAAATTGTCTCTGTGCTGTGACCTTTCACACCAGGACAACATCACATAACCTTTTCTTATCATTTCTTTTAATACACTTGATTTAATGCAGCTACCCAAGGAAACTGCATGGCTAATAGATTGGCAATGGAAGGAATTCTGAGATGAATATTCTCTGCTTAGAAGTGAAACACCTATCAATACTTGGCCCCAAATCTCAAACTCAGTCCTCAGGACTTATGCAATTTATGAAGGCTGTTATTATTTCATTTCGTATGAGTTCCAAGACTTGCAGCTTAATAACACATCACATAGCTTGTGCCACTCTGCATAACAGGCTGTGGCAGCCCTTGAACACATTCTGGAAGTTTAGTTGGTGTGACAAGAATGAATATGAAATTATTTGCAATAGATATACCAATAAAAAGAGAATCTTTCCATCGTGAGAGCACTCTCCCGTGTCCCTGCCTGTCACTCAGTGATGGGAGATAGTCCAGGCCGAACACTGGACTCGGCATCAGACTGCTCAAGTAAGTCTCCTCCAAGCAGCAGCGTGGGCAGACCTCTTGGCACCTCTGGGTGGGCCATTATGCATTTCTTGACTCTAGATGACCAGTAGAGATCAATGAGAGGGACCCGTGTTCACCCTGAAAGTGTCAGCTTTCCCCTGGCATCTGTTGGAGTGCTTCCCCTGGGGAAGCCGTGCCGTGTTGAATACCTGGCTGCACACTCTAAGGAGGACCAATTAGCCCCAGGGGAGGCCTTGTGGAGACAGAGCAAGCTCTGTGTGTTATTTTATTTTTCTTCAGCCATCGAGCCAGAGTACTTGGGTTTATGGAGTCTGTTAAAAAATGCTTCTGTCTTTGACTTAAACCTGCTAGTGTGGTGAACACTGCTGGTGCCTGGCAATGACAGGAGAGCAGAGCTTCTTGTCACTGTTGTAACGCTGATTTTGATCAGTCAGGCTTTTCTTCTAAAATAAAATAAAAATACAGAGAGCAGTGTTACTTTAGCCCAGGTATCCTTTCCTAAATCCCAAGTACTCTGAATGATAATGGCCTGGTTGGACCATCTGAGGCCGGCCACTGTAATTCACATGGCAAAAGCCCAGGTACTTGGTGTTCTCGGCTTATCCTTCCTTCTCTCACCATGTCATCTGTCATCTATCCTGTCGTCTCTCTGTCTCACATATAGCCCTGTCTACCTGTCCTCTATCTTCTGTTCTACCATCTTTCTCTCTCTGCCATCTACTCATCTACTCATCTATCTATCATCTATCTCTCCATCCATCCAAGTACTGCCTCTTCTCCTTTCTCTCCCCTCTTTCTCACTTCTCTTCTCTGCCTTCTCTCTGTGTGTGTCTCTTACTTTCTCTTTGCTGGGGCAAAATTCCTGACCAGAGCAACTTGTGGAAGGAAAAAGATTTAATTTGGCTTATAGTTCCAGAGGGTAGGGCCTATCATGGCTGGGAAGCCGTGTAAGGAGCAGGAAGCCTGGATCGCTTCATCATGTTGGCAGGGAGGGAGGAGAGAGGGGGGGTAAGTGGAGCTGGGCTATAACACTTTAAAGTGACCCACTTCCTTCAGCAAGGCCCCACCTCCTAATGGTTCCACAGCTTTCCAAAATAGTGTCACTTTGCTGGGGACCATGGGCATTGCATTTGAACCCCCATGCTTTGTCACTTCCCTCAGAATTTAGTTGGCGTACACCAGAGTCTCTGCTGAAGTGCATGGAGCTGGCTGGGTCTGCTGTACTGGGCTAGTGCATGTGGCTTTAATTCTTTCTCAAGTGGTTTTCTTGGGGTCAGGACACCCAAGAAGGGGCCAGGCCTGTGGGCTGTGACAGCTGACATAGCTGGACTTAAAGAATGCTCTCTCTCTGCAGGCCAGTCCTGAGGTAGACTGACAGAGATTCCTCAAAACAGTGTCTCAGGGTCGTCGGATGTTCACCAGGGTGGCTGGTTTCCTCAGAGGGAGCCCTCCCTGCCCTGGAGCATAGCCAAGGCTGTTAAGAGCAGCACAGACCCTCACACTCAGTGCAGAGCCACACAGACACACCCCAGACTTAGCAGAGTGCTATCAGCATTTTAGTTAAGTCAGAGCCTGAAAAACAGCCATCAAGAGCACATCCGCATCACAGGATGGAAGAGCTGCCTTCCACACTCACTGGCAGGAAGAGCCTGCTCCAGAAAAATCCCACTCCAGCCAGACCCTGCTCCAGAAAAATCCCACTCCAGCCAGACCCTGCTCCAGAAAAATCCCACTCCAGCCAGACCCTGCTCCAGAAAAATCCCACTCCAGCCAGACCCTGCTCCAGAAAAATCCCACTCCAGCCAGACCCTGCTCCAGAAAAATCCCACTCCAGCAAGAGCCTGCTCCAGAAAAACCATTCCAGCAAGAGCCTGCTCCAGAAAAATCCCACTCCAGCCAGACCCTGCTCCAGAAAAATCCCACTCCAGCAAGACCCTGCTCCAGAAAAATCCCACTCCAGCCAGACCCTGCTCCAGAAAAATCCCACTCCAGCAAGAGCCTGCTCCAGAAAAATCCCACTCCAGCAAGAGCCTGCTCCAGAAAAATCCCACTCCAGCAAGAGCCTGCTCCAGAAAAATCCCACTCCAGCCAGACCCTGCTCCAGAAAAATCCCACTCCAGCAAGACCCTGCTCTAGAAAGCCCCCACCCCACGACTACCACTTGAGAAAGACTATTCCACACGGCCACCTTTGCTTTTCTTCATCAGTCCTGAGAACCTTAGGTGGTCAGGGGTTTCTCCAGCTGTCCCTTGGCCATGAAGAACCTCAGGTTAAGTGCTGGTCTGGACATGGTCTCCCCTATGTTTATTTTTATCTAACTATAATTTCATTTGTAGCATCAGTGGTTAAAAAGGTACCTTGGGAATAGTCTCAGCATAAATAAACATGCTAATGATACAAAATATAACATTGCTAAGGAGAAGGAAGCAACTCACGTGGTCACCTGCTTGTTCCAGCCGCTGTTGTGCAGAGCTGATGTCACGGCCAGATGCATTGGCCTGCTGAGGCTTTCCTCAGGAACAGGAGGTGCCTGCATTTCCAACATCAGCTCCTGTCATGCCCACGGACCTCAGGGTGTCCCTTCTCTGTGTCTTCTCACCCCACACTCTTGAGGTGGCAGTCAGTGAATATTGCATGCAGGCATAGCATATACCACCTTCAAAATATGTCCAGTGGGAATATCTCCTGGGAACCTGCTTGAATCCCTCACCAATGGACTGGCCATGGCCCAGAGTGCATCCCATGGCTGTCATAAAGAAGGCAGCACAGGTGAGGCTACATGTCCCAATAGTCACATTCAATTCAAGTCTGTCATTCAACAGCCATCACTGGGCAGAGGTTTTCATACACTCCCCCAAATTTGCATCTCGCTGTTCTTAATTATGGATACCGTCACAAACTCACTTTAATACTATGAAGGTTGTTTCTCAAGCAAGAAACTATTCTGATCATGAGTCAGGATGCCTGGCGATGCGAGTGTCAGGACATTAGAGAGAAAGTGAGGATCGGATGCGTGGATGCTAGGGTCCTGAGTGAGCTTCCTGCAGTCCTTGTCCTCCCAGCAGAGTTGGGCTGCCAAAGCGGGTCTTGGGATGGCTGGAGAAGAAAGCCAGGAGGCTGTGCTCAACACAGACGGGACAGATATGGTAGCAGTGACACCTGAGAATGATGAAGGGGACCCTCTTGTGTGGCATGATATGGTGACCTCCATGAATCCTCACTGATCCTTAACCTACTCCCCTGTAAAAGACATGCCATCATAAAGCCAGATCCATATAAGCTCTTCCTTGCCACAGTGAGTCATGAATTAGAGAAAGAAGCCCAATGGCCCTTCAGCTTACCCCATAATGAATAGTTTTCCAACTCCTTAGGCATTCCATGGCCTGACCTGGGGGCTCCTCACATCTGCCCAGCATTGAGGGGTTACTCATTTCCCCTGAGCTCTGAACCACACATTGCATTCTGTCTTGAGCAGACTTACTGCCTCACTGAGAATCATGCTCCCATCACATGAACCCTGGGAATCACATCCAAACCATAACCTTGTCTAGTGCCGCAGAACCCACTGTGGTAAGACAGTGATTTAAAAGCAATGAGCACTTATTATCTCCCAGATGTGGGAGTCCCAGATTCGGAGCGTGGGTGAAGCTCCATGACTCTGGGATCATGTCTACTGCGAGGTTGTGCCAGGGTGCTCTCTGGACCATGGTCTCGTCTGAGGGCTTGGGTGTGGGAGTGCCTGTTTTTCTTCTCATTCCTTCAGGCTTTGAAGGATTTAGCATTCCACACAAGGAGTTCTGCCCCAGGGCCTCCTGTCAATAGAAAGCTTCCTTTCCTCCCTCCGCACCACATCTGTCACTGGGTCAGCAGGGGCTCCACCCCAGGCTTGGATTGACGTGTTGGTCACTATTCTCATAGGTCCAGGGGCCCCGATGTGTGCTCCTCAGGGCAACTTGGGGATGAAGACAGAAGCAGTCAAGGCATCTTAGTCTAGTCTCAGAAGAGCACATGGTCACTCTGCCTCACTGTGGGCCAAAGCAAGCCACCCGTTGGAGCCTAGATTTATGGTGGGAAAGTGTCTCATAGTGAGAGTGAATTCAAGATGACATGGCCAAGAATGTGGATGCAGGGAGAAGTGGCAGACCAAGGACATTCATTCACATTGTCCTTCCTCTTCTCTAGTCTGCAGGAAGCTGCGTTCCCCACGAGCTCTGCCTTCTTGCTTCTGGCTGGCTGAGTTCATGTGGAAGCACTGGGGAGGCTGGAGGGTGGCAGTGGGGAGAGCCCAGCACGCTCCCCTCACCCTGCTCTGCAGGCACTTCAGGGAATGATGCTATCTCCTTTGTGGCTCTCCGTTCTCTCACGTGATCCTGATGGGAGGTCCCCCAGAGGTGACCACCGGGAGCCCCTGGATGTGCTGTCTGCTGTAAGTGTCCCCTCCAGGCTTTGTTGTGTGGAGTGCCTCACTGTCCCCTCTGAGTCACTGATGCATGCATCCTGCTGCTGATTCTTCTCCTAGAAGGCCTAGCAGCCTCACAGGCAGATCCCAAGCAATCTAGGGTTCCACAGACACCCACCCCCTCCTTATCTCTGGGGGAAACAAAATGCATATATTCTCCTGATGTACAGTGGAGTTGCACCAAGATAAAGTAATTATAGTTGCCATGTGAATCTATCAGATGGTAAAAATGTGTTTAGTACGTGCAGGATCCTGAGGACCTCCCCTCAGCAGTGCACTGTCAAGCCCCCACTGTGCCCTGCAATGCTAAGACTGGTTCCCAGAGAGGAGCATGCTGCTATTATCAACCTGGAAAAAGACACAATTCCAAATGCAAAGTATGGTTTCTATATGCGTGTCAGTTCCTTTCTTGTTTCTGTGGACAAATACCTGGCCAGAAACAACTTAATGAAGGGAAGGGTTTGTGTGAGGCTTACAATTTCAAGGAGTTTTCATGGCAGTAAAGGCATGATGGCAGGAGCTGGAACAATACTGGAAACAGAGAGATCAGGACCTCAAGGTCCACATGTAGTGACCTACTTCCTCCAGCTTGGTCCTACCTCCTAAAGATTCTTCAAGTCCCCTCCAGCTCTACCAACCGAGGACCAAGTGTTCAAACGCGTGACCCTGTGAGGATCTCCCCACAAGTAAACCACAATAGCGTGTGTCACTTTCACACTATGACAAAGGTGGAAAATCCCAAGCCAAAGCTTCTAGATGTGCCTGAGGGACCGTCTGTAGACACGGATGCTTCTAGATCTGCATGAGGGACTGTCTGTAGGCACGGATGCTTCTAGATCTGCATGAAGGACTGTCTGTACATTTGTTGGCTATCTTTAAGTCTTGGTTAAACAACTCATAGTGCTTTGATGAAGCAAATTCCTTCAGTTTTTTCTTTCACTGAGCTGATGTCATGGGGTGTTGAATGTCAGGGCTCTGCCTGTGGTCCTGCTTTCTGCTCTCATCTTCTTGGATAGTGGGAACTACTGTCCTGTGGTCTAACCCCTGGGTGCATTAGAGAATCCCCTCATATCCTAGTCATGAAGAAGCTTCTAGTGGTCAGTGGGGCACCCCACTTCTGAAATCTAGCCATGTTCAGTAATATCCTTTCTCTTCGTTTACTGTGCCACCATAGAATTTTCAATATTTATGGGAAAAGAGCAAAAGTATCCTTTTGCTTGACTTTCCAAAGAGAATGAAGGCATGGCAGTGTTGCTGGAGTGGCTTGTGGAAGTTCCCTGCTGTAATAAAATTTAATTTAGAACAGTAAACCTGCTGCCTTTTTGTGACATATATATGGAGATCACATAATTACAAAACAAACAGCTTTTCTAGGAGGTCATGAAAGCCAGTGATTTAGCATGCACACTATTGAAGATGCGCAGTCCCCACTTGTTAAAATGTGGTGGCCCACACACATGACAGCAGCGTTGCATCCACCGTGCCTCTACTGCTCATCAGCCGAGCAGCCAGGAGCAGCGCCACCTTCATCCTTCTGACAGCTGAGAACGTCCATTGACAAGTTTCCACTGTGATCGACAGAAGCAATATCTTGAGATACAGGAGGGAGCAGCCATTTAAGTCTCTATAAAGGGTTCGTGCTTCAAAAGGTACGCAGTGCATATTTACCCAGCACCTGATCTATCTAGCAATTTTCATTAGGAGTCAAGTGGTGTTTTAGGTCCTTTCAAGATGTATTTCCTTTTCCTTCTTTTTTCCTATCTCTATTGTTTCATCCCTCCCAGTCTTTGACAGAAAACATGATGAAGTACCGTCCTACCCCTGGGAATGCAATCTCGCTTTATGAGGAAGTAGGAAGATGGTTCTGAGAGTGTCGGGACCAGACAACTCTGTTCCCTCTCTTTTCTGGTGGCCAGACATTCCCTTTGGATCTTGGTAAGAAAAGGATTCTATCCCAGTCGTATTCCTGCAGGTCACTATCACATCCACAACCACCTCTTGTCATTCCAAGGGCCCCACAGACCCCAAAGTTCACATATGGGGCACTGACCCATCAGCTCTCCCAAGCCTGCTCCTCTTAGTTCCGGTGCTGGGTCTGTCACCTGGTCACCTGGCTTCTGATTTCCTCTTGTGCCCCTATTTACCTTTTACTTAACACGAACACCGCAGAATTTCCCTGAGTGAAATGCATTTCTCTTCCTCCTCCAGCCCCTCTGCTCTGGTGCACACAGTCAGTTGCTCTGTGGGGCTACTGACTTCATTCCCTCGCTTGCTCATTTCATTCTTTCTTCTGAAATGGAATGCAGCATCAAGCTGTCAATCTGATGGCCTGGAGGAGCAGGGAACACTAGCATGAAAGCCTGGGTCTGAAGCTGTTTGCAGGTTGCCTCAGCTGCTAGGAACAATACCGTCTGCAACACTTCAGGTTTACTTTTCATTTCTGTGAGCATCACTTTCCTGCCTTCAGCTACCCAAGTGAGCGTTCTAGTCAGTCCACATAGACATCATCACTCCGTACAAGGGCCCGACATGTTTAAATTTTACTTTGGATTTATCGTATTTCGTTTTCTCTCTGACCTTCCATTCCCACATCCAACATCTCCCTGAAAGGGAGTGTTCTGAGGTGTTTAATATTTATCTTTAGGTTTATTCATATTCCTTAAGAGTTTTGTTTATTTCTGTTATGCTTTATTTTTATTTTTTTAAACACAATATAGCCCATGCTGGATCAAACACAAGATCGCCCCTGTTTCCATCTTCTTTATGATGAGATGACAAGCACTGCCCCCAGGCCTGGCTGACACACACTTTAAGTGAGTCTAAGTCTGTGCATGAATGTGTGCATTTAACTTCCTGAAACAACAGCGCTCTTTAGCCTGTGTCCTTTACTTCTCCCACCAGCACTTTAAGGAAGATCATGCTTCCTTCTGAGCATCTAGTTTATGCTTCTTTCTGTCCTTAAAAGAAAAGCTTTTGACTCCTGACTTTCCAAGTTTTTTTTATGCTAGAATCTCAGAGAGAGAGTCGTGATAAATTACCTTGTCCAGTGTGACCAGAAATAGACTTCTGTGTTATTATTTATTAGAGTAGATTATCCTTATTGACTTTTCTTTATCTTCCAACTTCCTTTCCTCCCTCCCTACTTTTCTTTCTTTCTTTCTTTCTTTCTTTCTTTCTTTCTTTCTTTCTTTCTTTCCCTTCCTTTCTCCCTCCCTCCCTCCCTCCTTCCCTCCCTCCTCCTTTCCCTCCTTTCTTTCTTTCTTTCTTTCTTTCTTTCTTTCTTTCTTTCTTTCTTTCTTTCTTTCTTTCTTTCTTATAGGGTCTCAATCTGTAGCCCAGGCTATCCCTGAAATTACTCTGTAACCCAGGCTGACATCGGCTCCCAGGATGATCCTCCTGGATCAGCCTCCCGAAGGCTGGTATTACAGGTGTCAGCCACCACACCTGGATTTTTCTTTTGTTTTCTCTTCTCTTTTCATCTTGTCTCTTCTCTTCTCTTCTCTTCTTTTCTTTTCTTCCCCCGAGTTTACTTAGCTGTGTTAGAAGCTTGATTTTTTTCACATAAATTCCACATCACTGGCTGAATTCCTAAAATACAACTGCAGATTCCCCTCAGTGCTGTCATGGTCTTTTGCAGTCTTTCTCGCCAATTTCATGTCTTGTGAATGTGTCGGTGACTATGTCAGGGACTCCCTGTGCTATTATTTTCAACAATACAACTTTTTTTTTTTTTTTTTTTTGGAGAGAGACACAGAGAGAGACAGAGAGAGAGGGAGAGGAAGACAGAGATGGGCACGCCAGCAGTCTCTCAGCTGCTGTGAACGAAATCCAGATGTGTGCGCCCCCTTGTGGTCAAGTGTGGCATTGCGCCCTTGCATCACTTTGCATCTGGCTAAATGTGGGACCTGGAGATTGGAACCACTGGAGATTGGAACCAGCATTCTTAGGCTTAGGAGGCAGGCACCTTAACCGCTAAGCCATTTCTCCAGCCTGAAAAACAACTTTTAAAAAAAATATTTTAATTATTTTATTTATTTTTGGAGAGAGACAAAGAGAGAGACAGAGAGAGAGGGAGAGGAAGACAGATAGAGATGGGCGTGCCAGCAGTCTCTCAGCTGCTGTGAACGAAATCCAGATGTGTGCCCCCTTGTGGTCAAGTGCAGAATTGCGCCCTTGCATCACTTTGCATCTGGCTAAACTTGGGACCTGGAGATTGGAACCGCTGGAGATTGGAACCAGCGTTCTTAGGCTTAGGAGGCAGGCGCCTTACCCGCTAAGCCATCTCTCCAGCCCCAAACAACTATTTTTAACTATGGATGATGCAAGCTTCCCAATGTATTTGAAGCTAGAAGGAAAAGCATGTTGGACCCCATGTACTTGAAGGGTAATTACAAAGTGGCTGGTCCACTCAGCTGCAATCCCAACCCATCCACACTTGACTCTGGAGCAGGTCACGGCTCTACCTGCCTTTATCCAGAAGCACTTCCCTGAGGAGCCGCGGCTCTTGCTCACTGCTGGGCTTCAGGTTCAAGGTTTCCTTCTGCCTTGTACTGAATGGTGCTCTCCCCATTCTTCTGTTGGTATGTTTGATTCTTTTCCTGGATTCTAGAATCAGACACAGACCTTAACTCTCAATGACGCTGTTTCCTGGTAAACAGTAGCATTTACAGTGGTTAGCTCCTGGCCAGTCAGGTCTCACGCACAAGCGCAGACCACCTCTGGCAACCGTGCACTGCCCCTGATGGTGGAATCTTCTCACTAGCCTTCTCCAGAAACTAATCACTTCCTTGTCAACTGGGTGGTTCGATCTTAAATCATGTTGTGCTTATTACTAAAAATGCCATACTGGCTTCCATTGGGCTCATATTTTAAAAAGCATTTTCTATATTTGCTCGAGCCTATATCCCCTTTTGTTTTAAATTTGCTTTTTATGGCTCTTTTTTCTTAATCTGGAGTCTGCCTTCTGATGGAGAAATTTAACATACTTACAGCTAATGTGACTTTTTATGCCTTATTTCTCCCACCGTGTTTCATGGGTTTTATTTATCATATTTCTCCTCTCCTTTGTTACTTCCCATTGGATAGCTTGAATTTTCTTGTGCTGATTTAAAAATTATTTTATTTCTATATATCTACTCCAAATTATTAAGATTAAGGTTTTCTTTCCAGGTTTGTCATCCCAACTACTTAGGAGGCTGACACAGAAGGATCACAAGTTCAAGGTCTACCTGGGCTACAGAGTGAGATCAAGGGAAATCTGGCAACTTGGTCTCAAAATAAAACAATTTCCTACTATGTCTGAGGCCCTGGGTTCAATCCTCAGTATTGGAAAAGAAAAAGATCTTTTTGCTTGTTTGTTTGTTTTATTAGCTATGGACATATTTAGTATGTAAACAACACATGATGGTTCCATCCTTTCCTTCCTCCTTGCCCCTTTTCTGATGAGGCCTTCCTCAGCAGGTCAACCCCATGGGGATTGTGAGTCATGCATTATCGGGGCAGCAGTCAGTGATGGGGGGGGCAATGCCTCTGTGCAAAATGTCCCAATTTGTGGTTCTATCAACCTCCCCCCTACCACTTCCACAAAATTCCCTGAGCCATGCTGGGAGCATTTTAAGTCTACTTCAGTGATGGACTCTTAGGAGCCTCTGGATCTCTGGTTTGGTAGGTGTTGAGTGTCCTCAGGGTCTATGTCTCCTTCACCCTTGTGCTGATATCAGGTTCACTGAGAAAGCAGCTCTCTTGCTCATTTCCCCAGTTCCTCTGTGGTTTCACCTGGGCCAGGGTGGAGTGTGCTGGGTCGTTTATCTCCTCAGGTCCAGCTCCTGTCTGACAAGGAGAAGCAGATTCTCCAACAGAGAGTGAAGTCAGCACCTGTTAAATGGGATAACCATTATTGATGAAGAGATAATTTAAAGGATATAGACCCTCTTATAGCCCAAGATTAGTGGGAGTTTGACAATGGAAAGCAGAATCGTTATCTGGATACGATTCTGACTTGTTTCCCAGTTCCAGATATGGTTTCCTTTCCATTGAGCAGATCTGTTAGCCAATCCAAGAGCAGTTGGTTACTCACCATGGCTGTGTGCCACTATTTCACTTGTGTGAGAATCATGCCAGGTTGTTTGCTTCTGGGTCGCTTAGATTTTGAGTTGCTTGGACAGATGATGGCCACTTTCCCCCGGTCACTCATGTAATGCCTTCTGGCACTAGATGGGCTAATTGTCTGGAGACTGGTTCTCTTCTGGATTCCAACCAGCTCTCTCCATGGTCCGTGTCAACAAAGTATTGGTGTCTTCAGCAGTAGGGTTTACCATTAACCTCCGGTGGGTCATCAAGTGCCCTGACAGAAGTCTTGTTTGTGTTGTGAGATCTAGTAGGTCTCTCTGACCAACAGCTCACTGTGGATGTAAACCACATCCTGGTACAGGGAATGACAGGCCAGCACCAAGGGAAAAGAAAAAAATAAAAAGACAGAGAAGAAAGAGAAACAGGAGAAATTTAAAGTTAGGCTTTGTCTCAATCTCTCCAGGGCCCTTCGATTCAGGTGTTCCCTCTAAGGTCCTCTTGAGGTTTCCACCTTTTAATCTGACTTCCAGGATGGCAACAGTTGAATTTGGGTTCAGTTTTGTGTACGCCCCATATCCTTCCCTTTCCCCTAAGCACTACCCTCCCTATTGTCCAAACCTCAGGTATGTCAGCAACTTGGGCTGATCCAGGTTAGGAACTGCAGATGAGTGAGACCATGTAACTGTTGTCTTTCTGTGATTTTGTGAGTTCACTTAGAATAATCTGTTCCAAGTTTGACCATTTCTCTACAAAGTTAATTTGTCATTTTTAGTTACTGCTGAGTAGAATTCCATCGTGTAGATATACCACATCTTGATTATCCATTCATCCAATGATGGGAACCTAGGTTAATTCTAGTCCTTATCTGTTATGAATTAAGCAGCTATAAACATGGTTGAACAAATATCTCTGAACTGACATGTGGAACTTTTTAAAAGTAAATGCCTAGTAAGGGAATAACAAGATCTGTTGTTAACTCTATATTCATCTTTTCAGGGGTCTCCATATTGCTTTCCATAGTGGTTGTACCAGCTTAGATTCCCACTGACAGCGAATGAGTGTTCCTATTTCTCCACATCCTCACCAACATTTATTTTCATTTGATGTTTTAATGTTTGCTATCCTTACTGGGGTAAGGTGGAATCTCAGAGTTGTTTTAATTTTCATTTCCCTAATGGTTAGGGGTGTTGAACATTTTCTTATGTGTGTGTTAGCCATTTGTAATTCTTCCTCTGAGAACTCCCTATTTAGTTCTCTGCCCCACTTTTTGAGTGGGTTGTTTGATATTTTTATTGTTTAGTTTTTTTTTTTATTTTTAGTCCTTTGTAGATTCTAGATTTTAGGCTTCTGTCAGTGGTATAGCTGACAAAGACCTTTTTAAGTTTATTTTGAGTTTGGATGTAGCAGAACAAGTCGTGCGTACTTCCTACTTATATGGTTTAAATGTCTGCGTCCTGTAGTCAAAGTTCCTATCCATCCTCACTCCCACAGCTATTGAATGGAGAGCTGGGCCTTAGAAGGGAGTAGGCCTTCAGAGCTCTTCCCAGGGGACATACTAGACCGATTCAGTTTTTTTTAAGTTTTTATTTATTTATTTATTTATTTATTTATTTATTTATTTATTAGAGAGAGAGAGAGAGAGAGAGAGAGAGAGAGAGAATGGGTGTGCCAGAACCTCTAGCTATTTCAAATGAATTCCAGATGCATGCGCCACTGTAGCAGACAGCTTCAGGTTCGCTGAGATGAACTTCCAGACCAGGCAGTTATGGAGGAAGGGATATTTATTGGAGCTTACAGGTTCAGGGGAAGTTCATAATGGCAGGAGAAGCTGGCCTGCTTAACCACACAGCACACTTCAGGAACTCCAGCTAGGCACACTTTGCATATCTTTAGATTGAAATCCTAAACCCACCACCACACCTTAAGATCCACCCAGTAACTCTACCTCCAGCCAAGTGGCTACAGACACAAACTATAAACTAATAAAACACTGAATATACTGGGGGCCTTCTATTCAAAGTACCACATTCCTCCCCTGGCCCCCAATAGATTTATAACTATCACACATTGTAAATTGTATTCAGTTCAGTTTCAAAGGTCCCCACAGTCTTGACCAACTTAACATAGTGAGTCCTATAAAATCAAACAAGCTAAATACTTTCAATATGTAAAGGCACAGAGTAAACATTTTTAACTGGTAAAAGGCATAGCAAGGAGAGACTAGAACAATGCAAACTCAGCCATCATCAATAATCATCAAACTTCTGCAGTTCAAGTTCAATATAACCAGAGACTGACAGTCTCCAGGTTTTCCAATTCCACTCCTCCAGCTGGGAAGAGTAGCCAGGGAAAACTTCCATCCCAGGCCAATACTGCACTCCATGGTAGTCCTTGCACAGTCCTGGTATATTCAAAACATCTTCAGGTCTCCATGCAAACCACGGTCCATTTTCCAAAGGCTCTTTCCACCTATCAGGGAATCACTCCCTTCCTCAACCACATTTCAGCAGCAGCTCCTGGAACCATGTGCAATTCATGACCACTCCATGCATTTTTCATGCTTCCAAACTAATACCAGGTATGCAGGACACAGCCATATTCTTAATCCAGGGATTAAATAAATCATAGCCTTGAAAAGCAGGTTCCTTCTCCAGTCAACTCTTTCCAAAAGAGTTTGCATTTCTAACAGTCTTTCCTCAGTCATCCTCTCCATTGTTTTAATGTAAAGCAGTCCAGCCACCTTCCTTCCACCTTCCTTAAGATTGCTAATGTGTTTGACAATAGCAGCTCCAGTAACCTTAAACCAGTCTCAGTGCCTCTAATTTTAACTTGCTTGAGGTTTTCCAACTTAAAATCTTAAATCTCTCAGTCCAATATCTTTAGCCAAGCACATCAGTCCATTACAAATTTAACCTTGATCAAACTCTCTGGGCCTGGGTAGCAGAATGCAGCCATCCCTTATGCCAGTAGCCCAGTACCAACAAAGTCCTCTGCAGTCTTTCCTTCCCCTTAGAAAGCTCATAAGCTAAGCCTTGAAGTTAAATACTGTCTGTATTTAGCATTCTCAAACTCTCATCAGAATAGTTCATAAAACTTGGCTTACCCCTCCAGAAGGCATCTTCAGTTGCAAGCACCAAGTTCATGCCTGTTCATCCAAAACAAAGGTTCCAAAAGACAAACATTCACATGATCAGGTTCATCTCACCCCACTCTCTGTACCACTTTGTAGCAGACAGCTTCAGGTTCACTGAGATGAACTTCCAGACCAGGCAGTTATGGAGGAAAGGATATTTATTGGAGCTTACAGGTTCAGGGGAAGTTCCATAATGGCAGGAGAAGTTGGCCTGCTCTTATAGGACCAGGCAAGAGAGAGAAGAGACAGAGAGAGAGAGAGAATGGATGTGCCAGAACCTCTAGCTACTTCAAATGAATTTCAGATGCATGCCCCACCTTGTGCATCTGGCTTCTGTGGGACCTAGAGAATCAAACAGGGATCCTTAGGCTTCACAGGCAAACACCTTAACTGCTAAGCCATCACTCCAGGCCCTAGACTGATTCTTGTGTAGGGGTTTGAGGGTGTGAGTCTACATTCCATGCCTTTAGCCTCCACCTCCTCTGCTATGTGAGACACAGACTCAAGGCACCATCTTGGAAGCAGAGGTCAGGGTAATACCGGACTCTCAGTCTGCTGCCTTCAAGATCCTGGATTTTCTGGCTCCAACAATAGGAGGAGAGAGGAGGAAAATTGCTTTTCTTTCCTTGTTAAATCTTTATGTGGCACGCATGTGCGTGCGTGCGTGTGTGTGTGTGTGTGTGTGTGTGTGTGCGTGTATGTGACAACACATGTGTGGAGGTCACAGGACAGTATCTGGTGTCACCCCACTTTCTCCTCTGTTTGAGGCAGGATCTTTTGATGTTTGCTGCTCAGATATCAGGTTAGCTGGCCTGCAAGCTTTGGGGTTCTCTTGTCTCCCCCCGCCCATCTCACTGCGAGCATGCTGGGAACACAGATGTGCACTGCTGTTGGTTCTGAGGATCCGAATGGTCAGCAAGCATTTTTACCGACTGAACAATCTCCCAGTCCTTGATTCTCCTTTTAATGGAAAGTAACAGGTGTTTGATTATGGCAGCAGAAATGGACTAAGGTCCCACTTCACTAGCATATATTTGGATATGCTTTCCATAACCCTCCTGGGGAGTTCTGTAATAACCGTAGATGATGTCACAGCAAGCTGTTTCCATTGTGTGCACCTGGCATCATGAGAGCCTCAAGGGAGTCACTTGCTGCTATGTACATTGGTGACATCTTCATCTTCAATCCACAAAAAAACAGGCTTTGGCACAGCTGAGCTGAAGCAGGCTTGTACCAGTTTAGGAGAATCAATTCTATGATCCTTTCTCAGCTCTATACCCAGGCATGCCTGGTTGGTAGGTTGAACTTGTCCATGCTTTAAAAAACAACAATTATATATAAGGCTGGAGAGATGGTTTAGCAGTTAAGGTGCTTCTCTGCAAAGTCAAAGGTCTCAGGTATGATTCCCCAGGACCCATGTAAGCCAGATGCACAAGACATATGTGTCTGGAGTTTCTTTGCAGTGGCTGGAGGCCCTGGCATGCCTGTTCTCTCTCTCTCTCTCTCTCTCTCTCTATTCTCCTTGTGTCATTCTCTCACTCAAATAAATAAATAAAAGTAAAATAGTAAAAAAAAAAAAAAAACTCTCTCTATATATATTTGAAAGGCACCACAAATACACATGTATTTTCCCCAAGGAGTACTTTTTCAAATACACCATCAGCATACTTCTGATGCTCCTTGCATATTATGACCTGAACAAAGCCTGAAACCCTTTCTCAAGATGCCCATGGTTGAGTTCTCCTATTAGATATTAAGAAGCTCTTCTCTGAAGGACCAGGGGCACAGCGTCAGGCTGTGCTGGGGGCACATCAGTGGGAGAAAGCCATAGGAAACACATGGCCATGGGCTTTCAGAGCCTCGGGACAGGACCCCTACCTTCACACTGACACTTAGCTAGGACAGAAGGAAAAGATGTGAATGGTGTCTGTAAGCATGCCTCTACAGCTTCTCCTTGGGTACCTGAGGAGAGACTGCAAGTGAAGCAGGTACGGGTTCCCCACGTGGGTCACGGGAGAAGTAGGGAATGTGACGTCCTTGCTTCTCACACTTTCATGGAAGCTGGCAATGACTCACATCTCATCTTTTTCTTCAAATGTGTGTTGGGTTGAGCGAGTCAAGCATACTGCTGTCCATGTCAAGTTCTTCATGAGCTGGGAAGATGACTCAGTTAGTGAAGAACTTGCCAGAAGCACGAGGTCCTGAGTTTGGATCCCTAGTGCCCACAGAGAAGCTGGACATGGTGGTGCACACCTGTAATTCCAGAGCTGGGGAAGCGGAGGTGGGAGAATGCCAGGGGCTCCTTGGCTAGCTAGTCTAGCAGAATCTGTAAGCTCTAGCTTCAGTGAGAGAGCCCATTTCAATAAATAAGTTAAAGGGAGCTGGTGATTCCACTTAGAGACCACGGATGCTTGCTCAACAAGCCTGTTGACTGGATTTCAGGTCCCTAGCACCCATGCAACGTGGATTCCAAAGTGGGGCATGTGCATCTGTAATCCCAACCCCTATGACCATGGGCAGAGAAGTTAGGAGAAACCTGAAGCTCTTGGTGGCAGCCAGTCTGGTCTTTCCAGTGGCCAAAACAAGAGAGGCTGTGTGTCAAACAAGGTGGAAGGAGAGAACTGGTACCCCGAGGTGCCCTTTTATCTCTGCATGCATGCCAGGGCACACATACACACAGCAACACACACACACACACACACAAATACGTGCACACAAAGAAAATTTAAAAAATAAAAATAAGATGGAGAGCAATTGGAGATGGCACTGATGTCACCTCTGACCCCCACAAGCATGTGCACCGTGTGCATGCACACTCACCAACATGTATGTGCACACACATGTGAACAGGGATACATCCACTCACACACATACCAGATAAAAATCTTAATTCTACCTTTTATGCTTTCAGCAAGTGTCAACTACAGATCAGTTAAAGGTGCATTAGAAGCAAAATGGAAGTGAATCTTTGGGGAAAGGTAAAGTGTGTTCATCCAAAACAGCCACAACTCTGTGCAGAGTTATTCAGGAAAGAGAAGGACTTAACTGGGGTTATAAATACCTACCCTGCCCCAGAATTATTTGGGTCTCAGAAAATTTTGGGTTCATTATGTTGAACATAAAACCATGTTTTCTTGATGTCTCACACTTCAGAGGGTGATTTTTTTTTTTTTTTTTGGGGTAGGGCATGTTGGACATACTGATGCTAAGAGAAGAACTTTTAGTCTTTGAAACCTCAGTGTTTTCTTGGTATCGTTAAGGGCAGAAATAAAAACTCATTCGACTGAGTGATTCCACGTAGCCAGAAAGCCAAACGTCACATGTTCTCTCTCATATGTGGATCCTAGCTACAAATGTATAGACTTGTGTGTGAACTGGAACCAAAAATCGGTACCAGAAGCCAGTAAGCTGGTAAAAGGCTATAAGAGAGAGAGGAAAGGGAAGGACTTAAGTGTATGGTATTGCACATATGTAAGTAGAAGAACAGATTACAGGGAGGGGAATGGCCTAAGCGAGGCCATGGGAAGAGAATACATAAAAGAAGGGCAGGGGGAGGGTCAATCTAAATTCAAGATAGTGTGAATAAGACTTATGTAAACCTACTTTTTTGAATAATGGCACATCTAGAAGTTGTAGGCTGTTACTAGAAAATTTTCAGTGCCTGGGATGGGATACCTTCCAGTGAGTTGTTGGCCAAGGAGGTCCCGGAAGCCTCCAAAACATTAAAGGCTTTTGCCAAAGCCCTTGGTTTCCCTTGAGAAACAGATGGTAAGACCCTATTGCTGAAGACATCTCTTGCCTGAGAGGCAAGGTCACTGAAAAAGCAAGCTGGTGCTGAGCAGAAAACCTTCTCCCTGTAGACCAGCCAACTGAAAGCTGGAAAAAGCTTCACTGCATGCAGCCGTATGGGAGACAGAAGTCATCAGCAGTGAAAACAGTTGACACTGAATATTCAAGTTTGGCCATACAGACCCAATGACTGAACGGGTGCAATAGTGGCATGTCTACTCCATAATTGGATTGAAGGCCCTCTCTATGGGAGGGAATACATACCTGGTACTGAAAAACCTAAGCAAAAGTCTATGGCAGGTGAGGTCATGAGCCTTAGGAGTATAAAGCCTGCTCTTGTCTGACTAAATGTATATATTATTCCCACCAAGCTGCCTTGAAAGCACTACACTTAATGTTCGTATTCACATTTTAACGCTACTCTCACTTCTGGTTAGAGAAGCTTCTCTTTTCACATGGCGATAACCACTGGGATCACCCAAAAGGCAACATAGTGCTGAGAAGAAGGAATAGAGGAGTTCCCAGCACTGAAACACCTCTGTCACACCCTCAAAGGCTCAGGGACCATTGCAGAAGAAGGGGCAGATAGAATGGAAGAGCCAAAGGAAGGGTATGACTTCTTACAATGCAACTGGCCAGATAGAAATTGGCCTCGATATCCATGACCTTGCAGTGCCTAGCAAGACCTCCACAAGACCCTCATAATAGAAGAAAAAGATGATGACATCAAATTAAAAGAGAGACTAATGGAGAGAGGGAGGGGATATGATGGAGATTGCAGTTCTAAAGGGGAGTTGGGGAGGGGAGGGAAATATCAGGTGGTTTTTGTATGTAAGTATAGAAGTTGTCAATAAAAATAATAATAATAAAAAGAGATAACAGGAGGTGAAATTGACAGCTTCCCACACATTATTAATATTTTTTATTATTAGTTATGTAGCTAGTGTGTATACAGTCATACTGGTACCATCATTAGCCTCCTCCCTGTCCTCCCCCCTCTGAAGGGACCCTCCTCGTTGGGGAATGTGGGTCGTGCATTGTGGGGGTAGCCATCAGTTATGGTGAAGACACAATGACTCTGTGCATAATGTCCCAACTTGTGGCTCTAACAATATTTCTGCCCCATCTTCCACGAATTTCCCTGAGCCATGTTGGGTTTGTTTTACGTCTACTTCAGTGATGAGGTCTTAGGAACCTCTGTGTTTCTGGACATCTGGTTTAGTAGGAGCTGAGTGTTCTCTGTGTCTATCTCCTTCACTCTTGTGCTGGTACCAGCTTCACCAAGAAAGCAGCACTCTTGCTCATTTCCCCCATTGCTCTATGGTTTCAGCTGGGCCCGGGTGAGGTGCAATGGGCTGATTCTCTCCTCAGGTTCTACATCCATCTGAAAAAGAGAGACAAATTCTCCAATGGAGAGAGAAGTCAGCACCAGATAAATGGGATAATCATCATTATTTTAGAGAGGATTTTATAGGCGTAAGCCCTTTTGTAGACCATGATTAGTGGAAACTTGATATTGGAGAGCAGGCTCACTTTTTGGATATGGTTCTGACTTGTTTCCCAGTTCCAGGTATGGGTTCCATTCTACTTGGCAGATCTGTTAGCCAAATCACTAGCAGTTGGTTACCCACCATGGCTATATGCCACTATTGCCCCTGTGTGAGAATCACGTCAGGTTGTTTGCTGCTGAGAAGCTTAGATCATGTGTTGCTTGGACAGTTGTTGGTCATTTCCCCCAAGTAGCTCATGCAGCACCTCCTGGCACTAGACAAGCTAACTGTCTGGGGACTGTCTCTTCCAGATTCCAGCCAGGCCATTCCATGTTCTGTCCCAACAGCATATGGTGTCTTTGGCAGTCGGATCTTACCATTAACCTTTGGTGGGTAATAAAGTACTCTGATAGAAATTTGTCTTCTTTTGGGAAACCTTGTAGGTCTCTCTGATCAACAGATCATTGTTGATGTTAACTGCATGATGGTATTGGGAGTTACAGGTCAGTGCCAAGGGCAAAGAAGGAAGAAAATGATATGTAATATAAAAGAGATATGAGAGAAGAGGGAGATAGAGAGAGAGGTATGAGAAGATTAAGGTTAGTCATACCCTCTCCAGGGCTCTGTGAATCAGGTGTTCCCTCTAAGGACCTGATGAAGGTTCAAACTTTTAGTCTGTCTTTCAGGACATAGGATTTTATGGTACCATTTCCATTTGGGTCCAGTTTTTTTGTTTTGTTTTGTTTTGTTTTGTTTTGTTTTGTTTTGTTTGTCTCACTCTAGCCCAGGCTGACCTGGAATTCACTAGGTAGTATCTGTGTGGCCTTGAACTCATGGCTATCTTCCTACCTCTGCCTCCCGAGTTATGGGTTTAAAGGCATTTGCCACCATGCCTGGAAGGGTCCAGTTTTTTGTGTCCCCCCCCCCATCCTTCCCCTCCTCTCCCATCTCACCCTCCCTATTGTACTGTCCTTGAGATGCTTATTAGGTGTGTCAGCATCTTGGGAAGATTCAGGTTAGGAGCCACAGATGAGTGAGACCATGCGACGAATATCTTTCTGTGATCGGGTGAGTTTGCTGATCTGTTCCAAATTCAACCATTTTTCTTCAAATTTCATTGTGTCATTTTTCCTTACTGCTGTGTAGAATTCTATCATGTAGATATACCACATCTTTGTTATCCATTCATCTAATGATGGACAGCTGGGTTGATTCCAGTTCTTAGCTATTATGAATTGAGCTGCTGTAATCACAGTTGAGAAAATCTCTCTGAACTGAGGCATGGAGCTTTTAGGTTAAATGCCTAGTCAGGGAATAACAGGCCTGTTGGTAACTCTATGGTCAACCTTTTTAGGGGTCTCCATATCGCTTCCCATAGTGGTTGTATCATCTTACATTCCTACCAACAGTGAATGAGGGTTCCTATTGCTCCACAACCTCACCAGCATTTGTTTTCATTAGATTTTTTAATGTTAGCCATCCTTACTGGGGTAAGGTGGAATCTCATAGTTGTTTTAATTTGCATTTCACTAATGATTAGAGATGTTGAACATTTTCTTAAGTGTGTGTTTGCCATTTGTATTTCTTCCTCTGGGAACTCCCTGTACAGTTCTCTGTCCCATTTTGTTAGTGGGTTGTTTGACTTTTTATTGTTTTGGTTTTTGAGTTCTTTGTAAATTCTAGAAATTAGGCCTCTGTCAGTTGTATAGCCAGCATTTTTTTTCTTCCATTCTGTGGGTAATCTATTGGCTCTGCTTATTGTGTGTTTGTGAAAAAACTTTTCAGCTTCATGAGATCCCAATGGTTGAGTGATTGTTTAATTTCCTGAGCTACTGGGGTTTTGTTCAGGAAGTCTTTTCCCACTCCTATATCATGGGAAGTTCCTCCTACTTTTTCTTCCAGTAGTAGCAGAGTTTCCAGTATTATATTGAGGTTTTTGATCCATTTGGATTTCATTTTTGTGCATGGTGAGATGTGTGGATTGAGTTTCATTTTCCTGCATATGGTTATCCAGTTTGTCCAGCACTACTTATTGAAGATGCTCTCTTTTTTCCAGTCTACATTGTTAGGGCCTTTGTCAAATATCAAGTAGCTGTAGTTACTTGACCCAAAGTCCAGGTCCTCGGTTCTGTTCCATTGGCCTATAATCCTGTTTTTATGCCAGTACCATGTTGTTTGTATTACTATGGCTTTGTAGTATAGCTTTAGATCAGGTATGGTGATGCCTCCAGAGGTGTTTCTTTTGCTGAGGATATGCTTTGATATCCGAGGCCTTCTGCCATTCCATATGAATTTTGAGATCATTTTTTTTATCTCTGTGAAGAAAAATGTTGGGATTTTTATTGGTATTGCATTAAGTCTGTATAATGCTTTTGGTAAGATTGCCATTTTCACAATGTTAATTCTGCCTATCCAGGATCATGGGAGATCTTTCCATTTTTTCAAGTCCTCCTCAATTTCTTTCTTGAGTTTTTTATGTTTTCATTGTAAAGGTCTTTCACATCCTTGGTTAATATTATTCCAATAATATTATTATTTTTTGATGCTATTGAAAATGGGACAATGTTGCTTATTTCTTTCTCTGTATCTTTGCTTTTTGCATAGCAACAAAGAAAATAAAATACCTTGGAATAACATTAACTAAGGAAGTGAAAGACCTAAACAATGAAAACATAAAAACACTCAAGAAAGAAATTGAGGAGGTCCTACAAAAATGGAAAGACCTCCATGATCCTGGATAGGTAGAATTAACATCGTGAAAATGGCAATCTTACCCAAAGCACTATATAGATTCAATGCAATGCTGGTAAAAATCCCAACTTCTTTCTTCACCGAGATAGAAAAAACTATCTCAAAATTCATATGGAAAGCCGGGCGTGGTGGTGCACGCCTTTAATCCCACCACTTGGGAGGCAGAGGTAGGAGGATTGCCGAGAGTTAGAGGCCACCCTGAGACTACATAGTGAATTCCAGGTCAGCCTGGGCCAGAGAGAGACTCTACCTCGAAAAACCAAAAAAAAAAAAAAAATTCATATGGAAAGGCAAAAGGCCTCGGATATCCAAACATATCCTCAGCAAAAGAAGCACATCTGGAGGCATCACCATACCTGATCTGAAGCTACACTACAAAGCCATTGTACTAAAAGCAACATGGTACTGACATAAAAACAGGAATATAGACCAATGGATCAGAATAGAAGACCCGGACTTTGGGTCAAGTAACTACAGATACTTGATATTTGACAAAGACCCTAACAATTGAGACTGGAAAAAAAGACAGCATCTTCAACAAATGGTGCTGGACAAACTGGACAACCATATGTAGGAAAATTAAACTCGATCCACACATCTCACCATGCACAAAAATCAAGTCCAGATGGATCAAAGACCTTAATATAAAACCAGAAACTCTGCTACTATTGGAAGAAAAAAATAGGAGGAAGCTTCCATGAAATAGGAGTGGGGAAAGACTTCCTGAACTGATTTTTGTTCATTGACTTTGTATCCTGCTACTTTACTGAAGGAGTTAATCACTTTTAAGAGTTTTAAGATGGAGGTTCTCGGATCACTTATGTATAGAATCATGTCATCTGCAAATAGGGCTAATTTAACCTTTTCCTTTCCAATTTGTATCCCTTTTATTTCTTTCTCCCGTCTTATTGCTTGAGTTAGTACTTCTAGTACTATGTTGAAGAGCAGAGGTGAGGGTGGACACTCCTGCCTTGTTCCTGATCTCAATGGGAATTCCTTCAGTCTCTCCCCATTAAGTATTATTTGGGCTTTAGGATCTTTATATGTAGCTTTTATTATGTTGAGGTATAGACCATCCATGCCTAGTCTCTCCAATGTTTTGATTATGAAATGATGTTGTATTTTGTCAAAGACCTTTTCTGCATCTATTGAAATGATCATGTGGTTTTTGTGTTTAAGCTTGTTTATGTGGTGTATTACATTGACAGGTTTCCTCATGTTGAACCATCCCTGCGTTCCTGGATGAAGCCTACTTGATCTAGGTGGATAATGCTTTTGATGTGCTGTTGAATTTGGTTTGCAAGGATTTTGTTCAGGATCTTTGCATATAAGTTCATCAAGGAAATAGGCCTGTAGTTTTCTTTTCTTGTGGCATCTCTGCCTGGTTTTGGTATTAGGGTGATATTAGCTTCATGGAAGGAGTTGGGGAGTTTTCCCTGTTCTCCAGTTGTGTGGCACAGTTTGAGAAACATTAGTTTCAGTTCTTCCATGGAGGTTTGATAGAATTCAGCTGAGAAGCAATCTAGTCCTGGACTCTTCTTTTTGGGCAGGTTTTTGATTACCTTTTCAATCTCGGTGGGTGTGATAGGTTTGTTTAGGAGATTAATCTGCTCTGAGTTTAGGTTTGGTAGGTGGAATTCATCCATCTCCTCCAAATTATCCAGTTTTGTGGAATAGAAGTTTTTGAAATAAGTCCTGATGATTCTCCCAATTTCATTTATGTCTATTTTGATCTTTCCTTTTTCACTTCTAATTTTGTTAATTTGAAGTGTCTCTTTTTATTGCTTGATCAGATTGGCCAGGGGTTTATCAATCTTGTTTAGTTTTTCAAAGAACCAGCCCTTTGTTTCATAAATTTTCTTGTTTTCTTAGTTTCCAATTTATTAATGTCTGCTCTGATCTTAATTATTTCTTTCCATCTGGAGTTTTTTGGTTGGCTTCTTCTTGTTTTCCTAATGCCTTTAGGTGGATGGTTTGGTTATTGATTTGGAATCTCTCTGCCTTTGTTATGAAGGCATTTTGTGCTATGAGTTTTCCCCTGAGGACTGCCTTCATTGTGTACCATAAGTTTTGGTATGATGTGTTCTCATTGTCATTCATTTCTAGAAATTTTTCAATTTCATTTTTATTTTGTCCACTACCCATTTATTGTTTAAAAGTGTGATGTTTAGTTTTCAGGAGCTGGTGGGATTCCTGACACATCTTTTGTTGTTAATTTCTAGCAATACAGCATTGTGATCTGATATCATGCAGGAGATTATGTCGCTCTTCCTAAATATATTGAGGCAGGCTGTATGGCCAAGTATATGATGTATTTTAGAGAAGGTTCCATGGGCTGCTGAGAAGAATGTGCATTCTGTGGATTTGGGGTAGAATGTTCTGTAGATATTTTTTAGACATAGTTGATCTATGGTTTTGTTGAGCTCTCTTACTTCCCTGCTAATCTTCTGTTTGGATGATCTATCTAATGCTGATAGTGGAGTATTGAAATCCCCAACTATGATGGTGTTGATGGTTATTTCTGTGTTGTTGTCAATTAGGTTTTGTTTTATGAATTGTGATGCACCTGTGTTTGGTGCATAAAGATTGATGGTTGTGATATCCTCGTGTTGAACCATTCCCTTGATAAGTAAGAACTGGCTTTCTTTGTCCTTTTTGATTACTTTTGGTCTGAAGTTTATTTGATCTGATATTAGTATAGCAACGCCTGCTTGTTTCTTATTTCCATTTGCTTAGAATATCATTTTCTACCCTTTCACTCTGAGGAGGTGTCTGTCTTTAGTGCTAAGGTGGGTTTCTTGAAGACAGCAGTTTGAGGGTTCTAATTTCCTGATCCACCCTGTGGATTAGCTTATGTCTCTTGATGGGTGAATTAAGGCCATTAATGTTCAGGGTAATAACTGTGAGGTTTGATTTAATTCCCACAATGTTATGGTAGTTATGTAGTTTGGTGTTTTCTTAGACTTCGTAGTTTTTTGTGCCTTCTCTAAGTTTGGGTATTGTGATCTGCTTCTTTTAGGCATTTAAGACTGGTTGTTTTATTCTTCCGTGTGGAGTATTCCCTGATGTACTCTCTGTAGATTTGGTTTTGTGTTCATATAGTTGTAAAGCTTAGTTTTATCATGGAAAGTTTTTCTTTCAACATCTATTATGAGGGATACTTTTGCTGGGTAGAGTAGTTTGGGCTAGAAGCCATAAGTTTTAGACTTTGCAGTGTTCCATTCCAGGCCCTTCTGGCTTTCAGGGTTTCCACTGAGAAGTCTGAAGAAATTCTGATGGGGTTACCTTTATATGTAATGTGTTGTTTCTCCCTACCTGATTTTGGAGTTTCTCTTTGTTATCAATGTTTAGAGTCTTAATGAAAATGTGTCTTGGAGAATTTCTTCTTTTGTCCAGTCTGTTTGGAGTTCTGTTAGCTTCTTGTAACTTGATGGGACTTTCTTTGAGAGAGTGGGAAAGTTTTCTTCTATAATTTTATTGAATACATTCTCCATGCCTTTGGTCTGAATTTCTTCACCTTCTAGTATCCTCATGATCTGAATGTTGGGACTTTTAAGGGTATCTTACAGTTCCCTCATGTTGTGTTCACAGAAATTTTTGAACTTATTGAAACTTTTGGACTCATGAAATGATTCTTCTGTTTTGTCTTCCAGTTCTGAGTTTCTATCCTCCACATGGCTAACTCTATTCTTGAGAGTTTCTATAGAGTTTTTGGCTTATTCAATTTGGTTTGTGTTTTCTACTGCTTTTTTATGTATAGTTTCCATCCCTCTGTTGAGTTCCCTTTTCACATCATTTTCTGATTTTCTTAGTGCTTCTTGGAATTCATATTTGTATTTATTTATGTCTTTATTGAGCTTAGCTAGCTGGTTATTGAGGTCCTCTCTTTTTTTGCTCTCCTTCAGGTCATTTAACTGTCTTTGGGACCTTTCCTGGTTCCTTTCTATCAGGTCTAATCTAGCAAGAACAGCATTCATACAATTATTGGCCCTTTGTTGATTTTCTGCAAGTTCTGCTATTTTCTTGGCCAGGGTTGCATTGCTTGTGTCTTCATTCTGGGGTTCTGATCCTATTATCTCTTCTATGTTTGGATTAGAGACATCCATTGTGGGACTGGGCAATCTTGTTGGATTTACTTGCATTTGATTTTACATGTTATTTCTTTTGTGCTGAGTTCTGCCCACCACAGTGAAGGAATCTTGTTAAATTTAGGAGAAAGCTGTAGTTTACCCTTGACCTGGGTCTGCATTTGTGGTTGGTGATGGAGTGAGGGGACTGAAGGCATTCATGTATGGAGCTCTGCAGGGGTGGGAAACCCTAGGTCAGGGTGGTGAGGGGGTGAATGCTAGCCTGGCGGCCTGGGTCAACTTAGCCTGAAGTTAGCACAGGAGGAATCTGCGGCTGGGAGTGTGGTTCGGATGGCTGCTTGAGGGCACTGGGGGACTGGTGGGCTCCCCAAGAGTATGGGAATCAGTGGATTCCCTATTTTGCTCCTCTGAACCCTCCCACTGGAGGTCTTGAATGGGAGATATAGAATGAGCTAATTGGTGAACTGATCAGCTGTCTAGCTCACTCTGATTATTGCATCAAGAAACTCACATGCTTTTCACCCTTTGTCATCTTGTTCTTGTGATGGATGAGAGGAACTTCAACACACATTCTAAGATAGTACTTCAGACCCTGGCCAGTCCCAGGCTCTTTACAGCTGTAGTTCAGTGAACTCCTGGGCTAGTGGGTGTTTCTTTCCTGGGCATTTCCAAATCTCTACCCTGCTTCATAGGCAAAACAAATTTCAGATGGCACAGCCTAGATGCTCTGTCCACACAGAGCTGGTTAAGGGGTGCTCTCCCTGGCACAGTGAACGCCCAGCTACCTCTGTTTTGTATCACGTGCAATCTGCTCTCTGAGAACTTACCATGCAGTGCAGTGGCCATGTGGCTTCAGGAAACAGCCATTTCATCTCCTTGGTGTTTTTATGAATATTTATGAGATAATTGTTATGTGCATGAAATAAGGTGATCCTTTGCCCCTCCCAAGTCATGGTGGTCTAATCTCCCTTTTAGGGTATTTCTTCCCATTATCCTCTACAAAAGCCCACAAATGAGGGAGATCTAAGCCACAATGTAAATATTACAATGAAGTCAGGATCTTGGGGATGCAGAGCCTTCATTAGTGTACATGTGTACCAATGGGATAAGTGCCCTGGTGCCTTGATTTCTGATTGGGGGGGGCAACCTAACTGTGGCTTCAAGGATGGTTTATCACAAAGGGACATTGTTACCATCAGGAGGCACAGCTGCCAGACATGGTGCAGTGTTCCTTAGTTACCTTGTATCAAATTCCTTGACTACCTGTCATAAGTTTTATGTGTGGGGAGGGGTGCAGGGGGTTATCCAGTAATCATGCCTACAATGCTGCCATGTACTTGAGCTTCCCAGAACATTTTACAAGTATCACTGTGCATGTGCCATATTATCTTGTTTAACAACTGGAGTAATGGGGCCCCATGTGTTGCTCCTCATTATTAAACTCCTCACCTTTGATGCAGAGTTACAAGGCCATGCATGGTTGGTACCCTGTGAGGAAGTTGAGTTTGAGTTCTAGAGGATGGAGCCAGGGAGGAAAGAGGAGTTGTCAGTTGGGCCAGGCTTGCGTTTTCCAGTAGAAGACTAAGACACGGGACTCACTTGGAATGAGGCTCTGCTAGGTGTCATGGCAGAGGGGAAGGAGTTGAACAGGTGTAGTATGCTGGCAAGATGCACTGAGGATGCTGGGGTCCAACCCTGCAGGAGGCACTGGAGACAGAGTCTTAAAACTCGGATCAGGGTAGGGGACCTGCTCATCTATGCCACGGAGCAGAGTTTGGGCTGCGTCAGAACTCCACGCAGTTCTAATGGCAGCCAGAGTGTGGACCTGCTGCCTTGAGCTGGGAAGAGGCAGGCTGAGGGAGGGCGGAAGTGAGAGCCTTCACCAGCACACTTTGTGTTATTTGGGTGGATATTTTTAAGTTATTGATACATCACTCTGTGCATTACTCTAGAGCAAGTGTGGGGGTGCCAGAGTAGACAGCTAGTTTAACTAGGCAGGACCAGGACAGCCCTTAAAGGGAGAGATCTTAGGACATCACACCCTTGCCCAGCCTGTTTCAGATGTGGGATTTAGTGCTTGCCAATCCCAGGAGTGGGTGGGTTTCTCCTCTAAGCCCAGGCTGATTGGCTGGGACACCTGGTGTAGGAGTGTCCAGGTGTCGTGGTGCAAATTCTAAAGTATGCCCTCCTGGGTCCATGGAGAGAGTCGGGCATCTCTCTCTCCAGAACTGGTAGCAATGCTCTTGGGTCCTCAGATGAAGAAAGGTTCTCTTCCCATCCTGGCAGCCATGCCGCGGTGAGAAGAGATGCTTTTCATCTTTTGTCACTGTCTTCATTTTTAATCTTGTTGGAAGCACACTTTAAAAAAATCCATTTTCATTTTTTCTAAGACCCATGTTTGCTTATATGTGCTCCTGGCTCCATGTGGCCTACATGGGCTTTTGGGCTCCATGCGGTATACGCTTTTCTACTCTGTCTTCCCTCACCTCCAAGTTTTCTCCTTTCCCCACTACTTTCTAAGACCTGAATAAAATGTGGTATTTAGAAAATCATTTTCTTGATTCTGGAATTGTCAATTCTTTGTTAGTTTGCAGATATGAACTCAGGACTTGGGGTTCTAGAAAGTACCCCAGGACCCCAATTCCACCCTCCCCCTGTTATATAAGGGTCCCCGAGGGCATCAGCTATAGATGGAGGAAGGACCACAGGCAAAGAGGGTCACCCTGCTCACTCACGAGTCACATTGCTCATGGAATCGGTGGGGGGCGGGTCTCAAAATCAACCTTCTCATGGCACCAGGGGTATCGCCAACCACACACATGAGACTCAAGCAGAGAAAAAGTGTCCCTGTGTACTTTTCCACATCTCCACAGAGAAGACAGCGATCTTGTCCCCAGGTACTGAGGGCAAGGATGGAGGGGAAGAGGAGAGTGAGGGCAGCAGAATCAGAGAGGTGAGAGTTCTGGGGAAGGAGAAATGGACAAAGGGAAGAAATGGAACCACATCCCAGTGACCTTGGTAACAAGGGTCTCCATGCAACATGTATCCTCCACCCACAGCCTGAGGAAGCCTGAGGAAGGCTGCATGGGAACAGAGAACAAAGAGAAGGCACCACAGTGGCCGGGTCCAGTGGAATATACAAGCCAAGGCCAGCCTCGAGGAAGTTTAGCCCCCAAAGTCTCCTAATTGCATGGAAGCTTCTGGCATCCATTTGAGTGATCTGCATCCCAGGGGCTGGGAGAAAGAATTCCAGGGAGGGAGTTGCCAGTTGAAGATTTGTTGACATGACAAAGAAGTCACGTGAAAGGACCGTCCTTGGTCTCAGCACTCATGTGAAGACTGAGAGCTGCTCGTCACTGTTGGGAGCAGGGTTTCCTCCACCATCTCCAGATGCTCAGGTCTCCACAGTGCCAGTGTCAAGGTGGTCACCTCCACACATGCCCTGTGTTCTCATCCTCCAGTGCGCTAGTAATGAGGCTAGGAGACCCCAAATCTCCTCAAAGCCTGCCAGGCATCCTCTGAAGTTTTCCCTATTTTCTTTCAACTTTCTGTTCTCTTATTTATTTTCTCAGGGAAACAATAAGAATTGTAGAATGAAAAGCCGATTTTTCAAAAAGAGAGCAAGCAGAGGGCACAGAGGGCACTCCTAAATAGGATGAAAGAGCCCCAGGAAGGGAGAATGTTTTTCTTCTGAAAGCAGATTTGCAAGTACCATTACAGAGTTCTGACTTTCAAAAAATGGAATGGATCAAATGTGCATTTGTTTTCTGAAGAATCAGGAATTCAATAAGATAAAGGCAGCTCTCTCCTGTGCAGAGCCCCCTCCCCCCCACTGCCCTGTGCCTAGTGGCTGCACACTAGGGGCTCAGTTTACCCTATGAAAACTGTGACTTAAAATCTGCCAAATCAATCAAGTATCATTTCCCTATGTAAATAAGTGGGGATGAATTATTCAGGAGTTGGGCAGGGATATTAGCATGTGTTCATCATGTACACAGAGGCACAATGCTACCTGCCTTCTCAACATGTTTTCTGATATTTATGAAAACAGTTCATAAGATTAAGTTCCATTAACTCTAGATTAGCTCTTGACATTCGTCAGACTAATGGCTCTGATTATAAGAGGGGTTACCCTAAGTTCCAAAAGCACTTAATGGCCTCTTATGATGATCACTGCTTGGCTCAATTATCCCCACTTTCCTTTGCAGATGCCCTGTTCCTATAGAAATATATGTTTATCTGGCTGGAACTCAACCCTTTCGTTTCTGGTGGAAACTGAATTTTAGTTTCATATTTCCATCAGCTAAAGCTTCCTGGAAGATGCAATCATGGCTATTTATCAACCGTGGAATTTCGCTGCTTCCCTGGTCCATCACGAGCTTAGGCTCTGTGATGGGGACGCTGTGTTCAGCCCTGACACGATTACCGGCTCAGCAGAGGAGCCCGGCTCTGATGAGTACATCTGCGTGTCATCACCAGCCCTGCTGGGCTGGCATCTTATCTCCTACTCAAGATGATTCCCAAGCAGCCTTTTCCACTTGTGGCCTTCAATTCCCTGGGCTCACTCCAGATCAAATGGGTGCACCATGCTGTTGAGAGGTTTGGCTGCATTTCCTGTGATGGATCCTGTGTGCTGTCAGAGAGCAGAGCTCAAAGTGGGGGCTGAGCCCATGGGAGGGCTCCTTCAACACGACGAATATGTGATTTTATGATTACCAGTCTGAGACTTTGTTTTTATGATAAACAAAATAGAAACGTTAGACCAGGTTCCTGCCAGCATTAGTCATGTTAGAAGGAGGTCTTCATCAAAGACTCTTTTCATTTTTAGTATCTGAAAGGCTATCAGAAGAGATTAATTTCCTCAAGTTCTGTATTTTCCTGATTGCCATGTCTTTAAGCATAGAATTCTGGAGGCTTTCACGTTTCAATCTTTGATATGAATGGCACGCTTGTCAGATGCCATTGTTGAAGGAGCAAGCTCATTCCTCGCAGAGTCTGTGGTGCCCGAAGGTAGTAGAGCTGCTCAAGCCGCTGCAGCGTGGAGTGACTCAGGGAGGCCAGGGTCACAGCGGCTCTGGGGTCTCTTGGAGAGATGCTCAGAGACACTATGGCGCCTCAGTGAGCTACACTAGCGAAATTTCCTTTGGAGAAATAGCGTGGCACTTCCGAGAGACATGGCCAGGGTCAAGGTGATTCCTGGCAGTTGAGGCTGGTCTTGGGGATTCTGAGAGTTGCAGGATCCCTTCTAGTATCTACCTAGGACGCTGCAAACCTGGCCTCTGGGCTCAGAGACCTCTGCCTGTTAGGCACAATATCCTCCTGCTTGCTCCATATTGTTATTTTCCAAGACAGTCCTCAGCTGCAAGCCTATGAGGATTTTTAAAAAATATATTTTTCAGCAAGCAGTACACTCCCTTGTGATAAGAACAGCAGCTGTGTGTGTACTTAGTATTTCCTGCAGAGCCAGACACACTGCTGGACACATGGTGCCTATCATGTAGTGGCCACAGGGGCACCGGATGGGCAGCACACATGGATACACGAGAAGCCATCCTAGCATGTACATTCCCCAGGTGTCACCTAAATTGTCATCTAAACACTGTTCTGACCTAGACATCTTCCACAGCAAGTATCTTCTCCCCCCCCAGGGAGAAAAAAAAAACTGAGACCAAAAGGAGGGAATTTATACAAGCCCGAGGTAGAAGGAAATAGACGGTGGACGGCCACCTTGGTCCCCAGCTGTCTTCCTCAGGAGAAACATCCCAGGCACAGGTCCATTGTCACGAAGGCTGCTGGCCAGGGTCCCAGAGCTCCACCCAACCTCCTGGGCCCTGCTTCCTGCCACCAAAGGCCCAGGCTGCCTCACTGCACTGTGGCATCACTGGCCGCTCCTACAACAATAGTGGGTGGCTCTGATGAAACATGCTCTGCCCTTTGCTATGCATGCTCATTCCGTTCCTGTGCTCTTAGAGGTTAACACATTTTTTGGCATGTATGCGTTGTGGTGTATGCACAACAGGTGTATGTATGGTGTGTGCAGATTTGTATGCCCTGTGCACATGTATGTGGAGGCCGGAGGAGAACATTGGGTGTCCCCTGTCACTCTTCTTGTTTTCTTCTTGAGAGGGAGCTTCTCGCTGAACCTGGAGCTGCCGACTGTGTGCTGACTGACCAGCGGGCTCCAGCCGTGCTTGCACTCTGGGTCCATAGGACTGGGGTCATAGGCGCGTGTGGCCACACTCGGGGAGTGCTGTGGGCCGAGCTCAGGCCTTTGAGGCCCTCATGCTTGGGCTGCAAGTGCTCCTGCCCACTAAGCCATCTGCTAGCCTCCAGGCTGGCAATTTTTAAGCACTTAAAGGTTTTTTGCCTGAGGCATTCTTTCCCTAAGGGTGATTTCAGGATCTCTCTCTAATATCCATCAAGTTTGGAAGAAATGTGAGCCAGATCCACTGATTGGGGGAAAATGAACTTCTGATCAGATCAGCCAGGAGGACTATTAGAGACCAGGGTCTTTCTTAGGCTCCTCCTTTCTTCATAATCAAGTTCAGCCTCAGGGCCAAGTTCAAGACCCAGTCCTGGGCAGCAGATTGGTATTGACTTTCACATGCTTACAGGCGTTCTCTAACCAGGTGTGGCTTTATCTACAGGCTGTTCACAGTGGGGTTCCTGACCACACCCCTTCCTGTGATGTGTTCTGCATAGCTGGGATATGTCTACAGCTGCAACTGTGTTTCTCAGAAGCGCAAATGATCCTGGTGAAAGCCAGCCAGCAAGAGTCCCTTCTGAGAAGGACAGATGTGAAGAGAAGGAGCACAAACAGGTGTTTGCACGGCGTGCCAAGGACACTGGGACACCAGAGGCCCAGGTCTCTCCTTGACAGCTCTGTGAGTCTCTATGGTGAAATGGCAAGAAACTGAGCTTGGGACCTCTAGGACCCAGTCAGCGGGACACAGTGTGTCCAGGGAGTGCTTGTACACCTCTGAGCAGGCGGCTAGTTCTCCGCCAACAGTGCCTCTGTCCCTCCCGTGGCTGTGCTGAGAGTCTTGAGCATCTGCATCTTGACTGCATCCTGGATGCCTGGAGCATCCTTACAGGCAGTGAGCGTCCAGGCCCAAAGGAGCCAAAACCATTCCCAAGACGAAGCCTTTGAGGGGGAACCAGTTTGACCCATGGACAGGGAAATGGGTCTTTCAGCATCTTTGGGCCCCAGCAACCTCCCACCACGAGTCAGAATGAAGGTTACAAGCTCCTAAGTGCCGAGGCAGCTCAGGTCTCCACTCTGCAAAGGGGAATAAGAGGACGCTAAGGTCACACTATCCCTGGGGGCCTTGGCCAGAGCTCAGGCACTGTCCTGGAGATCAGCAGCCTGCTGGTTCCCTCAACCCTCCTTCCTGAAGAAGCACCGCATCCCAGACGTGACCAGGTGAGCAGGTTATGGGGCTGTGCAGTGCCTTAGTCCTTACCATCTATCCTAGCTTGGGGTTCTCACCCCCACCTGCCTGAACCAGTTTATTAATTTCAATGCTTTGACAGCTTTATCTGCTCAGAATTGAGGTCATGGCTGGCTGTGGCTTCCTTCTTGATAACTGAAAATGTGAAAACAACATCAAAACAAAAGACTTCTGTGCAGGGAAGGTTGGCTTGTGGCGTCATTGGCACTCACCTCCCCACTGCTCCTCCCACTTTATAGTGAGGCATGGACATGCAAGTGACTTCCAGACTATTCTACTGCTTTCTGGTTTAGGCTCCAAGTTGTGTGAGCCCTCAGCTCTGACCCAGCTACACTGACCTTTGGGCCCTCATGCACCTCTCTTTGCTTTCCTGGCTTCTGGTCCCTTCTTGACACCAGTGGGGTTCAGACTTAATTCAGGAATGGCTGGGTGCTTCCTCCAGAGGTGAGGCACAGCAGGTTTCATTATCCACATGGCTTTCCACCTCCCCCACTCTGCGAGCTTCTCATCACCCCTGATGCCTGGAAACAGATGAGACCCGGCCTCCACACTCCTGGGGAAGAAGGCTCCTTATGGAAGGGCCACACCCGCTGCCATGAGTCTTGGGTGAGGAGCAGCTACAGCACACTGGCAAAAGGTCGTGGCTAAGCCAATATGGCTCTTCCATTACTCCGGCTCTGGGTCATGCTTGGGAATGACCACAAGAGTGGACATCTTTCACCACCATTGGGAGCCCCGGAACCTGCTGCGGGAAGACTTTCCCAGCACCTCCAGGACTCATTTCAGTCCTGAGACCCCTTCCCACCAGAGCACGGTGTCACCTAATCAGGAGTGTCCCAACCCCCTCTCCTCTCTCTTCCTAAAACATGCTTTGAAGGGGCAGGTTTATCTCTCTCTAACCCTAGCTATGTCTCCCAGCATCAGTGCAGGTGGGGCTCAGCCTAGTTCTCTCCAGCCAGCCTGGGACCATAGACACTGATGCAGGAGACTGGCTGGGCTGGGGAAGAGTGAGAACAACAGCCAGCTACGGTCTCCATACCTGCGCCTGCCTCTTTGCTTGTAGTTGTTTCTTCCTTCCACGATACCATGGGGCCTTATAGAGTGTGCAGGGCAGAATGTGTGCAGTGTCAAGTAGACCCTGAGTATGAAATGGCTGGTTTCTGACTCCTCGAAGAGCAGGGGCAGTGAGCCAGTGGTGGGTGCACTCAGCATGTAGAACTCTTCCTTCTTCACCGTGTGTTTCCAAGGTTGCTATGGAAATCTTTCCCAGACAGCCCGAGAGGAAAGTCACCCAGAGAGGAGCCAAACAGAAGGGGACATGTGGCTTCCTCTCATGCCTGGGCATGGAACCTGGTCATGTGACCTCTCTGACCCTCTGGTGGCTGAGAAAAAAATGTAGTGCACCTAGAAGCTTCTTCCCAACAACCCTTCCTAGTACCAGCTGGAAGGGAAGGGTGTATCCGGGTGCATGTATCCTTGGTCCATCCTCCAACCCAGACCCCCGAGGCACAGTGATGTGGATGAATGTCTTCGGGCACTTTCAGCCCCTGCACAGAGAGGTGGTCCTGCGGAAGGCATGTGCTAGAGTGAACAACAAGGCTTGTGCAAGCCAGAGCGCTCTGCTCTTCAGACTCCCTGGTCCCGGCGGTTCTCACAGAGAGGCAGCGGCTGGTCAGGAGCCCACGGGCTTCTTTTCCGCTTTTCTGTAGGCTGTGGGACTGGATGGAGCAGGAGTAGGATTGAATAGGAGACAGCAGAGCAAGGCTGCCCAGGCTGAGAAGCTGTACAGTTGGGTCCACATGTCTCTTCTGGGCTGGGCTTGCCTTTGGCGTGGCTCTGGGGAACCACATGACCCATGAATATCTGGAAGAATTTTCCAGAATACTGTCTGGCTCCAGAGCACTGTAAACTGGGGTTGTAGTTCAGAAGCTCCTTTGGGCAGAGCAGGTGGAGCAGACCCAGAAGGCTCTGTCCACCACGGGAGGATGGGTTTGGGCCTGTGTTGGTAAGCGCTGAGTGTCCTGGACTGCATCGTACCAACACTATGGCCCATGTGGTCCCTCTATACTGAGAACGCCATGCCTAGTCATCCCCCTCAAAGGCCATGTGGAATGCAAGCACCCTGAAACCAGGCAGTGGTGTTTGCCCTTCCCAAGGTCTGCCTAGCAGTGGGCCTGGCAGGGTGTTCCAGTGGTCATGACCTGAGGCTGACGAACGGTAGGACAGGTGTGCCAAGTGCCCAGAAGCAAGCATTCTTTCAGATTCTGGAGGTGGACCCCCACCATTACCTGGAAAAAGCCTGGGAAAGTTACCTCTGGCTATAGGCTGATTGAAAATGTCTAAGAAATATTGTGGAAATTTGGATAATTCCCCTGAGAGAGATTTTCCCATCTGGCCAGGAGAGTGCTCTATTCTGATGCTTAGCTGAAAAGCACAGCTGATGGGAGGAAAGAAAACTCACAGGTGGTTTGTGGGGGCTAGGGGGAGACCCTAAACTGTTTCCCAACAGTTTCTCTTTCAAAGGTCATTTCTCCTGAAGGCAGTGGGGAGCAGAGGGTGGGGTTGGCCAACGACAGCCCGTAGAACCATGGGCATGTGGCCTCACCCTGCCTTTTCTCCCTTGGTGGCATCTGGAGTTCTCTCGTGCAGTGGAGTTTGGGCTGGGCCTCCTGGGGGACACCGTGCTGCGAATCAGTGGGGGCTGTGCTGTCATTGCCTTGTGACAGCGACTGAATTTGCTGGGACACTTCTCTGCTCTCAACAACAAAGCCAAACCCTGAGGAAACAGTTTAAGTTTCCAAATTTCAAGCTATTAAATCAGCCAATGGTTCCTTTTTTAAGCAGCACATATTCAAGTTGAATAAAATGTAGCAATTACAAATGCCTGCGGACTCAGCCTGCCAGGTACATGCTAATGAAGGACTCTCTTCCTCAGGCGCGACACACCTGGCCCATCTCGACCCTGGCCGCTATCAGGCACCTGCTGCTTGTGCATTTATGAGTTTGCAGCAGTGTGAATTTTTCCAAATAGAACATCAATTAGTTTTTATTTTCACAAATAAAATTCTCTCAAACCTGCTTGGAATACAAATCGAGGCAAATGAATCATGTCTGGAAACACAAGAATATGTGGTATCGGGACAGTTCAAACCCAGTAGAGATCATGACTTCTGCCAAATGCCATCCCTCTAGAACCCTTAAGGGTGACAGTCCCAGAAGACAGGAATGAAGCCCCAGTGCACTGTCAGGAAACCAAGTTTGCTGTTGGACCACCAGTGGCTGTCAAGCCGCAGTCTTACAGAGCCATGGCCCAACATGGGGTTCTTGTGGAAGAATCAAGGGGGAGGGGACCTGAGCTGGTAGTTTCTGGATCCTGGGAGGAACTGATGGGATTCAGCAAGTGTTAGTAGCTGGGTGCTGGGAGAAGCCAGGGGTAGATGTTCCCTTTTGCAGGCACTGGGAGAATGAGGTGAGACAAGTTCTCTGGCCAGCTCCCTCACTGTCAGCACTGTCGCCCTGTGCAGGTCGTGTGTGCTCATATGCGGGCCTCACTGGGTATGGCTTGTGTCTCTTCCAGGGCCCATGGGGGAACAAGTTAGCTGGCTTCAGTGTGAGTATCTGTCACAAGACCCCCTTGATGTTTGGGGAATCACCCACATTCCAGACTTCACAGACACTTCACCTCTGCTAACCCAGGCGGCAGCATCCTGGGTACTAAACCAGTAGGGGCTCAAATTCCAGTCCTCCAACTTGCTGTCCTGTGTGTGACGGTGGCCCTGTGAGCCCTGGACCCTTGCTGGGAAACTGAGATGCTGGTATTGAGGCTGAAAGTGCAGGGTTCGAGGACATAAGGGTGTACCCCAGGAGCTGTGCACAGTGTAAATGCGCAGTAACAGCCTTTACGGCCAGGGCCTATGTCCATGGGCTGCTCAGAGGGAAGCCCTGCCCGTGTCCAGGTGGCCAGAGACGCGGCCCTATTTCTTACATGTGGAGGCCGCCAGCTTCCATCTCCGCACAGCTCCTCTCCTCGCGCTGCTCTTCTTTGAAGCTGGGCTGATCTGGATCCACTGTTTGCTTTTCCTGGGGCCCCATACCTTCATGGACTACTCCATAAAAATGTCCCCCAACTTAATAGGAGCTAGAAAACTAGATTCCTGAACACACGGAGCCCTGTTTTGTGTGGTCTCCAAACTCAGACATGGTGCCTTTTTAGGGAAAGTGCGCTAGCCCTGAGTCCCTGACCTAGGTACTTTGTTTTCCCCATTTGCCAGGTTGGTGGTGGCTCTGCTGGGCCCTGCTTTGGCTGTACATTTTGGTTGGGATCTGTGCAGGACAGGCTGTAGTGACAGGTAAGATCTCCACAGGTGAAGAGGGGCTCAAGGAGCCATCAGAACCTGGTGTGTAGACCCTGTAGGGTGGCATGGAGGACAGGGCCAAATGCAGGGCCCAGCAGGAGGTAGGAGAATCAGGGGCACATATGCCTCTCTCCTACCCTTGAGGTGGGGGAACCAACATTTTCCAAAGCCCTTGAGTGAGCCTCAGAGTCACAGAGAAATCGTGACTGAAGAGTGGGATTTTGGTGACCTTGAAAGGCCGTTTCCTGTTGGCTTTAGGCTCCTTCCTACAGCGAAGGGCAGAGGATCCTTCTCTGGAGAGCTGCCATGTTGTAGGGAGGTAAGCTTGGACTCCAGGTAACCTGTGGGCCAGGCCACTCACATGCTGGGCACAAAGATGTGGTGTGGAGGGAGCTCAGAAGAGAGTAGGAACAACTGTGGGGCTCTAGCGGGGAGGACATGGAGCCTTCTGAGCTGCGGGATCATCACTGTGTGCATGCCCAGGTCACATCTGATGAGCAGTCCAAAGAGCACCAAGGGGACCTCACTGGAGAGGCTCGAGTTGGGGTTATAGAAGCTGGACATGCGGAGGGAGGAGGGTGGGAGAGGACGGTTCATAGGCATAGCGTCTAACATTCTGCAACACAGTAGGCAACATTGGCTGACGATAACTAGTGAGGCATTTCACATTAGCTAGCGGAAAGGATTTTGAATGTGCCAATGCAAAGAAAGGACAAATGTCTGGGGTGATGGATGTGCCAATTATCCTGATTTGATCATTAAACATTGTATGCAGGTGTTGGAATGTCACAATGTACCCAATAACTATGGAATCTCACTATGTGCCAACTGAAATCACATGAATACATAAATACAATCTATCACAAACACTCACCTAGAATAACAAGGGTGTTCCTTACAGTGCAAATACAAACTTTGGCAGGTTACATGTCCTGCACAGCTGGGAAGAGCAGAGCCCTGTTTGAGGGAAGGGTGGGGGATAGTGTAGTTGGGGGTCAGCCCAGGCTAGCCCTGGCTTCAGCTGCAATGGTGAGATGGTATGAGGCTGGGCTACAGCCCCATCAGGCTTCTCAAGTCACACTTGAGGGCTGGGTGGGCGGACGGGATGCAAAGCTGTGCAGAAGGAGTGGCCAGGGTGAGCAGCTGGCTGGGGCAAGCATGTCGTGGGTGGGGTCCCCACAATGCTGGGCCTCAGACAACACAAAACCAGCTTCAAAAAGTTCCCTCACCGGTTCAAGAGGAGTGGGAGGGGACAAAAGGAGGTGATGTAAGGGCAAATGTGATAAAAGTATGTTAGTGTATAAATTTATCAAAATATATGATGTAACAGGATGGCAGGTTTTGTTTTATGGTCAAATACAAAAATATTTTGTTTGATAAGTTTTTAAAAAGTTCCATTGTGTGAGAAATTATATTTTTATAATTATACTTGATTACCACGAGTTAAATATATATTTTAAAATTTTAATTTATTTATGAGAGAGAGAGACTGGACATACCAGAGTCTCTAGCCACTGTGAATGAACTCCAGATGCATGCACCACTTTGTGCATCTGGCTTTCTGTGGGTACTGGGGAATTGAACCTGGGTCCTTTGGCTTAGCAGGCAAGTGCCTTAACTGCTGAGCCATCTCTCTAGCCCAAGTTAAATATATTAAAATTAAAGTCAAATGTACAAATAAAACTTCCCTTACTGCAGTGTTACTCCTGTTTAGTAAACCCCATCCATCTCCTAGTGAGCTGTTTGGCAGGCTTGACAGGGACTAACCACATTGGTCTCCTTCCTTCAGCTCCATGGTGCCCCCGACACCCTACCACCCTCACTCAGGCACTGAGTGCCACTGCATGCTTCCAGCCAAGATGGGCACTCACCGGGTGGAGTGTCATTGAACCCAAAGTGTTTGTGGTTGTCATGATTCAGTGGCATGTGCAAGAGATCAGTCTGAAGAGCTGGGTGTGGTGGCGCATGCCTTCAATCCCAGCACTCGGGAGGCAGAGGTAGGAGGATTGCTGTGAGTTCGAGGCCAGCCTGAGACTCCATAGTGAATTCCAGGTCAGCCTGGGCCAGAGCGAGACCCTACCTTGAAAAACCAAAAAAAAAAAAAAAAAAAAAAAAAAAAGAGAGAGAGAGAGAGAGACAGAGAGAGATCAGTCTGTATTGTGTTTTCCATTGTGGATGTTCATAGTAAGCTTGTGCCTGGACTGTGAAAAGTCCTCCACAGACTCATGTGTTCAAACACCAAGTCCCCAGCTGGTGGCGCTGTGTGGAACCTGTAGGAGGTGGAGTCTCAAGGGAGGAAGTGGGTCACTTGGGGAGAGACTTGAGGCTTTATAGCGCTGCCCCACATCCTGGTCTCTTTCTGCTTCCTGACTTACTGCAATGTGACCTGCCTGTCATCTCCTGCTGCTCCCACTGTGCCTGCCATGATGGGATGTATCCTTGGAACTGTAAACCAGCTTAAACCTTTCCTTGTTAAGTTGCTTCTTGTCAGGTATTTGGTCACAGTGATGGGGAAAGTCACTAAATCACCAAGTCACTAGAATAATTGTCCCAACTGGGGTTTCACACCTCAGGAGGGCTCTGGACGTCATGATCATGGTCAGGGTTGCTCTGGACAGTCACTTGCTGCCTTCCTCCTGGGTGAGGACTTGAGCGGCATTGTGAGCTGGATAAAGGGTGTTCAATTTGTAAAACATGGAAGATTCTACACATGAGAAGTGTGTGTGTGCTGGCTGCCCCATGCCATCTGATCCTATGGATGAAGTTTGCATTTCCTGATGACAAGGACACTGGGCATCTTCTGGTGTGCACACTCACTCTGTAATCCCGGCATGTAAAGGGAGAGGACTCCCTGTGTTTGTTCTGCTATCTCCCAAGTGTGCTGGGGTATGAAGACTGGGGACTTGGCCTCTCTTCCCTTTGTACCCATCAAGTAAGCAGACAAATTATTTAAAAAAATAAATTATTTCTTCATGCCAACTTCATATAACAAGGCTCTGGCATAGCACAGTGGTACTCTGGGTGTGTGATACACTGAATGCTTGGTGTGTACTGCCTCTTTGGATGGTCCTCAATGCTTGAGAGTCAGTGGAAAGCTTTCTGACTCAAAACAAGATAAAAACCTCTAGGATCTTCCTTGATTGCTTCAAAAGCTTTGTAAATATGGTGAGGGGTCAAAGTGATGGATTCAAGTCTATGTTGAGTGGCTAATTTATAAATTAACAGGCAAGGGGTACCATGTTTCTGTCATCTTTCATTACTGATTTTTTATTTATTTATTTATTTATTTATTATTTATTATTTTTTGGAGAGAGACACAGAGAGATTCCATTGTAAAAGATGCAAAGAGTTCCTGAAGAGAGAGTGAAAGTTTTGAGCTCTCTCTGCTTGGAGTGGAGAGCAGGAAGACAGAGATGGGTGCATCCAGCAGTGTCATCTGTGCCTGGTCTGGGCTGAACCTGAACTACAGTAAAGTGGTACCGAGGAGTTTGAGATCTGATATTTGCTTTTGGAAAGGAATGGGCATGGGACCTGGAGATTGGAACCAAGTTTTATGGACTATTCTGATGAGAGTTTGAGATTGTATTGAACCAGTGTTCTTAGGCTAAGGGGAAGGCAGGCAGAGGGCTTTGTTAACTGGGCCCTAAGCCATCTCTCCAGCCCCATTACTGATTTTTGAATCTGCCATTTATAAAGCAGCCGTGACTGTTCTCATTAAGTTAGAATGAAGTTCTTTCATTCACTCATTCATTTATTCATCCATTATGGTGTCCTCTGGAAGCATGAAAAACAGTGATTTGCAAGGTTCTACGGTATCATGAAGATTAAGAGCCTTTTGGTCATTGCATGGAGACCTGAAGATGTTTTGGATTCTCCATCAACCACCCTTGGCATGGGATGAAAGTTGTTCCTCTGCCCCCGGGATTGGAAAACCTCTTCTCTCTATTTTCGGAAGTTTGATGACTGTTCAGTGGTTGAGTTTGCATTGTTTTCCTTCCTCCCATCCCAGTTTGTTCTTCCATGTTGAAAGTAAAATATTCCATCTTAAGTTGATTTACCTGGAGATTACAATGTGTGATAGTTATAAGTCCTTCCTCACCTAAAAATTGGGGGCCAGGGCGGAATGTAGTAGTTTGAATATATGTCCCCTCCCAGTGTTTTCTAGTTCTGTTTATCTGCACCCAATGACTGGCCCTTAAGGTGTTAATTCAGGTTTGAGTCCAGTTCTATCAAGGGTCCTGTTGTGACCAGTTTGTTTTGCTCTGTGTGCTGTGGTGGCTGGTTGGCTTTGCTCTCTTGCTGGTCCTGACCTCTTATGGAACTTCCCCCTTGAGCAAATTTTGAGTTCATCTCAGCGAACCCCTCCTGGGCTTAGAACCCTTGACTGTTCTCATTAAGTTAGAATGTTCTTTCAACTCATTCATTTATTCATCCAAGATTTGCAAGGTTCACCCATTGACATTCTCCATCAAACTGTTCCTCTCCCCTTCTTATCTTCTGCTTCCCTATCTTGGCTTTGAAAAATATTCCCCACTTTACCTAGATTCTGTTGAGTCCTTCCTCACCAAAGCCCCTCCCCCGTCCTCTGTTTCTACCCTGACTGGCCCTTCAGAGTCCAGTTCTATCAAGGGTCCTGTTGTGTGAAGAGCATGCCCTCTTGGCAAATTTTGACCCTCCCCTGGGGGGAGATGGCTGAGCAAGAATGGTTGACACTTGGGAACTGTCTATCTTCTGCTCCTATCTTGGCTGTGCATAACCCCATTAGAATCTGGGGAAGAATCTGAGACTGCGTAAGCATTAGGATTGGAAGAGAGTTCAATTCCCCCCAGGACCCATGTTCAAAACCACTGGCATATCAGTGCCAAAGCGGTGGGAGTGTATCTTGTAACCTTAGGAAAAGACAGTGGGTACACCCTAAGAATGTGTTTCTTCCCGGGGCCAGATGAGTGAGGAAAAGACCCCCAGCCCCACTTGTCCACCACAGTCTAACCAGCTCTGCATCAGCTTCAGCTCTAACAGTCCATCCTTGTCGAGCCTCACAAAATTCAAGGCAACTGTCATTTCAAAGTATCTGAAAGAAGCTCCTGGGAAAGTGGGACAGGCCTGGGCCCCACTCCCGTCCTGTCCCATCCCCATGCCTTCCACAGCTTCCTTGAAGCAGCTGTCAGGTACAGGTCTGGTCTGAGGGGCCCACTCACTCACTCCAAGGGCAGTCTTAAGAGTTGTTTATTTCTGCTTATTTTCATCAGAAATAAGCAATGGCCATCTGCTTCACAAGGCTGCTTACCCTACCATGAAGGACTGTAATCTAAACGTGAACCTAGAACCGGAGGGATGGCTTAGCAGTTAAGGCATTTGGCTGCAAAGCTTAAGGACCCAGGTTCAATTCCCCAGTACCACATAGGCCAGATGCACAAGGGGGTGCATGCAGCTGGAATTCGTTTGCAATGGCTGGATGCCCTGGTGTGCCCAGTCTCTCTATCTGACTCTCTCTCTCAATGGATAAATTTTAAAAAATTGCTTCTTGTTGGACATTGGTTTCAGTACTAAGAAAACAGCTAAGACGGTGGCCTTCTGGGGACCTGGCTCCATAGTGGATGCTCTTTTTGGTCAGTATCCTCCTCAACCCACCAGGATGCCTTCTGCTCCTGTTGCTGGTGCCATGGCTGCCATCCCTTGAGGCACTGTGACCACCACATGGGGAGAAACTGATGTCCCAACGCCTTCATGGCATCCGAGTCTGGATCCTGGGCATGTCACATGTCTGCCCCAGGGCTTTCTTCTGCTCACAAAGAAGTTGCATTTATGGACCTGTGGGAGACTACTGTAGTGACAGGAGCCTCATCTCCAGTGTTATTTCATTCAACTCGGACAGCCGGCTCTTTGCTATCAAAAAGACATGCATGGACATATGTATGTGCCCTCATATACATGTACCCCCCCACATGTGCATACCAGGGACTTGTCCTTGATCTGCTTTCTGTAGCAGTGCCTGGCCTTACTGAGTGGGCACAATTCATCTGCACTGGCTTCTCCAGGAAGCAGTGGGCAGGAGGTCATGACTTCCTGTGATCTCAGCAGGAAGTGCAGCATGGGGAGCAATCAGATGCTCTAAAAGAACTTAACTCGTGTGTGTGTGTGTGTGTGTGTGTGTGTGTGTGTGTGTGTGTCTGCTTGTGCACACGTTGCATGTGCACAAAGGAACTGACACATCTGATGTGGAAACGTGTGTAAGATGGCAAAGACACAAAGACGTCAGAAACAAAACACACTTTCTGTGAGGCGTGGTTACCTTAGGAGGAAGGCTGGGATCCAGCATCCTGAGTGGGCATGCGTGTGGGCTGTCACTGGATGCACATCCTCATCCTCCAGGGAACGGGACTCGGAGGCAGGGCATGTGCATGAAGGAGCAGACTGTCAACACACCACAGCGTGAAGCGCAGAGATGAGGACCACGTGTGCATGACTCCATTTACACGGAATGTCCAGAACAGGTAGGTCTGCGCACCCTGAGGTTGCCCAGCTCCAGGCTGGCGGTGGGCCTAGAGCTTCACTGAGAAGTCCTAGCTGGGTGACGGATGTGGGCCAACACTGGGTGATATTTTCACAACTTAGATGAATTTAATGTGGTGTAATTCTTTCAAACAAATAATATTTTATTAACTAAGTACTCAAAATAATACAAAGAAAAATCTGACAGAACATTGCCAAAAAGGAGGGAGGAAGAGGGCAAATGAAGGCATAAGAAGCAAGCATAATGATATATATAAAGGAAAATGTCACAAGGAAACCAATTATTTTTAAAAAATATTTATTTATTTGCAAACAGAAAGACAAAGAGATAGACATAGAAAGAAAAAATGAGTGAAAGAAAGAAAAGAATGAATGAATGAAGGAAGGAAGGAAGGCAGGCACACCAGACCCTCTTGCCACTGTACATGAAATCTAGATGCATGTGTCACTTTGTCATCAGGCTACCATGGGTCCTGAGGATTTGAACCCCTGCTGCCAGGTTTTGCTAGCAAGTGCTTTTAACCACTGAACAATCACCCCAGCCCCAAAATACTTTTTGAACATTCTTTTAAAAAACATTTATTTGGGGCTGGAAAGATGGCTTAGCAGTTAAATGCTTGCCTGTGTAGCCTAAGGACCCTGGTTCGAGGCTCAATTCTCCAGGATCCACGTAAGTCAGATGCACAAGGGGGCACACGCATCTGGAGTTCGTTTGCAGTAGCTGGAGGCCCTGTGGCACCCATTCTCTCTCTCTCTACTTGCCTGTTTCTGTATCACTCTCTCTCTCTCTCTCAAATAAATAAATAAAATATCTAAAAAACCCATTTATTTATTTATTTAAGAGAGACAAAGAGGGGAGAGAGAGAGAGAAAGAGAATGGGTATGCCAGGACATCCAACCACTGCAAACAAACTCCAGATGCATGTGCCCCTTTGTACATCTGGCATATGTGGGTCCTGGAGAATCGAACCTGGGTCCTTTGGCTTTGCAGGCAAAGGCCTTAACCACTAAGCCATCTTTCCAGCCCCCCACATACTTTTTATGCTACCTAAAAATATTAACAATAAAAGAGGTTTTACAACATAAGCATTAAAGAAACTATGCAAAAAAAACTATCTTCTGAACATGTTAGTCAATGATGTGAAAGAGAATACAGTCCTTGTCATTTGACTATAGGGATCTATAGCGCTGATCGTATTCACTGACTTAACAAATTCTTTAAATAAATCAGAAAAGTGGTGGAAATTACCTCTGGATATGTCTCCTCTTTAAATTATTCCTGATTACATAGATATGACTCAAATTGTTTTAAGACTTTATTATAAAAAGGGAAAGTTGTCACTTTCACTCAACTTCACTAACAGGCAAGCATTAATATGGACTAACAAAGCTACATGAAGTTTCTCACAATCTTTAAAACATTAAGTTTTTGATCCAGGTGTGGTGGCGCACACCTTTAATCCCAGCACTAGGGAAGCAGAGGTAGGAGGATTGCCATGAGTTCAAGGCCACCCTGAGAATACAGAGTGAATTCCAGGTCAGCCTGGGCTAGAGTGAGACCCTACCTCATAAAAACCAAAATAAATAAATTAATTAAATTAAATAATTAAGTTTTTGGAAAAAATGTTTATTTTTACATTTTATTTTTGTTTACTGTTTCTATTTTAAATTAATCTTCAAAACTAAATGACTCATTATTCCTTTTACCAGTTGAATAAAATAAAATGTTTATAACACATGTGACATCAGAGCAGGCAATTCACCTACTGTCACTCTAACTCTATCTGAAGGAAGCTTTTGCCAGGTTCACTTACAGCTATCATTAAGATTGATTTGTATTAAGTAGAACTTTGTATGGGCAGATCACGTGTCGGTGCCATTCTCCTCCTCCCTGACCTAATGCCACTGAGGGTCCTCTTCAGTCCTCAGTGGGGTTGCTGGTATTCACCGTGGGGTTGTGGGTTGGGAGTTGTGAGAGCAGCAGTCAGTCGCTGTGTGGGGGGGAGCAATGCCTCTGGAACTTCTTCCCACCCTGTGGCTCTTAAAATCTCCCCCCCCCTTCCACAAAAGTCCCTGAGCCTTGGCGGATGGATGTGTTCTAAGTCTACCTTATAGTGTTGAGCTCTCAGCAGTTTCTGAATTTCTGCTTTGGTGTGTTTTGAGTATCCTCAGTGTCTGTCTCCATCACCCTGGCATGGGTTGTCAGGCTCGTCATGGAAGCAACACTTATGCTCATCTTGTCAGTTCCTCTGTGGTTTCCCTGGACACTACCTGATGTGCAAGAGGTGGCTCAATGCACAATATCCATGCTTTCTGGCTTAAGGCCAAACCTATCATTTGGTGTTGTCTGGAACAAATAGTGATTTAGGCCATTGCTGTTCTTTAAACCACCTAAAAAGAACAAAACAGACAAATCCAGGCTCCTTCCCTGAGCCCACATCAGTGTCCTCCATGCTGACCATTGATTCGCCATTTGTCATACACTCCAGCATAGTCTTCTGTTTTCTTGTTATGACGCTTGTGATTAACCAACAACACAGCATGGGCTGAAAGGAATCATAAATAACAGGTAATGGTGAAATAAAATAGACTCCAAGACCAGTAATTGCCTTGTAAAAAATACCCTTTCAGTCACATGCTGCAGATGCATGTGTGTGTGTGTGTATTTGTGGAGCACACACAGATTAAAGACATTCTTTCTTAGTTAGTTATTAAAAATAGTACATGATGGCTGGAGAAATGGCTTAGTGTTGAAGCACTTTCCTGCAAAGCCAAAGGACTCAGATTCGATTTCCATGACCCATGTAAGCCAGATGCACAAAGTGGCACATGCATCTGGAGTTTGTTTGCAGTGGCTGCACATCCACTCTCTCGCTCACCCCCACTCTCTCCCTCTCTCTTCCTCTTTCTTTCTCTCAAATAAAGAAATCAATTCAAGAAAATATTTTTAAATAGTACTTGAGCCAATGTTCCTACCAAAATTGTAATTCATATTATAGTATAAATCATATTTTTATTATAGAACACCTACTGACATTAAAAATACTCTCTAAAGTAGAGTTATTACTTATTGTTTATAAAGGGAGATATGGCATAGAAGCTGGGAGTAACAGTTAATATCATATGAACTGGCAAACACATTTTCCTGAATATTTTAATTTTGTCATTTTTTAAACATTCTGGGATGAATCACTTATATTGGTAATGGCAATTTGGAATTCTATGCTGGGAATTAATGCAGCATCATTTCCTAGTAGGTTTCTACACGTAGTTTGTGGGCTTCAGAGATATAGAGGATTGTACATGTGGCGTATGAGGAATATCATATAATATCAAGTAGATTACTCCATTTCCTTGGGGAAGGTTGTAGAAAAACCCACCATGGTGCTGTTTTTCTGATTTCTTTTACCAGTCAGTTAATTCACCTGCTTCCTTGGAGGAGGGTGGGGGGCTTTACCTTGCGTCATTTGATTTAGTCCACTAGAAGGACGGTGATTTCTCTCCAAGGCTGCATATGCAAGTGTCCTTGAGGCAGCTTGAATGCCTTTGCTTTGTGCAGATTATTTAAGTAGGTGTAAAGATACCCCATGTCAGTCACCTAGCTTCTGTGCATGCTTTGTAAATTATACCCCAGTGAAATAGGTCATTTGAGCCCACACATGCACACAATTTCGACAGTATTGATTCCTTGTCCCCAAGATGCAAGTATATGTCTGGGACTCTGGATGTGCACACAAAGGGGATCTTGGACACTGTGTTTCCGTTACAGGCCCTTGGTCTTCTCCCCTCCCTCCCTCGTGTGGGAAGTGTGGCCTGAGAGTTACAGGCATCTAGTCTCCCTCCCTGTCCTCCTCAGGAAGTGTGCTCTGGGAGCTGCGATGGTGGAGGGAAGAACAGGCTTGGGGGGTTGATGTGAACAATCACTGTGACAAGAGCATGGAGGGAAAGCCAGGGAGGGAAGAGGGACAGCAGACACATGCTTTCCTGGGTTGGGGGGATGACAGGGGAGGGGGCTGCATGTGTCCCCTTGGCTTATAGGACCCCAGTGTACCGGAATAGAGACTGAGGATTCTACTTCTCTGCTGAGATGCTTCCAGACTCGTGACATGTCTAGGTTTTAAGTACCCAATGCACGTGCTTGCAGCTGAGTTCAAATGACTGGATGAAACTGCGCAGGAGGACTTCCTTCCCCTAGTGTTGGAGGGGGGGACATGCATGGCTTATGCCTGAGGAGGGACCACCGTCCCACACGGAAACCCTAGTGGGCTCAGCTGGTAACCAGCCTGCAGAAAGCCCTGGGTTCGATCCTTAGCATCACATCAAGCCTGGCATGGTGGTGCATACCCGAAGCACACCTGCAATCTTGGACTTGGGAAGTGAAGGCAGTGGGATCAAGAAGTAGGAATTTGGGCTGGAGAGATGGCTCAGCAGTTAAGGCACCTGCCTCCTAAGCCTAAGAATGCTGGTTCCAATCTCCAGTGGTTCTAATCTCCAGGTCCCACGTTTAGCCAGATGCAGTGATGCAAAGGCGCAATGCTGCACTTGGCCACAAGGGGGTACACACATCTGGATTTCATTTGCAGCAGCTGGTGGACCATCAAGAGTCTTTGCAATAGGGACTGGAGAGATGGCTTAGCAGTTAAGGCATTTGCCTGCAAAACCAAAGGATCCTGGGTCCATTCTCCAGGACTCATGTAAGCCAGATGCACAAGTGGGAGCATGCATCTGGAGTTCATTTGCTGTGGCTGGATGCCCTGGTGTGGTCATTCTCTCCTTCAGTCTCTCTGCCATTTCTCTCTCTCTCAAAATACATACATACATACATACATACATACATACATACATACATACATACATACATATATATATATATATATATATAGTAGCAGACAGTTTCAGGTTCGCTGAGATGAACTTCCAGACCAGGCACAGTTATGGAGGAAGGAGAAGCTGGCCTGCTCTCCACAGGGCCAAGCAGACAGAGAAAAGCCAACCAGCCACACAGCTCACGGAGCAAAATCTATAGCCAAAAGCCCAGCACACTTCAGGAACTCCTATTAGGCACACTTTGCATATCTTTACAATGGAATCTCAAACCCACCACACCTTAAGATCGCCCCCCAGTGACATTGCCTCTAGCAAGGTGATTGCAGATGCAAACTATAACTAATAAAACACTGAATATATTGGGGGACATACAGGCAATAGCCTGTATGGTATTTTAAAATATTATTATTATTATTATTAACAACCTATTTTGAATGGATACATCATGTGTTGGTGTCCTCTTTTTCCTCGTCCCTGCCCCCATTTCACTGGGGACCCTCCTCAGTGGGGTTGCAGGTATTCCCCAGGGGGTTGTGGTTTATGTGTTGTGGGAGCAGCAGTCAGTTACTTTGCGGGGGAGGGAATGCCTCTGGGCATGATGTCTCAACCTGTGACTCTTTCAGTCTTTCCGTCCCCTTGTCTGTAATTCTCTGAGCTGTGGTGGGTGAGTTGTAAGTCTCCTTCAGTGGTGAGCTCGTAGGAGCCTCTCACTCTCTGCTTTGCCTGTACAGTTTTGGGGTAGGGGCTTCCTGGCCTCTATGACAACTCACTGGCAGGTGTCCCATCCTTGTTACAGAATTTTCCTGTAATTATCCATGGCTTCTGGGCACAGAAGCCCAGAAGGCACTTCTGCCCAAACTATTTTTGTTTTGAATTACATCTTTAAAATTAGCTAACAAAGATGTAGGCTTCCATATGGCTTATTCCTAATGCCTTTAGTTTCATGTAACCTTCCATCATCCCCTCCTTTCCTCCATCTTCTCACTTAGACCCTTCTGTCTCTCTGTTTATATAACTATTACCTCTTCCCCAGCCCCCCACACCTCCCTTCTAGTCTCTTTCTAGTTTTCCCGGCTCCACTACTGATCTAAACATTTAAGGTTGGTATTCGCATACCAGAGAGAACATGTGGGTTTTGTCTGTCTGAACCTGTTATCTTACTTAATATAATATTTTCCAGATACATCCATTTTTCCCTTGATTTCACTGTGTCATTTTTCTTTACAGCTGAATAAAACTCCATTGTGTGTGTCCTACATTTATTCATGTATCTGTGTATCAGTTGATGGGCATCTAGGATGGTTCCATTTCCTAGATATTCTGAATAGAGCAGCAGTGAACATGATTGAACCAGTATCTCTGTAATAAAGCGTGCAGTTCTCAGGGCATGTGCCCAGGGTAGGAGAGCTGGGAGATATACTAGATCTATTTTTAACTTTTTGAGAAAAAATGGCTGTACCAGTTTATACTCCCACCAACTGTGAATGTGGCCCATCTTTTACCACACTTTCACCAGCATTTATTGTCACTAGTTTTTGATGAAAGCAATTCTTATGTGGAGATTGTGGTTATGAGCTCAAGTCCTCATGCACACACAGCAGGCACTTTACCAGCCGGGCCATCTCCCCAGCCCATGATAAGGATTTTTCAATCAAACTTTCCCTGGGAAGTTTGCTTTGCTGTATTACCACTGCAGAATTCTGTCCCCTCTGCTGCTCACCCTGCACCACATGGCCAGGTGTGGACTGAGCCAGGACCTGCTCTGGACCACATCCACCTACATCCTGAGAGCTGCACTGGCAGAGTGTGAGAAATGGTGCAACTCACACGCTCATTCACCTACTATGGACTAGGATGCAGCCAAACTGTAAGTCAAGTCAGGGACTTGGTGGTCTTTGCTGATATAGGCTCTTGGTGAATGCATAGCTTTGAGGGGAGGTCCTCAAGCTCCCAGCTCTAAACAGTCCCTGTTGAGGCTGCTCCAGGAGGACTGATGGCTTTGATTTCTAATTTGAAAGCACTCAAGTTGAGCACCTCTGCTTTGTAAGGACTTACTTTGTAATATAAGCCTTATGTTATACCAATCTTTATCTATAGACCAATGTGCCCATCCCCGAGGGGGAATGGAGTGCTTACAAAATGAAACTGACAGTTTTATTTAAAATGCCTCTAATAACACATCTTGCTTTAGTCAAGCCAGGGAGTGGAGGCCTGGGTCTGGGAAGGTGATATGTTTCCCTTAAAAATAAAGTGAATAATCGCGGGGACTCCAGCTTACCAAAACAAATAGACTGCAGAATTGAAGTGCGGTCGATCGTCTTAAATGAATGCTCTATTGGAGAGAAGCCATCCATCTGCAGCGTCGCTGAAAGTCGCTGATAAGCCATAAATCCATTAGGAGACTCGCTCTTCTGCAATTTAGAGTGGAGGAGCAGAGCTGTGTATACGGAGGCACCGTGTTTGGTATAATAGCTCTTGAGGACATGACTCGTGTGTAGTAGATCACAGGTAGACAGCCACCGTCCAACTCCTTTTTAATTTCATTATGATCTTTGTAGTATTTATTGTCCAAACACATGGAAACCTGTGCATCTTTACAGGAAGTACAGGGCTTTTAATATAAGCAGATGCATAAATCCACACACTTGGAAAGGAGGGAGACAGGCAGCGATCTTAGACACAATTTTCAAGTAGAATATAGTCGAGCCAGATGGCCCAACACCCTTTCCTCATGGTGGACATTGGGTCCTGAGGCAAGTAGAAGAGGTGAGCCCCAACTTTGTGCCATCCACGTGGGGACTCTTCGGGGAATCTTTCTTCCCTATAACCGTTGGGCAGGGAGGGTGGGGCTCTTGGAGTGGCTTTGATGGCCTGGTAAAGGTTTGGTGACACAAGCTAGTGGTCATGGTGTACCATATGAAGTTGTACAAGGCCGGAGCAGCAGATGAGAACCTCCATAGGACCCACTGGGAAACTTCCTGTGGGAATTTGAATGTGATGGTATATAAATATATGGCCCCATTGACTCGGGTGTTTTAGTAAAATTAAGTTTGTAACTTGGGTCTGCAGCAACCCAGCTGGAGGGGGTGTCGCTGTGGGGCAGATCCTGGAGTCCAACTCTAAAATATCACCGAAGGTAAATCCAATTCCAGTCCAAAGGTGTGTGGAGAGCAGTTTTGAGCTCTGACAGCTTGTGCTTGCTTATAGTGCTGGCTGGTTGGTGGTTCTCTCTGCTTGGATCTATGAAAGGGATCCAGCGTCTTCCACCATTGATCTGTAAGCTTGAAACAAATCCCTTCCTCCCATAGCTGTGTTTGGTTGGATGTTTGTCCCAGCAACATGGAGCTGACTGCAGCACCTTCCCCATGAAGCAACCATGGAACAAGGATGATCACATGTGTGGTTGTGTGAGTCACATTTGTGGCTGTCCATGGCAAGAACAGTCTCTCACAGTTGTTTGATCTCCACATGTTCCCGCACCAGTGCTCAGATATCACAGAAGCTTAGCCAAGACCCTGGAAACACCTGGTCCAGGTCAAAGCACCCGGCATGGTTACAGGTCCTGGGTGGAGCTTGTTCCTCAGCACTGCGCTCAAAGCGCCCGTGGAGTGCTAACGGCCAGGGCATACACTGGAAGAGCTGCAGCTGGGAGAGCCGCCGGCATTTCCACAGCATAGACTGTGGAGCTGAGAAAAAGAGGAACAAGTCACTGGACCTTTAACCGTTGCACTGAGCAGGTAGGTCTGCAATCCGTGTTGGAAAATAGAACAAGAACAATAGCAAATTGAGGTGTTAGAAAAGGGAAAACCTTGTTGAATAATGGAAATAAAATGCTATGATTGTATTTTTTATTTCTATCATTTATTTGAGTTTTACTGGAGCCCAGGTTGACCTGGAACTAACTTTGTAGCCCAGGCTGGCCCAAAACCCATGATACTCCTCTTCCCTCAGCCTTCCGAGTGCTGCACAGATAGGCATGTGCCACCACCCCTGGCAAGTGGTGCAAAGAATTAGGTTTAACTATAACCGTTCAAGCAATTATCTTTTTTAAAATTTATTTTATTATTTATTTATTTGATAGAGAAAGAGGGAATAAGAGAGAGAAATAATGGGTGCTCCAGGGCCTCTAGGCACTGCAAATGAACTCCAGACACTTGTGCCCCCTTATGCAGCTGGCTAACATGGGCCCTGGGGAATTGAACCTGTGTCCTTTGGCTTTGCAGGCAAGCACCTTAAGCGCTAAGCCATCCCTCCAGCCCTCAAACGATTATCTTTTGTTTCCCTTCACCACTCCTTCCCTCATCCGCCTCTCCCCTTGTGTCCTCCCTCCAAACAATACAGCCTGCTTTACATGTTCATACGACACATTTCCTTTTCTCCTCTACCTGCTTCTCTTCACCTCTGGTCCCCTTTTTCAGCCTGGAGTCACTCTCACACCCCCTTGTTTGCACCGAGATATTTCTTCTCACACCTGTCAGAATGTCTGTCATCAGCCAAACTAATGGCAACAATGCTGGCGAGGTCACGGGGAAAGGGGGATTCGTATGCACGGTGAGTGGGAATGTAAGCTGGTGTAGCCATGGGAAAATCAGTGTAGAGGTTTCTTCAAAAAGCTATAAATAGGGCTGGAGAGGTTAGCGGCTAAGGTGCCTGCCTGCTAAGCCTAAGAACGCCGGTTCCAATCTTCAGGTCCCACATTTAGCCAGATGCAAAGTGACGCAAGGGCGCAATGCCGCACTTGCCCACAAGGGGGCGCAAGCATCTGCAGTTTGTTCACAGTGGCTGAGAAGCTGCTGGCATGCCCATTCTCTCTCTCTCTCTCTCTCTCTCTCTCTCTCTCTCTCTTTCTGTCGCTGTGTCTCTCTGCAAAAAAAAAAAAAAAAAAAGCTATAAATAGAACTATCATATGACCCAGCTATACCACTCATTACACAAAAGACCAGATCGCACCTCCATGTTCACTGTTACTCACTTCACAATAATTAGGACATGGAACTGATCTAGATGTCCACCAGCTGATGACTGGATAGTGAAAATGGGGCACATATGCACAATGGAGTTTTACTCTGCTACAAAGAGAAATGAAGTTAAAAAATTTACAGGAAAATGGGTGGAATTGGTGGTGGCACTTTGAATAGCTGCTGTATGCAATTCTAGAAACAGTTTGTTCCAGACAGGTGAGGGAAAAGGAGATATCACACATGCTAAAATGAGTTCACACCATGACCTTACTAAAACAAGGGTACTTATCTCTTGAGAAAACAAGCTACTATATTGAGAGGTAATTACTTTAGTAATTAGCAACAGGAATCACAAGGTCCCAGCAATCAAGGCTGTGCAAGCCTTAAGAGCAAGGTTTGCCCTCTGATAGACGAAATGTGTGGAGGAAAAGGGGGAAGCTCAAGGCACCTCCTTCACAATCATCCCCGAGAGGCGCCTGCACTCGAGACTGTGCGTGGGCAGCACACTTTTTGCAGGACCTGCTCTTCTGCACTTCCTGACAGGAAAAAGAAAAAATGGGTTGCAAGGCAGTCTGCATTGATTTGTCTCTTGAAACCACTGACTGTCATCTTAGTGCACTTAACCTGATGTGTCCCTGTGGGGAAGAAAGGACTGTCATCAAGGGAAGGGGAGGCGAGGACCATGGGAGCAAGAGCACCCACTCTTCCAGTTAGGACAGAAGAGCCTGTCACCTCCGCCCCTTGATGGCTTCCTGACACACTTTGTAGCTAGACGAACTCATTTGTTTCTGAAAAGCCTCACAGATCCACTCTCAGAGCATATAACCAAGCGGTTATGACTGACAAGCTTCTATGTGAATATCGAGTGAACTATTGTGGTGTCATGCTTGCCCCTGTGTGTCAGTTTGGGAGCTGGGGAGGTGACACAGTGCATCCTGGCTCTCAGATGTCAGCATGCCTTGCACAGTCAGCATCTTTACAACAGTGCTGGAAACAGGACAGAAGTGGAAATGGGTGAGGGAGCTTCATCTAACCCGATGGGCCACAGGCATATTTGCTTTCCTGTCAAAGATGTTACTTATGACATATGCAAACTACTGAGGAGGAAAAGAGGAGTGCATTCATTTTCTGCATGATTGCCAGTTCCTCGGATTTCGTGTTCTCTGACAGTGAGTTCTCAGTGGAGCAAGGTGACAATGCTTTGCAAGCGGGATTACACATCAAGCCACCGTGGCTATCTCAAGGCATTATTTGATTAGCATGATAAAATACAGTGCGACTCTTATGGCTGTCAGAACACACACTCCTGGGGAAGTAATTACACAGCACCAGTGGAAGTGGCTTAGAGCTCCTCGCTCATTTCTCTAGATTGCAGTGAGGAGGGGGGCAGAGCCACCTCACTGGCCTGTCCACGCAGCCACGCTCCATTGAACAGCAAGTTTCCAGAGCACTTTTATGCACACATTTTTGAGGAGAAGACATCGCTTCTTAGATAACGTGTACTTGCTTCACTTTGATCAGCCCCGAGTAAGAGAGGGAGCACTAGCAACTATGCTTGAAATGTTGTGACATAAATTGAAATTATTTTCCTATGCCATGTTTTGTTTCACTCCAGTATCGAAACCAGATCATTGAGCTGTCTTCTCTTCTGCACGTTCCAGGAGGAAAAAGAACCATGAGAGGTATGCTGTCACTTGCTGCCACCACTTCCTGTTCTGCTGCCCCATTCCTGAGCTCCTGATAAGCTGCCTTTTCCAGGTACCGTGTTCTCACAATAAGCTGGAGTGGTGTGGCAGTGTCTCCCAGGATCTCTGGGAAAATGAGGAGTTCTTGCCGAGAAACATTCAGAGAAGTGCTAGAAGCTTCTCCGGGGTTACCCATCTCCTGCAGGTGCTGCTGAGCCAATAGGAAACACAATACTGACACAATAGCTGACATGGACATTACATTCCCATAAGAACAGGGAAATAGGCAGGGCACTCCTTTTGGCAACACTACCATTAACTACATATGGTCACTGAGGCTCCCTGAAGGACAGTTGTGTTTAGATGAGATGCTGTTGCAGGTAGCTTCATGTGGCTGGACAAACATCTGACCAGAAACAGCTTATGGGAGGAAAGGATTTCTTTCAGTCTCACAGAATCAGTGCTGGAAGAAGCTGCTCACTTCCATAGATTCATACAGACAGAAAATACTGCAGCAAGCAGCCTGTACCAACAACCAGAGCTCAGGCTGCTGTGCACTCACCGTAGGGCTGGACTTAAGATCCACTCCCTATAACAAACCAGCCAGCAGGCTACTGGAGACTCAAGTTGCAAGCTTAATCAAAAATACCTCAAGCTACGCGGGACATACATTCACATTCAAGCTACCAAAGATGCTGAAAAGGGAGTCAGTTGGGTCAAGTAAAGAGCCTTTTAATCCCAGGTACCCTCGGGCCAGAAGGAGCTGGGCAGGAAAGGGTTTGTTGTGTTTCAGGGAAGGAAGGAGGCTGATGTTATCTGGAACTTTATGTCTGGTGGTGTACATGTACATGTAAGAGGTTCAGGCAGAAGCCAAGCTGTTGGATCCAAAAGCCCTGGGGAGCAGGTGTGACCTTCCTCCAGGTATGAAGAGAAGGCAGTGTGTATTTAAACTTGAGTTTGGAGCTCAGATTTTTAGGTTGTTAACTTACTCCAGAGAATGTAAGTCAAGTGGCAAGAGAGGGGGTTTCCTGGCCTCGGATGGAGAGTCTAGGAATGAAAGGGACTCGGGATTTGGGGGAGGGGGGAGGTGCCTGCCTGCATGAGCAGCTGATGGCTTGGACTTGGATCTCGTGGCCCTTTGGTTTGGAGTTCAAGTGTCTGAGTGAAGAGGATTCCTCACTGAGAAGGGGAATGCCTGGTTTCATTAATTAACATGAATATAGCATCAGACAATGGCAACCAAAACCTTTGTGGAGTGAGTTTCTGAGAAGCTAGTGATACAGGATTTGCGGGTTCAGGATGGGTCTCCGATGTATAAACCCCAAGTTTTGAGTTCTGTCCTACCTTTAACAAGGAATTTCTAAAGACAGACTCAAGAAGGATAAATTATGAATTATTAAGTTTATAGAAGGGAAAATCACGAATTGTGGGGTTTATTTAAGGGATAAATTACAAATTGTGGGGTTTAGGAACCCGGTCTCATGTGGAAACACTGCATATTTTAAAAGGTTCACTTAAGAGAAATTGAGGGGTTTTTTGGTGAAAAAACTGGAGTAGAGCTGTGAGCATATGGACTTAAGAAAAACTGAGGCTTTAATGAGAGATTAGAGTAAAACTGATGGTAGGTGGAAAGTAGGATCTAGGAGCTTGTGTAGGCAACATGGAAAGAACCAGCACATGGCAGATTCAGAAACCAGGGGACCATCATGCATGTCATCAAAGAGAGAAGTTACCCCAAACTATAATGCAGAGACCAGCAGAAAAGCCTTCCAAACCGAGAAACAGTTGTATGCTCTTCCCACCCCAGGCTGGGTGGGAGGGAAGCTGGACTCATGTATCCTTGTGGCCCAAAAGACGTAGGCAGGCCGAGCAGAGAAACAGTGCTGAGATGAGATGAGCTGAGCAGAGCAATGCAGGGCACAGTCATGACAGGAAGATGGCAGGAGCCTTTAATAGGCAAAGGGAAGACCTGATTGGCTGGTAGATTTAGAGGGTGGGCCCCTGGGCCAGTCCATCCAGGGCCTCTGTCTAGGTAGCATGCTAGACTGGGTAGCAGGAGATGCTGTACATCAGCCTCGATCGGATGAGCTCCGTTTTTGTGGTGGCTTATGAAGTTCTCTTTGAGCCTCGTTCCTAATTGAAACTGCCTAAGAAAAGCTGGCTTTCTCCTATCTCATTCACCAGGGGAAAACCAGGTTTTGGAGTGTGATTTATTGCCAGCTTGGCAGGTCTTAGAATCACCTAGATTAGGTTAGCTCTGGGCAAGCCTAAGAGGGAGTGTCTTGGTTACGTTAATTGGAGTGGGAAGACCCACATTAACTCCATGGGCTGGAGTTCTTGACTGTGTTGTGGTAAATACTCCCCCACCCAGGGTCATACAGACACCTTGATTAAACTTAGTCACACACATGCACGTGCGCGCGCACACACACACACACACACCCCTGATTAAGCTTAGTGACACACACACAATATGGGGTCTATGGGGAGTTCAGGAAAGTCTTTGAACTACAAACCCCGAGTTCCTGTTTACACTTATCCAAAGAATTGGACAAACCAAACTGAGGATAATTATTAAATTATTTTATTTATTTAGGGAAGTATAAAACCAAGACAAGGAAAATGATTATACCTATGTGGTCTGAGAGCCCATTGTGGTGGGTCTGGAAGAAATGTAAAAAGGGAGTTAGAGAGGAAAGAAAAGAAAGTACAAGGAGCTCCTGCCATGTGGTGGGCAGGAGGGGATAAAGAGCCCATGTGGGAGTAGGGGTCAGGATGAGAAGGGCTAGTTTAGACAGCTTTGGACCAGACATAAAGGGATGGCCCTCAAGGGAGTGGGTCTTATGATCTCACATTGCACCCTTCCCACACCTGTCATCTTGGCTAGCCCCACCTGTCTCAGCTCAGCCAGCCTGTTTTACTCACTGGACTTCAGTTGCGGTTGTCCAATCAAATCTCTTTCCAGTGCACACCCTGCCCAGGAGTGGCTGGATTCTTCCTCCTAGTTCTGGTGGATTGGCTGGCATACCTGGCACAGGTATGCCTACCTCTCTCCCTGGGCACAGACACTAAAATCTCTCCCTTGGGTCACAGGAGATAGCAGCTGCTTCTCTCTGGCTCTGGAGCTGTGCTGTACGCCTGGGTCTTCGTGCCCGTCAGATGATCGCTCTCTCCCTGGCTGCCAATGTGGGAAGGGACATTTTTCATTACTGCTTTTACTGTTAACCTCTCTGGAAGTGCATGCCTTGCTGTTTAGAAAAACCTCTTTTCACTTTTTTTTTTTTTTTTTTTTTTGGTGTCCAGGGTCCATGTTCTTCCACATGGGCTCCTGAACAGTGTGGGGTTCTCTCCCTGGTCACCTGACCTCCCCGACTTCCTCCTCAGGGCTCATACTCCCCCTGTTCCTCTCTCGGATCCCTATTATGTCTGTTGAACTAAAATCCCTGAAAAGTGCTACGTCTGCTACACCTACTTCTCGCAAGGCTGAATGGAGAGTGATTTTTAAATTGCCACATTTTATTCAGATAGCTACACGAAAGACACAGCTCTCACCTCAAAGGGGATAAGAGTTTATTCTGGAGCAAAATACGGGTGACCATGGACCAGGAACACAGATTTAGATTACCCCCGTAGACAATCCTTTGGTTGACAGACATGAACTCAGGACTTGGGGTTCCAAGGATAAATAGCATCCACCCTGTCATTCCCGTATCAAGGGGGTTTCTCCCCATCTCAGCTCAGCCAGGCCAGGGCGAGGGGAAACTCACCAGAACCTAGAGGTTCCGGAGTGATGAGCCTACATCAGAGAGAGCTCTCCCAACCCCCTGTGGGGTCTGTTTATCACCTTAGTGTGGTGGGCTTCACCTTCAGGATCAGGTGAGCCAGAGTGAGGGCTGATTGGCCTGGGCTAGGGGCTGGCTCGAGAAGAGGCCAGCCATGATAGAACCAACCACAATGTCAGGATCACATTGAATTCTAGGGCAGAGGAAGTCCCACCCAGATAGGGGCACAGGTTGTTCATGGAAAAACACAGGTCTAGGGAATTCCATTAGATCACTCTTTAACCTGTAGCAAAGGGAAGATTGCAAGGACATTCCTGCCTTTACTATTGAGGATCAATCACCCTAAACTGCCTGCCTGACTTCCTCTCATACACATGCTCATATAGGCAACCCTAATTAAACTTACTGGGACAGACTCACACATATGCACACACACATACTCATATAGGCAACCTTGATTAAACTGACGGGCCATGCCCTCCCACATGTACATACACACACAAGACCAAAAAAGACACCAAAGTGGAGGGACAAGTTTTGAAGAGGAAGGTATCTGTGGAAGGGAAATTTGCCAGAGGGTCAAGAGAAGCCAATAGGAGGGGAATTTACTAAAGTAAATTATATATATGTATAAAGATTTTCAATACAAATTGGAAACAGAAGAGGAGAATGCTAGCTGAGCACAAGCGTTCTTCACTCTGATTCCTGACTGTGGGTGGACGAGACCAGCTGTGCTCCGTGCTCCTGCTATGGACTGACATGACCAGCTGTGCTCCGTGCTCCAGCTGTGGACAGACGTGACGGGCTGTGCTCTGTCCTCCGGCTGTGGACGGACGTGACGGGCTGTGCTCCATGCTCCTGCTGTGGACAGACATGACCGGCTGTGCTCCGTGCTCCAGCTGTGGACAGCTGTGAACAGCTGTGCTCTGTGCTCCAGCTGTGGACAGACACAACCGGCTGTGCTCCATGCTCCTGCTGTGGATGGATGTGACAAGCTGTGCTCCATGCTCCTGCTGTGGATGCACACTACTGGCTGTGCTCCATGCTCCTGCTCTGGACGGACATGACAGGCTGTGCTCCATGCTCCTGCTGTGGATGGATGTGGCAGGCTGTGCTCCATGCTCCTGCTGTGGATGCACACTACTGGCTGAGCTCCATGCTCCTGCTGTGGACGGACATGACAGGCTGTGCTCCATGCTCCTGCTGTGGATAGACGCAACCGGCTGTGCTCCATGCTCCTGCTATGGACAGACATGACGGGCTGTGCTCCATGCTCCTGCTGTGGATGGATGTGGCAGGCTGTGCTCCATGCTCCTGCTGTGGATGGATGTGACCAGCTGTGCTCCACTCTCCTCCCACCATGCTTTCCCTGCCATAAGGGATCCAAAATGAACCCTCATATCTCTGTTCTGGCCTGGTATTTGGTCACAGTGATGAGTAAAGTAATTGAGACAAGGTGTTAAGCAGTAAAGAGAAGGAGAGAGATGGAGTGGCAGATACACTGGGTAGTGGGAGTTCTGTTCTCTGCTTAGAGAGGGAGAAGCAACTACACATTGTGTACTGTCTGGAGAAGTGCTGGGGACGGGTTTCCCTGTCAGGGTGTGTGTGTGTGTGTGTGTGTTTTCACGCGCACACACGCACACCACTGATTTCAATTTGGTGTCTGATGGCACCCATGGTCGTGAGCAGGAGAAAGGGGTTGGAGTTGGAACTCAAAGAAGCAATAAAGAGTGTGGGCTGGGGAGATGCTTTGTGGGAGAGCGCTCACTCCACCCTGATGGTTTCTACTTGAATGCAGAAACAGGGAGGAAGGGAAGCTGAGCTCATGAGGTGGAAACGTGTACTGGAAGTTTTCAAATGTAGGGGAGAATTGAAAGAAGCACCAGGAGAGCAGAATAGTAATGCATCATAGAAAATGTTAGAGATTTTCGGGCTGCATGGGGTTGGCCTTGGTAACAGCAAGTTTGGAGTCACAGAATCAGTTGGCAGGGGTGTGTGTTGTATAAGTCACGTGTGGTCAGCATGAAGAAGTCAGAGAACTTGACGTAACCTGGGTCAGAGTTTAGCTAAATAGTATAACACAGAGAACCCAGGGTATGCATGAGAAGGACTGTAAATATTAACCAAAAATTTAGTGTCAGAACAGAGCAAAGTGCAGATGTGAGGTGTGAGAGCCAGTGAGGCTGTGGTCAGGTTGAAGGACTGATGCCTGCACTGGGGAGAATGGCTGAAGCTGGGTTGAGGTCGTGTTGAAGGACTGACACCTGCGCTGGGGAGAATGGCTGAAGCTGGGTTGAGATCGTGTTGAAGGACAGACGCCTGCGCTGGGGAGAATGGCTGAAGCTGGGGTTGAGGTCGTGTTGAAGGACTGACGCCTGTGCTGGGGAGAATGGCTGAAGCTGGGTTGAGGTCACGTTGAAGGACTGACGCCTGTGCTGGGGAGAATGGATGAAGCTGGGGTTGAGGTCACGTTGAAGGACTGACGCCTGTGCTGGGGAGAATGGCTGAAGCTGGGTTGAGGTCACGTTGAAGGACTGACGCCTGTGCTGGGGAGAATGGCTGAAGCTGGGGTTGAGGTCGTGTTGAAGGAATGACACCTGTGCTGGGGAGAATGGCTGAAGCTGGGGTTGAGGTCGTGTTGAAGGACTGATGCCTGTGCTGGGGAGAATGGCTGAAGCTGGGGTTGCGGTCGGGTTGAAGGACTGACACCTGCGCTGGGGAGAATGGCTGAAGCTGGGGTTGAGGTCGTGTTGAAGGACTGACACCTGTCCTGGGGAGAATGGCTGAAGCTGGGTTGAGGTCGTGTTGAAGGACTGACACCTGTGCTGGGGAGAATGGCTGAAGCTGGGTTGAGGTCGTGTTGAAGGACTGACACCTGTGCTGGGGAGAATGGCTGAAGCTGGGTTGAGGTCGTGTTGAAGGACTGACGCCTGTGCTGGGTAGAATGGCTGAAGCTGGGGTTGAGGTCATGTTGAATGAGTGACACCTGCGCTGGGGAGAATGGCTGAAGCTGGGTTGAGGTCGTGTTGAAGGACTGACGCCTGCGCTGGGGAGAATGGCTAAAGCTGGGTTGAGGTCATGATGAAGGACTGACACCTGCGCTGGGGAGAATGGCTGAAGCTGGGTTGAGGTCATGATGAAGGACTGACACCTGCGCTGGGGAGAATGGCTGAAGCTGGGTTGAGGTCATGTTGAAGGACTGACACCTGTGCTGGGGAGAATGGCTGAAGCTGGGTTGAGGTCATGTTGAAGGACTGACGCCTGTGCTGGGGAGAATGGCTGAAGCTGGGGTTGAGGTCGTGTTGAAGGACTGACACCTGTGCTGGGGAGAATGGCTGAAGCTGGGGTTGAGGTCGTGTTGAAGGACTGACACCTGCGCTGGGGAGAATGGCTGAAGTTGGGTTGAGGTCACGTTGAAGGACTGACACCTGTGCTGGGAGAATGGCTGAAGCTGGGTTGAGGTCACGTTGAAGGACTGACACCTGTGCTGGGAGAATGGCTGAAGCTGGGTTGAGGTCACGATGAACGACTGACACCTGTGCTGGGGAGAATGGCTGAAGCTGGGTTGAGGTCGTATTGAAGGACTGACACCTGTGCTGGGAGAATGGCTGAAGCTGGGTTGAGGTCACGTTGAAGGACTGACACCTGTGCTGGGAGAATGGCTGAAGCTGGGGTTGAGGTCGTGTTGAAGGACTGACGCCTGTGCTGGGGAGAATGGCTGAAGCTGGGTTGAGGTCACGTTGAAGGACTGACGCCTGTGCTGGGGAGAATGGCTGAAGCTGGGGTTGAGGTCATGTTGAAGGACTGACGCCTGCACTGGGGTGAATGGCTGAAGCTGGGTTGAGGTCGTGTTGAAGGACTGACACCTATGCTGGGGAGAATGGCTGAAGCTGGGGTTGAGGTCGTGTTGAAGGACTGACACCTGCACTGGGGTGAATGGCTGAAGCTGGGTTGAGGTCATGTTGAAGGACTGACGCCTGTGCTGGGGAGAATGGCTGAAGCTGGGGTTGAGGTCGTGTTGAAGGACTGACACCTGCACTGGGGAGAATGGCTGAAGCTGGGTTGAGGTCACGTTGAAGGACGGACGGCAGTGCTGGGGAGAATGGCTGAAGCTGGGGTTGAGGTCGTGTTGAAGGACTGACACCTGCGCTGGGGAGAATGGCTGAAGATGGGGTTGAGGTCGTGTTGAAGGACTGACGCCTGTGCTGGGGAGAATGGCTGAAGCTGGGGTTGAGGTCGTGTTGAAGGACTGGCACCTGCGCTGGGGAGAATGGCTGAAGCTGGATTGAGGTCACGTTGAAGGACTGACGCCTGTGCTGGGGAGAATGGCTGAAGCTGGGTTGAGGTCGTGTTGAAGGACTGACACCTGCACTGGGGAGAATGGCTGAAGCTGGGTTGAGGTCATGTTGAAGGACTGACGCCTGTGCTGGGGAGAATGGCTGAAGCTGGGGTTGAGGTCACGTTGAAGGACTGACACCTGTGCTGGGGAGAATGGCTGAAGCTGGGTTGAGGTCATGTTGAAGGACTGACGCCTGTGCTGGGGAGAATGGCTGAAGCTGGGTTGAGGTCGTGTTGAAGGACTGACACCTGTGCTGGGAGAATGGCTGAAGCTGGGGTTGAGGTCATGTTGAAGGACTGACGCCTGCGCTGGGGAGAATAGCTGAAGCTGGGTTGAGGTCATGTTGAAGGACTGACACCTGCGCTGCGGAGAATGGCTGAAGCTGGGTTGAGGTCGTGTTGAAGGACTGACACCTGCGCTGGGGAGAATGGCTGAAGCTGGGTTGAGGTCATGTTGAAAGACTGACACCTGTGCTGGGGAGAATGGCTGAAGCTGGGGTTGAGGTCCTGTTGAAGGACTGACACCTGCGCTGGGGAGAATGGCTGAAGCTGGGTTGAGGTCGTGTTGAAGGACTGACGCCTGCGCTGGGGAGAATGGCTGAAGATGGGGTTGAGGTCCTGTTGAAGGACTGACGCCTGCGCTGGGGAGAATGGCTGAAGCTGGGTTGAGGTCACGTTGAAGGACTGACGCCTGCGCTGGGGAGAATGGCTGAAGCTGGGTTGAGGTCGTGTTGAAGGACTGACGCCTGTGCTGGGGAGAATGGCTGAAGCTGGGGTTGAGGTCATGTTGAAGGACTGACACCTGTGCTGGGGAGAATGGCTGAAGCTGGGGTTGAGGTCGTGTTGAAGGACTGACACCTGCACTGGGGTGAATGGCTGAAGCTGGGTTGAGGTCATGTTGAAGGACTGACGCCTGTGCTGGGAGAATGGCTGAAGCTGGGTTGAGGTCACGTTGAAGGACGGACGGCAGTGCTGGGGAGAATGGCTGAAGCTGGGGTTGAGGTCGTGTTGAAGGACTGACACCTGCGCTGGGGAGAATGGCTGAAGCTGGGGTTGAGGTCGTGTTGAAGGACTGACGCCTGTGCTGGGGAGAATGGCTGAAGCTGGGGTTGAGGTCGTGTTGAAGGACTGGCACCTGCGCTGGGGAGAATGGCTGAAGCTGGATTGAGGTCACGTTGAAGGACTGACGCCTGTGCTGGGGAGAATGGCTGAAGCTGGGTTGAGGTCGTGTTGAAGGACTGACACCTGCACTGGGGAGAATGGCTGAAGCTGGGTTGAGGTCATGTTGAAGGACTGACGCATGTGCTGGGGAGAATGGCTGAAGCTGGGGTTGAGGTCACGTTGAAGGACTGACACCTGTGCTGGGGAGAATGGCTGAAGCTGGGTTGAGGTCATGTTGAAGGACTGACACCTGCGCTGGGGAGAATGGCTGAAGATGGGGTTGAGGTCGTGTTGAAGGACTGACGCCTGTGCTGGGGAGAATGGCTGAAGCTGGGGTTGAGGTCGTGTTGAAGGACTGGCACCTGCGCTGGGGAGAATGGCTGAAGCTGGATTGAGGTCACGTTGAAGGACTGACGCCTGTGCTGGGGAGAATGGCTGAAGCTGGGTTGAGGTCGTGTTGAAGGACTGACACCTGCACTGGGGAGAATGGCTGAAGCTGGGTTGAGGTCATGTTGAAGGACTGACGCATGTGCTGGGGAGAATGGCTGAAGCTGGGGTTGAGGTCTTGTTGAAGGACTGACACCTGTGCTGGGGAGAATGGCTGAAGCTGGGTTGAGGTCATGTTGAAGGACTGACACCTGTGCTGGGAGAATGGCTGAAGATGGGGTTGAGGTCGTGTTGAAGGACTGACGCCTGTGCTGGGGAGAATGGCTGAAGCTGGGGTTGAGGTCGTGTTGAAGGACTGGCACCTGCGCTGGGGAGAATGGCTGAAGCTGGATTGAGGTCACGTTGAAGGACTGACGCCTGTGCTGGGGAGAATGGCTGAAGCTGGGTTGAGGTCGTGTTGAAGGACTGACACCTGCACTGGGGAGAATGGCTGAAGCTGGGTTGAGGTCATGTTGAAGGACTGACGCCTGTGCTGGGGAGAATGGCTGAAGCTGGGGTTGAGGTCACGTTGAAGGACTGACACCTGTGCTGGGGAGAATGGCTGAAGCTGGGTTGAGGTCATGTTGAAGGACTGACGCCTGTGCTGGGGAGAATGGCTGAAGCTGGGTTGAGGTCATGTTGAAGGACTGACACCTGCGCTGGGGAGAATGGCTGAAGCTGGGTTGAGGTCGTGTTGAAGGACTGACACCTGTGCTGGGAGAATGGCTGAAGCTGGGGTTCAGGTCATGTTGAAGGACTGACACCTGTGCTGGGGAGAATGGCTGAAGCTGGGTTGAGGTCGTGTTGAAGGACTGACACCTGTGCTGGGGAGAATGGCTGAAGCTGGGTTGAGGTCGTGTTGAAGGACTGACACCTGTGCTGGGGAGAATGGCTGAAGCTGGGGTTGAGGTCGTGTTGAAGGACTGACACCTGCACTGGGGTGAATGGCTGAAGCTGGGTTGAGGTCATGTTGAAGGACTGACGCCTGTGCTGGGAGAATGGCTGAAGCTGGGTTGAGGTCATGTTGAAGGACTGACGCCTGTGCTGGGGAGAATGGCTGAAGCTGGTGTTGAGGTCATGTTGAAGGACTGACACCTGCACTGGGGAGAATGGCTGAAGCTGGGTTGAGGTCACGTTGAAGGACGGACGGCAGTGCTGGGGAGAATGGCTGAAGCTGGGGTTGAGGTCGTGTTGAAGGACTGACACCTGCGCTGGGGAGAATGGCTGAAGCTGGGGTTGAGGTCGTGTTGAAGGACTGACGCCTGTGCTGGGGAGAATGGCTGAAGCTGGGGTTGAGGTCGTGTTGGAGGACTGACACCTGCGCTGGGGATAATGGCTGAAGCTGGGTTGAGGTCACGTTGAAGGACTGACGCCTGTGCTGGGGAGAATGGCTGAAGCTGGGTTGAGGTCGTGTTGAAGGACTGACACCTGCACTGGGGAGAATGGCTGAAGCTGGGTTGAGGTCACGTTGAAGGACTGACGCCTGTGCTGGGGAGAATGGCTGAAGCTGGGTTGAGGTCATGTTGAAGGACTGACGCCTGTGCTGGGGAGAATGGCTGAAGCTGGGTTGAGGTCATGTTGAAGGACTGACACCTGCGCTGGGGAGAATGGCTGAAGCTGGGTTGAGGTCGTGTTGAAGGAATGACACCTGTGCTGGGAGAATGGCTGAAGCTGGGGTTGAGGTCATGTTGAAGGACTGACGCCTGCGCTGGGGAGAAGATCTGAAGCTGGGTTGAGGTCATGTTGAAGGACTGACACCTGCGCTGGGGAGAATGGCTGAAGCTGGGTTGAGGTCACGTTGAAGGACTGACGCCTGTGCTGGGGAGAATGGCTGAAGCTGGGTTGAGGTCATGTTGAAGGACTGACGCCTGCGCTGGGGAGAAGATCTGAAGCTGGGTTGAGGTCGTGTTGAAGGACTGACACCTGCGCTGCGGAGAATGGCTGAAGCTGGGTTGAGGTCGTGTTGAAGGACTGACACCTGCGCTGCGGAGAATGGCTGAAGCTGGGTTGAGGTCATGTTGAAAGACTGACACCTGTGCTGGGGAGAATGGCTGAAGCTGGGGTTGAGGTCACGTTGAAGGACTGACACCTGCGCTGGGGAGAATGGCTGAAGCTGGGTTGAGGTCATGTTGAAGGATTGACGCCTGTGCTGGGGAGAATGGCTGAAGCTGGGTTGAGGTCGTGTTGAAGGATTGACACCTGCACTGGGGAGAATGGCTGAAGCTGGGTTGAGGTCATGTTGAAGGACTGACGCCTGTGCTGGGGAGAATGGCTGAAGCTGGGGTTGAGGTCACGTTGAAGGACTGACACCTGTGCTGGGGAGAATGGCTGAGGCTGGGGTTGAGGTCACGTTGAAGGACTGACACCTGCGCTGGGGAGAATGGCTGAAGCTGGGTTGAGGTCATGTTGAAGGACTGACACCTGCGCTGGGGAGAATGGCTGAAGCTGGGTTGAGGTCGTGTTGAAGGACTGACGCCTGTGCTGGGGAGAATAGCTGAAGCTGGGTTGAGGTCATGTTGAAGGACTGACACCTGCGCTGCGGAGAATGGCTGAAGCTGGGTTGAGGTTATGTTGAAAGACTGACACCTGTGCTGGGGAGAATGGCTGAAGCTGGGGTTGAGGTCGTGTTGAAGGACTGACACCTGCGCTGGGGAGAATGGCTGAAGCTGGGTTGAGGTCGTGTTGAAGGACTGACACCTGCGCTGGGGAGAATGGCTGAAGATGGGGTTGAGGTCGTGTTGAAGGACTGACGCCTGCGCTGGGGAGAATGGCTCAAGCTCGGGGTTGAGGTCGTGTTGAAGGACTGACGCCTGCGCTGGGGAGAATGGCTGAAGCTCGGGGTTGAGGTCGTGTTGAAGGACTGACACCTGTGCTGGGGAGAATGGCTGAAGTTGGGTTGAGGTCACGTTGAAGGACTGACACCTGTGCTGGGGAGAATGGCTGAAGTTGGGGTTGAGGTCACGTTGAAAGACTGACGCCTGCACTGGGGAGAATGGCTGAAGCTGGGTTGAGGTCACGTTGAAGGACTGACGCCTGTGCTGGGGAGAATGGCTGAAGCTGGGTTGAGGTCGTGTTGAAGGACTGACGCCTGTGCTGGGGAGAATGGCTGAAGCTGGGTTGAGGTCGTGTTGAAGGACTGACGCCTGCGCTGTGGAGAATGGCTGAAGCTCGGGGTTGAGGTCGTGTTGAAGGACTGACACCTGTGCTGGGGAGAATGGCTGAAGTTGGGTTGAGGTCACGTTGAAGGAATGACACCTGTGCTGGGGAGAATGGCTGAAGTTGGGGTTGAGGTCACGTTGAAAGACTGACGCCTGCACTGGGGAGAATGGCTGAAGCTGGGTTGAGGTCATGTTGAAGGACTGACGCCTGTGCTGGGGAGAATGGCTGAAGCTGGGTTGAGGTCGTGTTGAAGGACTGACGCCTGTGCTGGGGAGAATGGCTGAAGCTGGGTTGAGGTCGTGTTGAAGGACTGACGCCTGTGCTGGGGAGAATGGCTGAAGCTGGGTTGAGGTCGTGTTGAAGGACTGAGTCCTGCGCTGGGGAGAATGGCTGAAGCTGGGTTGAGGTCTTGTTGAAGGACTGACACCTGCGCTGGGGAGAATGGCTGAAGCTGGGTTTAGGTCACGTTGAAGGACTGACGCCTGTGCTCGGGAGAATGGCTGAAGCTGGGTTGAGGTCGTGTTGAAGGACTGACACCTGTGCTGGGGAGAATGGCTGAAGCTGGGGTTGAGGTCGTGTTGAAGGACTGACACCTGCGCTGGGGAGAATGGCTGAAGCTGGGGTTGAGGACATGTTGAAGGACTGACGCCTGTGCTGGGGAGAATGGCTGAAGCTGGGGTTGAGGTCGTGTTGAAAGACTGACACCTGTGCTGGGGAGAATGGCTGAAGCTGGGGTTGAGGTCGTGTTGAAGGACTGACGCCTGTGCTGGGGAGAATGGCTGAAGCTGGGTTTGAAGTCGTGTTGAAAGACTGACGCCTGTGCTGGGGAGAATGGCTGAAGCTGGGTTGAGGTCGTGTTGAAGGACTGATTCCTGCGCTGGGGAGAATGGCTGAAGCTGGGGTTGAGGTCGTGTTGAAAGACTGACACCTGTGCTGGGGAGAATGGCTGAAGCTGGGGTTGAGGTCGTGTTGAAGGACTGACGCCTGTGCTGGGGAGAATGGCTGAAGCTGGGGTTGAGGTCTTGTTGAAAGACTGACGCCTGTGCTGGGGAGAATGGCTGAAGCTGGGTTGAGGTCGTGTTGAAGGACTGACGCCTGCGCTGGGGAGAATGGCTGAAGCTGGGTTGAGGTCGTGTTGAAGGACTGACACCTGCGCTGGGGAGAATGGCTGAAGCTGGGTTGAGGTCGTGTTGAAGGACTGACACCTGCGCTGGGGAAAAAGGCTGAAGCTGGGTTGAGGTCATGTTGAAGGACTGACGCCTGCGCTGGGGAGAATGGCTGAAGCTGGGGTTGAGGTCATGTTGAAGGACTGACGCCTGTGCTGGGGAGAATGGCTGAAGCTGGGTTGAGGTCGTGTTGAAAGACTGACGCCTGTGCTGGGGAGAATGGCTGAAGCTGGGGTTGAGGTCACGTTGTAGGACTGACGCCTGTGCTGGGGAGAATGGCTGAAGCTGGGGTTGAGGTCATGTTGAAGGACTGACGCCTGTGCTGGGGAGAATGGCTGAAGCTGGGTTGAGGTCGTGTTGAAAGACTGACGCCTGTGCTGGGGAGAATGGCTGAAGCTGGGTTGAGGTCGTGTTGAATGACTGACACCTGTGCTGGGGAGAATGGCTGAAGCTGGGGTTGAGGTCGTGTTGAAAGACTGACACCTGTGCTGGGGAGAATGGCTGAAGCTGGGGTTGAGGTCATGTTGAAGGACTGACACCTGCGCTGGGGAGAATGGCTGAAGCTGGGTTGAGGTCGTGTTGAAGGACTGACACCTGCGCTGGGGAGAATGGCTGAAGCTGGGGTTGAGGTCATGTTGAAGGACTGACGCCTGTGCTGGGGAGAATGGCTGAAGCTGGGGTTGAGGTCATGTTGAAGGACTGACGCCTGTGCTGGGGAGAATGGCTGAAGCTGGGTTGAGGTCGTGTTGAAGGACTGACACCTGTGCTGGGGAGAATGGCTGAAGCTGGGGTTGAGTTCGTGTTGAAAGACTGACACCTGTGCTGGGGAGAATGGCTGAAGCTGGGGTTGAGGTCATGTTGAAGGACTGACAGCTGCGCTGGGGAGAATGGCTGAAGCTGGGGTTGAGGTCACGTTGAAGGACTGACACCTGCGCTGGGGAGAATGGCTGAAGCTGGGTTGAGGTCACGTTGAAGGACTGACGCGCCTGTGCTGGGAGAATGGCTAAAGCTGGGTTGAGATCACGTTGAAGGACTGACGCCTGTGCTGGGGAGAATGGCTGAAGCTGGGGTTGAGGTCGTGTTGAAGGACTGACGCCTGCGCTGGGGAGAATGGCTGAAGCTGGGGTTGAGGTCACGTTGAAGGACTGACGCCTGTGCTGGGGAGAATGGCTGAAGCTGGGGTTGAGGTCTTGTTGAAATACTGACACCTGCGCTGGGGAGAATGGCTGAAGCTGGGTTGAGGTCACGTTGAAGGACTGACGCCTGTGCTGGGGAGAATGGCTAAAGCTGGGTTGAGGTCACGTTGAAGGACTGATGCCTGCGCTGGGGAGAATGGCTGAAGCTGGGTTGAGGTCATGTTGAAGGACTGACGCCTGCACTGGGGAGAATGGCTGAAGCTGGGGTTGAGGTCATGTTGAAGGACTAACGACTGTGCTGGGGACAATGGCTGAAGCTGGGTTGAGGTCATGTTTAAGGACTGACGCCTGTGCTGGGGAGAATGGCTGAAGCTGGGTTGAGTTCGTGTTGAAGGACTGACACCTGTGCTGGGGAGAATGGCTGAAGCTGGGTTGAGGTCGTGTTGAAGGACTGACACCTGCGCTGGGGAGAATGGCTGAAGATGGGGTTGAGGTCATGTTGAAGGACTGACACCTTTGCTGGGGAGAATGGCTGAAGCTGGGTTGAGGTCATGTTGAAGGACTGACGCCTGTGCTGGGGAGAATGGCTGAAGCTGGGGTTGAGGTCTTGTTGAAGGACTGACGCCTGTGCTGGGGAGAATGGCTGAAGTTGGGGTTGAGGTCGTGTTGAAGGACTGACGCCTGTGCTGGGGAGAATGGCTGAAGCTGGGGTTGAGGTCGTGTTGAAGGACTGACACCTGCGCTGGGGAGAATGGCTGAAGCTGTGGTTGAGGTCGTGTTGAAGGACTGACACCTGCGCTGGGGAGAATGGCTGAAGCTGGGTTGAGGTCATGTTGAAGGACTGACACCTGTGCTGGGGAGAATGGCTGAAGCTGGGTTGAGGTCGTGTTGAAAGACTGACGCCTGTGCTGGGGAGAATGGCTGAAGCTGGGTTGAGGTCATGTTGAAGGACTCACGCCTGTGCTGGGGAGAATGGCTGAAGCTGGGGTTGAGGTCGTGTTGAAGGACTGACACCTGCGCTGGGGAGAATGGCTGAAGCTGTGGTTGAGGTCGTGTTGAAGGACTGACACCTGCGCTGGGGAGAATGGCTGAAGCTGGGTTGAGGTCATGTTGAAGGACTGACACCTGTGCTGGGGAGAATGGCTGAAGCTGGGATGAGGTCGTGTTGAAAGACTGACGCCTGTGCTGGGGAGAATGGCTGAAGCTGGGTTGAGGTCGTGTTGAAGGACTGACACCTGCGCTGGGGAGAAAGGCTGAAGCTGGGTTGAGGTCGTGTTGAAAGACTGACGCCTGTGCTGGGGAGAATGGCTGAAGCTGGGGTTGAGGTCGTGTTGAAGGACTGACACCTGTGCTGGGGAGAATGGCTGAAGCTGGGGTTGAGGTCGTGTTGAAGGACTGACACCTGTGCTGGGGAGAATGGCTGAAGCTGGGTTGAGGTCGTGTTGAAGGACTGACACCTGCGCTGGGGAGAAAGGCTGAAGCTGGGTTGAGGTCGTGTTGAAAGACTGACGCCTGTGCTGGGGAGAATGGCTGAAGCTGGGTTTGAGGTCGTGTTGAAGGACTGACACCTGTGCTGGGAGAATGGCTGAAGCTGGGGTTGAGGTCGTGTTGAAATACTGACACCTGTGCTGGGGAGAATGGCTGAAGCTGGGGTTGAGGTCATGTTGAAGGACTGACGCCTGTGCTGGGGAGAATGGCTGAAGCTGGGTTGAGGTCGTGTTGAAGGACTGACACCTGCGCTGGGGAGAATGGCTGAAGCTGGGGTTGAGGTCATGTTGAAGGACTGACGCCTGTGCTGGGGAGAATGGCTGAAGCTGGGGTTGAGGTCGTGTTGAAAGACTGTCGCCTGTGCTGGGGAGAATGGCTGAAGCTGCGCTGAGGCCGTGTTGAAGGACTGACACCTGCGCTGCGGAGAAAGGCTGAAGCTGGGGTTGAGTTCGTGTTGAAAGACTGACACCTGTGCTGGGGAGAATGGCTGAAGCTGGGGTTGAGTTCATGTTGAAGGACTGACACCTGCGCTGGGGAGAATGGCTGAAGCTGAGGTTGAGGTCACGTTGAAGGACTGACACCTGCGCTGGGGAGAATGGCTGAAGCTGGGTTGAGGTCACGTTGAAGGACTGACGCCTGTGCTGGGGAGAATGGCTGAAGCTGGGTTGAGGTCGTGTTGAAGGACTGACACCTGTGCTGGGGAGAATGGCTGAAGCTGGGGTTGAGTTCGTGTTGAAAGACTGACACCTGTGCTGGGGAGAATGGCTGAAGCTGGGGTTGAGGTCATGTTGAAGGACTGACACCTGCGCTGGGGAGAATGGCTGAAGCTGGGGTTGAGGTCGTGTTGAAGGACTGACACCTGCGCTGGGGAGAATGGCTGAAGCTGGGTTGAGGTCACGTTGAAGGACTGACGCCTGTGCTGGGAGAATGGCTGAAGCTGGGTTGAGGTCGTGTTGAAGGACTGACACCTGCGCTGGGGAGAATGGCTGAAGCTGGGGTTGAGGTCATGTTGAAGGACTGACGCCTGTGCTGGGGAGAATGGCTGAAGCTGGGGTTGAGGTCGTGTTGAAAGACTGACGCCTGTGCTGGGGAGAATGGCTGAAGCTGGGTTGAGGTCGTGTTGAAGGACTGACACCTGTGCTGGGGAGAATGGCTGAAGCTGGGGTTGAGGTCGTGTTGAAAGACTGACACCTGTGCTGGGGAGAATGGCTGAAGCTGGGGTTGAGGTCATGTTGAAGGACTGACACCTGCGCTGGGGAGAATGGCTGAAGCTGGGGTTGAGGTCACGTTGAAGGACTGACACCTGCGCTGGGGAGAATGGCTGAAGCTGGGTTGAGGTCACGTTGAAGGACTGACGCCTGTGCTGGGGAGAATGGCTAAAGCTGGGTTGAGATCACGTTGAAGGACTGACGCCTGTGCTGGGGAGAATGGCTGAAGCTGGGGTTGAGGTCGTGTTGAAGGACTGACGCCTGCGCTGGGGAGAATGGCTGAAGCTGGGGTTGAGGTCACGTTGAAGGACTGACACCTGCGCTGGGGAGAATGGCTGAAGCTGGGTTGAGGTCACGTTGAAGGACTGACGCCTGTGCTGGGGAGAATGGCTAAAGCTGGGTTGAGGTCACGTTGAAGGACTGATGCCTGCGCTGGGGAGAATGGCTGAAGCTGGGTTGAGGTCATGTTGAAGGACTGACGCCTGCACTGGGGAGAATGGCTGAAGCTGGGGTTGAGGTCATGTTGAAGGACTAACGACTGTGCTGGGGACAATGGCTGAAGCTGGGTTGAGGTCATGTTTAAGGACTGACGCCTGTGCTGGGAGAATGGCTGAAGCTGGGGTTGAGTTCGTGTTGAAGGACTGACACCTGTGCTGGGGAGAATGGCTGAAGCTGGGTTGAGGTCGTGTTGAAGGACTGACACCTGTGCTGGGGAGAATGGCTGAAGATGGGGTTGAGGTCATGTTGAAGGACTGACACCTTTGCTGGGGAGAATGGCTGAAGCTGGGTTGAGGTCATGTTGAAGGACTGACGCCTGTGCTGGGGAGAATGGCTGAAGCTGGGGTTGAGGTCATGTTGAAGGACTGACGCCTGTGCTGGGGAGAATGGCTGAAGCTGGGGTTGAGGTCGTGTTGAAGGACTGACGCCTGTGCTGGGGAGAATGGCTGAAGCTGGGGTTGAGGTCGTGTTGAAGGACTGACACCTGCGCTGGGGAGAATGGCTGAAGCTGTGGTTGAGGTCGTGTTGAAGGACTGACACCTGCGCTGGGAGAATGGCTGAAGCTGGGTTGAGGTCATGTTGAAGGACTGACACCTGTGCTGGGGAGAATGGCTGAAGCTGGGTTGAGGTCGTGTTGAAAGACTGACGCCTGTGCTGGGGAGAATGGCTGAAGCTGGGTTGAGGTCATGTTGAAGGACTCACGCCTGTGCTGGGGAGAATGGCTGAAGCTGGGGTTGAGGTCGTGTTGAAGGACTGACACCTGCGCTGGGGAGAATGGCTGAAGCTGTGGTTGAGGTCGTGTTGAAGGACTGACACCTGCGCTGGGGAGAATGGCTGAAGCTGGGTTGAGGTCATGTTGAAGGACTGACACCTGTGCTGGGGAGAATGGCTGAAGCTGGGATGAGGTCGTGTTGAAAGACTGACGCCTGTGCTGGGGAGCATGGCTGAAGCTGGGTTGAGGTCGTGTTGAAGGACTGACACCTGCGCTGGGGAGAAAGGCTGAAGCTGGGTTGAGGTCGTGTTGAAAGACTGACGCCTGTGCTGGGGAGAATGGCTGAAGCTGGGTTGAGGTCGTGTTGAAGGACTGACACCTGTGCTGGGGAGAATGGCTGAAGCTGGGGTTGAGGTCGTGTTGAAATACTGACACCTGTGCTGGGGAGAATGGCTGAAGCTGGGTTGAGGTCGTGTTGAAGGACTGACACCTGCGCTGGGGAGAAAGGCTGAAGCTGGGTTGAGGTCGTGTTGAAAGACTGACGCCTGTGCTGGGGAGAATGGCTGAAGCTGGGTTGAGGTCGTGTTGAAGGACTGACACCTGTGCTGGGGAGAATGGCTGAAGCTGGGGTTGAGGTCGTGTTGAAATACTGACACCTGTGCTGGGGAGAATGGCTGAAGCTGGGGTTGAGGTCATGTTGAAGGACTGACGCCTGCGCTGGGGAGAATGGCTGAAGCTGGGTTGAGGTCGTGTTGAAGGACTGACACCTGCGCTGGGGAGAATGGCTGAAGCTGGGGTTGAGGTCATGTTGAAGGACTGACGCCTGTGCTGGGGAGAATGGCTGAAGCTGGGGTTGAGGTCGTGTTGAAAGACTGACGCCTGTGCTGGGGAGAATGGCTGAAGCTGGGTTGAGGTCGTGTTGAAGGACTGACACCTGTGCTGGGGAGAATGGCTGAAGCTGGGGTTGAGTTCGTGTTTAAAGACTGACACCTGTGCTGGGGAGAATGGCTGAAGCTGGGGTTGAGTTCATGTTGAAGGACTGACACCTGCGCTGGGGAGAATGGCTGAAGCTGAGGTTGAGGTCACGTTGAAGGACTGACACCTGCGCTGGGGAGAATGGCTGAAGCTGGGTTGAGGTCACGTTGAAGGACTGACGCCTGTGCTGGGGAGAATGGCTGAAGCTGGGTTGAGGTCGTGTTGAAGGACTGACACCTGTGCTGGGGAGAATGGCTGAAGCTGGGGTTGAGTTCGTGTTGAAAGACTGACACCTGCGCTGGGGAGAATGGCTGAAGCTGGGGTTGAGGTCACGTTGAAGGACTGACACCTGCGCTGGGGAGAATGGCTGAAGCTGGGTTGAGGTCACGTTGAAGGACTGACGCCTGTGCTGGGGAGAATGGCTGAAGCTGGGTTGAGGTCGTGTTGAAGGACTGACACCTGCGCGCTGGGAGAATGGCTGAAGCTGGGGTTGAGGTCATGTAGAAGGACTGACGCCTGTGCTGGGGAGAATGGCTGAAGCTGGGGTTGAGGTCGTGTTGAAAGACTGACGCCTGTGCTGGGGAGAATGGCTGAAGCTGGGTTGAGGTCGTGTTGAAGGACTGACACCTGTGCTGGGGAGAATGGCTGAAGCTGGGGTTTAGTTCGTGTTGAAAGACTGACACCTGTGCTGGGGAGAATGGCTGAAGCTGGGGTTGAGGTCATGTTGAAGGACTGACACCTGCGCTGGGGAGAATGGCTGAAGCTGGGGTTGAGGTCACGTTGAAGGACTGACACCTGCGCTGGGGAGAATGGCTGAAGCTGGGTTGAGGTCACGTTGAAGGACTGACGCCTGTGCTGGGGAGAATGGCTAAAGCTGGGTTGAGATCACGTTGAAGGACTGACGCCTGTGCTGGGGAGAATGGCTGAAGCTGGGGTTGAGGTCGTGTTGAAGGACTGACACCTGCGCTGGGGAGAATGGCTGAAGCTGGGGTTGAGGTCACGTTGAAGGACTGACACCTGCGCTGGGAGAATGGCTGAAGCTGGGTTGAGGTCACGTTGAAGGACTGACGACACCTGTGCTGGGGAGAATGGCTAAAGCTGGGTTGAGGTCACGTTGAAGGACTGATGCCTGCGCTGGGGAGAATGGCTGAAGCTGGGTTGAGGTCATGTTGAAGGACTGACGCCTGCACTGGGAGAATGGCTGAAGCTGGGGTTGAGGTCATGTTGAAGGACTAACGACCTGTGCTGGGGACAATGGCTGAAGCTGGGGTTGAGGTCATGTTGAAGGACTGACGCCTGTGCTGGGGAGAATGGCTGAAGCTGGGTTGAGTCGTGTTGAAGGACTGACACCTGTGCTGGGGAGAATGGCTGAAGCTGGGTTGAGGTCGTGTTGAAGGACTGACACCTGCGCTGGGGAGAATGGCTGAAGATGGGGTTGAGGTCATGTTGAAGGACTGACACCTTTGCTGGGGAGAATGGCTGAAGCTGGGTTGAGGTCATGTTGAAGGACTGACGCCTGTGCTGGGGAGAATGGCTGAAGCTGGGGTTGAGGTCTTGTTGAAGGACTGACGCCTGTGCTGGGGAGAATGGCTGAAGTTGGGGTTGAGGTCGTGTTGAAGGACTGACGCCTGTGCTGGGGAGAATGGCTGAAGCTGGGGTTGAGGTCGTGTTGAAGGACTGACACCTGCGCTGGGGAGAATGGCTGAAGCTGTGGTTGAGGTCGTGTTGAAGGACTGACACCTGCGCTGGGGAGAATGGCTGAAGCTGGGTTGAGGTCATGTTGAAGGAGTGACACCTGTGCTGGGGAGAATGGCTTAAGCTGGGTTGAGGTCGTGTTGAAGGACTGACGCCTGTGCTGGGGAGCATGGCTGAAGCTGGGTTGAGGTCGTGTTGAACGACTGACACCTGCGCTGGGGAGAAAGGCTGAAGCTGGGGTTGAGTTCGTGTTGAAGGACTGACACCTGCACTGGGGAGAATGGCTGAAGCTGGGTTGAGGTCACGATGAAGGACTGACACCTGCACTGGGGAGAATGGCTGAAGCTGGGGTTGAGGTCGTGTTGAAGGACTGACACCTGCACTGGGGAGAATGGCTGAAGCTGGGTTGAGGTCACGATGAAGGACTGACACCTGCACTGGGGAGAATGGCTGAAGCTGGGTTGAGGTCGTGTTGAAGGACGGACGCCTGTGCTGGGGAGAATGGCTGAAGCTGGGTTGAGGTCGTGTTGAAGGACTGACACCTGCGCTGGGGAGAATGGCTGAAGCTGGGGTTGAGGTCGTGTTGAAAGACTGACGCCTGCGCTGGGGAGAATGGCTGAAGCTGGGTTGAGGTCACGTTGAAGGACTGACACCTGTGCTGGGGAGAATGGCTGAAGCTGGGTTGAGGTCATGTTGAAGGACTGACGCCTGTGCTGGGGAGAATGGCTGAAGCTGGGGTTGAGGTCGTGTTGAAGGACTGACGCCTGTGCTGGGGAGAATGGCTGAAGCTGGGGTTGAGGTCGTGTTGAAGGACTGACACCTGCGCTGGGGAGAATGGCTGAAGCTGTGGTTGAGGTCGTGTTGAAGGACTGACACCTGCGCTGGGGAGAATGGCTGAAGCTGGGTTGAGGTCATGTTGAAGGACTGACACCTGTGCTGGGGAGAATGGCTGAAGCTGGGGTTGAGGTCGTGTTGAAAGACTGACGCCTGTGCTGGGGAGAATGGCTGAAGCTGGGTTGAGGTCGTGTTGAAGGACTGACACCTGCGCTGGGGAGAAAGGCTGAAGCTGGGTTGAGGTCGTGTTGAAAGACTGACACCTGCGCTGGGGAGAATGGCTGAAGCTGGGTTGAGGTCGTGTTGAAGGACTGACACCTTTGCTGGGGAGAATGGCTGAAGCTGGGTTTAGGTCACGTTGAAGGACTGACGCCTGTGCTGGGTAGAATGGCTGAAGCTGGGTTGAGGGTCGTGTTGAAGGACTGACACCTGCGCTGCGGAGAAAGGCTGAAGCTGGGTTGAGGTCGTGTTGAAAGACTGACGCCTGTGCTGGGGAGAATGGCTGAAGCTGGGGTTGAGGTCGTGTTGAAAGACTGACACCTGTGCTGGGGAGAATGGCTGAAGCTGGGGTTGAGGTCATGTTGAAGGACTGACACCTGTGCTGGGGAGAATGGCTGAAGCTGGGGTTGAGGTCATGTTGAAGGACTGACGCCTGCGCTGGGGAGAATGGCTGAAGCTGGGTTGAGGTCGTGTTGAAGGACTGACACCTGCGCTGGGGAGAATGGCTGAAGCTGGGGTTGAGGTCATGTTGAAGGACTGACGCCTGTGCTGGGGAGAATGGCTGAAGCTGGGGTTGAGGTCGTGTTGAAAGACTGACGCCTGTGCTGGGGAGAATGGCTGAAGCTGGGTTGAGGTCGTGTTGAAGGACTGACACCTGTGCTGGGGAGAATGGCTGAAGCTGGGGTTGAGGTCATGTTTAAAGACTGACACCTGTGCTGGGGAGAATGGCTGAAGCTGGGGTTGAGTTCATGTTGAAGGACTGACACCTGCGCTGGGGAGAATGGCTGAAGCTGAGGTTGAGGTCACGTTGAAGGACTGACACCTGCGCTGGGGAGAATGGCTGAAGCTGGGTTGAGGTCACGTTGAAGGACTGACGCCTGTGCTGGGGAGAATGGCTGAAGCTGGGTTGAGGTCGTGTTGAAGGACTGACACCTGTGCTGGGGAGAATGGCTGAAGCTGGGGTTGAGTTCGTGTTGAAAGACTGACACCTGTGCTGGGGAGAATGGCTGAAGCTGGGGTTGAGGTCATGTTGAAGGACTGACACCTGCGCTGGGGAGAATGGCTGAAGCTGGGTTGAGGTCACGTTGAAGGACTGACACCTGTGCTGGGGAGAATGGCTGAAGCTGGGGTTGAGTTCGTGTTGAAGGACTGACACCTGTGCTGGGGAGAATGGCTGAAGCTGGGGTTGAGGTCATGTTGAAGGACTGACACCTGCGCTGGGGAGAATGGCTGAAGCTGAGGTTGAGGTCACGTTGAAGGACTGACACCTGCGCTGGGGAGAATGGCTGAAGCTGGGTTGAGGTCACGTTGAAGGACTGACGCCTGTGCTGGGGAGAATGGCTAAAGCTGGGTTGAGGTCACGTTGAAGGACTGACGCCTGTGCTGAGGAGAATGGCTGAAGCTGGGGTTGAGGTCGTGTTGAAGGACTGACGCCTGCGCTGGGGAGAATGGCTGAAGCTGGGTTGAGGTCACGTTGAAGGACTGACACCTGTGCTGGGGAGAATGGCTGAAGCTGGGGTTGAGTTCGTGTTGAAAGACTGACACCTGTGCTGGGGAGAATGGCTGAAGCTGGGGTTGAGGTCATGTTGAAGGACTGACGCCTGTGCTGGGGAGAATGGCTGAAGCTGGGTTGAGGTCATGTTGAAGGACTGACGCCTGTGCTGGGGAGAATGGCTGAAGATGGGGTTGAGGTCGTGTTGAAGGACTGACGCCTGCGCTGGGGAGAATGGCTGAAGCTGGGTTGAGGTCACGTTGAAGGACTGACGCCTGCGCTGGGGAGAATGGCTGAAGCTGGGTTGAGGTCATGTTGAAGGACTGACGCCTGTGCTGGGGAGAATGGCTGAAGCTGGGGTTGAGGTCACGTTGAAGGACTGACACCTGTGCTGGGGAGAATGGCTGAAGCTGGGTTGAGGTCGTGTTGAAGGACTGACGCCTGCGCTGGGGAGAATGGCTGAAGCTGGGGTTGAGGTCGTGTTGAAGGACTGATTCCTGCGCTGGGGAGAATGGCTGAAGCTGGGGTTGAGGTCGTGTTGAAGGACTGACGCCTGTGCTGGGGAGAATGGCTGAAGCTGGGCTGAGGTCGTGTTGAAGGACTGATTCCTGCGCTGGGGTGAATGGCTGAAGCTGGGGTTGAGGTCGTGTTGAAGGACTGACGCCTGTGCTGGGGAGAATGGCTGAAGCTGGGGTGAGGTCATGTTGAAGGACTGACACCTGTGCTGCGGTGAATGGGTGAAGCTGGGGTTGATGTCATGTTGAAGGACTGACGCCTGCGCTGGGGTGAATGGCTGAAGCTGGGCTGAGGTCATGTTGAAGGACTGACACCTGTGCTTGGGAGAATGGCTGAAGCTGGGTTGAGGTCGTGTTGAAGGACTGACGCCTGTGTTGGGGAGAATGGCTGAAGCTGGGGTTGAGGTCACGTTGTAGGACTGACACCTGCACTGGGGAGAATGGCTGAAGCTGGGTTGAGGTCATGTTGAAGGACTGACGCCTGCGCTGGGGAGAATAGCTGAAGCTGGGTTGAGGTCATGTTGAAGGACTGACGCTTGTGCTGGGGAGAATGGCTGAAGCTGGGGTTGAGGTCGTGTTGAAGGACTGACCCCTGCGCTGGGGAGAATGGCTGAATCTGGGTTGAGGTCGTGTTGAAGGACTGACGCCTGTGCTGGGCAGAATGGCTGAAGCTGGGCTGAGGTCATGTTGAAGGACCGACACCTGTGCTGGGGTGAATGGCTGAAGCTGGGTTGAGGTCATGATGAAGGACTGACACCTGTGCTGCGGTGAATGGCTGAAGCTGGGGTTGAGGTCATATTGAAGGACTGACGCCTGTGCTGGGGAGAATGGCTGAAGCTGGGGTGAGGTCATGTTGAAGGACTGACACCTGTGCTGGGGTGAATGGCTGAAGCTGGGTTGAGGTCATGATGAAGGACTGACACCTGTGCTGCGGTGAATGGCTGAAGCTGGGGTTGAGGTCATGTTGAAGGACTGACGCCTGTGCTGGGGAGAATGGCTGAAGCTGGGGTGAGGTCATGTTGAAGGACTGACACCTGTGCTGCGGTGAATGGCTGAAGCTGGGGTTGAGGTCGTGTTGAAGGACTGACGCCTGCGCTGGGGAGAATGGCTGAAGCTGGGCTGAGGTCATGTTGAAGGACTGACACCTGTGCTGGGGAGAATGGCTGAAGCTGGGTTGAGGTCGTGTTGAAGGACTGACGCCTGTGTTGGGGAGAATGGCTGAAGCTGGGGTTGAGGTCACGTTGTAGGACTGACACCTGCACTGGGGAGAATGGTTGAAGCTGGGTTGAGGTCGTGTTGAAGGACTGACGCCTGCGCTGGGGTGAATGGCTGAAGCTGGGTTGAGGTCGTGTTGAAGGACTGATGCTTGTGCTGGGAAGAATGGCTGAAGCTGGGGTTGAGGTCGTGTTGAAGGACTGACCCCTGCGCTGGGGAGAATGGCTGAAGCTGGGTTGAGGTCGTGTTGAAGGACTGACGCCTGTGCTGGGGAGAATGGCTGAAGCTGGGGTTAGGGTCACGTTGAAGGACTGACACCTGCGCTGGGGAGAATGGCTGAAGCTGGGGTTGAGGTCGTGTTGAAGGACTGACGCCTGCGCTGGGGAGAATGGCTGAAGCTGGGTTGAGGTCGTGTTGAAGGACTGACACCTGCGCTGGGGAGAATGGCTGAAGCTGGGTTGAGGTCGTGTTGAAGGACTGACGCCTGCGCTGGGGAGAATGGCTGAAGCTGGGTTGAGGTCATGTTGAAAGACTGACGCCTGCGCTGGGGAGAATGGCTGAAGTTGGGGTTGAGGTCATGATGAAGGACTGACGCCTGTGCTGGGGAGAATGGCTGAAGCTGGGTTGAGGTCACTTTGAAGGACTGACGCCTGCGCTGGGGAGAATGGCTGAAGCTGGGTTGAGGTCGTGTTGAAAGACTAACACCTGCGCTGGGGAGAATGGCTGAAGCTGGGTTGAGGTCGTGTTGAAGGACTGACACCTGTGCTGGGGAGAATGGCTGAAGCAGGGTTGAGGTCGTGTTGAAGGACTGACGCCTGTGCTGGGGAGAATGGCTGAAGCTGGGTTGAGGTCGTGTTGAAGGACTGACACCTGTGCTGGGGAGAATGGCTGAAGCTGGGTTGAGGTCACGATGAAGGACTGACGCCTGTGCTGGGGAGAATGGCTGAAGCTGGGTTGAGGTCATGTTGAAGGACTGACGCCTGTGCTGGGGAGAATGGCTGAAGCTTGGTTGAGGTCATGTTGAAGGACTGACGCCTGTGCTGGGGAGAATGGCTGAAGCTTGGTTGAGGTCACGTTGAAGGACTGACGCCTGTGCTGGGGAGAATGGCTGAAGCTTGGGTTGAGGTCGTGTTGAAGGACTGACGCCTGTGCTGGGGAGAATGGCTGAAGCTGGGTTGAGGTCACGTTGAAGGACTGACACCTGTGCTGGGGAGAATGGCTGAAGCTGGGGTTGAGGTCGTGTTGAAGGACTGACACCTGTGCTGGGGAGAATGGCTGAAGCTGGTTTGAGGTCGTGTTGAAGGACTGACACCTTTGCTGGGGAGAATGGCTGAAGCTGGGGTTGAGGTCGTGTTGAAGGACTGACGCCTGTGCTTTTTGAGAATGGCTGAAGCTGGGTTGAGGTCATGTTCAAGGACTGACGCCTGCGCTGGGGAGAATGGCTGAAGCTGGGGTTGAGGTCGTGTTGAAGGACTGATTCCTGCGCTGGGGAGAATGGCTGAAGCTGGGGTGAGGTCGTGTTGAAGGACTGACGCCTGCGCTGGGGAGAATGGCTGAAGCTGGGTTGAGGTCATGTTGAAGGACTGACACCTGAGCTCGGGAGAATGGCTGAAGCTGGGTTGAGGTCGTGTTGAAGGACTGATGCCTGCGCTGGGGAGCATGGCTGAAGCTGGGGTTAGGGTCACGTTGAAGGACTGACACCTGCGCTGGGGAGAATGGCTGAAGCTGGGGTTAGGGTCACGTTGAAGGACTGACACCTGCGCTGGGGAGAATGGCTGAAGTTGGGGTTGAGGTCATGTTGAAGGACTGATGCCTGCGCTGGGGAGAATGGCTGAAGCTGGGGTTGAGGTCGTGTTGGAAGCAGAAAGGGAGGGTCCTGAAGGGAGGATCTTAGGGTGACCTCACAGCACACCCTTACTGTGCCTATGCCCTACCTGCTTCAGTTGGAGAATTCAACATCTTTGCCTGTCTCACCCTATCTGGTCCTCCTTGAGTGAGCATCCTGCCCAGGATTGGGTAGATTCCTCCTCTAAGCCCAGGCCGACTGGCTTGGATGCCTGGTGCACGTTTGTCCAGGTGTGCTGAATGTGGACTCTGAACTGTATCTTTCTGGGCCCATGGAGACAGTTTCGACTTCTTATCCTCTCTGGAGCTGCACAGCAACCTGCCTGGTTGTCTGCGTGTTAAGATGACCCCTCTCTCCCACCCTGGCAGCTTTTTTGTTGCTGGTTTTACTTTTAAATCTCTTTGGAAGCACACACTTGTTTTGAAATACCTTCTCATATTTGGTCCAAGGTCCTTGTTCGTTCACATGGGGGCCTGGACCATGTGGTGTATTTCCCATCTCCTCACTTTACCTTCCCTTCCTCTTCCTCAGCCCTTTCCCTCCCCAAATCCCCGAAATAATAAAATGTGGTGATTTAAAAATCAGTTTCTTTAGCCTGGATTGCCAATTCTTTGGTTAATTTGGAGGAACATACTCCAGAAAACACCCTGGAACCTCAAATTTATCAATACCAGGGTGATGAAGGGAGAGAACTGAAGGGACAAGCCAGAGGGAAGGTGCTTGAGTCTGGATTTATAGAGGGATTGCAGTGACTGGTGTGGAAGTTTCCAGCAGGGGCTGGTAGAGAGTGGCAATGGCAAGCAAAGAGGAAAGCAAGGCTCAGGAAAGGCTCCACGCAGGGCACACCCAGTGGGATGGGAAAGCAGATGAGAGTGGGGAAGCTGTGACATGGGTCCAACCTGGCAGTGACCCCCACAGAGTTCTTGGTTTCTGTCTGTGTAAATGCATCAAAACACCGCACTGAAGTGGGAAGCCAACTAGGGCTCTGGCAACTTCCATTGAAGTAGTGCATCTTCCCTAGCCAGCCACACTTCCCAGCCTGGCATCCCTGAGTTCGTCCCAGACATGTCACATGCTTATCCACCCTTCTAGAACTTTCTTCTATGCCCAGTACAGAAGCAGTCACCCAGTCCTGCCCTCCCATGAGGGAAGCTATTGATGTGTAGTTCCTGTTCCTGGGAAGGCTGGCACAGTCAGACTGTCTAGGTGTCTGGCCACAGCTCAGAGTCCCACTCTTCATTCTCTCCAGTTTGAGCCTACAACCTGCCCCTTCCTCGGCTGGGGTGAAAGGCGATGATGGCAAGCCTGGCCTGAGGCAGCCGTGCTCCTCGCTGTGGCTTTCCCATGATGATGCCTGAGAGCCCCGATGGCAACATGCCACTCAGGGTTTCACACTCAGAGTGGAAAGACAAGGGCATAATTTTAGCTAATGGATTATAATATTCCATTTGCATATATTCTCAATTATTTGATTCATAAGAAAATCATTGCTACAACTAAATGGCACAAAATCTCTTTCTACGGGAGGCTTGAGTAATTTGCAGAGCCATCTGGGCAAGTGGTATAATTAGTGACACCACTCTAACGCTAATGAGGCCTGGGTAGGTGGGAGCTCTTTCCCCATATCACGAAAACACCTCTGTGCTCCAGCTGGGGTGGCAGATTGCCAGATTTTAGCAGGGAGGAGCTGTTCCCTTAGAAGCTGGCACCATCAGTCATGGAAGGTTGTGGGTGAGGGGACTGGGGAAGGCATCCCTATCAGATCTAGGACGTGGTACTAAGGAGTGAGGGGCTGATGCAGCACTACCCGCATGAAAAGCCCATTTTTTCTAATTGAATTGTCTTAGATACAAGACCTATCAGACAGGAAGTGGAGGCAGAGTCATGACACTTGATAGAAGTTTGAGATGACTTCCTATAAGACGATTCTTTTGTGACCTAAGCTGGAAGAATGTTTCAGCACCACGGACAGTAGCCCACCCGCAGCGGGTGAGAGGGGGGCTGCTGGAAAATGAGTTCGGAGGTGTTAAGGTTATGATTGGGCAAAGCAAAGTCTCCCGAGAGAGACTGGTGAGAGCTGTCCCAGAGTGGGCAGGGAACAGTGCAGTGGAAGTTTTTAATGACTGCTCATGAGGTGGGTGACATACTAATGGGGTAAGTGACTCTTTGTCTCTCCCAAATCATGGACCAGATCTCCCTTATAGCCTGGTTCTTTCCATGATCCCCTAGAAAAGCCCCCAATGGGGACAGGGTCAAAGTCACAATGTGAGATGATAGCGAATAGAGGAAGGGACTTTTGAGGGTGTAGATCCTTCCTCAGGCCCATGTGTGGCATTTGGGAAAGTGCCCTGGTGCCTTTGTTTTTGGCATATTGGGAACAACCTAACTACAAGTTCAAGTGAGAGATGAGGAAAATTTGTACTGGCCAAGAGCACAACTGATCTTGAGACCCACAGCCCCCAACCAACTTTTAAGTGCTCAGTGGAGATAAGCATTGTTTGTATCTTGTTCCGATCTTTTTCCCTTCCTTGACATCTCCTCTAAAACTTGCAGTCAGGAACAAAAGTGTCAAGCTGTAAATGATGAAGCCAGGTGTGGGACTGGATGTCTGGGCTCCGCAATCCCTGATCTGAATGGAACTTGACAGAATGATAACCCACCATTTGCCCTCACCACTGCCCATCCCCAGGGGGGACAGTTGGCAACTCAACACCCACTGAAGCTCAACATGGAAGAACTCTAATACGGAAAACAAAGTCGGATCACTGGGCCCTATAGGTCCCTAGATGATGCACTTGAACCCTGGGCGTTTACTAGTTATCTTTTTTTGTGATCTGTTTACAACCCTCCCAGTAGCCATGTCAGCCTGCTGTAACAGAAGCTCCATGCAACAAAGGACTTTGGTGGCCCTGGACAACATGCTGGAGGCATCTCAGCAGCAGACTCCACAATGGGAGGTCAAGGAGGAGATGGACGCCTCTCTGGACTTACCTCAGCTCTGGCTTCTTGATCTTCTCCTCATCCCCTGAACCTTCTTCATGACCTGGGCCGGCCAGGGTGGGCTGCAGCCTCTCCTCCCTCTACAGGTGGATTTATTTGTTTGGTGGTGGGTGAGTGCTCTTGGCCTCTGGGGCAGGACCTGCTCCTGCTCAGACCCGGTTCTCTGTTCTGACTCCACTCTTAGCCCCTGACCCTTTCATCCTAGCCCTGCCTAGCTAGTGCCAGAGCCACAGGTATTGCTCCCCTACAGCCGCCATCCTTACCAAGATGGCCCCCAAATAGCCCCTCCCTCCTTCTCAACATCCATCTAAAGAGAGCCGTAGCCCTGTGGCCGGAGCTGTGCATGGCCACCACAGTGGCATGAAAACCAGCCTGGGGTCACTTGCCAGTAAGAGAGAAGCAGGTGAGTCTGCGTAAGTCAGAGCTGAGAGCTTGGTGGGGCAATGTGAGTGTCGGTCATCCTTCCCCTTCCCTCTCTGGCCTTCCACCCAGGTCATGCCTTCCTTCTGGAAGTCTCCAATAGGCACTTCCAGGCCAGAAAGAGTTAACAGCCCATACACAGTGACCAAGGGAGACCTGCAATCCACACTCATCCTGGTGACACTTCTGCACAAGGGGGGATCAGGACATAGATGTCCCCGCCACGCGCAGTGGAGTTCCCCTGCATTGTTCTTAGCCCGGGAGGTGGCTCCCCAGGCCTCAGGCTGTGGGGTCCCCAGGTCAGCAGGACAGAGGATGTTGTCTGCAGAGGGTTCTCATACAGGCAGAGAAGAAATTCCCCTGGGTCTTCCCTGGCCTGGAGTCTATGGATATTTGCCAGTTGGAAGATGGTCATTCCACTGACCAGACCCCTTCTGAAGGAGGCTCTGATGCTGGTGATGCTGTTATACATGTGTCCTGTCATATCCAGACCCTTCAGTGCTCTGGTGGGACTCACTGAAAGAACCCACCTTCCCTCCCCTGCTTGCTGGCTAAATGAGCCACTTGTCCCTATGCAGCAGTCTGGCAAGTGCTCAGACTTGACCTGGCCAACTTTAGACCAGTGTGGAGATGCCCTGAAGACCCCAGTTGTGGATGAACATTATCTGTGCTGGTGACTGAGGCTCGGTGAACACAGAGAGACGTCTCCTCGGAGCTGCCCGTCCTCCTAGGAAATTAAGCTCCCGTGCGTAGGCCTCAGGAGAGGAGTATTCGTCGCCAGGAGGACTGGAGATATTCACACCTGCACAACAACCGGTCACACTTCCTTATTTCTTCCTCTCAGATGCACTTCAACTGTAGAAACCCTCCTGTGCTTCCCAGAAAAAAAAAACACAAAAACAAAATCTTTCTTTCCCAGTTTGTCTATTATACAAGCACAAGCCCCATCCGCACCTTTGAGTAACTTGACACTGACCGTTCTCGTGTCCATACGCTCTGCATAGGTCAATAAACACTTTCTTTCGTTAAACCATCTTCTAGCAATATAATTCAATATAATTCACCCAGTCAGTGAACTTAAACAGGGGAGAGAGAAATTTTCTCTTACCCTATACGAGCTTCTTTCCTCCCCCTCAGGCCCTCATCTTTGGGCATGAGAATGGGAAAAACTTCTTAACATCAGCTCCTCAAACATTTCCTGGTCAGGAGGCCAGCCCCATCCACTTCTCTCCTAGTTGTCCCCTACACAGGGAAATCGCTGCCTGCCACCGCTGAGAGTCTCACAGTGCTTGCAGGCGGAGGCTCGGTGCACTGTGCTAACCAGGCTTTCTCTGACACAACACACTCACACTGTGTTGCTAAGATGCTTTGGAATGAAGCCTCTCCCTCTCCAAGCTGCGTTGCTGCTCTTTGTCATGGCCAGGTGTGCCGTGCCCAGCCAGGCACGTGACCTTACCATGTAGTGTCTTGGCCATGCAGTGGTCCCATCTATGTGCGGCGATGTGACTCAGCTGCCATGGGGTAAGTGAACTGCACTTAAAGAATGGGGAAGAGTCACAGCGAGTGCAGTCAAACACAGTCGGCATGGTGTTCAGTGGCATCATGTTCAGACACCAGACCCTTTTTGCCTGAAATCTGCAAAACTTCCACATTAATGAACCATTAACGTGACATCTGCAGCCATCTCTAAAGTGGGAAGACGGGAAGGAGCAGTGAGGCCTATTGAGCATGGGGAGCATGCCACAAGGCCTACCTCCTCCGAACGTCAGCACCTGATATCACGGAAGGGGCCTCAGAAGCTCTTTAATTGTTACCGATATCACGGCTTGTCGTCTTGCACGTGGCGTCTCAGGGAAGAACGATTTTGATTTTCTGTTCTTTGTGGCTCTCTTGTAGTGTTCACGCTGTTAGAAAACTCTCTCAGGGTTGGAACAGACCGTCTCTGAACATGAAAGACTGAGCTCCGTGAACATATTTCCCCAATTTACAACTTCAAAGGACCTTGCAGTTCCAGCCCCATGTGCACAGCCCAGGACTAAGGACAGGATGGAGCCGCGAGTGTTAGAATCCTACCCTTGCCTGGCCATGGGCTGTGGCTCTGGGCCTCGGCCATCTTCCTGAAGTAGCCTTTGAGCACAAGACCTAGTAGCGTTTGTCCAGCTAACTGCATGCTCTCCAGTGCAGAACAGTCTAGATTTTCTGGAGTTAGAAAGAATCAAAACTCCTGGCCTGTAAACAAGACCACTTGGTAGGTTGTAAGTCTCTGAGACAAGGTTCAGTCCATTAGTCGTGAGGACCTGCTGAGAGCAGCCACCCCAATCACGTGGCCAGTGAAAGGGCAGAAGCCATGACTTGACTCCAGAGGTGTCTCCAGCCTTGGCCCTGTGACTCGGCCTCCTGCCCCTTCAATTCTCAGCAGCCCTTATGCCCTCTGCTGCCCTTGATGTATTGACTGAGGGGCACCAAAGACAGATTCAATTAACTAAAATGACAGAACCTGACCTTTGTAAGAGGTTGTTCTGGTCTTGATTTGATAGGGTGGGGTTCCTCTTAGTTTAAACATCAGATAACAAATAATTTGTTATGTATTTGAAGCTGCAACATGAAAACACTATGGCATGAGAGCCTGGCCCATCACAGGTGAAAACCAGAGTTTGTATACACATCACACTCATACACACATAACACAATTTTCTCTCTGACCTGCTGTCAGGATTCTCTGGGGCTGTTTAAAATAATTTCAGATAAAGCCAATATCCAGATAAACTGTCCCAAAGACATTTCTTGTGGTCAGCTTCCAGGTGAGGGTTCAGGTCAAACCAGTGCTTTGCTAAGCAGCTGTCCAGGTGGTAGTGCAGGGACTATGAGTGCAGTTGTTTGAACACTTTTGGGTTGTGATTGACAGGCTGTGAAGGGCCTGAACAATCCAGGCGTGTACTGTCCATGTACTTTGCTATGCACTTTGACCTCTGGCCAGTCCAGAAGTGTGAGAGGTGAAGTTTACTCCACAGTGAGGGCAGAGGCTGTTGGTTTCTCTCCTGATACGAGGCCTAGAGGGTGCCAGTATTTAGTGCTGGGAGGCCAAAGTCTGGGTTCCAGGCCAGAGGACCTCTAAAACCTCCATAGAGCACAGCGGTCAGACCTCACCTGGGAGCTAGCTCTGCCATGATCCCCACCTTCCTGGGCTCCCTATCTGGACTGGAGATCTCCACCTACAATGAGGTCGGCATCGGAGCTGTGATCCCTACCTGTCCTGAGGACCCACCTGCTGGAGGTCCACACCTGTCTCCTGGCTCTGTGCAGCGGACCCTTCCTTTATGCCATCACATGGTGATGATTAACAGTGGCACACAGACTGACCTTAAGGGTTTCCACTCACAGCCAGCTCCATTTCTCTCACTGAGCAGCTCACAGTTCCCAGATGTGACATGGAAACAAGAGTATGAATACCATGTGTGGAGGACAGAGCATGCAGGGAGGGATGAGGTGCAGGGAGGGCAGAGCATGCAGGGAGTGCAGAACATGCAGGGAGGGATGAGGTGCAGGGAGGGATGAGGTGCAGGGAGGGAAGAGGTGCAGGGAGGACAGACCATGCAGGGAGGGATGAGGTGCAGGGAGTGCAGAACATGCAGGGAGGGAAGAGCATGCAGGGAGGGAAGAGCATGCAGGGAGGACAGACCATGCAGGGAGGGATGAGGTGCAGGGAGGGCAGAGCATGCAGGGAGGGAAGAGCATGCAGGGAGTGCAGAACATGCAGGGAGGGAAGAGCATGCAGGGAGGGAAGAGCATGCAGGGAGTGCAGAACATGCAGGGAGGGAAGAGCATGCAGGGAGGGCAGAGCATGCAGGGAGGGCAGAGCATGCAGGGAGGGCAGAGCATGCAGGGAGGGCAGAGCATGCAGGGAGGGCAGAGCATGCAGGGAGGGCAGAAAATGCAGGGAGGACAGAGCATGCAGGGAGGACAGAGCATGCAGGGAGGACAGAGCATGCAGGGAGGGAAGGCAGTGGACACAGCGATCCCAGGAGCGGGAAGGAGTGTGGAGATACTTCTTTGTGATTTCATCCTTTAGCCTCATGTTTCATAGACTAGACACCAGCAAAGTCAGAAACTTCCCAATGTGACCAGGTTCAAAGCAGACAAACCCACAAAAGCCTAGCGGCCAAGACCAACACTCTGCTAGGACAGAACATTTACAAGCAAGATGCTCTGCTCCTCGTAGACACACAGAAATGACAGGTGGACACCCAGTACCACACATGCCACCCTTCACACCCCACCCTTATACCCAAATCCCCGTACCCCTCACTGCCTTACTCCACACTCCTTTACCACCACACCCCATTACCTCCGCACTGCTACTAACCTACACCGCCACACCACCCATATGTGTTATTCCCTTTGAAGCAAGACTGTGCTTTTGCACTGATATGAGCTGTGACTTCTCAAGGGTACAGGGACATAGCTGCAGGAAGGCCCATCTGGAAGAAAAGCACTCCATCCCCACAGACGTGACCTGGAACGCAGATTTACATCCAGATCGGCCTCCAGAGCCATAAACATCCCTTTCTAGTGGCCTGGCCTTGACCTGGGCATCATGCATCAAGTGTGGACTCTTCCTCTGGGCTGGTGACAAGCAGTGCTCAGAGACAAGGACTCGTGACACTGAACTTGGTGCCCTGCTAATTCTCTCACTATGCTTCCCAGCCTATGTGAAGATGGTGTTTGCTGGGGACGCTGTCAGGGACACACATCCAGGGTACAGCATGATGTATTCTGGCAGGTGGCTCATGTGGGGGGAGGGCTCTCTTGCTAGTGCATGGGGACAACATGTGGGGTTATGCATGTTCCCTGAGCATCCAGGACATGTGGGCATGAAATATCACCATTCAAGAGAGCTCTCACCACATTGTCTCACGTGTGCTCTGCACTCACAGGACACAAAGAGCCTCAAAGGGGTTATTCTTGCTTAAGTTCCCATGATGGCAGGGCAGGGCCTGGCCTCCTTGGAGAAACTGCCAATGGGAGACTGAGTTTCTATAAGCATCTACCTGGGACTGGGGACTATGGGTGACCAGAGAGACCTAGGAATATTCATTCCTGACAATCTTGACGCAGCACGTAGGCCGAGCCAGACAGGGATGCCTGAGTGCACTGTGCCGAGGTCGTTGACCCCTTCCTGGGGTTCTCAGGGCACAAGCAAGTGCTTCAATGCACACACCCCATTTTCCCAGCACCCAGCGGGAGTAGGTCCTCTTCAGCAAGTGTTAACTAGAAATGTAAGTGAGGGCTGGAGAGATGGCTTAGTGGTTAAGGCACTTGCTTGCAAAGCCTAAGGATCCAGGTTCAATTCCCCAGGACCCACATAAGCCAGATGCACAAAGTGGCACATGCATCTGGATTTTATTTGCAGTGGCTAGGGGCCCTGGCACACCCATTCTCTCCCTCTCTTCCTCTCTTTCTCTCTCGCAAATAAATAAATAAATAAAATATTTTTTAAAAAAGAAATGTCAGTGAGGTGATACGGCTTCCCCATTCCCTAAGATGAGACTCTCAGACCTTGGGGCTGTGGCCTTGTGGGAAAGGAAAAGTAAAACCTCAGAAAATACTGCAGGGAGTATGTATAGTGTTCACACTGATGTGTGTGTGTGTGTGTGTGTGTGTGTGTGTGTGTGTACACAATGAATGCAAGCAAGCAAGAGTGTATGTGGGTGAGCCTATATATGCATGGCTACACTCATATGCCCACACCCTGCTTCCTTCTCAGTGACAGTGGCACACACATCAACATCTTGCTGCGTTCTGTTGTCACTAGGTACCCAAGATCACTGTTACCTCAATTTCCCTACTTTTCCTGCAAGGGGTTAGGGATCCCAGCCATGCCTCTGTGGTTTCCCACTGGGCTCTAAAGAACAATGCATCATTTGTGACCTTGGGTCTGCATTTGACAGCAAAGCCTGAAGGTGGTCTGCATGGCTGCCTTCCAGGGAGAAGGTGGGAGACACACGCCCACTCTTTTTTGTGGGAGATCTGTTACTCTTCATGTCCGAGCCTTCCCAGCTGAAGGACCTGCTTATCAGGAACAAACGCCTGACCTCAGGTTTGAAAGCCAAAGGTCATCAACACCCTGTGAACCTGTCCCTGGAAAAATCTCACCAAGTAATTATTCTGGGCACAGTGAGGTAAGTGAGAGGGAGAGAAGGAAGTGGACCTGCCTCATTAGAGCAGTGTGTCTGTCCCTTTCAGAATCTGTTCATGGGACTGCGGGAATAGAAGGGTCAGAGAGAAGAGCCCAGGAATCCTGACCCGTTGAAATTAATAGCTCGATTTAAGGCAAACTACATGTCATTAGGCTAATCATTTTAACATGATACACAACTTTAGGTCAAATATGATCATGCAGCATTTGGGAAAGTCGGGCCCATTCTCAGATCCTCAGGGCAGGTCATGTGCAGGACGGCTTCCCCTGGAGCATTTGTGAGGAGGACATTGTGCAAATTGGTCTGCTTGAAAACTCTGTGAAATTGGCATCAAATGATGGCCAGGCAGAGTCCAAACATGCAGGCTACCTTCTCGTGGCCCTTGCATGGCTTTGTGTGGGTGGCTTGAAGCCAGAAAGGCTGTGGCAGGTGCTGGGCGCATGCTAAAGCAGTCCCAGGCCTCCTTTCAAGATACCAAGTGATTCAGATGCTTGACCCTATGTTCCCTCGTGCATTCAAACCAGATCCCATGCACTGTTTCCTGCAGAAAGAGGCTGGGTTCCTACCTGCCATGAAGGTGGTGACACTTAAGCTTCATCTCCCTTTTCTCCCCACTGAGGGAGTCTCCATATAGCTTTCCATAATGTTGTACCATTTTACATTCCCACCAACAGTGAAAGAGTGTTCCTGTTTCTCCACAGCCTCGCCAACATTTGTTTTTCTTTTTTTTTTTAATGTTACCTATCCTTACTGGAGTAAGGTGGAATCTCATAGTTGTTTTAATTTGCATTTCTCTGATGATTAGGGATGTTGAACATTTTCTTAAGTGTGTGTTTGCCATTTGTATTTCTTCCTCTGAGAACTTCCTGCACAGTTCTCTGCCCCATTTTGTAAGTGGGTTGTTTGACAATTTGTTGTTTGGGCTTTGGAGTTTTTGGTAAATTCTAGAAATTAGGCCTCTGTCAGTTGTATAGATGGCAAAATTTTCTCCCATTCTGTGGGTAATCTGTTGGCTTTGGTTATAGTATATTTGTCAGTAAAAAAGCTTTTCAGCTTCATGAGATCCCAATGGTTGAGTGATTGTTTAATTTCCTGAGCTGCTGGGGTTTTGTTCAGGAAGTCTTTTCCCACTCCTATATCATGGAATATTCCTCCTATTTTTTCTTCCAGCAGTAGCAGAGTTTTCAGTTTTATATTGAGGTCTTTGATCCATTTGGATTTGATTTTTGTGCATGGTGATATGTGTGGATCGAGTTTCATTTTCCTACATATGGTTGTACAGTTTGTCCAGCATCATTTGTTGAAGATGCTGTTTTTTTCCAGTCTAAATTGTTAGGGTCTTTGTCAAATATCAAGTAGCTGTAGTTACTTGACCCAAAGTCTGGGTCTTCTATTCTGTTCCATTGGTCTATATTCCTGTTTTTAATGTCAGTACCATGTTGTTTTTATTACTGTGGCTTTGTAGTATAGCTTTAGATCAGGTATGGTGATACCTTACTCTTAACATTAATGGCCTTAATTCACCCATCAAGAGACACAAACTGACAGGATGGATCAGAAAATTAGACCCCTCAATCTGCTGTCTTCAAGAAACCCACCTCACCACTAAAGATAGACACCTTCTCAGGGTGAAAGAATGGAAAATAATATTCCAAGCAAACGGACACAAGAAACAAGCAGGTGTCACTACACTAATATCAGATAAAATAGACTTCAAGCCAAAAGTGATCAAAAAAGACAAAGGAGGCCACTTCTTACTTATCAAGGGAACAATCCAACAAGAGGATATCACAATCATCAATATTTACGCACCAAACACAGGTGCACCACAATTCATAAAACAAAACTACTTAACAAAACAGAAATAATCATCAACACCATCATAGTAGGGGACTTCAATACTCCACTATCAGCAATAGATTGATTATCCAAACAGAAAGTTAACAGGGAAGTAAGAGAGCTCAACGTCACTATACAGCAATTAGACCTAACAGACATATACAGAACATTCCACCCAAAACCTATAGATTGCACATTCTTCTCAGCAGCACATGGAACCTTCTCTAAAATAGATCGTATATTGGGCCACAAAGCCTGCCTCCATATTTTCAGGAAAATCGATATAATTTCCTGCATGATATCAGGACCACAATGCTGTAATGCCAGAAATTAACAACAAAAATACGCCAGGAATCCCTCCAGCTCCTGGAAACTGAACAACACACTTTTAAACAATAAATAGGTTGTGGATGAAATAAAAAATGAAATTGTGAAATTTCTAGAATTGAACGACAATGAGAACACATCATACCAAAACTTATGGGACACAATGAAGGCAGTCCTTAGGGGAAAAAATCATAGCACAAAATGCCTTCATAACAAAGACAGAGGGATCCCCAATTAATAACCTAACCATCCACCTAAAGACACTGGAAAAACAAGAAGAAGCCAACCTGAAAAGCTCAAGATGGAAAGAAATAATTAAGATCAGAGCAAAAATTAATGAATTGGAAACCAAGAAGACAATTAAGAAAATTGATGAAACAAAGAGCTGGTTCTTTGAAAAAATTAACAAGATTGATTAACCCCTGGCCAATCTGATCAAGCAAAAAAAAGAGATGCTTCAAATTAACAAAATTAGAAATGAAAAAGGAGAGATCACAACAGAATAGTAAACTTTTGAATAATGTTCAATCAAATATTCCTCAATTTCTAAATTCTATCATTTTGAAATTTTAGGTCAATCTTACCATTTATTTTATATAATCACACAACTTGTCACAAGCCTAAGGACTGCCCATCCGCAGAGTCGTCTGGGCACAGAACAGGTGTTGTTTCCCTTGTCTCTTACATCTCCACCTGCTGTACGCAAACATCAGAGCACAGTGGGTCCTTCGGAAGAGGGCTGAGCAGTGTATGCGCAGCCGCGTGAACCCATGGTATCTGCCGTAGGAGGGTGTGTCTCGGCCAGTGGGGGGGATTCGCCCAGCTCAGTGTTCTTTCCTCTTATCCCTCTCCCAGAGTGCAGCCGCCTCTCTAGGACCTGTAACTACTTTCCCCAAGGGAGAAAGGCTATGTCAGCCTTCTGACCCTCGGAAGTTCTCATACCCATAGCCCCTCCCCACTACATTCAAGGGCTGATTGCCAGGGGACTCAACCCTCTGGTGACCACCAGCAAAGGGGACAGTCACCTGATGCTCCATAGTGCTCAGGCTGGTGGCAACATCCATGCAAGGAAAGGGTGACAATTTTGAACAGCTCGGTTGAACGGCATCGCAGCACATGATTCAGCAAGTCCACTGCACACGGGGGTGAGGGGCAGGCACTGCACGACGCTAGCCAGACAAGAAGCTTCTTCCAAGGCAGGAGGGTGCAGAGCTCATGGGGAATTCCAGTGAGCTGGCAAGGTTGTGCTTTGGCTTCAAAAGAATTTTATTTTCATTTTACTTTTGGCTGACCAGCTCAGTTTCTGGAGCTGCGCTTTGCTTTCTACAGGGTTTACTGGAGGAGATAGATGGGTGTCCCAAGGATTGTTTGGATGGTCCCCAGGCAGATGCAGTAAACTGCGCACTTCTGGGGTCTCCATCCAGCATTCACGAGGACTCCCGTGAAGTCCTACCTGGAGGACAGCCCGGCAGTATGGGTGCATGGAGCTTGCTCATGGAGCGTGGGTGTCTTTTAAAAATATTTTCATTTTATTTATTTATTTGAGAGAGAGAGACAGAGAGGCAGAGAGAAAGAGAATGGGCATAACAGGGCCTCTAGCTGCTGCAAACGAACTCCAGACATATGCACCATTCTGTATATCTGTCTTATGTGGGTACTGGGGACTTGAACCTGGGTCCTTAGACTTCACAGGCAAGTGACTTAACTGCTAAGCCATCTCTCCAGCCATAGTGTGGGTGTCTTTATTTCATCATTCACACCTCACCAGGTGATTGACAGGTGGGAAGACACTGATAAATTCCATCATCGTTGTCACTTGGGCAGCTTTCAGTACGACCCCAACAAGAGCTGGTTTGGGTGCCATCCTAAGAGATACATTGCCTTGGTGACTTGTTGCCTGTGTCCTACCTCTTCAGCATTTGGAAGGTTGTGTGACCTCTAGCTGACCTGCACAAAGCCACTCTTGCACAGTAATGTCAGCCTCTGGTTCCAGCCCATGGGAGCTTGGAGGACTTGCAATCCTCATGTAGCATTGTAGTCACACGTGACGCAAATGCCCAGCTCTGACTTTGGGGCTCTGGCGAGGTTAACTTGCTCCCACTGCATCAGCTGCAGCTGCTCAGGCAAACCTGCTGCATGCCCGGATGCCCCAATGCCCCATGGGACTTCTGGGCTTCGGAGTGGATGCAAGTGGTCTGTCCATCCAGCTGGAGATCTACACCCCGAGGCGCACAAAATCCCCCATGGACATTTCTCTCTCCGTTTCTCTCTGGTGACTGACACTGGGAAGATGCACACAGAAATGATCGAATTGACAACTTAAGCTCAGCTGAAGGGTGACAAAATGGCCAGATAAGTAGAAAGAGAAGCTGAGACCTGGTGAAGAGGAGATTTTGCTGGATTTCAAAGAAGACTGGAGAACTGTTTTCAAAGAGCTGTGGCCCTGGTTCCCGAGCAGAAGAGAAAACACACAGGGTTTACCCTGCACATCGTGCCGCTGTGAGCTGGGCTCACAGCTGCATCCTTGCACATTGGACAGTGTGGAATCTTCCAGGCAGTCTCTCCGGGGTCCCCGCCCGTCTGTGTGTAGCCCAGGCTATAACTCAGTCCTCCCTGGGAACCAGGGTTGTCTTAGAGAAGCACCAGCCTGAGGCTTACTGGTTTGTGGAGGTGCTGGGAGCTGGCACTCCTGGTAGCACGCAGACTATCTCCACGGGCTGCTCTAAATGGAGCAGAAAGCCCACAGCAGCCTGTGGGGTCCTCCAGAGTGAGGTAGAGTGAAGCCAGGTTCTCTGTGCTCAACCCATGAAGTGAGGTTGATGACAAGGCCCCTGCTGGGCCACATGGCCGGTAAAGGACTGTCCTCTAGTCCCCAGAGTGGTTTTGGCACAAGACACAAATGTTCTCAGGGTCAGTGTCACCTCTGCTTCCTTTGCCTGGCAGTGCTGTCTGTCCTGTCCTGCTCTGTGCCCACCAGGGCTCCTTTCTTTGAGTCTGTCCAAGGGGACGCAGTAGCAGGACATGGCATGTCCTAGGCAGGGAGGTCAGTCAAGAGCCCTGGAAAATTCCATTCATGCCACTTCAGTCCTGCTGTGGAAGGAAGAAGGGATATGGGAGACACCCCGCAGAGAGCCTGGTCAGAGAGTCTCAGCCCTCCCCACACAGTCCCACATTCACAGGCAGAGGTCTCTCTTTCCACCAAGGGTGACATCCCCCACACAGTCCCTCCCCCTGTCTTCATTCCCTCACTCCTGTTTGGGTGTGTGTGTGTGCCCTTTCTTGGGAAACTGAACTCACTTAAAAGTGTAATGATGAGGTTCATATTTGCACATTGTAAACACAACGTTAGAACCAGTTGTATAAACTATGAGAAATGCATTTAGAGCAGGGATTGCATATTATCATGTGGGTTTCATCTAGGGAGATAGGTTTAAGCATTATCATCATGAAAAAAATCATCTCTCCTTATTTACAGTGCACAGTTCATTTGATTTTTAAAAACAAGAAATAAAAAAAATTCATGCTGAAAATGTGGATGGAATACAGATCTGTTTACCTCTAGAGACATTTTGTGGACAAAAGAAAAATAAAGCCATGAAAGTGTGGAGGGATGCCAGCCTAAGAGAACGCAGTTATTCCCAGAAGACAAACAAGAGACTGAGCATCTGGTTATTTACAGGGCTCGGGATCAGCGCCTTGCTGTAGTTAGAGAGGCTCCTGCGATGGAGCTGGTCCCATGAACATAAAGGAAGGCATTTCCCCGTGCAGGCTGCACTCTGACCTCAGCATGCCTGCTGCCCTGACTTGCGTGTGCTCACCAGATTGCGACTGGCCTGCCAGGTCTACCAGCTCTGATCCCATTTTTGGGAAATAGAAAAAAGTTAGGAGGTTTGGTGCAGTAACCCTTCTATCTGCTTGTGGATCTACAGGGTCATATCCTCTGCCAGGGGGACATGTTTTCAAAGGGTTATTAAGTAAAAGCTCACACACAGTCAGCCAACCTGGACCAGATACACACTGAGGGTCAAAAACTTGCATGGTGCTCAGGCTGGCATCTGCCAGTGTTCTACACAGTTGCACCAACTATTTACCAACAAGCCTGGTTCTATAAAGCTTATTAATTCAGGGATCAGAAGGAAATGGAAAACAAATGCAGCTCAAATCCCCAACATTCCACCATTGTGGCCACAATGCCACTGTGAGCACCAGCAGTCTGCCAACAAGGATGAGCATCCCCTCACAGCCAACTGGGTGAGGGGACCTCCTCTGCCCCAAGCAATATCAGGCTGTCATCATGTCTCTGTCCTCAATTTCCATTTCTCTCCTTTCTAGCCACACTCCTGTCTTTGCAGGGCAGGAAGTGCTAAGCTGATGGGCTACAGTCATAATATCACAGTTTATGTCCCACTGCATAATTCCTTTGGCAAGGAGAATCATGGCCTTTTCATTTTATGACACACAAATGCATTTTCTTAACAGCTTATTTTCTTGGGCCTCTTAATAATTCTCCTGATGGCAACAACACATTCCTTGATGATGGTAGAAGTCATAAGAGGAGGAAGGCAGCTATGCCATCCTTCTTCTTCCCTGTTTTGGAGGATGTCAGAGGCTGTAATCTTCAAAGGAAGAAAGCAAGTATTTTCCAATTTAGAATCCATCAAAGCTTCTGAAGCATCGGGATGTCACTGGCTCCTTGAGTGCTTGTGGTCCATGGGGGAGAAGGCCCCAGCGCTCTGGGATCAACGTGAGACAGTTCCTGGCATGCTTTTTGCTCAAGGCTCAACATGACGTGATCTGAAACAAAAGCACCATCATTTAAAAGCAAACTGTTGGGCAGGACCTGGCTCAGCCATCAGAGTGTGGCCTGATAGGACAGGAATCCCCAATTCCCATCTCGTGGGCTGGATGGCTGTGGGCTACTCAGTGCCTGATGGAAGGACAACACCTTGCACGGTACTCAGCTTGGCATCTGTCACTTTTTCACACAGTTGCACTGTCACAAATCAAATCTGTGTCCCAGTCAGCAACTGGGTCCCAGACTGTCCAACCTAGGGCTAATTGTCACAGGTCAGAGCCCAAAAGCCCTGCTAGAGCTCTGTGTCACAGGCTAAGTGGGATAGCTATGCCGAGCAGATAGAAAGGCCCAAGCCTCTATGATGAGTAATTTCCCATCAATGCACCACCTCCTGCCTTCCAAAACAGTGACTGCACAATGGCAGCCATGCTGAACTATGTATCCTTTTCCAAAGGGGACGAGTGGCTTCTGTGCCTGCTGTTCAGTGTCACGTAAGGGGCTCTAAAGGGGGTGGGGACTACAAAAAGATCTTATCAAGAGTCTTTATGTGACTCATCTGAAACAAATACAGCCTTATGGTGCCAGGACCCTCAGCCTTCCACATTGTTCTATTTATATCTAGAGGAAATGGTGGTCCTGGGCAATAATTATAACCACCATGGTGTGAAAGGTGGAGTCAGTGTATACCACATGCCTGGCAGGTGAAAGGTGGAGTCAATGTATACCACGTGTCTGGGAAGTGACAGGTGGAGTCAGTGTATACCACATGACTGGCAGGTGAAAGGTGGAGTCAATGTATACCACGTGCCTGGGAGGTGACAGGTGGAGTCAGTGTATACCACGTGTCTGGGAGGTGACAGGTGGAGTCAGTGTATACCACGTGTCTGGGAGGTGACAGGTGGAGTCAGTGTATACCACGTGCCTGGCAGGTGACAGGTGGAGTCAGTGTATACCACGTGCCTGGCAGGTGACAGGTGGAGTCAGTGTATACCACGTGCCTGGGAGGTGACAGGTGGAGTCAGTGTATACCACATGACTGGCTGGTGAAAGGTGGAGTCAATGTATACCACGTGTCTGGTGGGTGACAGGTGGAGTCAGTGTATACCACGTGTCTGGGAGGTGACAGGTGGAGTCAGTGTATACCACGTGTCAGGGAGGTGACAGGTGGAGTCAATGTATACCACGTGCCTGGGAGGTGACAGGTGGAGTCAATGTATACCACGTGCCTGGGAGGTGACAGGTGGAGTCAGTGTATACCACGTGTCTGGGAGGTGACAAGTGGAGTCAGTGTATAACACGTGTCTGGTGGGTGAAAGGTGGAGTCAGTGTATACCACGTGTCTGGTGGGTGAAAGGTGGAGTCAGTGTATACCACGTACCTGGGAGGTGACAGGTGGAGTCAATGTATACCACGTGCCTGGGAGGTGACAGGTGGAGTCAGTGTATACCACGTGCCTGGGAGGTGACAGGTGGAGTCAGTGTATACCACGTGCCTGGGAGGTTACAGGTGGAGTCAGTGTATACCACGTGTCTGGTGGGTGAAAGGTGGAGTCAGTGTATACCACGTGTCTGGCAGGAGACAGGTGGAGTCAATGTATACCACGTGTCTGGGAGGTGACTGGTGGAGTCAGTGTATACCACGTGTCTGGGAGGTGACAGGTGGAGTCATGTATACCACGTGTCTGGGAGGTGACAGGTGGAGTCAGTGTATACCACGTGTCAGGGAGGTGACAGGTGGAGTCAAGTATACCACGTGTCTGGTAGGTGACAGGTGGAGTCAGTGTATACCACGTGTCTGGGAGGTGACAGGTGGAGTCAATGTATACCACGTGCCTGGGAGGTGACAGGTGGAGTCAGTGTATACCACGTGCCTGGGAGGTGACAGGTGGAGTCAGTGTATACCATGTGTCTGGTGGGTGAAAGGTGGAGTCAGTGTATACCACGTGTCTGGCAGGTGACAGGTGGAGTCAATGTATACCACGTGCCTGGGAGGTGACAGGTGGAGTCATGTATACCACGTGCCTGGGAGGTGACAGGTGGAGTCAGTGTATACCATGTGTCTGAGAGGTGACAGGTGGAGTCAGTGTATACCACGTGCCTGGGAGGTGACAGGTGGAGTCAGTGTATACCACTTGTCTGGGAGGTGACAGGTGGAGTCAGTGTATACCACGTGTCTGGTGGGTGAAAGGTGGAGTCAGTGTATACCACGTGTCTGGCAGGTGACAGGTGGAGTCAATGTATACCACGTGCCTGGGAGGTGACAGGTGGAGTCATGTATACCACGTGCCTGGGAGGTGACAGGTGGAGTCAGTGTATACCACGTGTCTGAGAGGTGACAGGTGAAGTCAGTGTATACCACATGCCTGGCAGGTGACAGGTGGAGTCAGTGTATACCATGTGTCTGGGAGGTGACAGGTGGAGTCAGTGTATACCATGTGTCTGGGAGGTCTGGTGGGTGACCAGGTGGGAGGTGACAGGTGGAGTCAGTATACCACGTGCCTGGGAAGGTGACAGGTGGAGTCAGTGTATACCACGTGTCTGGGAGGTGACAGGTGGAGTCAGTGTATACCACGTGTCTGGTGGGTGACAGGTGGAGTCAGTGTATACCACGTGCCTGGGAGGTGACAGGTGGAGTCAGTGTATACCACGTGTCTGGGAGGTGACAGGTGGAGTCAGTGTATACCACGTGTCTGGGAGGTGACAGGTGGAGTCAATGTATACCACGTGCCTGGGAGGTGACAGGTGGAGTCAATGTATACCACGTGCCTGGGAGGTGACAGGTGGAGTCAATGTATACCACGTGCCTGGGAGGTGACAGGTGGAGTCAGTGTATACCACGTGCCTGGGAGGTGACAGGTGGAGTCAGTGTATACCACGTGCCTGGGAGGTGACAGGTGGAGTCAGTGTATACCACGTGCCTGGGAGGTTACAGGTGGAGTCAGTGTATACCACGTGTCTGGTGGGTGACAGGTGGAGTCAGTGTATACCACGTGCCTGGGAGGTTACAGGTGGAGTCAGTGTATACCACGTGCCTGGGAGGTGACAGGTGGAGTCAGTGTATACCACGTGTCTGGTGGGTGACAGGTGGAGTCAGTCTGGGAGGTGACAGGTACCACGTGCCTGGGAGGTGACAGGTGGAGTCAGTGTATACCATGTGCCTGAGAGGTGACAGGTGGAGTCAATGTATACCACGTGCCTGGGAGGTGACAGGTGGAGTCAGTGTATACCACGTGCCTGGGAGGTTACAGGTGGACTCAGTGTATACCACGTGTCTTGTGGTGAAAGGTGGAGTCAGTGTATACCACGTGTCTGGCAGGTGACAGGTGGAGTCAATGTATACCACGTGCCTGGGAGGTGACAGGTGGAGTCAGTGTATACCACGTGCCTGGGAGGTGACAGGTGGAGTCAGTGTATACCACGTGTCTGGTGGGTGACAGGTGGAGTCAGTGTATACCACGTGTCTGGTGGGTGAAAGGTGGAGTCAGTGTATACCACGTGTCTGGGAGGTGACAGGTGGAGTCAGTGTATACCACGTGCCTGGGAGGTGACAGGTGGAGTCAGTGTATACCACGTGCCTGGGAGGTTACAGGTGGACTCAGTGTATACCACGTGTCTGGTGGGTGAAAGGTGGAGTCAGTGTATACCACGTGTCTGGCAGGTGACAGGTGGAGTCAGTGTATACCACGTGCCTGGGAGGTGACAGGTGGAGTCAGTGTATACCACGTGCCTGGGAGGTGACAGGTGGAGTCAGTGTATACCACGTGTCTGGTGGGTGAAAGGTGGAGTCAGTGTATACCACGTGTCTGGAAGGTGACAGGTGGAGTCAGTGTATACCACGTGCCTGGGAGGTGACAGGTGGAGTCAGTGTATACCACGTGTCTGGGAGGTGACAGGTGGAGTCAGTGTATACCATGTGTCTGGTGGGTGACAGGTGGAGTCAGTGTATACCACGTGTCTGGGAGGTGACAGGTGGAGTCAGTGTATACCACGTGCCTGGGAGGTGACAGGTGGAGTCAGTGTATACCACGTGCCTGGGAGGTGACAGGTGGAGTCAGTGTATACCACGTGTCTGAGTCTGGTGACAGGTGGAGTCAGTGTATACCACATGCCTGGGAGGTGACAGGTGGAGTCAGTGTATACCACGTGTCTGGCAGGTGACAGGTGGAGTCAATGTATACCACGTGTCTGGGAGGTGACAGGTGGAGTCAGTGTATACCATGTGTCTGGGAGGTGACAGGTGGAGTCAATGTAAACCACGTGTCTGGTGGGTAACAGGTGTAGTCAGTGTATACCACGTGCCTGGGAGGTGACAGGTGGAGTCAGTGTATACCACGTGTCTGGGAGGTGACAGGTGGAGTCAGTGTATACCACCTGTCTGGCAGGTGACAGGTGGAGTCAATGTATACCACGTGTCTGGGAGGTGACAGGTGGAGTCAGTGTATACCACGTGCCTGGGAGGTGACAGGTGGAGTCAGTGTATACCACGTGTCTGGGAGGTGAAAGGTGGAGTCAGTGTATACCACGTGCCTGGGAGGTGACAGGTGGAGTCAGTGTATACCACATGCCTGGGAGGTGACAGGTGGAGTCAGTGTATACCACGTGCCTGGGAGGTGACAGGTGGAGTCAGTGTATACCACGTGTCTGGGAGGTGACAGGTGGAGTCAGTGTATACCACGTGTCTGGGAGGTGACAGGTGGAGTCAGTGTATACCATGTGCCTGGGAGGTGACAGGTGGAGTCAGTGTATACCACGTGTCTGGTGGGTGACAGGTGGAGTCAGTGTATACCACGTGTCTGGTGGGTGACAGGTGGAGTCAGTGTATACCACGTGCCTGGGAGGTGACAGGTGGAGTCAGTGTATACCACGTGTCTGGGAGGTGACAGGTGGAGTCAGTGTATACCACGTGTCTGGGAGGTGACAGGTGGAGTCAGTGTATACCACGTGTCTGGGAGGTGACAGGTGGAGTCAGTGTATACCACGTGTCTGGGAGGTGACAGGTGGAGTCAGTCATACCACGTGTGTCTGGGAGGTGACAGGTGGAGTCAGTGTATACCACGTGTCTGGGAGGTGACAGGTGGAGTCAGTGTATACCACGTGCCTGGGAGGTGACAGGTGGAGTCAGTGTATACCACGTGTCTGGGAGGTGACAGGTAGAGTCAGTGTATACCACGTGTCTGGAGGGTGACAGGTGGAGTCAGTTTATACCACGTGTCTGGGAGGTGACAGGTGGAGTCAGTGTATACCACGTGTCTGGGAGGTGACAGGTGGAGTCAGTGTATACCACGTGTCTGGTGGGTGACAGGTGGAGTCAGTGTATACCACGTGTCTGGGAGGTGACAGGTGGAGTCAGTGTATACCACGTGTCTGGTGGGTGACAGGTGGAGTCAGTGTATACCACGTGCCTGGGAGGTGACAGGTGGAGTCAGTGTATACCACGTGTCTGGGAGGTGACAGGTGGAGTCAGTGTATACCACGTGTCTGGTGGGTGACAGGTGGAGTCAGTGTATACCACGTGTCTGGGAGGTGACAGGTGGAGTCAATGTATACCACGTGTCTGGCAGGTGACAGGTGGAGTCAGTGTATACCACGTGTCTGGCAGGTGACAGGTGGAGTCAGTGTATACCACGTGTCTGGGAGGTGACAGGTGGAGTCAGTGTATACCACGTGTCTGGGAGGTGACAGGTGGAGTCAGTGTATACCACGTGTCTGGGAGGTGACAGGTGGAGTCAGTGTATACCACGTGTCTGGGAGGTGACAGGTGGAGTCAGTGTATACCACGTGCCTGGGAGGTGACAAATGGAGTCAGTGCATACCACATGCCTGGGAGGTGACAGGTGGAGTCAGTGTATACCACGTGTCTGGGAGGTGACAGGTGGAGTCAGTGTATACCACGTGTCTGGTGGGTGAAAGGTGGAGTCAGTGTATACCACGTGTCTGGGAGGTGACAGGTGGAGTCAGTGTATACCACGTGTCTGGGAGGTGAAAGGTGGAGTCAGTGTATACCACGTGTCTGGGAGGTGACAGGTGGAGTCAGTGTATACCACGTGTCTGGGAGGTGACAGGTGGAGTCAGTGTATACCACGTGTCTGGGAGGTGACAGGTGGAGTCAGTGTATACCACGTGCCTGGGAGGTGACAGGTGGAGTCAGTGTATACCACGTGTCTGGGAGGTGACAGGTGGAGTCAGTGTATACCACGTGCCTGGGAGGTGACAGGTGGAGTCAGTGTATACCACGTGTCTGGCGGGTGACAGGTGGAGTCAGTGTATACCACGTGTCTGGGAGGTGACAGGTGGAGTCAGTGTATACCACGTGTCTGGGAGGTGACAGGTGGAGTCAGTGTATACCACGTGCCTGGCAGGTGAAAGGTGGAGTCAGTGTATACCACGTGTCTGGGAGGTGACAGGTGGAGTCAGTGTATACCACGTGTCTGGGAGGTGACAGGTGGAGTCAGTGTATACCACGTGTCTGGGAGGTGACAGGTGGAGTCAGTGTATACCACGTGTCTGGGAGGTGACAGGTGGAGTCAGTGTATACCACGTGTCTGGGAGGTGACAGGTGGAGTCAGTGTATACCACGTGTCTGGGAGGTGACAGGTGGAGTCAGTGTATACCACGTGTCTGGGAGGTGACAGGTGGAGTCAATGTATACCACGTGCCTGGGAGGTGACAGGTGGAGTCATGTATACCACGTGCCTGGGAGGTGACAGGTGGAGTCAGTGTATACCATGTGTCTGGGAGGTGACAGGTGGAGTCAGTGTATACCACATGCCTGGGAGGTGACAGGTGGAGTCAGTGTATACCACGTGTCTGGGAGGTGACAGGTGGAGTCAGTGTATACCACGTGTCTGGTGGGTGAAAGGTGGAGTCAGTGTATACCACGTGTCTGGCAGGTGACAGGTGGAGTCAGTGTATACCACGTGCCTGGGAGGTGACAGGTGGAGTCATGTATACCACGTGCCTGGGAGGTGACAGGTGGAGTCAGTGTATACCACGTGTCTGGGAGGTGACAGGTGGAGTCAGTGTATACCACGTGCCTGGGAGGTGACAGGTGGAGTCAGTGTATACCATGTGTCTGGGAGGTGACAGGTGGAGTCAGTGTATACCACGTGTCTGGTGGGTGAAAGGTGGAGTCAGTGTATACCACGTGCCTGGGAGGTGACAGGTGGAGTCAGTGTATACCACGTGTCTGGGAGGTGACAGGTGGAGTCAGTGTATACCACGTGTCTGGGAGGTGACAGGTGGAGTCAGTGTATACCACGTGCCTGGGAGGTGACAGGTGGAGTCAGTGTATACCACGTGTCTGGGAGGTGACAGGTGGAGTCAGTGTATACCACGTGTCTGGGAGGTGACAGGTGGAGTCAGTGTATACCACGTGCCTGGGAGGTGACAGGTGGAGTCAGTGTATACCACGTGCCTGGGAGGTGACAGGTGGAGTCAGTGTATACCACGTGCCTGGGAGGTGACAGGTGGAGTCAGTGTATACCACGTGCCTGGGAGGTGACAGGTGGAGTCAGTGTATACCACGTGCCTGGGAGGTGACAGGTGGAGTCAGTGTATACCACGTGCCTGGGAGGTGACAGGTGGAGTCAGTGTATACCACGTGTCTGGTGGGTGAAAGGTGGAGTCAGTGTATACCACGTGCCTGGGAGGTGACAGGTGGAGTCAGTGTATACCACGTGCCTGGGAGGTTACAGGTGGAGTCAGTGTATACCATGTGTCTGGTGGGTGACAGGTGGAGTCAGTGTATACCACGTGCCTGGGAGGTGACAGGTGGAGTCAGTGTATACCATGTGCCTGAGAGGTGACAGGTGGAGTCAGTGTATACCACGTGCCTGGGAGGTGACAGGTGGAGTCAGTGTATACCACGTGTCTGGGAGGTGACAGGTGGAGTCAGTGTATACCACGTGTCTGGGAGGTGACAGGTGGAGTCAGTGTATACCACGTGTCTGGGAGGTGACAGGTGGAGTCACGTGTCTGTATACCACGTGTCTGGGAGGTGACAGGTGGAGTCAGTGTATACCACGTGTCTGGGAGGTGACAGGTGGAGTCAGTGTATACCACGTGTCTGGTGGGTGAAAGGTGGAGTCAGTGTATACCACGTGTCTGGCAGGTGACAGGTGGAGTCAGTGTATACCACGTGCCTGGGAGGTGACAGGTGGAGTCAGTGTATACCACGTGCCTGGGAGGTGACAGGTGGAGTCAGTGTATACCACGTGTCTGGTGGGTGACAGGTGGAGTCAGTGTATACCACGTGTCTGGGAGGTGACAGGTGGAGTCATGTATACCACGTGTCTGGGAGGTGACAGGTGGAGTCAGTGTATACCACGTGTCTGGGAGGTGACAGGTGGAGTCAGTGTATACCACGTGTCTGGTGGGTGAAAGGTGGAGTCAGTGTATACCACGTGCCTGGGAGGTGACAGGTGGAGTCAGTGTATACCACGTGCCTGGGAGGTGACAGGTGGAGTCAGTGTATACCACGTGTCTGGTGGGTGAAAGGTGGAGTCAGTGTATACCACGTGTCTGGGAGGTGACAGGTGGAGTCAGTGTATACCACGTGTCTGGGAGGTGACAGGTGGAGTCAGTGTATACCACGTGCCTGGGAGGTGACAGGTGGAGTCAGTGTATACCACGTGTCTGGTGGGTGAAAGGTGGAGTCAGTGTATACCACGTGTCTGGGAGGTGACAGGTGGAGTCAGTGTATACCACGTGTCTGGGAGGTGACAGGTGGAGTCAGTGTATACCACGTGCCTGGGAGGTGACAGGTGAGTGGAGTCAGTGTATACCACGTGTCTGGTGGGTGAAAGGTGGAGTCAGTGTATACCACGTGTCTGGGAGGTGACAGGTGGAGTCAGTGTATACCACGTGTCTGGGAGGTGACAGGTGGAGTCAGTGTATACCACGTGTCTGGTGGGTGACAGGTGGAGTCAGTGTATACCACGTGCCTGGGAGGTGACAGGTGGAGTCAGTGTATACCACGTGTCTGGGAGGTGACAGGTGGAGTCAGTGTATACCACGTGTCTGGTGGGTGACAGGTGGAGTCAGTGTATACCACGTGTCTGGGAGGTGACAGGTGGAGTCAGTGTATACCACGTGTCTGGGAGGTGACAGGTGGAGTCAGTGTATACCACGTGTCTGGGAGGTGACAGGTGGAGTCAGTGTATACCACGTGTCTGGGAGGTGACAGGTGGAGTCAGTGTATACCACGTGCCTGGGAGGTGACAGGTGGAGTCAGTGTATACCACGTGTCTGGGAGGTGACAGGTGGAGTCAGTGTATACCACGTGTCTGGGAGGTGACAGGTGGAGTCAGTGTATACCACGTGTCTGGGAGGTGACAGGTGGAGTCAGTGTATACCACGTGTCTGGGAGGTGACAGGTGGAGTCAGGTGTCATACCACGTGTCTGGGAGGTGACAGGTGGAGTCAGTGTATACCACGTGTCTGGGAGGTGACAGGTGGAGTCAGTGTATACCACGTGCCTGGGAGGTGACAGGTGGAGTCAGTGTATACCACGTGTCTGGGAGGTGACAGGTGGAGTCAGTGTATACCCACGTGCCTGGGAGGTGACAGGTGGAGTCAGTGTATACCATGTGTCTGGAGGTGACAGGTGGAGTCAGTGTATACCACGTGCCTGGGAGGTGACAGGTGGAGTCAGTGTATACCACGTGCCTGGGAGGTGACAGGTGGAGTCAGTGTATACCACGTGTCTGGGAGGTGACAGGTGGAGTCAGTGTATACCACGTGCCTGGGAGGTGACAGGTGGAGTCAGTGTATACCACGTGTCTGGGAGGTGACAGGTGGAGTCAGTGTATACCACGTGTCTGGGAGGTGACAGGTGGAGTCATGTATACCACGTGTCTGGGAGGTGACAGGTGGAGTCAGTGTATACCACATGTCTGGGAAGTGACAGGTGGAGTCATGTATACCACGTGTCTGGTGGGTGACAGGTGGAGTCAGTGTATACCACGTGTCTGGGAGGTGACAGGTGGAGTCAGTGTATACCACGTGTCTGGCGGGTGACAGGTGGAGTCAGTGTATACCACGTGCCTGGGAGGTGACAGGTGGAGTCAGTGAATACCACGTGTCTGGTGGGTGAAAGGTGGAGTCAGTGTATACCACGTGTCTGGTGGGTGAAAGGTGGAGTCAGTGCATACCACGTGCCTGGGAGGTGACAGGTGGAGTCAGTGTATACCACGTGTCTGGGAGGTGACAGGTGGAGTCAGTGTATACCACGTGTCTGGCGGGTGACAGGTGGAGTCAGTGCATACCACGTGCCTGGGAGGTGACAGGTGGAGTCAGTGAATACCACGTGTCTGGTGGGTCTGGTGAGGTGACAGGTGGAGGTCAGGTGGAGTCAGTGTATACCACGTGTCTGGGAGGTGACAGGTGGAGTCAGTGTATACCACGTGTCTGGGAGGTGACAGGTGGAGTCAGTGTATACCACGTGTCTGGGAGGTGACAGGTGGAGTCAGTGTATACCACGTGTCTGGGAGGTGACAGGTGGAGTCAGTGTATACCACGTGTCTGGGAGGTGACAGGTGGAGTCAGTGTATACCACGTGCCTGGGAGGTGACAGGTGGAGTCATGTATACCATGTGTCTGGGAGGTGACAGGTGGAGTCATGTATACCACGTGTCTGGGAGGTGACAGGTGGAGTCAGTGTATACCACGTGCCTGGGAGGTGACAGGTGGAGTCAGTGTATACCACGTGTCTGGGAGGTGACAGGTGGAGTCAGTGTATACCACGTGTCTGGGAGGTGACAGGTGGAGTCAGTGTATACCACGTGTCTGGGGAGGTGACAGGTGGAGTCAGTGTATACCACGTGTCTGGGAGGTGACAGGTGGAGTCATGTGTATACCACGTGTCTGGGAGGTGACAGGTGGAGTCAGTGTATACCACGTGTCTGGGAGGTGACAGGTGGAGTCAGTGTATGACCACGTGCACTGGGAGGTGACAGGTGGAGTCAGTGTATACCACGTGTCTGGGAGGTGACAGGTGGAGTCAGTGTATACCACGTGTCTGGGAGGTGACAGGTGGAGTCAGTGTATACCACGTGTCTGGGAGGTAAAAGGTGGAGTCATGTATACCACGTGTCTGGTGGGTGACAGGTGGAGTCAGTGTATACCACGTGTCTGGGAGGTGACAGGTGGAGTCAGTGTGTCTGGGAGGTACCACGTGTCTGGGTGGGTGACAGGTGGAGTCAGTGTATACCACGTGCCTGGGAGGTGACAGGTGGAGTCAGTGTATACCACGTGTCTGGGAGGTGACAGGTGGAGTCAATGTATACCACGTGTCTGGTGGGTGACAGGTGGAGTCATGTATACCACGTGTCTGGGAGGTGACAGGTGGAGTCAGTGTATACCACGTGTCTGGGAGGTGACAGGTGGAGTCAGTGTATACCACGTGTCTGGGAGGTGACAGGTGGAGTCAGTGTATACCACGTGTCTGGGAGGTGACAGGTGGAGTCAGTGTATACCACGTGTCTGGTGTAGGTGACAGGTGGACGTGTACCACGTGTCTGGGAGGTGACAGGTGGAGTCAGTGTATACCACGTGTCTGGGAGGTGACAGGTGGAGTCAGTGTATACCACGTGTCTGGGAGGTGACAGGTGGAGTGGGAGGTGACATACCAGTGCATACCACGTGCCTGGTGGGTGAAAGGTGGAGTCAGTGTATACCATGTGTCTGGCAGGTGACAGGTGGAGTCAGTGTATACCACGTGTCTGGTGGGTGAAAGGTGGAGTCAATGTATACCACGTGTCTGGGAGGTGACAGGTGGAGTCAGTGCATAACACGTGTCAGGCGGGTGACAGGTGGAGTCAGTGTATACCACGTGTCTGTGAGGTGACAGGTGGAGTCAGTGTATACCACATGTCTGGGAGGTGACAGGTGGAGTCAGTGTATACCACGTGTCTGGGAGGTGACAGGTGGAGTCAGTGTATACCACGTGCCTGGGAGGTGACAGGTGGAGTCAGTGTATACCACGTGTCTGGGAGGTGACAGGTGGAGTCAGTGTATACCACGTGTCTGGGAGGTGACAGGTGGAGTCAGTGTATACCACGTGTCTGGGAGGTGACAGGTGGAGTCAGTGTATACCACGTGTCTGGGAGGTGACAGGTGGAGTCAGTGTATACCACGTGTCTGACAGGGAGGTGACAGGTGGGAGGTGACAGGTGGAGTCAGTGTATACCACACGTCTGGGAGGTGACAGGTGGAGTCAGTGTATACCACGTGCCTGGGAGGTGAAAGGTGGAGTCAGTGTATACCACGTGTCTGGGAGGTGACAGGTGGAGTCAGTGTATACCACGTGTCTGGGAGGTGAAAGGTGGAGTCAGTGTACCACGTGTCTGGGAGGTACCAGTGTGTCTGGGAGGTGACAGGTGGAGTCAGTGTATACCACGTGTCTGGGAGGTGACAGGTGGAGTCAGTGTATACCACGTGTCTGGGAGGTGACAGGTGGAGTCAGTGTATACCACGTGTCTGGGAGGTGACAGGTGGAGTCAGTGTATACCACGTGTCTGGGAGGTGACAGGTGGAGTCAGTGTATACCACGTGCCTGGGAGGTGACAGGTGGAGTCAGTGTATACCACGTGCCTGGGAGGTGACAGGTGGAGTCAGTGTATACCACGTGTCTGGGAGGTGACAGGTGGAGTCAGTGTATACCACGTGCCTGGGAGGTGACAGGTGGAGTCAGTGTATACCACGTGTCTGGTGGGTGAAAGGTGGAGTCAGTGTATACCACGTGTCTGGTGGGTGAAAGGTGGAGTCATGTATACCACGTGTCTGGCGGGTGACAGGTGGAGTCAGTGTATACCACGTGTCTGGGAGGTGACAGGTGGAGTCAGTGTATACCACGTGTCTGGGAGGTGACAGGTGGAGTCAGTGTATACCACGTGTCTGGGAGGTGACAGGTGGAGTCAGTGTATACCACATGCCTGGGAGGTGACAGGTGGAGTCAGTGTATACCACGTGTCTGGTGGGTGAAAGGTGGAGTCAGTGTATACCACGTGCCTGGGAGGTGACAGGTGGAGTCAGTGTATACCACGTGTCTGGGAGGTGACAGGTGGAGTCAGTGTATACCACGTGTCTGGTGGGTGACAGGTGGAGTCAGTGTATACCACGTGTCTGGGAGGTGACAGGTGGAGTCAGTGTATACCACGTGTCTGGGAGGTGACAGGTGGAGTCAGTGTATACCACGTGTCTGGGAGGTGACAGGTGGAGTCAGTGTATACCACGTGTCTGGGAGGTGACAGGTGGAGTCAGTGTATACCACGTGCCTGGGAGGTGACAGGTGGAGTCAGGTGTATACCACGTGCCTGGGAGGTGACAGGTGGAGTCAGTGTATACCCACGTGCCTGGGAGGTGACAGGTGGAGTCAGTGTATACCACGTGTCTGGGGGTGACAGGTGACAGGTGGAGTCTGGGAGGTGTATACCACGTGTCTGGGAGGTGACAGGTGGAGTCAGTGTATACCACGTGTCTGGTGGGTGACAGGTGGTGTCGTGCCTGGGAGGTGACAGGTGGAGTCAGTGTATACCACGTGCCTGGGAGGTGACAGGTGGAGTCAGTGTATACCACGTGTCTGGTGGGTGACAGGTGGAGTCAGTGTATACCACGTGTCTGGTGGGTGACAGGTGTCTGGGAGGTGACAGGTGGAGTCAGTGTATACCATGTGCCTGGGAGGTGACAGGTGGAGTCAGTGTATACCACGTGCCTGGGAGGTGACAGGTGGAGTCATGTGTAGGTACCACGTGTCTGGGAGGTGACAGGTGGAGTCAGTGTATACCACGTGTCTGGGAGGTGACAGGTGGAGTCAGTGTATACCACGTGTCTGGGAGGTGACAGGTGGAGTCAGTGTATACCACGTGCCTGGGAGGTGACAGGTGGAGTCAGTGTATACCACGTGCCTGGGAGGTGACAGGTGGAGTCAGTGTATACCACGTGTCTGGTTGGTGAAAGGTGGAGTCAGTGTATACCACGTGTCTGGGAGGTGACAGGTGGAGTCAGTGTATACCACGTGTCTGGGAGGTGACAGGTGGAGTCAGTGTATACCACGTGCCTGGGAGGTGACAGGTGGAGTCAGTGTATACCACGTGTCTGGTGGGTGACAGGTGGAGTCAGTGTATACCACGTGTCTGGGAGGTGACAGGTGGAGTCAGTGTATACCACGTGTCTGGGAGGTGACAGGTGGAGTCAGTGTATACCACGTGTCTGGTGGGTGACAGTCTGGGAGTGACAGGTGGTGTATGTACCACGTGTCTGGTGAGGTGACAGGTGGAGTCAGTGTATACCACGTGCCTGGGAGGTGACAGGTGGAGTCAGTGTATACCACGTGTCTGGGAGGTGACAGGTGGAGTCAGTGTATACCACGTGTCTGGGAGGTGACAGGTGGAGTCAGTGTATACCACGTGTCTGGGAGGTGACAGGTGGAGTCAGTGTATACCACGTGCCTGGGAGGTCTGGGAGGTGACAGACAGGTGGAGTCAGTGTATACCACGTGCCTGGGAGGTGACAGGTGGAGTCAGTGTATACCACGTGCCTGGGAGGTGACAGGTGGAGTCAGTGTATACCACGTGTCTGGGAGGTGACAGGTGGAGTCAGTGTATACCACGTGCCTGGGAGGTGACAGGTGGAGGTGTATACCACGTGCCTGGGGTGGTGACAGGTCAGTGTATACCACGTGTCTGGGAGGTGAAAGGTGGAGTCAGTGTATACCACGTGCCTGGGAGGTGACAGGTGGAGTCAGTGTATACCACGTGCCTGGGAGGTGACAGGTGGAGTCAGTGTATACCACGTGTCTGGTGGGTGACAGGTGGAGTCAGTGTATACCACGTGTCTGGGAGGTGACAGGTGGAGTCAGTGTATACCACGTGCCTGGGAGGTGACAGGTGGAGTCAGTGTATACCACGTGCCTGGGAGGTGACAGGTGGAGTCAGTGTATACCACGTGTCTGGGAGGTGACAGGTGGAGTCAGTGTATACCACGTGTCTGGGAGGTGAAAGGTGGAGTCAGTGTATACCACGTGTCTGGGAGGTGACAGGTGGAGTCAGTGTATACCACGTGCCTGGGAGGTGACAGGTGGAGTCAGTGTATACCACGTGTCTGGGAGGTGACAGGTGGAGTCAGTGTATACCACGTGTCTGGTTGGTGACAGGTGGAGTCAGTGTATACCACGTGTCTGGGAGGTGACAGGTAGAGTCAGTGTAGGTGACCACGTACCTGGGAGGTGACAGGTGGAGTCAGTGTATACCACGTGTCTGGGAGGTGACAGGTGGAGTCAGTGTATACCACGTGTCTGGTGGGTGAAAGGTGGAGTCAGTGTATACCACGTGTCTGGGAGGTGACAGGTGGAGTCAGTGTATACCACGTGTCTGGGAGGTGACAGGTGGAGTCAGTGTATACCACGTGTCTGGTGGGTGACAGGTGGAGTCAGTGTATACCACGTGTCTGGTGGGTGACAGGTGGAGTCAGTGTATACCACGTGTCTGGGAGGTGACAGGTGGAGTCAGTGTATACCACGTGTCTGGGAGGTGACAGGTGGAGTCAGTGTATACCACGTGTCTGGGAGGTGACAGGTGGAGTCAGTGTATACCACGTGTCTGGGAGGTGACAGGTGGAGTCAGTGTATACCACGTGTCTGGGAGGTGACAGGTGGAGTCAGTGTATACCACGTGTCTGGGAGGTGACAGGTGGAGTCAGTGTATACCACGTGTCTGGGAGGTGACAGGTGGAGTCAGTGTATACCACGTGTCTGGGAGGTGACAGGTGGAGTCAGTGTATACCACGTGTCTGGGAGGTGACAGGTGGAGTCAGTGTATACCACGTGTCTGGGAGGTGACAGGTGGAGTCAGTGTATACCACGTGTCTGGGGAGGTGACAGGTGGAGTCAGTGTATACCACGTGTCTGGGAGGTGACAGGTGGAGTCAGTGTATACCACGTGTCTGGGAGGTGACAGGTGGAGTCAGTGTATACCACGTGTCTGGGAGGTGACAGGTGGAGTCAGTGTATACCACGTGTCTGGGAGGTGACAGGTGGAGTCAGTGTATACCACGTGTCTGGGAGGTGACAGGTGGAGTCAGTGTATACCACGTGTCTGGGAGGTGACAGGTGGAGTCAGTGTATACCACGTGTCAGGGGAGGTGACAGGTGGAGTCAGTGTATACCACGTGTCTGGGAGGTGACAGGTGGAGTCAGTGTATACCACGTGTATACCACGTGGTCTGGCAGGTGACAGGTGGAGTCAGTGTATACCACGTGTCTGGGAGGTGACAGGTGGAGTCAGTGTATACCACGTGTCTGGGAGGTGACAGGTGGAGTCAGGTGTATACCACGTGTCTGGGAGGTGACAGGTGGAGTCAGTGTATACCACGTGTGTGCCTGGTCTGGTGGAGGTGACAGGTGGAGTCAGTGTATACCACGTGTCTGGCAGGTGACAGGTGGAGTCAGTGTCATACCACGTGTCTGGAGGTGACAGGTGGAGTCAGTGTATACCACGTGTCTGGGAGGTGACAGGTGGAGTCAGTGTCATACCACGTGTCTGGGAGGTGACAGGTGGAGTCAGTGTATACCCACGTGTCTGGTGGGTGACAGGTGGAGTCAGTGTATACCACGTGTCTGGGAGGTGACAGGTGGAGTCAGTGTATACCACGTGTCTGGGAGGTGACAGGTGGAGTCAGTGCATACCACGTGCCTGGGAGGTGACAGGTGGAGTCAGTGTATACCACGTGTCTGGGAGGTGAAAGGTGGAGTCAGTGTATACCACGTTTCTGGGAGGTGAAAGGTGGAGTCAGTGTATACCACGTGTCTGGTGGGTGAAAGGTGGAGTCAGTGTATACCACGTGTCTGGGAGGTGACAGGTGGAGTCAGTGTATACCACGTGTCTGGGAGGTGACAGGTGGAGTCAGTGTATACCACGTGTCTGGGAGGTGACAGGTGGAGTCAGTGTATACCACGTGTCTGGGAGGTGACAGGTGGAGTCAGTGTATACCACGTGTCTGGGAGGTGACAGGTGGAGTCAGTGTATACCACGTGTCTGGTGGGTGAAAGGTGGAGTCAGTGTATACCACGTGGGTCTGGAGGGAGGTGACAGGTGGAGTCAGTGTATACCACGTGTCTGGGAGGTGACAGGTGGAGTCAGGTGTGTATACCACGTGTCTGGCAGGTGAAAGGTGGAGGAGTCAGGTGGAGTCAGTGTATACCACGTGTCTGGGAGGTGACAGGTGGAGTCAGTGTATACCACGTGTCTGGTGGGTCAGGTGGGACCACGTGTCAGGTGGAGGTGACAGGTGGAGTCAGTGTATACCACGTGTCTGGGAGGTGACAGGTGGAGTCAGTGTATACCACGGTCTGGGAGGTGACAGGTGAGGTGTGTATACCACGTGTCTGGGAGGTGACAGGTGGAGTCAGTGTATACCACGTGTCTGGGAGGTGACAGGTGGAGTCAGTGTATACCACGTGTCTGGGAGGTGACAGGTGGAGTCAGTGTATACCACGTGTCTGGGAGGTGACAGGTGGAGTATACCACAGTGTATACCACGTGCCTGGCAGGTGACAGGTGGAGTCAGTGTATACCACGTGTCTGTCTGGTGGGTGACAGGTGGAGTCAGTGTATACCACGTGTCTGGGAGGTGACAGGTGGAGTCAGTGTATACCACGTGTCTGGGAGGTGACAGGTGGAGTCAGTGTATACCACGTGTCTGGGAGGTGACAGGTGGAGTCAGTGTATACCACGTATCTGGCAGGTGACAGGTGGAGTCAGTGCATACCACGTGTCTGGGAGGTGACAGGTAGAGTCAGTGTATACCACGTGCCTGGGAGGTGACAGGTGGAGTCAGTGTATACCACGTGTCTGGCAGGTGACAGGTGGAGTCAGTGTATACCACGTGTCTGGAGGTGGGTGGAGTCAGTGTATACCACATGTCTGGGAGGTGACAGGTGGAGTCAGTGTATACCACGTGTGGGAGGTGACAGGTGGAGTCTGGGAGGTGACAGGTGGAGTCAGGTGCATACCACGTGTCTGGGAGGTGACAGGTGGAGTCAGTGTATACCACGTGTCTGGGAGGTGACAGGTGGAGTCAGTGTATACCACGTGTCTGGGAGGTGACAGGTGGAGTCAGTGTATACCACGTGCCTGGGAGGTGACAGGTGGAGTCAGTGTATACCACGTGTCTGGGAGGTGACAGGTGGAGTCAGTGTATACCACGTGTCTGGGAGGTGACAGGTGGAGTCAGTGTATACCACGTGCCTGGGAGGTGACAGGTGGAGTCAGTGTATACCACGTGTCTGGCAGGTGACAGGTGGAATCATGTATACCACATGTCTGGCGGGTGACAGGTGGAGTCAATGTATACCACGTGCCTGGGAGGTGACAGGTGGAGTCAGTGTATACCACGTGTCTGGGAGGTGACAGGTGGAGTCAGTGTATACCACGTGTCTGGCGGGTGACAGGTGGAGTCAGTGTATACCACGTGTCTGGGAGGTGACAGGTGGAGTCAGTGTATACCACGTGCCTGGGAGGTGACAGGTGGAGTCAGTGTATACCACGTGTCTGGGAGGTGACAGGTGGAGTCAGTGTATACCACGTGTCTGGCAGGTGAAAGGTGGAGTCAGTGTATACCACGTGTCTGGGAGGTGACAGGTGGAGTCAGTGTATACCACGTGTCTGGCAGGTGACAGGTGGAGTCAGTGTATACCACGTGTCTGGGAGGTGACAGGTGGAGTCAGTGTATACCACGTGCCTGGCAGGTGACAGGTGGAGTCAGTGTATACCACGTGTCTGGGAGGTGACAGGTGGAGTCAGTGTATACCACGTGGGAGGTCTGGCAGGTGACAGGTGGAGTCAGTGTATACCACGTGTCTGGGAGGTGACAGGTGGAGTCAGTGTATACCACGTGCCTGGGAGGTGACAGGTGGAGTCAGTGTATACCACGTGTCTGGGAGGTGACAGGTGGAGTCAGTGTATACCACGTGTCTGGGAGGTGACAGGTGGAGTCAGTGTATACCACGTGTCTGGGAGGTGACAGGTGGAGTCAGTGTATACCACGTGTCTCGGAGGTGACAGGTGGAGTCAGTGAATACCACGTGTCTGGGAGGTGACAGGTGGAGTCATGTATACCACGTGTCTGGGAGGTGACAGGTGGAGTCATGTATACCACGTGTCTGGGAGGTGACAGGTGGAGTCAGTGTATACCACGTGTCTGGGAGGTGACAGGTGGAATCAGTGAATACCACGTGTCTGGGAGGTGACAGGTGGAGTCATGTATACCACGTGTCTGGGAGGTGACAGGTGGAGTCATGTATACCACGTGCCTGGCAGGTGACAGGTGGAGTCATGTATACCACGTGTTTGGCGGGTGAAAGGTGGAGTCAGTGTCTGGTCAGTTGGCGTGCAGAGGGTTCCGTGGAGTCTCAGTGATCTCACCCCTTAATGGGCACGGCATGCATCTGTAACCCGAGTTCTGTAAGGTTGAGTTCCAGTGTCATGTGCAAAGGACTTAGTGTGGCCCCTAGAAGACAACACCTAGTCATCTATTCTCTGTCAGCCACCACGGGGAAAGACATACTGTGCGGTGTAGCTGGTTCCATAATGGATGTGGATGGAAGGCGTCATCCTTGTGAAATGCTTGCTGACACTCCAGAGGCATTGCTCTGCATCCCGAAAGCCTGCACTGCTCTGCCCATACCCTGTGGAGGCAGGAAGTGGGGCCTCCATATTGCCCTTTCCACCTGAGAGAAGAAAGCTCCATTATGACCAAGGTTCAAGGGCAACCAGCTTCGCTCAAGACTAGGAATCAAAAGGAGGAACTCTGTGCTAAGTTTAGGATAACAGTTATCCCCATGGATATTGTTGGTTGTATATTATGGGGGTAGCCACCAGTTATGGGGAAGAGGCAATGTCTCTGTGCATACTGTCCTAACTTGAGCCTCTAACAATCTTTCCACCCCCTCTTCCACAAAATTCGCTGAGCCATGTTGGGTTCGTTTTAGGTCTACTTCAGCGATGGACTCTGAGGAGTCTCTGGATCTCTGGTTTGGTAGGAGTTGAGTGTCTGCAGTGTCTGTCTCTTTCACCCTTATGCTGATATCAGATTCAAGAAAGCAGCGCTCTTGCTAATATCCCCAATTCCTCTATGGTTCCAGAGGGGACCCTGGTGAGGTGCAATGGGCTGCCTCTCTCCTCAGGTCTTGCTTCCATCCAAAAAAGAGAAGCAGATTCTCCAACAGAGAATGAAGTCAGCACAAGTTAAATGGGACAACCATTGTTAGTTTAGAGAGAATTTAATGGGTTTAGGCCATTTGTATTCCAAGATTGGTGGGAGCTTGATATTGGAGAGCAAACTTGTTATCTGGATATAATTCTGACTTGTTTCCCAGTTCCAGATATGGGTTCCTTTCCACTGAATGGATCCATTAGCCAATCCAAGAGCAGTTGGTCACCCACCCTGGCTGTGTGTCACTATTGCACTCATGTGAACATCACATCAGGTTGTTTGCTTCTGAGTAGCTTAGACCTCGAGTTGCTCAGACAGATGTTGGCCACTTTTCCCAGTAGCTCATGTAGCACTTCCCAGTAATAGATGGGCTAAGTGTCTGGAGACTGGCTCTCCTCTGGATTTCAGCCCAGCCAGGTCTCTCCATGTTCCCTACTGACAGCAAATGGTGTCTTTGGCAGTAGGGTCTTACCATTAACCTCTGGTGGGTAATCAAGTGCTCTGACTGAAGTCTGTCTTCTTTGGGGAAGTCTTGGAGGTCTCTCAGATCAACAGTTCAATTCCACCCTACTTTTTGAGACAGGGTCTCTCACTGAACTGGGAGCTCCCTGGCTAGACTGGCTGGCTATAAGTCCCAGGGGTCTTTGTCCTGTCTCCCACCACTACGATTCCAGGCCATGACACCATGCTTGGCATCTTACTTGGGTGCTGGAGATCTGAACTCAGTTTCCCACGCTTGTGTGGCAAGCCCTTTACTCATGGGGCATGACCTCAACCCAGTCAAGTCATTCTGAAGCTGTTTTCAGGACAGGCGAGTATCTGGGGTTTGGTGAGCACCTGCTGTCACTAGCTTGATCTCACAGGATCACTTGTGACATGTACAAGAGGTCCCTCTGGTCCCATGACACAGCACGCCACTACGCTTTTTTCCCTTTAAGTTTACATTTAAGCATAATGGTATTTTTCAGGCTTAACCCCAACATTGTCCTTTTCTTCTTCTTGACCCACGTGTGCTTCTCAGGTGGAGAGGTTCAAAGTGCCAGAAGAGCGTGCGTCGCACCCAGCACCTGCGGACTTTCAGCCTGGGAGTGTGACTCAGGCTGAGGTTCTTACAGTTGGGTGATAAGCAAGGCCTTGGCACTATAAAGGCCAAAGCTTCAAAGACAAGGTCTGTCACTGTGATTTCCATCCTTGGATGTCAGTGACAATACAAGGGTGTACTTGCTCATTCCTGAAATATCTGATCAGGAATTGAGGTGTCTAATATGTATGAGGTCGAGCACTTAAAAATCCTGAGTGATGAACGAGTTGAGCTTGTAAGGGAATCCCTCCCTGGCTCCTCTGCTGGTGAGCAGCATACTCAGGAACAGCTGTGCGGGCAGCCGTGCATGGAGGCCTCTGCTACCTGAGGGCAGCTAGGGAGGAGCCAGTCAAAGGAGCCACGGGTCACTTGTGCTGCTCGAACCAGTGTGCTTGTATGTGTGTGCAGTCATTGGCACACTCAAGTGTGTTCATGTGTATATGTGCTTTGCCTATGCACATGTGTGTATGCATGCTTATGTACACATGTATGTTTCTGTACTTGGGCATTACTGTCCTCTATTTCCAGCCTCTCATCTCTTAAGAAGCTTACCGACAGGCTTGTCGCTCTGTCCCAGCACAGCTAGAATAACTCTGTAGGAACCCAAGTCTGGGGCTATCCCAATGATGCAGCGGCTCCTTTTGCTCTGAAGACAGAGGCAGAATTCTCCACTGTAACCATACCTGCCAATTTGTCCCACACTGTCCCATCCTTGTCCACAGCCATACTTGAATGTGTTCCCCATCTGCAGCTATTCTCCCCTTTCTCCTTAGCACCATTGTTCCTTCCAGCTGGGAGCCACCATTCCATCTTTCAGCCTAGTGAACTCCTACAATCCTGTCATTCTCCTCTAAGACACAACCTCCTCCAAAAAGAATTCACTGCTCTTCTGGCCACAGGCCTCAAGGGGACTGGTGTGCCCTGACCTCCTCCTCTTCTATAGACCCTAGCACAACTCTGTCACGTACACAGTGATGCCACCGTGGGCTTGAGTGGCATGAGGGCTGACAGGAGGCCTGTACTGCGTTACTGTGATCTGGCATCCTGTACCCCTCCAGGTGCCTGGGTGCGAGGCTCACATCATTTGCTGAGGGTGTGAATGAGTGTGTGGCAGGGGTTGTACTCATGGATGTCCTCTTTGTACAAGCTGGTTCTCCTTTGACTCACTGAGAATCACCCAGCATGACTCTCCCACCTAACATGGCAACCTCTTCTCTTCCTATGATGGTCACTGCCCCTGGAATTCCTCCCTGGCTAAGCTGAGGCCGTCTGTGTCACCAGCCCAACCTCTCCACCTGCCCCCATGATCGCAGTCCTGCCTCGTGGTTCCTTGGATCCATGCTCCATCTCTTCTCCCTGTGGGGGCCCCAGAGCTTGTGTCCTAACACCTAACCCAGCTGAGAGATGCTTCTAGGTGGGCTGCCTCCAACAGAGATAGAAAACAAACCCCAACCGGGTTGGCATAGAGACCAGCATGCCACACAGCATGCAAAAGATAAAGCTAGGCTCCTAACGACATAACTCCTTCAAACTCACAAAACATTCCAGCGTTGCTGGTATAGAAGTGGAGACATGGCTGGTTGCTATGAGGCTCCCAGGGCCAGGTGCCTGCAGGCAGCACAGCCACCCAAGCGCGGCTCAAGGCAGTGAGGGAAGGGCGATGTCAAAGAAACATGACCTCAGGAGTGGGGACCCTGTGCCGCTTCTCCAAGGCCATGGCTTTCAAGGGAAGGTTACCACAAGAGGATGGGCACAGGAAAAGGATTGGGCCAGGCTGAGGAGGCCTGCAGGGCATCAACCAGGAGGCCTATCCTCTACCTCCCTCCTTTTCTTTCTTGAATTCTCTGTCCCTGTCCCCTTTGGCTGAGCCAAAGGGACATTGATTCTTCCTTTGCTCTTGTGTCACTCTTGTGTCACAGACCAGATACTAGGCAGGCAAGGAAAGGAAGCTTATTTTGGTTCATGGGTTTGAAGGGATTTCAGTCCATCATGGAGGGGAAGGCAGGGAGGAGTGGCTTCCCTCATGGGTTTGAAGGGATTTGGCCTGGAGGCAGGGAAGAAGCAGCTGGTCCATGGCCGGCAAGAGAAGAAGACCAGGAGGCAGACCAGGAGAGAGCAGATGGGAACCAGGGCTGTGCAGTCTGCAAAGGCCAGAAGCTAGTGACCTACTTCGGCCAGCCAGACTCCCTCCACAGGCCTCAACATAGTGTCACAATCTGGGGACCAACCAACTTGGAGTCTTTAGAACATTCCTGACTCAAACCCAAGGCTGCTATAAAGAATGGCACATAATGGGTAATTCATAAATAATGGAATTTATTTCTTACTGTCCTGGTGACCAGGGAGGCCAAGATCAAGGTGCCACATCTGGCTGGGGCCTTCTTGCTGTGGCAGAACACGGAGGAGGGGAGAAGAGAACGAAGGTGAGGTGGGCAGGGTGAGTGAAATCTCAGTGCCCCCTTCCTCCTGTGGCGCCTCCAGCATAAGGGTCCCATCCACATGGCCTCATCTAATCCACTGACGTATGAAAGTAGAGACCAAGATCCCAACATACAAACTGGTGGGGGCACAGTCAGGCCATAATGGAGGCATCAGATGGCATCGGGCCTCACGGGTGTGAGGCTGGGTGGGCAAGGGGAGAACAGATCCCGGCACATGGTAACCTGTGGCTCAAAACCCATAGATCATTCTCTTGTGTGCTTGATCTGTTCTACATTTTTATTATTTCTCATTTATATTTGCATTTTTTTTGAAACAGGCCTTCACTCTGCACAGAGGCTGGTCTGGAGCTCACTATGTAGCCCAGGCTGGCCTTGAACTTATGGCAATCCTTTTATCTCAACCTCCTAAGTACTGGGATTACTTGCATGAGCCACTATGCCTGGCTTGTTCTACCTTTTGGAAGACCAGTGACTCTATTCTCATTCTTGGCACGAGTGCAAGTCATGTGCTAGGACTTCTCTAGGACAGACTGCAGAGTGTCCGTCCACTGTCAATTATCACGTGGCTCTTTCAATCCACACCTCCATCCTGGGGCACGGATTTGCTCCACAGTCAGAAGAACCATTACTTATCTGGGACCCTGACACCCACAAGTGGGTGGAAGAGTTTTCCAGGCAGTAAGTCACACAATCAGCTTCACGGCGAGCCTGCTGGCTCCCTGGGAAGCACACTGGGATTCAGGCCCAGGCTTTATCCTTATTTTCTATCTCGGCACTGGGCAGTTTCAGGCTGATTGCCGGGTGCTCAGGCTATTAGTGTCAAATTCCAGCTATCAATAGAAAAAGACTTGCCTGTCAGCTCTCTTTCTGCCCAGAGACAGAGACAGCAAGTGAAGGCGCGAGGGGAGGGGACATAAGCCTCAGTACTGACGCTGCCGCCGGGCCCAGCTCCGAGCCTCTCACAAATTGAAACCCTCTCCTTAGCCAGTGGCTCTGGGTTTCAGTGTTCCAAGTCGGTTTTCCCAGGAGGAACATAAAACACAAATAGCCCAATGTTTTTGTGCCCTGCAGGGGACTTGGGATTGTCTTGACTTAAGAACTGGGACATTCCAGAAAGCCACCCACCTCCTGACACATGCGAATATGTCCCATTCCCCGCACGGATGCAGGGAGGCCGCTGGAGTGTTCACAGGCTCGGCTATGGTGCCTCTGATTGAAATCCCCCAACCTTCCTTCAGGCCAAGCCACACTTCAGGCCTTCATTGACAAGAGAAGGTCGGGGTTTCCATTCTGCCGTCTCCAGTAAGGACAGACGCAAGTGCTCAAGTACCAGGCAGTTCTCAGGTACCCAGACCCCCACCAGAGTCACCGAGACCTTTCCGGAGCCTTCTGCTCTGTGTCAGGGGACACGGTCACTGCGACTCAAGGTCTTTGGAATGAAGACAGATGCCTTGCCTGGCTGGCCCTGTGGCGTGCTCTCCATATGCAAGGTGTGATCACTGAGTTCATGTCCCCAACCTCAAGCTGTAGAAACACTCTCCTCCACTCAGCAGGTGGGGATCCCAGGCCCATTGAGTACCTCACCCCAGGCTGCCACGGGGAGGCCTCTGGGTCCAAGTGGTCCTGAAGCTGTCCATGTTGTGTGTATTGGAGATGAAGGCCTGCTTGAGGCTGTTTTCACATGCCCTGGCTAAGAAGGAAGAGGTAGAACTCAATGGCCCAACGACATCACTGTGAAAGGATCACAGTCATGGTGACAAACAGAAGCTGGATGCCCTGCACAAGGGATTCCTCTTGAAGACATGCCCTGAGGCCCTTCCCTTCCCAAACCAAACAGACCACTCCAGCCCAACTGCCTCCACCCTCCCTCCTTGGCCCAGAAAGACAGTGCTCCTTGACCTGCCCTCCATGCTGCAGCTGAACCAATCGAACCATGGCACATGGCGGTCCCATAATCCTTTGGGACTTCCCATACTCTGAAGATGAAGATGCCCTCCAGGACACCATTCTGGCTCTTTTCCCCATGCAGTAGATTCTTGGGTTCATGCAGTAGATGGTGGGGTTCATGTAGTAGATGGTGGGGTTCATGTAGTAGATGGTGGGGTTCATGAAGTAGATGGTGGGGTTCATGCAGTACATGGTGGGGTTCATGAAGTAGATGGTGGGGTTCATGCAGTAGATGGTGGGGTTTATGTAGTACATGGTGGATTCATGCAGTAGATGGTGGGGTTCATGTAGTACATGGTGGGGTTCACGCAGTAGGTGGTAAGGTTCATGTAGTAGATGGTGGGTTCATGCAGTAGATGGTGGGTTCATGTAGTAGATGGTGGGGTTCATGTAGTAGATGGTGGGGTTCATGCAGTAGATGGTGGGGTTCATGTAGTACATGGTGGGGTTCATGTAGTACATGGTGGGTTCATGCAGTAGATGGTGGGGTTCATGTAGTAGATGGTGGGTTCATGTAGTAGATGGTGGGGTTCATGTAGTAGATGGTGGGGTTCATGTAGTACATGGTGGGGTTCATGTAGTAGATGGTGGGGTTCATGTAGTAGATGGTGGGGGTTCATGTAGTACATGGTGGGGTTCATGTAGTAGATGGTGGGGTGGTGGGGCAGCAGATGGTGGGGTTCATGCAGTAGATGGTGGGGTTCATGTAGTACATGGTGGGGTTCATGCAGTAGATGGTGGGGTTCATGCAGTAGATGGTGGGGTTCAGGCGTATATGGTGGGGTTCATGCAGTAGATGGTTGGGTTCATGTAGTAGATGGTGGGGTTCATGTAGTAGATGGTGGGGTTCAGCATAGATGGGGGTTCATGCAGTAGATGGTGGGTTCATGCAGTAGATGGTGGGGTTCATGCAGTGCATGGTGGGGTTCATGTAGTACATGGTGGGGTTCATGTAGTACATGGTGGGGTTCATGTAGTAGATGGTGGGGTTCATGCAGTAGATGGTGGGGTTCATGTAGTAGATGGTGGGGTTCATGCAGTAGATGGTGGGGTTCATGTAGTAGATGGTGGGGTTCATGCAGTAGATGGTGGGTTCATGCAGTAGATGGTGGGGTTCATGCAGTAGATGGTGGGTTCATGCAGTAGATGGTGGGGTTCATGCAATAGATGGTGGGGTTCATGCAGTAGATGGTGGGTTCATGCAGTACATGGTGGGGTTCATGTAGTAGATGGTGGGGTTCATGCAGTAGATGGTGGGGTTCATGTAGTAGATGGTGGGGTTCATGCAGTAGATGGTGGGTTCATGCAGTAGATGGTGGGGTTCATGTAGTAGATGGTGGGGTTCATGTAGTAGATGGTGGGGTTCATGCAGTAGATGGTGGGGTTCATGTAGTAGATGGTGGGGTTCATGCAGTAGATGGTGGGGTTCATGTAGTAGATGGTGGGTTCATGTAGTAGATGGTGGGGTTCATGCAGTAGATGGTGGGGTTCATGCAGTAGATGGTGGGGTTCATGCAGTAGATGGTGGGGTTCATGCAGTAGATGGTGGGGTTCATGCAGTAGATGGTGGGTTCATGTAGTAGATGGTGGGTTCATGCAGTAGATGGTGGGTTCATGCAGTAGATGGTGGGTTCATGTAGTAGATGGTGGGGTTCATGCAGTAGATGGTGGGGTTCATGTAGTAGATGGTGGGGTTCATGCAGTAGATGGTGGGGTTCATGCAGTAGATGGTGGGGTTCATGCAGTAGATGGTGGGGTTCATGCAGTAGATGGTGGGGTTCATGCAGTAGATGGTGGGTTCATGCAGTAGATGGTGGGGTTCATGCAGTAGATGGTGGGGTTCATGTAGTAGATGGTGGGTTCATGCAGTAGATGGTGGGGTTCATGTAGTACATGGTGGGGTTCATGCAGTAGATGGTGGGGTTCATGTAGTAGATGGTGGGGTTCATGCAGTAGATGGTGGGGTTCATGCAGTAGATGGTGGGGTTCATGTAGTAGATGGTGGGGTTCATGCAGTAGATGGTGGGGTTCATGCAGTAGATGGTGGGGTTCATGTAGTAGATGGTGGGGTTCATGCAGTAGATGGTGGGGTTCATGTAGTAGATGGTGGGGTTCATGCAGTAGATGGTGGGGTTCATGTAGTAGATGGTGGGGTTCATGTAGTAGATGGTGGGGTTCATGCAGTACATGGTGGGGTTCATGTAGTAGATGGTGGGGTTCATGCAGTAGATGGTGGGGTTCATGCAGTAGATGGTGGGGTTCATGTAGTAGATGGTGGGGTTCATGTAGTACATGGTGGGGTTCATGTAGTAGATGGTGGGGTTCATGCAGTAGATGGTGGGGTTCATGCAGTAGATGGTGGGTTCATGTAGTACATGGTGGGGTTCATGTAGTAGATGGTGGGGTTCATGCAGTACATGGTGGGGTTCATGTAGTAGATGGTGGGGTTCATGCAGTACATGGTGGGTTCATGTAGTAGGTGGTGGGGTTCATGTAGTACATTGTGGGGTTCATGTAGTAGATGGTGGGGTTCATGCAGTACATGGTGGGGTTCATGCAGTAGATGGTGGGGTTCATGCAGTGCATGGTGGGGTTCATGTAGTAGATGGTGGGGTTCATGTAGTACATGGTGGAGTTCATGTAGTAGATGGTGGGGTTCATGCAGTGCATGGTGGGGTTCATGTAGTAGATGGTGGGGTTCATGCAGTAGATGGTGGGTTCATGTAGTACATGGTGGAGTTCATGCAGTAGATGGTGGGGTTCATCATGCAGTAGATGGTGGGGTTCATGCAGTAGATGGTGGGGTTCATGCAGTACATGGTGGGGTTCATGTAGTATATGGTGGGGTTCATGTAGTAGATGGTGGGGTTCATGAAGTAGATGGTGGGGTTCATGCAGTACATGGTGGGGTTCATGAAGTAGATGGTGGGGTTCATGCAGTAGATGGTGGGGTTTATGTAGTACATGGTGGATTCATGCAGTAGATGGTGGGGTTCATGTAGTACATGGTGGGGTTCACGCAGTAGGTGGTGGGGTTCATGTAGTAGATGGTGGGTTCATGCAGTAGATGGTGGGTTCATGTAGTAGATGGTGGGTTCATGTAGTAGATGGTGGGGTTCATGCAGTAGATGGTGGGGTTCATGTAGTAGATGGTGGGGTTCATGTAGTACATGGTGGGTTCATGCAGTAGATGGTGGGGTTCATGTAGTAGATGGTGGGTTCATGTAGTAGATGGTGGGGTTCATGTAGTAGATGGTGGGGTTCATGTAGTACATGGTGGGGTTCATGTAGTAGATGGTGGGGTTCATGCAGTAGATGGTGGGGTTCATGTAGTAGATGGTGGGGTTCATGTAGTACATGGTGGGGTTCATGTAGTAGATGGTGGGGTTCATGCAGTAGATGGTGGGGTTCATGCAGTAGATGGTGGGGTTCATGTAGTACATGGTGGGGTTCATGCAGTAGATGGTGGGGTTCATGCAGTAGATGGTGGGGTTCATGCAGTAGATGGTGGGTTCATGCAGTACATGGTGGGGTTCATGTAGTAGATGGTGGGGTTCATGCAGTAGATGGTGGGGTTCATGCAGTAGATGGTGGGTTCATGCAGTAGATGGTGGGGTTCATGCAGTGCATGGTGGGGTTCATGTAGTAGATGGTGGGGTTCATGTAGTACATGGTGGAGTTCATGTAGTAGATGGTGGGGTTCATGCAGTGCATGGTGGGGTTCATGTAGTAGATGGTGGGGTTCATGCAGTAGATGGTGGGGTTCATGTAGTACATGGTGGGGTTCATGCAGTAGATGGTGGGTTCATGCAGTAGATGGTGGGGTTCATGCAGTAGATGGTGGGTTCATGCAGTAGATGGTGGGGTTCATGCAGTAGATGGTGGGGTTCATGCAGTAGATGGTGGGTTCATGCAGTAGATGGTGGGGTTCATGTAGTAGATGGTGGGTTCATGCAGTAGATGGTGGGGTTCATGCAGTAGATGGTGGGGTTCATGCAGTAGATGGTTGGGTTCATGCAGTAGATGGTGGGGTTCATGCAGTAGATGGTGCAGGGTGGTGGGTCATGCAGTAGATGGTGGGGTTCATGCAGTAGATGGTGGGGTTCATGTAGTAGATGGTGGGGTTCATGCAGTAGATGGTGGGTTCATGCAGTAGATGGTGGGTTCATGTAGTAGATGGTGGGTTCATGCAGTAGATGGTGGGTTCATGCAGTAGATGGTGGGTTCATGTAGTAGATGGTGGGGTTCATGCAGTAGATGGTGGGTTCATGCAGTAGATGGTGGGGGTCATGGTGGGGTTCAGTAGATGGTGGGTTCATGCAGTAGATGGTAGATGGGGTTCATGCAGTAGATGGTGGGGTTCATGTAGTAGATGGTGGGGTTCATGTAGTAGATGGTGGGGTTCATGCAGTAGATGGTGGGGTTCATGCAGTAGATGGTGGGTTCATGTAGTAGATGGTGGGGTTCATGCAGTAGATGGTGGGGTTCATGCAGTAGATGGTGGGGTTCATGCAGTAGATGGTGGGGTTCATGTAGTAGATGGTGGGGTTCATGCAGTAGATGGTGGGTTCATGTAGTACATGGTGGGTTCATGCAGTAGATGGTGGGGTTCATGTAGTACATGGTGGGGTTCATGTAGTAGATGGTGGGGTTCATGCAGTAGATGGTGGGTTCATGTAGTAGATGGTGGGTTCATGTAGTAGATGGTGGGGTTCATGCAGTAGATGGTGGGGTTCATGTAGTAGATGGTGGTGGGTTCATGCAGTAGATGGTGGGGTTCATGCAGTAGATGGTGGGGTTCATGTAGTAGATGGTGGGGTTCATGTAGTACATGGTGGGGTTCATGTAGTAGATGGTGGGGTTCATGCAGTAGATGGTGGGGTTCATGCAGTAGATGGTGGGGTTCATGTAGTAGATGGTGGGGTTCATGCAGTAGATGGTGGGGTTCATGCAGTAGATGGTGGGTTCATGTAGTACATGGTGGGGTTCATGTAGTAGATGGTGGGGTTCATGCAGTACATGGTGGGTTCATGTAGTAGGTGGTGGGGTTCATGTAGTACATTGTGGGGTTCATGTAGTAGATGGTGGGGTTCATGCAGTACATGGTGGGGTTCATGCAGTAGATGGTGGGGTTCATGCAGTGCATGGTGGGGTTCATGTAGTAGATGGTGGGGTTCATGTAGTACATGGTGGAGTTCATGTAGTAGATGGTGGGGTTCATGCAGTGCATGGTGGGGTTCATGTAGTAGATGGTGGGGTTCATGCAGTAGATGGTGGGTTCATGTAGTACATGGTGGAGTTCATGCAGTAGATGGTGGGTTCATGCAGTAGATGGTGGGGTTCATGCAGTAGATGGTGGGTTCATGCAGTACATGGTGGGGTTCATGTAGTATATGGTGGGGTTCATGTAGTAGATGGTGGGGTTCATGAAGTAGATGGTGGGGTTCATGCAGTACATGGTGGGGTTCATGAAGTAGATGGTGGGGTTCATGCAGTAGATGGTGGGGTTTCATGTAGTACATGGTGGATTCATGCAGTAGATGGTGGGGTTCATGTAGTACATGGTGGGGTTCATGTAGTACATGGTGGGGTTCATGTAGTAGATGGTGGGTTCATGCAGTAGATGGTGGGGTTCATGTAGTAGATGGTGGGTTCATGTAGTAGATGGTGGGGTTCATGCAGTAGATGGTGGGGTTCATGTAGTAGATGGTGGGGTTCATGTAGTACATGGTGGAGTTCATGTAGTAGATGGTGGGGTTCATGCAGTAGATGGTGGGGTTCATGTAGTAGATGGTGGGGTTCATGCAGTAGATGGTGGGGTTCATGTAGTACATGGTGGGGTTCATGCAGTAGATGGTGGGGTTCATGCAGTAGATGGTGGGGTTCATGCAGTAGATGGTGGGTTCATGCAGTAGATGGTGGGGTTCATGCAGTAGATGGTGGGGTTCATGCAGTAGATGTTGGGTTCATGCAGTACATGGTGGGGTTCATGTAGTAGATGGTGGGGTTCATGCAGTAGATGGTGAGTTCATGTAGTAGATGGTGGGGTTCATGCAGTAGATGGTGGGTTCATGCAGTAGATGGTGGGGTTCATGTAGTAGATGGTGGGTTCATGCAGTAGATGGTGGGTTCATGCAGTAGATGGTGGGGTTCATGCAGTAGATGGTGGGGTTCATGTAGTAGATGGTGGGTTCATGCAGTAGATGGTGGGGTTCATGCAGTAGATGGTGGGGTTCATGTAGTAGATGGTGGGGTTCATGCAGTAGATGGTGGGGTTCATGCAGTAGATGGTGGGGTTCATGTAGTAGATGGTGGGGTTCATGCAGTAGATGGTGGGTTCATGCAGTAGATGGTGGGGTTCATGCAGTAGATGGTGGGTTCATGTAGTAGATGGTGGGGTTCATGCAGTAGATGGTGGGGTTCATGCAGTAGATGGTGGGGTTCATGCAGTAGATGGTGGGGTTCATGCAGTAGATGGTGGGGTTCATGTAGTAGATGGTGGGTTCATGCAGTAGATGGTGGGTTCATGTAGTACATGGTGGATTCATGCAGTAGATGGTGGGGTTCATGTAGTACATGGTGGGGTTCATGTAGTGGATGGTGGGTTCATGCAGTAGATGGTGGGTTCATGCAGTAGATGGTGGGGTTCATGTAGTAGATGGTGGGGTTCATGCAGTAGATGGTGGGGTTCATGTAGTAGATGGTGGGGTTCATGTAGTACATGGTGGGTTCATGCAGTAGATGGTGGGGTTCATGTAGTAGATGGTGGGGTTCATGTAGTAGATGGTGGGGTTCATGTAGTACATGGTGGGGTTCATGTAGTAGATGGTGGGGTTCATGCAGTAGATGGTGGGGTTCATGTAGTAGATGGTGGGGTTCATGTAGTACATGGTGGGGTTCATGTAGTAGATGGTGGGGTTCATGCAGTAGATGGTGGGGTTCATGCAGTAGATGGTGGGGTTCATGTAGTACATGGTGGGGTTCATGTAGTAGATGGTGGGGTTCATGCAGTACATGGTGGGGTTCATGTAGTAGATGGTGGGGTTCATGCAGTAGATGGTGGGGTTCATGTAGTAGATGGTGGGGTTCATGTAGTACATGGTGGGGTTCATGTAGTAGATGGTGGGGTTCATGCAGTAGATGGTGGGGTGGTGGGGTTCATGCAGTAGATGGTGGGGTTCATGCAGTGCATGGTGGGGTTCATGTAGTAGATGGTGGGGTTCATGTAGTACATGGTGGAGTTCATGTAGTAGATGGTGGGGTTCATGCAGTGCATGGTGGGGTTCATGTAGTAGATGGTGGGGTTCATGCAGTAGATGGTGGGGTTCATGTAGTACATGGTGGGGTTCATGCAGTAGATGGTGGGTTCATGCAGTAGATGGTGGGGTTCATGCAGTAGATGGTGGGTTCATGCAGTACATGGTGGGGTTCATGTAGTAGATGGTGGGGTTCATGCAGTAGATGGTGGGGTTCATGCAGTAGATTGTGGGTTCATGCAGTACATGGTGGGGTTCATGTAGTAGATGGTGGGGTTCATGCAGTAGATGGTGGGGTTCATGCAGTAGATGGTGGGTTCATGCAGTAGATGGTGGGGTTCATGCAGTGAATGGTGGGGTTCATGTAGTAGATGGAGGGGTTCATGTAGTATATGGTGGAGTTCATGTAGTAGATGGTGGGGTTCATGCAGTGCATGGTGGGGTTCATGTAGTAGATGGTGGGGTTCATGCAGTAGATGGTGGGTTCATGTAGTAGATGGTGGGGTTCATGCAGTAGATGGTGGGTTCATGCAGTAGATGGTGGGTTCATGCAGTAGATGGTGGGGTTCATGTAGTAGATGGTGGGGTTCATGCAGTAGATGGTGGGTTCATGCAGTAGATGGTGGGTTCATGCAGTAGATGGTGGGGTTCATGCAGTAGATGGTGGGTTCATGCAGTAGATGGTGGGTTCATGCAGTAGATGGTGGGGTTCATGTAGTAGATGGTGGGGTTCATGCAGTAGATGGTGGGGTTCATGCAGTAGATGGTGGGTTCATGTAGTAGATGGTGGGGTTCATGCAGTAGATGGTGGGTTCATGTAGTAGATGGTGGGGTTCATGTAGTAGATGGTGGGGTTCATGCAGTAGATGGTGGGGTTCATGCAGTAGATGGTGGGGTTCATGCAGTAGATGGTGGGGTTCATGTAGTAGATGGTGGGGTTCATGCAGTAGATGGTGGGTTCATGCAGTAGATGGTGGGGTTCATGCAGTAGATGGTGGGGTTCATGCAGTAGATGGTGGGTTCATGCAGTAGATGGTGGGGTTCATGCAGTAGATGGTGGGGTTCATGCAGTAGATGGTGGGGTTCATGCAGTAGATGGTGGGTTCATGCAGTAGATGGTGGGTTCATGTAGTAGATGGTGGGGTTCATGCAGTAGATGGTGGGGTTCATGCAGTAGATGGTGGGGTTCATGCAGTAGATGGTGGGTTCATGCAGTAGATGGTGGGGTTCATGCAGTAGATGGTGGGTTCATGCAGTAGATGGTGGGGTTCATGCAGTAGATGGTGGGGTTCATGCAGTAGATGGTGGGGTTCATGCAGTACATGGTGGGGTTCATGTAGTAGATGGTGGGGTTCATGCAGTAGATGGTGGGTTCATGTAGTAGATGGTGGGTTCATGTAGTAGATGGTGGGTTCATGCAGTAGATGGTGGGGTTCATGTAGTAGATGGTGGGTTCATGCAGTAGATGGTGGGGTTCATGCAGTAGATGGTGGGTTGATGTAGTACATGGTGGGTTCATGCAGTAGATGGTGGGTTCATGCAGTAGATGGTGGGTTCATGTAGTAGATGGTGGGTTCATGCAGTAGATGGTGGGGTTCATGCAGTAGATGGTGGGGTTCATGTAGTAGATGGTGGGGTTCATGTAGTAGATGGTGGGGTTCATGCAGTAGATGGTGGGGTTCATGCAGTAGATGGTGGGTTCATGCAGTAGATGGTGGGGTTCATGTAGTAGATGGTGGGGTTCATGCAGTAGATGGTGGGTTCATGCAGTAGATGGTGGGGTTCATGCAGTAGATGGTGGGGTTCATGTAGTAGATGGTGGGGTTCATGCAGTAGATGGTGGGGTTCATGCAGTAGATGGTGGGGTTCATGTAGTACATGGTGGGTTCATGTAGTAGATGGTGGTTTTCATGTAGTAGATGGTGGGGTTCATGTAGTAGATGGTGGGGTTCATGTAGTAGATGGTGGGTTCATGCAGTAGATGGTGGGGTTCATACAGTAGATGGTGGGGTTCATACAGTAGATGGTGGGGTTCATGTAGTACATGGTGGGGTTCATGCAGTACATGGTGGGGTTCATGCAGTAGATGGTGGGGTTCATGTAGTAGATGGTGGGGTTCATGTAGTAGATGGTGGGTTCATGCAGTAGATGGTGGGGTTCATGTAGTACATGGTGGGGTTCATGTAGTACATGGTGGGGTTCATGCAGTAGATGGTGGGGTTCATGTAGTACATGGTGGGTTCATGCAGTAGATGGTGGGGTTCATGCAGTAGATGGTGGGGTTCATGTAGTTGATGGTGGGGTTCATGCAGTAGATGGTGGGGTTCATGTAGTAGATGGTGGGGTTCATGCAGTAGATGGTGGGGTTCATGTAGTACATGGTGGGGTTCATGTAGTAGATGGTGGGGTTCATGCAGTAGATGGTGGGGTTCATGTAGTACATGGTGGGTTCATGCAGTAGATGGTGGGGTTCATGCAGTAGATGGTGGGGTTCATGTAGTAGGTGGTGGGGTTCATGCAGTAGATGGTGGGGTTCATGTAGTAGATGGTGGGGTTCATGCAGTAGATGGTGGGTTCATGTAGTAGATGGTGGGGTTCATGCAGTAGATGGTGGGGTTCATGTAGTACATGGTGGGGTTCATGTAGTAGATGGTGGGGTTCATGTAGTAGATGGTGGGGTTCATGTAGTAGATGGTGGGGTTCATGCAGTAGATGGTGGGTTCATGCAGTAGATGGTGGGGTTCATGTAGTAGATGGTGGGGTTCATGCAGTAGATGGTGGGGTTCATGTAGTAGATGGTGGGGTTCATGCAGTAGATGGTGGGGTTCATACAGTAGATGGTGGGTTCATGTAGTAGATGGTGGGTTCATGTAGTAGATGGTGGGGTTCATGCAGTAGATGGTGGGGTTCATGCAGTAGATGGTGGGTTCATGTAGTAGATGGTGGGTTCATGCAGTACATGGTGGGTTCATGTAGTACATGGTGGGGTTCATGCAGTAGATGGTGGGGTTCATGCAGTAGATGGTGGGTTCATGCAGTAGATGGTGGGGTTCATGCAGTAGATGGTGGGGTTCATGTAGTAGATGGTGGGGTTCATGCAGTAGATGGTGGGTTCATGCAGTAGATGGTGGGTTCATGCAGTAGATGGTGGGGTTCATGCAGTAGATGGTGGGGTTCATGTAGTAGATGGTGGGGTTCATGCAGTAGATGGTGGGGTTCATGTAGTAGATGGTGGGGTTCATGCAGTAGATGGTGGGGTTCATGCAGTAGATGGTGGGGTTCATGTGGTACATGGTGGTGGGTTCATGCAGTAGATGGTGGGGTTCATGCAGTAGATGGTGGGGTTCATGCAGTAGATGGTGGGGTTCATGTAGTAGATGGTGGGGTTCATGCAGTACATGGTGGTTTTCATGCAGTACATGGTGGGGTTCATGCAGTAGATGGTGGGGTTCATGTAGTACATGGTGGGGTTCATGTAGTACATGGTGGGGTTCATGCAGTAGATGGTGGGTTCATGCAGTAGATGGTGGGGTTCATGCAGTAGATGGTGGGGTTCATGTAGTAGATGGTGGGGTTCATGTAGTACATGGTGGGGTTCATGCAGTACATGGTGGGGTTCATGCAGTAGATGGTGGGGTTCATGCAGTAGATGGTGGGGTTCATGCAGTAGATGGTGGGGTTCATGCAGTAGATGGTGGGGTTCATGTAGTACATGGTGGGGTTCATGCAGTAGATGGTGGGGTTCATGCAGTAGATGGTGGGGTTCATGTAGTAGATGGTGGGGTTCATGCAGTAGATGGTGGGGTTCATGCAGTAGATGGTGGGGTTCATGTAGTACATGGTGGATTCATGTAGTAGATGGTGGTTTTCATGTAATAGATGGTGGGGTTCATGTAGTAGATGGTGGGTTCATGTAGTAGATGGTGGGTTCATGCAGTAGATGGTGGGGTTCATACAGTAGATGGTGGGGTTCATACAGTAGATGGTGGGGTTCATGTAGTACATGGTGGGGTTCATGCAGTACATGGTGGGGTTCATGCAGTAGATGGTGGGGTTCATGTAGTAGATGGTGGGGTTCATGTAGTAGATGGTGGGTTCATGCAGTAGATGGTGGGGTTCATGTAGTACATGGTGGGGTTCATGTAGTACATGGTGGGGTTCATGCAGTAGATGGTGGGGTTCATGTAGTACATGGTGGGTTCATGCAGTAGATGGTGGGGTTCATGCAGTAGATGGTGGGGTTCATGTAGTTGATGGTGGGGTTCATGCAGTAGATGGTGGGGTTCATGTAGTAGATGGTGGGTTCATGCAGTAGATGGTGGGGTTCATGTAGTAGATGGTGGGGTTCATGTAGTAGATGGTGGGGTTCATGCAGTAGATGGTGGGGTTCATGTAGTACATGGTGGGTTCATGCAGTAGATGGTGGGGTTCATGCAGTAGATGGTGGGGTTCATGTAGTAGGTGGTGGGGTTCATGCAGTAGATGGTGGGGTTCATGTAGTAGATGGTGGGGTTCATACAGTAGATGGTGGATTCATGTAGTAGATGGTGGGGTTCATGCAGTAGATGGTGGGGTTCATGTAGTACATGGTGGGGTTCATGTAGTAGATAGTGGGGTTCATGTAGTAGGTGGTGGGGTTCATGTAGTAGATGGTGGGGTTCATGCAGTAGATGGTGGGTTCATGCAGTAGATGGTGGGGTTCATATAGTAGATGGTGGGGTTCATGCAGTAGATGGTGGGTTCATGTAGTAGATGGTGGGGTTCATGCAGTAGATGGTGGGGTTCATACAGTAGATGGTGGGTTCATGTAGTAGATGGTGGGGTTCATGTAGTAGATGGTGGGGTTCATGCAGTAGATGGTGGGGTTCATACAGTAGATGGTGGGTTCATGTAGTAGATGGTGGGGTTCATGCAGTAGATGGTGGGGTCATGTAGTACATGGTGGGGTTCATGCAGTAGATGGTGGGGTTCATGCAGTAGATGGTGGGTTCATGCAGTAGATGGTGGGGTTCATGCAGTAGATGGTGGGGTTCATGTAGTACATGGTGGGGTTCATGCAGTAGATGGTGGGTTCATGCAGTAGATGGTGGGGTTCATGCAGTAGATGGTGGGGTTCATGCAGTAGATGGTGGGGTTCATGTAGTACATGGTGGGGTTCATGCAGTAGATGGTGGGTTCATGTAGTAGATGGTGGGGTTCATGCAGTAGATGGTGGGGTTCATACAGTAGATGGTGGGGTTCATGTAGTAGATGGTGGGGTTCATGCAGTAGATGGTGGGTTCATGCAGTAGATGGTGGGTTCATGCAGTAGATGGTGGGGTTCATGCAGTAGATGGTGGGGTTCATGTAGTACATGGTGGGGTTCATGCAGTAGATGGTGGGTTCATGCAGTAGATGGTGGGTTCATGCAGTAGATGGTGGGGTTCATGCAGTACATGGTGGGGTTCATGTAGTACATGGTGGGGTTCATGCAGTAGATGGTGGGTTCATGCAGTAGATGGTGGGGTTCATGTAGTAGATGGTGGGGTTCATGTAGTACATGGTGGGGTTCATGGTGGGGTTCATGTAGTGGGGTTCATGCAGTAGATGGTGGGTTCATGCAGTAGATGGTGGGGTTCATGCAGTAGATGGTGGGGTTCATGTAGTACATGGTGGGGTTCATGTAGTAGATGGTGGGGTTCATGCAGTAGATGGTGGGGTTCATGCAGTAGATGGTGGGGTTCATGCAGTAGATGGTGGGGTTCATGCAGTAGATGGTGGGGTTCATGTAGTAGATGGTGGGGTTCATGCAGTAGATGGTGGGGTTCATGCAGTAGATGGTGGGTTCATGCAGTAGATGGTGGGGTTCATGCAGTAGATGGTGGGGAGTAGATGGTGGGGTTCATGTAGTAGATGGTGGGGTTCATGCAGTAGATGGTGGGGTTCATACAGTAGATGGTGGGTTCATGCAGTAGATGGTGGGGTTCATGCAGTAGATGGTGGGGTTCATGCAGTAGATGGTGTGTTCATGCAGTAGATGGTGGGGTTCATACAGTAGATGGTGGGGTTCATGTAGTAGATGGTGGGGTTCATGTAGTACATGGTGGGGTTCATGCAGTAGATGGTGGGGTTTATGTAGTAGATGGTGGGGTTCATGTAGTACATGGTGGGTTCATGCAGTAGATGGTGGGGTTCATGCAGTAGATGGTGGGTTCATGCAGTAGATGGTGGGGTTCATGTAGTAGATGGTGGGGTTCATGTAGTAGATGGTGGGGTTCATGTAGTACATGGTGGGGTTCATGTAGTACATGGTGGGGTTCATGCAGTAGATGGTGGGGTTCATGTAGTAGATGGTGGGTTCATGCAGTAGATGGTGGGGTTCATGCAGTACATGGTGGGGTTCATGTAGTACATGGTGGGGTTCATGTAGTAGATGGTGGGTTCATGCAGTAGATGGTGGGGTTCATGTAGTAGATAGTGGGTGTAGCAGACAGCTTCAGGTTCGCTGAGATGAACTTCCAGACCAGGCACAGTTATGGAGGAAGGGATATTATTTATTGAAACTTACAGATCCAGGGGAAGTTCCATAAAGGCAGGAAAAGCAGCTTGCTCTTCACAGGGCCAAGCAGAGAGAGAGAAAGCCAACCAGCCACCACAGCACACAGAGCAAAACTACAGCCAAAAGGTCACACAGCACACTTCAGGAACTCCTGCTAGGCACATTTGCATATCTTTACAATGGAATCTCAAACCATCACCACACCTTAAGACCAGCCACCAGTGACCTTGCCTCTAGCAAGGTGATTGCAGATGCAAACTATAAAGTAATAAACCACTGAATATATTGGGGGACATATATTCAAACTACCACATTCCGCCCCTGGCCCCCAATATATTTAGCTCCTGGCCCCCAATAGATTTATAACTATCACACATTGTAAATTGTACTCAGTCCAATTTCAAAGGTTCTCAGAGTCTTGATCAACTTAAGATAGTCCTGTAAAATCAAACAAGTTAAATACTTTGAACATGTAAAGGCACAGAGTAAACATTTTAACTGGTATAAGGCATAGCAAGGAGAAACTAAAACAATGCAAACTCAACCACCATCAGCCGTCATCAAACTTCTGCAGTTCAAGTTCAATATAACCAGAGACTAACAGTCTCCAGGTTTCCCCAATTCCGCCTCTCCAGCTGGGCAGAGTCTCCAGGAAAACTTTCATCCATGCCAACACTGCACTCCATGGTAGCCCTTTTGCACAGTCCTGGTATATCCAAAACATCTTCAGGTCTCCATGAAAACCACGGTCCATCTTCCAAAGGCTCTTGCAGCCTATTCCTGAGGGTCTTCATGCCCTGCCTCATGGTGCATCTCAGCAGCGGCTCCTGGAACCGTGTGCAATTCATGACCACTCCATGCATTTTTCATATTTCCAAAACTAATACCAGGTGTGCAGGACACAGCCATATTCTTAATCCAGGGACAAAATAAACCACAGCCTTGAAAAGCAGGTTCCTTCTCCAGTCAGCTCTTTCCAAGAATTTGCATTTTTAACAGTCTTTCCTCAGGCATCATCTCCATTGTTTTAATGTAAATCAAGTCTGGCCACCTTCCTTCCACCTTCCTTAAGATTGCTAATGTGTTTGACAATAGCAGTTAAACCAGTCTCAATGCCTCTACTTTTAACTTGCTTCAGGTTTTCCAACTTAAAATCTTAAAATCTCAGTCCAATATCTTTAGCCAAGCACATCAGTCCATTACAAATTTAAGTTTGATCAAACTTTCTGGGCCTGGATAGCGGGGCGTAGCCATCCCATATGCCAGTAGCCCAGTTCCAACAAAGTCCTCTGCAGTCTTTCCTTCCCTTAGAAAGCTCATAAGCCAAGCCTCGAAGTTCAATACTATCTGCATAGCATTCTCAAACTCTCATCAGAATAGTCCATAAAACTTGGCTTACCACTCCAGAGGCATCTTCAGTTGCAAGCACCAAGTCCATGCCCATTCCTCCAAAACAAAGGTTCCAAAAGACGAATATCCACACGGTCAGGTTCATCTCACCCCACACTCCTTGGTACCACTTTACTGTTGCAGACAGCTTCAGGTTAGCTGAGATGAACTTCCAGACCAGGCACAGTTATGGAGGAAGGGATATTATTTATTGAAGCTTACAGATCCAGGGAAGTTCCATAATGGCAAGAGAAGCGGCCTGCTCTCCACAGGGCCAAGCAGAGAGAGAAAAGCCAACCAACCACCACACAGCACACAGAGCAAAACTACAGCCAAAAAGGTCACACAGCACACTTCAGGAACTCCTGCTAGGCACATTTGCATATCTTTACAATGGAATCTCAAACCATCACCACACCTTAAGACCAGCCCCCAGTGACCTTGCCTCTAGCAAGGTGATTGCAGATACAAACTATAAAGTAATAAACCACTGAACACATGGTGGGGTTCATGTAGTAGATAGTGGGGTTCATGTAGTACATGTTGGGGTTCATGTAGTAGATAGATGGTGGGTTCATGCAGTAGATGGTGGGGTTCATGTAGTAGATGGTGGGGTTCATGCAGTAGATGGTGGGGTTCATGCAGTACATGGTGGGGTTCATGTAGTACATGGTGGGTTCATGCAGTAGATGGTGGGGTTCATGCAGTAGATGGTGGGTTCATGGAGTAGAGGGTGGGGTTCATGTAGTAGATGGTGGGGTTCAGATGGTGGGTTCATGGTAGATGGGTTCATGTAGTAGATGGTGGGGTTCATGCAGTAGATGGTGGGGTTCATGCAGTAGATGGTGGGGTTCATGTAGTAGATGGTGGGGTTCATAGTACATGGGGTGGGGTTCATGGTGGGTACATGGTAGATGGGTTCATGCAGTAGATGGTGGGGTTCATGTAGTAGATGGTGGGTTCATGCAGTAGATGGTGGGGTTCATGCAGTACATGGTGGGGTTCATGTAGTACATGGTGGGGTTCATGTAGTAGATGGTGGGTTCATGTAGTAGATGGTGGGGTTCATGCAGTAGATGGTGGGGTTCATGTAGTAGATGGTGGGGTTCATGTAGTAGATGGTGGGGTTCATGTAGTAGATGGTGGGGTTCATGCAGTAGATGGTGGGGTTCATGTAGTAGATGGTGGGGTTCATGTAGAGTAGATAGTAGATGGGGGTTCATGCAGTAGATGGTGGGGTTCATGCAGTAGATGGTGGGGTTCATGTAGTACATGGTGGGGTTCATGCAGTAGATGGTGGGGTTCATGCAGTAGATGGTGGGTTCATGCAGTAGATGGTGGGGTTCATGTAGTAGATGGTGGGGTTCATGTAGTAGATGGGGGTTCATGTAGTACATGGTGGGTTCATGTAGTAGATGGTGGGGTTCATGCAGTAGATGGTGGGGTTCATGCAGTAGATGGTGGGGTTCATGTAGTAGATGGTGGGGTTCATGTAGTACATGGTGGGGTTCATGTAGTAGATGGTGGGGTTCATGCAGTAGATGGTGGGGTTCATGTAGTAGATGGTGGGTTCATGCAGTAGATGGTGGGGTTCATGCAGTAGATGGTGGGGTTCATGTAGTACATGGTGGGGTTCATGTAGTAGATGGTGGGGTTCATGTAGTAGATGGTGGGGTTCATGCAGTAGATGGTGGGGTTCATGCAGTAGATGGTGGGGTTCATGCAGTAGATGGTGGGGTTCATGTAGTAGATGGTGGGGTTCATGTAGTAGATGGTGGGGTTCATGCAGTAGATGGTGGGGTTCATGTAGTAGATGGTGGGGTTCATGTAGTAGATGGTGGGGTTCATGTAGTAGATGGTGGGGTTCATGTAGTAGATGGTGGGGTTCATGCAGTACATGGTGGGGTTCATGTAGTAGATGGTGGGGTTCATGTAGTAGATGGTGGGGTTCATGTAGTAGATGGTGGGGTTCATGCAGTAGATGGTGGGGTTCATGTAGTACATGGTGGGGTTCATGTAGTAGATGGTGGGTTCATGTAGTAGATGGTGGGGTTCATGCAGTAGATGGTGGAGTTCATGTAGTACATGGTGGGGTTCATGTAGTAGATGGTGGATTCATGTAGTAGATGGTGGGGTTCATGTAGTAGATGGTGGGGTTCATGTAGTAGAAGGTGCGGTTCATGCAGTAGATGGTGGGGTTCATGTAGTAGAAGGTGCGGTTCATGCAGTAGATGGTGGGGTTCATGCAGTAGATGGTGGGGTTCATGTAGTAGATGGTGGGGTTCATACAGTACATGGTGGTTTTCATGTAGTCAATGGTGTGGTTCATGCAGTAGATTGTGAGATCCAGACCGCCCATAGCAGGCGCATGCAGGAGATGGTGTTGTCCGTGAAGTAGGGTCCACGTTAGTGTCCACGCCATGTCCACTACAATGCCTTGGCTTCCTCCCACTCTTTTTCTTCTGAACTCAATTAAAATTTTGTTCCTCACTGTCTAGTGTATGATCTCCCCGTTCCTCCATTCTGAGAGCTCCCCACAGCAGGGCCTGCCCTGTCCCTTTATCTCCCGTGCCTAGGTAGGCCAGTCCTCTCTCTAGAAGGAGTCAAAGAGATGCTGTCAGACACACAAGCTAAGGACACTGACTCCAGCCAAGAGCAGTGACTGAGAAGCCTGGGGTATCAACTTGCTGAGGTTGCCAGTTGAAGCATGTCACATACACATCAGGGAGGACTCCAGGCATTTGGGCAAGCTATGCTGGGCCGTCCTGAGATCTGGTTCCCTCTGGGAGGCGGAGAGAGAAGCAGATAAGACAGGAAGCCTAGGATATGTTGGGCTTTTTTTTTCTGTTACTTCATGGCCTCATCACAGCATGTCGGGATGTCTCCACGCTAGAGATGGCCTCCTTGACCTCACTGCACTCTGCCTCTCCCTGTTCTTTGAGAGTCTGGAGTAGCGGATGGCAGAAGTAAGGTTCCCCACTTCCAATGTGCAGGTGGGGACTGACGGAGGTCTCTGCCCTTCTCTTCCTCTCACTGTCCTTCTCTTCCTCACAGAAGCTTCTCTCCCCTCCCCAGCTCCCTGGAGGCCCCTGTGCAGGTTTTCCAGGCTTTGGTCATGGTGTCTCCTTGGCTCTGAGGCTGACTGGGATGGGCTCTGGCACCCCTAACCCCTGGGGGCTGCTGTCCCTATGAATTCCCACCTCCCTGCTAGGCCTCTGCCTCTGGGAAGACCTTGCCCTTGGGTAGTCCTGGGGTAGGTGGAACATGCTTCCACACAACACCTCAGCAGGGCCCAGGAAGGCTCTCTCTGCCTGGGGAATCAGACTCTGTCTCAAAGCCCATCTTCAAGGTGGAGGAGGGGGGAGGGGAGAAGCAAGAAAGGGGAAGGGGATCCATGATTATTCATGTATCAGAGGGAGTTCCTCACACCAGGACAGTGACACAGGGTGTCATGCTGTGGCTCCAGTGAGAGGACCTTACCCTGCCTCCTCCTTCTCTGAAGAGAAGTTGGTTCTTGCTTGTCCCCCCATCACCCCAAGAACGCAGGAAGTGGGAGTAATCTCTAAAAACCAATTTCAAAGTGATACAAGATTTTTCCCACCAAATTTCAAAGCCTCTTTTGTCAGCCCAGAAGAAACTATCATTACTTATTAATTACTAGGAGACCAAAGGCAGGGACAGGTGCAGTGTAAGCCTGGAGTTATGTGAAAAGCAAAAAGCTGAATTGAAAATAGAGGTCTGCTTTCTGCCCAGCTGTAATCCCAGCTTGCAGAATGAGAAATAACAAAATCAATTTCATCTACATGAGCCTGGCACCCACGCTGGCCATTTCTCAGTTCTCTTGGATACAAAGAAAGCAGGCTTTCCCATACGCCTTTGCCCTCAGATGCAGGCTCTGCTCGGAAGGATGATGCACACGTCACTGGACCATCTATCTCTGAGAGCTGCAGCCCTGCTGGCTGCACAAGCCTAATGCCACATTTCCATGTTGAGACTGTAGAGTTGATTTCTGAATTCACCTACAAGTTGTCCAGTTTCTGATTAATTTTGTTCCGGTGCTGTGCCTAAGCCAAGCTCTGGTGAGGGGACGAGCTTGGCGGTTCTGCATCTTCATTGCTCCCTGCTGTGGCTTCTGCCCCCTCTGTCAGGAGAGAGGGTTTGCAGGAACCAGTCTGGCCTGGCATGAAGGCATGTGTGTGGAATGCTGCTGGCCATGACCCTTTTTACATGTCCTGAGGTCAAAATGCACTGGGACCAAATTTCGGGAAACGCAGTTCAAGAGACCATGGGAATGACACTTCCCTCGCAGCTGACCCTTTGCTAGTGCCAGCTTCTCTTTTAGGAAGCCCCAGGCCATGCTTAGTCAATATGAGCCTCACACACTGCTGCCTGGAATACCCACAATGTCTAATTTTTGTTTTAACTCTTAATTTTCCATTTTGACATTTTCATACATGTATATGATGTATTATGATCTTATCTACCCCAATTACCCTTTCTTTTTCTTTTTCTTTATTTTTTTGACACACAGAGAGAAAGAGGCATATAGAGAGACTGGGCATGTTAGGGCCTCTAGCCACTGCAAACGAACTCCACATGCATTCACCACCTTGTGCATCTGGCTTATGTAGGTCCTGGGGAATCGAACCTGGTTCTTTTGGCTTTGTGGGCAAATGCCTTAACCACTAAGCCATCTCTTCAGCCCCCAATTACCCTTTCTTATCCCCCATTAACACCCTCCTTTTCCCCATTAACTTTCATGCCTTTTATAACCCTTTGAGTTAAATTTTGCACAATGGTGGGTTGAAGTTCATTGATATGTCCTGTTTGAGGCTGAGCACACGGTAGTCACTCATTCTCAGCAATTTTTCCAGCTATGCATCTCAGCACTGTCCATTATAGTAAGTAGAGAAGATTTCCAGGACACCCAGACTGACCAGGAAGGACCCCTTCTGACTGGCAAGACATATTCTAAATGCATATGTACCAATTCCCCCATGCTGAGTTCACAGCTAGTGTATTGAACCTGTATTTTCTGAAAGATTGGTCAAAGTTCTATCCCCAGAATCTGTATAGGTGACCTGATTTAGAAATCTTGTCTCTGCCGATATAACCAAGCTAAGTTGAATCCATGCGGATTGTCCTTGTCCAGAGAGAGAGAGAGAGAGAGAGAGAGAGAGGGATGAGGCCACAGCACAAAGGAGGAGGCTGGGTGTCGCATAGATCACCAGGCATGGTGGGAGCCTCAGATGAAGGACTCACAGGTTGCCCTACAAAGCAACTGAAGAACGTGTGGCTGCTGTTTTAGGCCATCCAGTTTGTAGTATTTTGTCACTTCAGAGCGCCTCAGCCTGGCTCACTTAAAATCAGGTTACTGTGCAGGAGGGACGAGAAGGCAGTTACCCAGGGGACACACACTCACATGTACACTTGTCTGTGATGTGTACACACTGTGATGTGTACACACGGATCAGGCCCTTCCCACTTTCAACCTCTTCTCTGTCCAACCTTGGCTCCTTCTGCTGCTTGTTCCAGCCACTGAGCCTACACGGCTGGTCTCCACTGTGCTCAGGTGATGAAGCCTTGGTGGGGGCTTTCGACTGTGGCCGCGTCCATCCCTGCCTCTGAGTGTCTGGACTGGAGATAACTAACTGTCTCAGACCAGAGCAGATGGTGCCTGCATCTACGGCTGGCTTGAGTCTCCAAGGATGCTTACAAACCTCTCCTGGTCCCAAAGCTCCCGGGTGTTGGCTCCACCCCCTCTTACAGTTTCCTTCCCTGCTTAGCCCCACAGGTGTGTTCAAAGTGTCCCAATGTACCCCGCTGGTCCCCACAAAACCTCATCTTCCACAACGGAAGCCTTCCAGCCTTGTAGCCAACTCCCCCAGAGCTTCAGGCACAGTATTCCCACATCCTCTCCTGCTGCCCCCACCCCCCAGCTGCAGGTCTCGGTGCACCCTGAGTTGACATGCTGCTATCTACAGAAGCTCAGCTTCCCCTGCTCCCTAAGGTCCCAGTTCCTCCTCTCTCTGCCTTCCCACTCCCTACTCAGCTTCCAACTCTCCAACCAGCTCTCTACTCAGGCTTCTGGGCACCACCACTACTATTAACAAAATGTCCTTAAAAAGGGAATTTACTCCAGACATAATGGTACAGGCCTGTAGTCCTAGCCTAGAGATGTGGAGACAGGAGGGTCGGGAGTTCAAGGTCACCCTTGGCTGCATTGTGAGTTCAAGACAAGCCTGGACTTCATGAGACTCTGACTCAAAAACACCCTAAAACCAACCCAAACACGACTGCTGCCTGTGCTACCAGGCGATTGTGCTTATTGGAGGTCAACTCTGTTTTCAGGAAGGATGGCCTGGAGAAATTATGACTTTGAGCAGTCCTCCTCTGTGAGGAGTGGTGTGGCTTCTGGCCAGTCTTCACACTGACCCTTTAAAGGCCGCTCAGGGCAGCTGAGCTAGAAGGTATAGCCTTGGGATTTCCAGGGGGGATGAATCTAGATCCCAGCAGAGCAGCCCAGAGTGCGTCCCTGAGCCAGACCACCCCCCACGCTCAGCATTCTGCCCGTTTCCACCCCAGGCGCAGTGATGGACGAGCTACAGTTCAAGTTCACCCTCTCATTTCACTAGTGGATTTCCTCATCCGTCATACACCGTCTCCTGCTGCTAATGTCTGTCTAGGCCATCCTAGGTGCCATGTGAGCAGTCCCGCTCTTGAATTTATGTCACCAGGATCTTTTTTCAGGAAGCCAGGGGGACAGCATGGCCCGGGTCTCCCAACACAGTCTGCAAGAGCCTGCTGTGAGTGTGGGTGAAGCTGGGAGTGCTTTAGGCTCTGCACTTAGGCAGCCTCCAGCTCTCTCTCGAAGGTCTCCCTCCCAGAGGAACACAAACCAACCTGCCACCAGGATTCTTTGATTTTCAGAGCACCTGGTTCTCTGGGATCCCAGCAAGACCAGGCAGCTAAGCCCTTGCCCTCAGCCCTCCATCCTGCACACTTCCCTGTAGAAGCTCCTTGGTCAGTGAATAAAACCACAGGAAGAAGCACAGAGAACTCCACAGGGACCAAAGGCCAGGTCCAGTTCCCGTCTCACGGGCTTGGATCCTCCCGAATTCTCAGGGGACTCATCCTTGCACACTCTTCTAAAAAAATATCATTAATACACTGAAATACACAAGCTCAATTTCACCTTTGCAACCGTTTTGAAGCATTTAGTAACAGGTGCACTCTGGCTATAGGAAACGGACTCTGAGACCCAGTGCAGAGCATCCCCATTCTTGTTAATCGTAAATGACAAGCTAGTCTCTGCCTGAAACCAGCAATGAAGCCACCAGCCTGAGGTCACACCCCTTTAGCTCTGTTCTTTCTGCCCAGCTCAGGCCCTGCCTTCCTCCTCTGCTTTTCAGACACCTGCTCTTGTTTCTGCTCCCCAAGCACTCACTCCTCATTCTCTTTCTAGAAACAGCTTCCCTTCTTATTGGCAACACCTGCCCAGCACTGTCTTTACAGCTCACTGGAGGGCTTCCTCATTTCCACTCACTTGCTAATGCATTTGGTCTCCCCTACCTAACTCTGGCAGGGCTGCACTAGAGACTGAATGTGGGACTCATGAGTTTCCCAAATTGTTAATATGAGGAGTTGGCTCTTGCAATCGTTAAGGCTGAGAAATCTAGGAATTCCAGTGGGTGAATGAGGGCTCCAGAGAGCCAACAGTAAATTCTGGACCAAGACTCAATCTGAGGGCAGGAGACTCGTGTCCCAGTGCCCCAGGCAGAGAGAAAGAATTCCTTCCCACTCAGCCTTCAGTTCTACTCAGGCCCTCCATACAAACACACACACACACACACACACACACACACACACACACACACGGTTTTGTGCAGAATGCCCCCCATAGACTCATGTGCTGGAATACTTCAACCTCAGCTGTTCTGGAAGGCTGTAGGAACTCTAGGAGCTGGAACCTTGCTGGAGGACGTGTGTCCCTGGGGGTGGGCCGTGAGGTGTTAGAGTCTATCTCTGCTTGCTATTTTCTCTCTCCATTTTCTCTCTCTCTCCTTTTGTCTCTCTTTCCCCCTCTCCCTCTCTGCTTTTTGTCTGCTATGTGATGATGTGACATTGGCTTCCTGCTCCTGTCATGCCTTCCAAAATGATGGACTGTACCCTCTGCAACTTGAAGCCAAAATAAACTCTTTCAATAAGTTGCTTCTGGTCAGGTATTTATTCATAGCGATGAGAAACTAAGTAACAACCAAATTACATATACATATGTAATTACACACACACATATACACACAAAATCTTAGACTTTTAAAACCAAACCAAACCAACACTATGATACCTTAAGACATGAATTAAATAAGGGTGACAGGTTCTGGGAGAGACTGAGCAGTGGTTGGAGGTGGCCTGTCTTGCCTTCTCTGTGGAGTGGGGGAGTGCTCAGAAAGGGCTTCATGAAGGGACAAACTATGGGGTAGAAGAGCACAAACATGTGAGGGATGAAGCTCTCTGTGAATCTGTTCTAATTTTCCAGCATCTCTATATAGTACTTAATAACAATAACCAATGCATTTTACTGCATATTAGTCTTGGGTTTGTTTTCTCTGTCAGCTAAAAAGCTAAGGGGCAGGAAGGTATTTTATTCATGGATAAATTATTTATTTCAGGGCAAGAGGGAAAGAAAACTGACTTCTCTGTGAGGCTGGCTCACAGAGCTGGAAAACACAGTTTCTGTGGGAACTGAACTTCTGTTGAATGGGAAATTCCAGTCACTGGAGTGTGTGATTGGGAGGTTTGAGTGACATGCATTGGCTCAGTACTGCGCAGGTCCCAGGAAGCTTGCCAAGCCAGCCCACCAGGTCAGTTAGCCTCTGGTAAAACCCTCGCAGACCAGGAGGAGGGAGTCTTGGGCTACCGAGGCCTCCTCTTTCCCCATCTTTCTGTCTAGCCAAGGAAACTGACAGCTCCTATAGTGTGTCGCCGTCATTTTGAAGGGAAGTTGCTCTGAGGGACGCTTCCTGCCCCACCTCTCCTCCCCTCCGCCATAGTTCATGGAAGTGTTGGCCTCAGCGGCCATGTGGGGCCTTCACAGCCCAAAGGATGTCTTTGAAGAGGACAACAAGGACTGGAGGTTCTGGGACACAAGCTACATGGGAGCTAACCCAATATTCTCCATGTCCTAGTGACAGCTCGGTTAGTGCCTCTCTGATACTTTTCTACGAATCAGTCATCTCTTAGTGTAAATGCGTTCATAAAAAGTAAGACGTATGTCGTCACCTTACCCAGAAAGCTATTAGCACTTAGCAAAAATGAAAGATAATAAATAATACAGACATAGATGTATGTTTGTGAGTGAGTGAATTGCACATTGTATTTATATATTATTATATATATATTATTTATGGGCTATGTTTAGGTACAATATGATAATGACTGTTAATATCAATCTTACATGACAAACATATCTGGTACTTGGTCCCTGCTGTCTGTTGGGGCCATCTGTTAAGGGGGATGGGGTGAACACATGGTGTGGCCTATCACCTGAAAGGAGGGGAAGCAGGTAAGGAAGAGGAGAATGTCTTCAGCTAAAGGTGGTGACACAGGAGAGACGGGGCGGGGTCTGGAAGGACACAAGGATTAGAGGTCCTGAGTGACAAGCTGGTAGCTTCTTGTGCATGCCCCTTTGAATGCTGGACATCCTAAGGCATATATTATGTGGCCTGATGTCTGCCTTCCACGTTCTTTCCACACTGTGCTGGGTCTTGGGACTTCATGTTTGGTCTGCCAGCCCAGCACTGGCTTCAGGCAACTGAGTTCACAAAGTGACAGCAAAGCCAGAGGCAGAGGTCTCACACTGCAGGTGCTGGTGTTGGTTTGGTGGGTGGCTTCACCTTTGCTGAGAAACCCACTATTGAGGACCCTCTGAGTTCCCCACATATTCAAACAGGGCAAGCATAATTCCAGAAAATTAACTTTTTCCTGGGATTGGTGATAAAGACATAAGAACACAGGCCCCTGACATACTCATTTATCAGAAGTATTATTTGAGTTTTAAGTGGATTCTCTCTTGATAAAAAATTCACAGATAAGTAGTCAAAGGGTTTCACAATATTTTGCCCTTCAGACCTCAACCGCCCATGGAGAGCCCGTCATGAGTTCCTTGAACAGCTGGCTTTGTGTGGTTCTTTCTTGGGGAGCACAGCCTAAGAGGAGCGTGGGCTTAGGTCCTGAGTGACATTCAGGGAAGTGACCTGTGGAGAAGGGAGGTGAGATGTCCCTGCCTGCCTCTTTGTTCTAAGGGAGGGTTAAGACCCTGCTGTCCTTTGCCCATTGGCATAGCACAGGGTCAGAAGTGGCCTTCCTTAGTGCTTGTGGGATGGAGAATAGAATTGCTGGCATGAACGGCCAGGCTCTGAGCACATCATCGTGGCCATTTGTGGCCCAGAATATGAACATAGGGACACTCCCTGCTATGCAGATAGCTACCAGGCTCTGGAGCAGGCAGGTGGGCTTCTAAGGGTGGAGACATGGAAGCTTGGTGTGTCCTGACTCAGGCTGAGCACACAGGAGCCCAGGCGTCATTCTTCAGGCCTGGGGAAGACGGAAATGGTGTGCTCCTAAGGTCTAATGGATCCGCCATGGAACTGGCTCCACTCGTGGAAAAGCTGTTCTCCATATCCCATATCCAGAATGTTTTTGTCTGAGAGACATCAGGCTGAATTTCCACACATTTAAAAATATTTGTAGTTCAATGTGCTCTAATACTCATGAGGAAGGCCAAGGCCATGGTCAAGGAGGAGTCAGCCTGAGGCAGAGGCTGGAAGCACCCACCAGGGGAACCCCAGCAACCCGCCTTCTGTGGCCACCATTCCCTCCCAAGACCTGAGCAACCATGGCCAGTCACTGTGCTTACTAGAAATGTTTTCTCAGAAGTGACTTTCACCTCAGTTGTAATTACTATTTAAGTAATCACAGAAGAATCAGCTGAGTCCAGGAATGTGGTTCCGAACTCCAAGATGTCTCATTTTGTGGCTGAACCTTCACCTAGGAGCCAGGTGCTGTGTGTGAATTTCCATGTGGAGTTCCAGGGTTAGGGAGGGCAAGCTCCGCCCACCTTCGTCAATGGACCAAGATGTCCGCCGGTGGAAGGGGTCTGACAAAAGGGCTCAAGCCTGTTTCATTAGGGTGACTGCACTGCTGTGTAGGAAGAGGATTCTCCTAAAATCTAGGTTCTGGAAGGAGTTGATAGAGGGAGTCACGGAGGGATGGAAGAGGAAGGGAAGGAAGAAGGAAATAAAGAAATAAGCAAGGAAAATGGAGGGAAGGAGACAGGCAGGAAGGGAAGGAGAGGGGAGAAGGAAGCAGAAGAAAAAGAGGAACCAAGGAAAGAAGAAGGGGTAAGAAGCAAGAAAGGAAGAAGGGAGAGAGGATCAGAGAGATGAAGGGATGGAAGGAAGGAAGAGGAGGGAAGGAAGGCAAGCGAGCTGGGCTCCAGTTTCCCACCCAGTGGTGCTGGGCAAGGTCCCAATGGCAGCCTGTGTACATGGTGTAAGTTGGGGCTAGAGATTGAGGGTTTGACTGGAAACCACCAGTCTGGGAACACTGCCTATGGTGGACAGCACGGATTTTTCCTAAAGTGTTGGCTGTCCCCTGTTTCCTCTGGCTCTACTCCTGGTTAAAGGATAGCAGAAGGGTGTCCCCTCATCAGGAAGGCTTTGGTTGCCCAAGCCAGCCAGATAAGAACGGGGCCCTCAGAAAAGGCACAGGGAGTGCAGAATCTTAAATAGTAAAATTAATAATTCTTTTGCTCTTGAAAAGGCAGAATCTAATTACCTTCTTGTCAGCTCAAGTAGCAGTTGAGGAAGAGAAAAGAGAAGGAGCAGCAGATGACGCGCCAGACCTAGGTGCACTTATTGAAAGCCCAATTTTCTGGTTCTTCCTGGAAGTCATATTTCTTCCTTCTCCAGAGCATTTTCGCTTACTTCATTTATAATAAATAACCCCTAACCCTATCCCACATTTGCTCCCCAGGCAGAGTCAGAAATCACAGGAAAATACCACGGTGAAAAATTTGTTCTCAGGAAAAGAAAGGATATTTCTTTCTCCAGAAGCATAACTTGGTGCCGGGTTCTGTGGCTGAGTCTGGATGTCATGGAAACCTACAGGCTTTACCTGGAGGGCTTCCCTTCCACCCGCATCCCCCACACACACACACACACACACACACACACACACACACGTCCCCAATAGCAGGATGATTTTACACAAAGAATGTGGGGTACCTCAGCATGCTGCTTTCAGGGCTTTCCTGAAAGGCGTCCATTGTTGCCCGTTCATGTTCAGACACTCTGGAGACGTGGTAGGTGCTAAAAGCCACGTTCACTTGGAGAATCTCTACTTTGCTCTTGGATGTGAGTTTAGCCACTGGGCTCCATCCCTGCAGGACTGGAGTTCAGTATCTGGTGCACGTACAACAGTGCTGTTTCATATAAGCATATAAGGTGGAGAAGGAGACAAGGAGAAATGAATCCACAGGCCGGGTCTTCAGGGGGTTCCATGTCATTGAATGGTGGCAAGGCTGCGCCATGGACTGAGGATTCTGACGGGGCAGGAAGAAAGCCCCAGTGACAAATGTGGTCAGCCTCTGGGTCTGGTGTGTGCTGGGGTTGGAAATGGCTCTTGACGACAGTGTCCACGTATGCCATTGGAGATGTTCAGGGCAGGTGGCCTCCTGACACGCCATGTTGGCCTAAGCGTAGAAGAAACAAATGTGTCTACAGGACGCCTGACGACTGGGGGATGTTTTCTTCTCTTTTAGAGAGAAGTGCTTAGGGTCAGTGCTTGTCTTTGTCTTTGGGGGAGTCATAGGCTGGTCCAATGAGGAAGTCAGTTAGACCTCTTAGCCCTGGGAGTAAAGGCTAAAGGGAACCCCCACCCCAGGGCGCGTGTGTGTTAAGAGTGGAGGGAAATAAACAGTGCCGACTCGGGTCGGACATTACATGACGTTCCCTGGTCCGTGTTTAGATGTCATAATTCACTTAATTCTCACTGACGGGAAAGCCACTCTTATCACCACTTCACAGGTGAGGAGGCTGGCACATGTAGATAACTAATGTGCCTAAAGCCACTGCATTCCTTACTCTGCTCGTTGCTGCGACAAAACATCTCACGAGAGAAGCCAGTGGAAGGGGGAGTGCGCTCTGCCACACAGTGTGAGGACGCACTTCTTCCTGGTGGCATGGCATGTTGTGGCATGGCTGCCAAGGGCATGAGGCAGCCGGTCACATTGCACCTGCACTCAGAAAGCAGACAGGTGAGTGAGCGCTGGTGCTCAATCCATGCTCTCCTTTTATGCAGCCCTTGGGGTGGTGCCACCCATATGGAACTTGTGTCTTCTCTCCTCGTTACACCTTTCTGGAAGCACCCTCACCACTTGGTGACTCTAAACCCAATCACAATGACCGTGAAGGTTAACCAGCATGGCTACTTCAGAGCCAAGTGCCCATCCCCTCTCCTCCGTGACCTTGTGCCAACATGGACAGGAAGCATGCAAGCTCTTATTCTTTATCTGGATGACAGGGCCCTGGAAATAGCTGCATTGGGTTTCAGTATGTTCCAGGTTTCCCCAGGAAATAGGGGTGGGTGAGCTATGACTCCCTTCACTCTGGCAGTGGATAAGGCTGGGCATTCTGACACATATTTGAGACATTGAATTCACATGAAAGGGAGAGTTACCCAAGGCCTCCTTCCCATTGTGAGATTCTGAGTACAGGAGAACTCAGTGCTGTGGAGCAGCAGGCGTGTGTGAGCACATTAGGGGCGTGGCTGCCCAAGAAGACCATTGGTTCTCATGTTCTCCAGGTGAGGTGCCAGCAAGGATCCTGAGGATGAGAATCCTGGAGAGGGGAGAAAAGGGAAAAAGGATGCCAGAGTCCCAGGCCAGGTGTCTGCCTGAACACACTGCCCTCTCTTGTGGGCACTGACCAGCTTCTATCCTGCCAGCCTGTGCAGAATGTAGGCTGCCTCTGGTCTGTGATTCAGGGATGGTCGCACAAGCCACACTAGGATTGGTGTTCCCAGGAAGGTAGGTGACATATTATGGCATAGTGCCCACTGCAGAGAAGACAAACTCAGGCCAATATCATGATCAAGGCCACGTCATTAGCAGGTGTTCTCAGCAAAGAAGGGGAAGACAGCAAAGCCCAATAAGCAAAAAGTGGTGCGCAGGGTTCATGCCGCGCCTTGGAGTTTATTTTCTCAATTTATTCTAGTTGTTTAAAGTCAGTGAAACCACACCGCAAAGTCAGTGATGGTCAAAGGCATCTGTCCTTCCAGAAACTAATCCAGTGCTTGTGGCTCATGTTCTGTAAGGTGGAACAGAAGCCACCAAGAGGTCGTGATGAAGTGACAGCTCAGAGACAGTGTCTTGGTGTGGATTTGTACTAGGTGGTCCTGGGCATCCTGGAGGGAGGTAGCTGTGTGCATCCTCACTCAAGCCAGGAGGTGGTCAGTGGGAGGTGGCAGTCTCATCAACGTGCCCTTTGGGGAGGGGTCAGTAGGACCCATCTAGGACAAGGACAAAGCCCTTGCAGAGAGGACCTAACCCCTAGGCTGCGTGTCTATATGCAGCACACGAAGAGGGCTCCTTGCATCACTGTACAACACCATGCCAAGACCAGCAGCCACACCTGCTCACCTGTGGGAGCCGGCTTGGTCCCGGTCCCTCATGGTATGGGTGACAGGCTCGAGCCTTCGCTGACCCTTGGCAGGAGTGGGTTCTGGTCCTTCTCATTCCTATAGAGGGTGCTCTGGCTCCTTATCACCCACGAGATGATTTAGCCAGCCTGGTGTGTCCTCTTGTTCCCTTATTGCTATACAGGTGCCCCTCCTCAGCCTCAGGCTTCTCACTCTGCCCTTGAGCCCAGCCCTGTGGTTTTGCGTGCCATGCTGGGAGCTGATGCACAGTTCTGGCTGGGAGCTATGGAAGTGATAAACTGTGGTCAGCCTCCTCTGTCCAGTGTTGGGCATGACAGTTTGACCATTCCTATGACTCTAGGTAGACAGAAGCAGTGGAGAGGTGGTCAAGACTCCATGCAGCTGTGGTGTGGAGGCGTGTGATGGCAGCTCTGAGGCCGCTGGATGCCTTGACACCCATGTTCCAATTCAGTTTATTTAATCTTTGTTCCAAGCTGGTTCAGATCAAGCAAGAAATCCCTCAGTTCCCTTTTGTAAACACAGACTGACTATCAGTGTGAACTTGCAGCCAGTGTAAATTTGTGGTCAGTGTGAACTTTCAGGCAGTGTGAACTTGCAGTCAGTTAGTATCAACTTGCAATCAGTCTTAGCGTATGACACACACACGCTTCCAGTTCCACTGTCTCCCAGTGTTGGGCATGTTCATTGATGGGTAGCCAGCAGCACAGAACCCACTAAGCAGGATCTTTGATTCTTTAAACTGCCCTTGCTTGCATTCTTCAATGAATTAATTTGCCTAGTGTCTTAATTATTTCTTTGCATGGTATCTGGCTTTCATGGTCCAGGCCATGTGAAGCAGGCATGTCTCGCTAGGCCAGTCTTGCAAGCCCTGTGCGTGTGAAGCTCAAACTTCTGGGTATGAGCCCTCCACCCTTACAGAGCACAGCTGTGGGAGTGGCCACACTAGGGTGGCTCTTAGGAGAGGTAAATTCAGGTTTAGATGGAAGCGTCATTGCCTCAGGCTCCCAGGTTGGTTGAGAGTCAGGAGTGAGGAAGAGAGTTGGGTTCTTTTCACAAGGATAGAGACCCCAAACATCCAGCCTCACTCTTCCTCAGTTTCCCGTGAACCTGTGTCTCCTTGGTCTGTTTTTTGTTTTGTTTTGTTTTTTCTTATAATGTTTTACTGATGGCAGCCACATATCACATCATAGTCTCCCACCACCCTGCCCTTTCCCCCTTTCATGTGTCCCCTCCATTAAGCCCTTTCATTCTAGCTAGTCCCTCTTCTATTTTTACTGGCAAATGTTATGTATGTACAAAATCAATTTAGGTATATTCACCTTGCCTCACTTCTATCTCCCCCCACCGCTTATTCCTTCCTCCCTACAAATAGTCCCTTGAATTTTTAAATTGATTATTAATTTTATTGCATGACCCTGTTGGGTACTAGTCATATTCCCATCAGGTTATACATTATATCCTCTCTCGCTGACCTCAGTCCCCTGAGGTCCCTCCTTAGGGGGTTATTGATGCTCCCTGTAGGGTCATGAATGCATCAGTAAGTCTCTAGGGAGGGGAGCAATGTCACATGATACCCCTTCCCACCTCGTGGTTCTTAAAATCTTACCACACTGTCTTCAGCAATGTTCCATGAGCCTTGGTTGGTGTGTTATAAGCGTACTTTAGTGGTAAGCTCTCTGCAATCTCTGAATTTCTACTTTGTGGCATTTTGAGTGTTCTCCGTGTCTAGTACCATCTCACCAGAGCTGGTTGTCAGGCTGGCAGTGAGAGCAGCACTCATGTTTAGATCATCACTTCCTTTGCTCTGGCAGATGTGATGGAGTGGGCTGTCTCCTGCTAGGCAGTTGGCTATCCATTCTCGCCTATTAATGAATCTTGGTTCTCCCCAGTTTTCATTGCTTTCTGTAAAACAAAGCAGATTCTCCAACCAGAGGCAACCAGGAACAGAGCTCAACCAAAAGGTCCAGGCACTGCCACAGCCTGCAGGAGGATCCCAGAGCTGATCCCAATTCAAAGGACCAGGAAGTGAAAAGCACAGGGTGCCCAGATGAACTCTCCACTTGCACATGGGCCATTAGCCCCACAATTGCATGATCTCAGTGTTCTATGAGCCCCTTCCAACAGCCATTACATGTGGATTCGTGCTGCTCCTGGTGGGATTGAGTTTCAGAACTTCTCACAGTACAGGCTTTATTCCCCACACACGTCTGTTCAAACATCTCCATCAAATGTGCTCTTCTGTGATGCCTTTGCCATGCCGTATCCAGAAGCAGTGTGTGCTGCCCTGTCCCCTCCCTTGAATCTGGGCAGTGGGAAAAACTGGTGACTGGCCAACAGCTTCTCCCCTCTTCCCTCTTACAAGGAAGTACAGCCATATCCCACCACAGTGCTCCTGCGAGATTTCTAGTAATGAGACTCCAGAGAGAAGGAAGAAAGAGGGAAAGAGGAAAGAAGTGGTGCCCTGTTTGTTGTTCCAGCTGACACCCCTTGAAGCAGAGAAATAAGGGGAAAAACATGTATGAAGTCATTCCATGTCTTGATCCAAATCTATTACAAAGTACAGAGGAAGTTTCGAGTCACCAAGTTTACAGATAACTTCTTATAGCAGTCAGTAGTTAAAATATGCACACCTATAATTACCAGAAACACTGAAAGTTTGAAGGTAATTATTACCCTTTTCCCTGCCTTCATTCATTTGTGAGATTATTTTTCACATTCCAAACAATAGCTACTTCAGAAAAGCAATGCTTTAGAGAAACACTTGCAGAACATTCTGGAGAAATAAGAGCATGACCTAGGACACGCAGTGATGAGTGTCAGACCGCTCACTGCTCAGAGCTGGGGTGTCATCAGTGATTATCTTGTGTCTATCAAACCTGATTCTGTGGACCCCTGAAAACCCCTCAGAGATAGATTAGAGATTGTCATAGGAAATATGGCCACCTCTTTCCCACACCTCACATGAGCCAGTCTTACCCAGCTGCTCTCTGTGTACCTGCTGGGTTCCATGAGGGATTTTTATTTTGATAGTTCAGCTGTGTAGAATGCTGGCAGAACATGGGCTGGCTGACCTGTGTAGCATGGTTCAGCCTCCCATTTCAGATAGGAAGGTACTGATGGAAGTTGGAAGACTCAGCCAGCATGAGAACACGCACATCAGGGAGGAAGAGTGAGCAGAGCTTGGCAGCCCAGCCACAGTCCCATGTCTCTTCTTTGTTCCTGCACGGCCTCTCCTGGGACTGCCTGAGATGGGGTCTGCACGTGTGAGAACCCAAAGTCAAACTTGAATAGCCAGCACCCCACTCCCCATATGAGACATTAGAATGACTCACCCCCAGAGGATTTCTTCTGCAGGATGCGCTGCTTGTTCAGAGGAAGTGCAGGTCTGCTCTGGAAGGTTGTCGTCCTGTAAGAGGAACCCCCATCTGCCACATCAGTAAAGCGTGGGTGCACATGGAGACACCTCTGCCAGGTACTCACTTGCCTGTGCCTAAGAAAGGATTTTCCTAGGAAGGAGATTGGAGGTCTGTAACTTATTTAACAATCTCCCACCCTTGCTCCCTGTGCAAGTCCTCTTCGACATTCCACTCCCCAGGCCACATTAGCAGGCTAAGCCCCTGCGTCTTCAAGGTCTAGGCATGCTCCTGCTAGCTCCCTTCCTTGCGTTCATCCTGCTGGGCCTTGGCATGTGATATTTTCTGCATTTTTCTTCCCCCTTACTTGTCTATTTTCAGTTTATTTCATGGAGTAAAATTATCAAACCTTTGCAGAGAAAGAGTAAATGTAAGATTCTTGTCAGCAGCGCCTCACATTGTGAAGACTATTTAAACCCAGTGTGTAGCCAGCCGGAATTTGGCTGAGATTCACTTCTGTCAGGACGCAGCTCATCTGGGCTCAGGAGCTTCCTCCACCGAGTCAGTCCCGCCAGGCAGAAATAACGGCTCCACTCCCTTTTATGTAGACGCTCAATAGCAGCTAAACAGCCAGGAGACTGGGAGCTGGACACTGTGGGCAGGACAATGTTTTCTTTTTTACGAAATATATACTTACTTTAATCCCTCCTATTTCTCTCTGTCTCTGTCTCTCTCAAATAAAAAGAAAATTAAAATGTCTCTTCTGCTTCAGGGATGCTAAGAAAAGCATTACCAAACAAGCCGTGTTTAAGTCAGTAAATAACGACACATATGGTTTTAGTCTCAGATGCCTACTCTGCCCCAAGAAAAGCCACTTATCTGTTCTCTCTTGGGGACCAGAGAAGATTTACAGTGTGGCAGCTCCACAAACCGTACCACCTAGCTCTTAATAGTGGTGTGGGGTGTAGTGTTGGCAGCCAAGATGTCCCCAGCTTGACTACACCCCCAAGTTCTACCTCAGGCAGTGGTCTCATGGGAACGGCCTAAATGTCAGATAAATATTCTCAAAGGCTAGAATGTGAAATCTGCACATGGGAGGAAAAGGGGTGAGAATTTTCGGTCATTTCTTGTTCTATATGAACTGACGTTGTGTACTGTGTATGTGAATGGACTCAGCTACAGACTAAGTGAGGAGACTGAACTAACCTCTTCTCCATCTCCTTGGACCCCAGCCAACTGATCACTGCAAAGCCTGGTCCCTCCTTTCATCCTTCTGAGTGTCTTCCCTCAGTGCAGGGAGGCTCTGCAAGCTGAACTCAGAGCACTTCACTATCAAAACGCAACCATGTGTTTTTAGAATTTGCTCAAGTTATGAGATTTAGTCTGAGTCCACAGGAAAAATAAATTGGGTTATACTCAAGTAAAAAATGATCAATAGTTAATTTCAAGGACATATTTAATCAATTTCAACTGAGCCCTTATTAAATATGCAATATTGTTCAGTGTTGCCCGACTTTTTCATGAACTCAATTTATTTATATGTAAGTCTTCAGTGATCACATTTATTTTAATTATTTCTGTTTATGCATTAATTAATTATATTTTAATATTTACTTTTAATTAAAATTAAAAGAATGACTCTTCCCAATGCTGTGGAGGTAGAAAAAGTCTTCCCTCTACTTTCTTTGTAGTCTGTGGTTTCCAAGGAACAGAATGAAATGGCTTAAGCCATCAGTCTCAATTTATGTTCTAAAAAAAACTTTAAACAGCAAGAAATGAAAAGTCATAGATACTGTTTCCATTAATTTGCATGTAAATGATGCTATCTGTTTATCACTTATTGTTTAGGGAAGGCAAATCTCATAAAAATCAAAGGAAGTTTAAATCAAAGCCAGCCAAGACAAAGCTAATAATGCTGGCTAAAAAAACTTTTATCATTCGTATTACAAATGTGTTTGGGGTTGGAGAGATGGTTCAGCGGTTAGGGCACTTGCCTGCAAAGGCTAACAAGCCCAGTCTGTTCCCCACATAAAGCCAGACATACAAAGTGGAGTTCAATGAACAGAGTGAGTTCCAGGTCTGAGTGGGGTAGAGTGAGAGCCTTCCTCAAATGCCTCCCCATGCCAGGAAAAAAAGAAAATGTAAAAAAAAAAAAAAAGTTTGAGTATGCAGCATACTGGTGGAGTGCTTGTCTAGCATCTGAGAGCTCCTGAACTGTCTCTCTTCTTTCTGTCTCTCCAAATAAACTCAGGTCATAGTGGGAGTACAGCCCTTCAATTATGAGCCGATCAGCCAGTCTATGGCAGGGTCACTATTGGTGACAATATGTACTGTATTCTCGAGATTTGTAAGGGTTGGTATTGAATGTTTCCAGTACAAAAAGGGCAACTTTGTGAGGTGATGGCATATTAAGTGTATTAATCAATTTGACCGCAAGCCTTTTGAAGTGTAGACTTTTTTGTTGTTGTTGTTGTTTTTCGAGGTAGGGTCTCACTCTAGGCCAAGCTGGTCTAGAAATCACTAGGTAGTCTCAGGCTGGCCACGAACTCACAGCGATCCTCCTACCTCTGTCTCCCAAGTGCTGGGATTAAAGGCAGGTGCCCCCACGCCTGGCCTGGCTGACTGTGAGCCTTTTACAAGGTGCATGTATTTAAAAGCATAGTGCTATATACCTTATTGTCATTCTTCCTCAGTAGAGCTGACAAAAGCACGTCAAGAAAAGTCATGCTCCAGTCTAGTAACACATCACAAAATTAGCCTCACTGAGCTGTGACACTCAATTCCCAGCTCTACATCCCTGGCTTTCACCTATCACCCCAGGGCAGGCTCAGAGCAGCCCCTGGGAAGCCATGTTGAAGAGAGGTGGTGAGTATGAGGTCAGTCAAGCCTGCCTTTTCCAGAACCACCTCTTATGGGCAGAAGCCCTGCCCTACAGGAGAGATGCTGCTAAACTAGGCACCAGGTGAGGACTTTGAGGGCCCAGGGCTGGAGGGCAGAAGCAGGCAACTCCACATATCCAGGGCCTGGGGGTCACACAAACCAACTGAAAGAGAGACTGACACAATTCGCTCGGGCGTTGCTGCCCTGGAGCCCATAGTTCCCATGATGAATACCCGTCACCTGAATATACAGGTGGGGAATATCACAGTCGGGAGCTTCTGGTGATCTGATGATCCTGTCCCCATGCCTCCAGCATCACCAGGCACTGTCCTGGGCACTGGGAAATGGATGGCAGCTCGCATCATTCCCAGATACCAACTACCGCCTGCATCCTTCCCAGCTGTGCTCCCCCAGCAGTGTTCTCACTTCCTGGTATGAGGCTGACACAGCCCGGAAGCTCCAGGAAGCAACACTGCCTCTTCCTGCCAGGCCAGGTCTGTCCTTCCCTCCACAGCTACCCTGCCAGCCTGCCATTCCTTGCAGCATGGTTTTTCAATGTACTTCTCACAAGGTGTGTCACTCTGCAAACAATTTCCTTGCAGGCTGAACTTGTGACAGGAGCATCATTCTTAATTGGGATAGTGTGTTTTCTTTTTAATGAAACATTATGACAGTAGAAACTAAAATTCACTTTGCCACTAGCCTGCACCAAGCAAGGCACCAACATTTCAGAGCAAATAATGTGCAAGTCCCAGTCTGGGGAGGAGGAACAAGACAGATGGGCTTAATTTAGAGTGTGCTGACAGCCAGCACATAAACATATAAACCAATCTCTATAGATCAGATGAGCGTCCCTCACTCTGCGGTGGAGGCATGGCGACGTGCAGAGCAGCTTGCTCCCAGACAGAGCTGGCTGCCTTTTGTTAGCTTTGCTTGGAGAGAGCCACAGTCAAGGAGAAAACTGTAATTCCGATTTCTGTTCCAGCCAAATATGGTTGGTTAGGGGTGTCAAAACTGTTCTAGAAAGTGCTTTAATTCTATTCGTGTTGGCTGCTCTCAAGCCAGCCAAGCCTGTGTGCTTGCTGAAAGCAACCTGACAGAGCCCCAGCAGGGGCTGAGTAGGGCAAGAGGCAAGATGGCTAGGACACACAGAGATGGCGATGTCTTGAGATATGTCTCCTTGAGGTAAATTGCTGTTTCTACTGAAAACCTGTTAGATCTCTTCTTTCCATGTCGTCTAAGAGCCTCAACCCACTTCCTTTGTGATGGGTGAGTGTGTGGTTTAGATTTTGCTCCATGTTCTGTCTGCACTGATTCCACAAAGCATTGTCTCCATACACAGATGAGAGCACAGGCCAAAGCATTTCCCCACACTGCCTGCCACCCGGCGCGGTATAGAGCAGGAGGCCGGATCTACGACAAAGGACAGTTGCTACGAGCCAGGGTCTGACCAACCCTCAGCATCGACCTTACCAAGGAATCATGAAAAGTCATTCCCATAGATGCATGACACCACCAGGCTGGCCAGCCCCCCACTCTGCAGCTCTCACATCTCTACAGCCACCAGGCTCCCTCATCTTGTTTAGATAGTGGAGGTGTGTATGTGTGTGTGTGTGTACGCACACACATGTACTCTCCTGATTGTATGTGAGTGTGCATGATTGTCTTAAAGTATCTGTGTGTGCACATGCAGCTGTGTATGTACAGAAGAGTGTATGTGGATCTCAATGTGTGGAGTATGTGAAGGCCAATGCATACGTGTGCATGTATGTTTATATGTATGTTGTGCAAGTCAGAAGAAAGTTCTAGACGTTGAGGACAATCCCTTTTAGTGCATTGGGCATCACCAGTCAGGCTGGCCATGGCTTTGCATGTGGACAGAATGCTGCTGGCATTCTATTTAACATACAATGCCATTTCACAAAGAACTATTTTCCAAACACCTCCATAATAGTTAGATTTATGCTTAAATTTTGTTGGTTAGGGAGGTATGCTTTTAACAATTATCAATAAAAGCTAATATTCAAAGTCAGAATTCTTTTTTATATTTTATTTATTTTATTTGAAAGAGAGAGGGAGAGAGAGAGAGAAGGAAGGAGGGAGGGAGAGAGGGAAAGAGGCAGATAGAAAGAATGGGCATGTCCAGGCCTCCAGCTGCTGTGAACGAACTCCAGATACATGTGCCACCTGTGCATCTGGCTTATGTGGGTTCTGGGGAGTTGAACCTGGGTCCTTAGGCTTTTCAGGCAAGCATCTTAATAGCTAAGCCATCTCTCCAGCCCCAAAGTCAGAATTCTTTACTTGGATGGAAATTGCTTCCCCAAACTACAGACAGAAGACACAGAAAAAAAAATCCAAATCTGGGCACTTGGGAGGCAGAGGTAGGAGAATCACTGTGAGTTCAAGGCCACCCTGAGACTACACAGTAAATTCCAGGTAAGCCTGGGCTAGAGTGAAGCCCTACCTTGAGAAACCAAAAGATAAAAAATAAATAAAAATTTAAAAAGGCATAGACAGACAGACTCCAAACACAGACATGGGAGCATTCATGACAAAAACAACATGAGATTGAGATCTCTCATTTGATTGCTGTGGGAATAGAAACCTTGATCCCTGCTTATACTATTCATTCAAGTAATGTGCCTCAAACAGATCAGAGATTTAATGTCAAACTGGGTCAATCAAGCTTTCAGAGGACAACAAAAGATCTTCAAGACTGCGGTAGACCAGAGATTCTTAACAAGACAGAAAGATAGCCCTTACCCATACGGAGAAAGCTGACAAACCCGACTCCACTGAAATCATTTCAACAGAAACCGCTTCTCTGCTCCAAGACTCCATTAAGAAGGTGAAAAGCCAAGTTTCAATACAGGTAAAGATGTTCATTGTAAATTTATTTTACAAAAGAAGTCTCAGCCTTTGCCTCTGTCAACCCCTCCTACCAGTCAGAAAGGACACAGATAGCCAGCCAATTCAACCAAAGTAAAGAGACCAGACTCTGAAACAGGTACTTCACAAAACCAATTGTCCAAGCAGATAATGGACAGGGTTTATGACAACTAATCTCCATTCACAGCTACACAGCATCTAGAATCAGGAAGGAGACAAATTTCTGTGCCTGTCTGTGAAGAAGTTTCTAGATTGGGTTAACTGAGATGGGAAGACCCACCCTAACTGTGGGTGGACCCTATTTCCGGGGCTGGGTTCCTGGGTTGGATAAGAAGAAGAACCCATGTTCGTGTCTCTGATTCTGGCTCTTTCCTCCATGGGCTCCCGCCATGATGGACCAGCCTCAAATAGGAAGCCAAACTAACCCTGTCTTCATTAAGTGGCTCCTTGTCAGGTATTTGGTTACAGGGATGAGAACAGTGACCAGTACGGCGTTCAACACTGACGGTCACTGGGAAATGCATAGTTAGTCTTGGTGGAAGCTGGATCTTGACAGAGGCTCGGCTCATCCAAGCCAGTCCTTCAGCTCTTGCCAAGGCTAGCCTGCCTGTCAACCTGACTGAATTGAGAACTGCTTCAAGGACTTGGGACACACACTTCTAGATGTGTCTGCGTGGGCATCTCCAGAGAAGATTAGCTACACAGCAAAGACCTGTCCTCCGTGCGGCTGACGCCCTCCCATCAGCGGGGGCTGAGGAGAGAGAACGCCCTGGAATCCACGGATTCTCTCCTGGCGGCCATGGTGTGAGCCGCTCTTTTCCTCCCGGCACCACCAAGTCTGAATCCTCCGAACCCAGGAGTTAAAACAAGTCTTTCCTTCTTTGAAGTTACTCCATTAGGTATTTTCCTCAGAAACAAAAACATGACTATAGCAGACAGCTTCAGGTTCGCTGAGATGAACTTCCAGACCGGGCACAGTTATGGAGGAAGGGATATTATTTATTGAAGCTTACAGATCCAGGGGAAGTTCCATAAAGGCAAGAGAAGCGGCCTGCTCTTCACAGGGCCAAGCAGAGAGAGAGAAACCAACCAACCAGCCACCACAGCACACAGAGCAAAACAAACTACAGCCAAAAGGTCACACAGCAGACTTCAGGAACTCCTGCTAGACACATTTGCATATCTTTACAATGGAATCTCAAACCCATCACCACACCTTAAGTCCGGGCCCCCAGTGACCTTGCCTCTAGCAAGGTGATTGCAGATGCAAACTATAAACTAATAAAATACTGAATATATTGGGGGACATATATTCAAACTACCACATTCCGCCCCTGGCCCCCAATATATTTATAACTATCACACATTGTAAATTGTACTCAGTCCAATTTCAAAGATTCTTACAGTCTTGACCAACTTAAGATAGTAAGTCCTGTAAATCAAACCATTTAAATACTTTCAACATGTAAAGGCACAGAGTAAACATTTTAACTGGTATAAGGCATAGCAAGGAGAGACTAGAATAATGCAATCTCAGCCACCATCAGCAGTCATCAAACTTCTGCAGTTCAATATAACCAGAGACTGACAGTCTCCAGGTTTTCCAATTCGCCCCTCCAACTGGGCAGAGTCGCCAGGGAAAACTTTCATCCCATGCCAACATTGCACTCCATGGTAGCCCTTTTGCACAGTCCTGGTATATCCAAAACATCTTCAGGTCTCCATGAAAACCACAGTCCATTTTCCAAAAGGCTCTTCCAGCCTATTCCTCAGGGACTTCATGCCCTGCCTCATCCGCATCTCAGCAGCGGCTCCTGGAACCGTGTGCAATTCATGACCACTCCATGCATTTTTCATGCTTCCAAAACTAATACCAGGTGTGCAGGACACAGCCATATTCTAAATCCAGGGACAAAATAAACCATAGCCTTGAAAAGCAGGTTCCTTCTCCAGTCAACTCTTTCCAAAGAGTTTGCATTTCTAACAGTCTTTCCTCAGGCATCCTCTCCATTGTTTTAATGTAAATCAAGTCGGGCCACCTTCCTTCCACCTTCCTTAAGATTGCTAATGCGTTGACAATAGCAGCTCCAGTAACCTAAACCAGCCTCAGTGCCTCTGCTTTTAACTTGCTTGCGGTTTTCCAACTTAAAATCTTAAAATCTCAGTCCGATATCTTTAGCCAAGCACATCAGTCCATTACAAATTTAAGTTTGATCAAACACTCTGGGCCTGGATAGCAGAACGTAGCCATCCCTTATGCCAGTAGCCCAGTTCCAACAATTTCTAACAGTCTTTCCTTCCCCCTTAGAAAGCTCATAAGCCAAGCCTCGAAGTTCAATACTATCTGCACTTAGCATTCTCAAACTCTCATCAGAATAGTCCATAAAACTTGGCTTACCACTCCAGAAGGCATCTTCAGTTGCAAGCACCAAGTCCATGCCCATTCCACCAAAACAAAGGTTCCAAAAGACGAATATCCACATGGTCAGGTTCATCTCACCCCACACTCCTCGGTACCACTTTACTATAGCAGACAGCTTCAGGTTCGCTGAGATGAACTTCCAGACCGGGCACAGTTATGGAGGAAGGGATATTATTTATTGAAGCTTACAGATCCAGGGGAAGTTCCATAAAGGCAAGAGAAGCGGCCTGCTCTTCACAGGGCCAAGCAGAGAGAGAGAAACCAACCAACCAGCCACCACAGCACACAGAGCAAAACAAACTACAGCCAAAAGGTCACACAGCAGACTTCAGGAACTCCTGCTAGACACATTTGCATATCTTTACAATGGAATCTCAAACCCATCACCACACCTTAAGTCCGGGCCCCCAGTGACCTTGCCTCTAGCAAGGTGATTGCAGATGCAAACTATAAACTAATAAAATACTGAATATATTGGGGGACATATATTCAAACTACCACACATGACTAACACAGAAAACCAGCACCCAGAGAACCGGGGTCATTGTTATAACTAAACCTGACTATGTGGCTCTTCAGTCTTTGGAACTGGTTTCTGAGAGTCATTTCCATACAAAACTTTATGAACATAGTCGCTCCCATCAGCGGTCATGTCTTTCCTCACTGGCAATCTGTTAGCAATTGGGCCACTCATGTTTGCACTGGCAAAAGGGGCTACATGTTTGCTATGTTCTGATGCTAAGGGATATTGACTTTAAAGGTGATAGGATAACTTATTTTGAGGAGAAAATTTCAAAGCAGCCCAGCACCCAGGCTGCGGAATGATCATCGATTTTAGCCAGGTTTATAGGGATAATTAGAAGGAAAAAGCACAACAGAAAGCCTTGAAAAGCTTGCAATTTGGTTAAAAAAAAAAAAAAAAAAGCCTGTGAAAAGTTGAGGCTATGGTTTCTGAAGAGATTAGTCACATAGAAAGAAGCCACAAACGTTGCCTTGAGACAGTAGGAACAACTTCTGGAGGCCCTCTGAAGAATGGCCAGACCTTACTCATCACAGGCTCAGTGATATGAAAGAGTCGACTTACTTGAGAGATTTTTCTCTTGCAAAGAAAATGCTAACATTGGGACACCCTGCTTGCACAGGGTCACCTGGGGAAGTATTTCTCTGTGTCCAGCCACGCAGGCCCTCAGAGCCCACTGCAGCTATTGTTCAAGGGGCCTAGCAACCACTCGAGCAGGGGAAGCGCGTGACCATCCAGGTGACATCCAGGTTGTGCAGACACGCTGTCTTTGAACGTGAACTTTTGAGCGTGACGTGGCCCCAACATTAAGACTACAGGGCCTCCTGGGGATGGACTGGAGATATTGTGGGATAAACAGGACCCTTTGCGGGTCTCTTGCTGGAATGCTGTTCTTTAAAGAAACATGTCTAGATAACTTGACAAGGGTCGACTTGTGATGGCTGGTGTCGGTGGAATGAGAGTCGTCACCTTGTGGAGCAGTAAAGCCCCCTGCTGGTTCACCCGTGAGGGCTTCCAGAGTGGATTGATGACAGAGAAGACCCACCCTGAAGGCGATGGCTCCCTTCAACGGACTGGAATTCCAGATTAAATAATAGGTGACAAAGGAGAAATCCAGCTGTTTTAGGCATTCCTCCCCCCACCCCACCTGCTTCCTGCTCACTATGAGGTGAGTAGCCACTGTCACATGTCCCCGACTATGATCTTCAGCCTCACCATGGGCCTAGAATCCATGGAGCCAAGGACTGTAAGCTGAGACTGCTGAACTGCAAAAGTCAATCCTGCCTCCCCTTTGCCAGATATCATATATATCAGAAGTTTTGTTACAGTGATGAAAACACTTACACAATCGTGATTTATTTATATTGTTCTTAAGGTGAATGCCGTAAACCGCTGAATAGTCAATCAACAAAGGCCAAATAAACAAAATGTCAAATACTATTATCAAAAATTCAACCACATGAGACATTAAAGAAATATGAATTCAAACAATGAGAAACTATTTTTCTTTCTTATCAAATTGGCAATATGAACATGATACTGCCTATATATGGAAAGTTTAGGGGCACATTTCTACACCTTTCAGAGAGGAGGTGAACTATTTGTAAATGCCTTTCAAATGTTTGACAAATGTGCATTAAACATTCAAATGTAGTTAGCCTTTAACCTGGCAACTCCATCCTAGTGATCTTGCTGAAGAATAATTGGGCAATTATGCAATGTACAGGCTCCAAGATTATCCATCACGAACCATTACAGTAGAGTAAAAAAGGAAGGTGGGAGGGAGGATGGCAGGGGGATGGGAGAAGTGAGAGAAGAGTAGAAAAAGTTACAATACACAAAAAGGTAGATAAATAAATTAATTGTGGCACACTCAGTACATACATATGATACAGTATAAAACCTTCCACGTGTGTGTGTGCACACACCTATGAACAAGCACACTTTAGTGAGAGTGGTCGGAGCCCACTTTGCAAATGCAGTGAGCACAGGTAAGAACACTGTCAGAGCTGTTCCAAAGGGGATGTGAGATGAGTGCTGGGGTGTTAGTTTCATACATTTTATCATATCAATGTCTTTGTATTCAACAGACATGTACACACATAATATTCTCTTAAATTACTTTTGAAAACATCACTATACCAAAAATACACAAAATTATGCAAAATATAAGAACGGGCTCACAAATGCTGCTCACCATGATCACCCAGCATTTGTAGTGTGTGCATGAAATACAAAAGAAATAGCAGCTGTTGTTAAAACAATGGGATGGTTTTAACCCATTTCCATAAATTTGCATATACACATAATTTCAAGACAAATGTAAAAGTGAAAAAACTAAATCCTTATTAACTCCAAACCTAAGACACATGTATATATACAGCTCAGTTACAACCATGTGAGCTATTTTCTTAACAAGAATTTGGCCTTATGCATGCACACAGGCCACACAGGCTCTGCACTGAGTGAGGGGCACCCTGTCCGCTGGAGTAGACTGTAGGGAGAAGCAGTCTGTTCCAGGGCCACAGTGTAATATCACCTCAGCTACCTTTGTCATTACGATTTGAATGTAAGATGCCCCGCACAGGCTTGTGTGTTTGAACACAAGCTGGTGGCATGGTTTCCAGAATGTGTGGGATCTTTAGGAGGTGGGGCCTTGCTGGAAGAAGTGGCTGTGTGGTGACGGGCCTTGAGTTTTACAGCTCAGGCCTGCTTCCTTCCGCACTTCTGCTTCCTGGTCTGCCAGCGTGTGAACAAGCAGCTTCACGCCCATGCTGTCACTGTAGAGACTTGCCCCTGTCCTCATGCTCAGCTCACCACAATGGGGATGGGCGGTACCTCAACCTGTGAGCCAAAGACATTCCTTCTTCCCTCAAGCTGCTTCTTATCATGGTTTAGTCACAATAATGAGACAGGTAACTCGTGCTGTTGCCCACATGGGCTGGGCTTCTAGGGGATCCTGGCCGTATCCTATGCTCAGGGGAGCCCTGCTTCTGTTCCACACTCTGGCCAGAACCCACCTGCACCTAGAGGGACCTTTATACTGACCCATCTCCCTGAGCAGTGCCTACCCCTGGGGGCTGGCCTCACTGCTGCTCCCATTATCCTCTGTCCTCTAACATCTGGATGACATCCCAGCAATCCCACATGCACACTCCCACAAGCACATGCACAAATATACTCACACACCTTCATGCACACACAGAGCTGTATGCATGCACAACACAGCTCATTCACCTCATGCTCATGTCTGTAAAAACACAAGATCACTAGCATTCACTCCACACCTTCATAAGCATCTCTGTACCTTTACACATATATGCCACACACAATCTTGCATACAACTGTGTGTACAGCACAACCACATGCACACACACACACACACACACACACACATACATCTGTGTTCACCCATGCATGTATCTGCAGGTGAAAACACATGAAAACAATAATAACTTCCTTAGCAACATTTTGGAATGTTGCGAGGAGAACAGAGTCCACAGTCTTAGCTGACTTCCAGAGCTTTTCAGCCATACTTCTAGAATTGGTAGATCAGCCACGTAAACCAGGCCTTCGTTTGGATTCCCTACTGTGCTCCACCACAGGCGCTGTGGCAGTCTCTGGCATGGCCATCAGTTTGGATGAGATTCTAATTAGGTCCTGGTATACTCGGGGTTTAATTATCTTTCAGTTGATGAGTAACAATGTCCTTAATTTATCAAATAGCATCTTTAAGCCACCCCTGCAGGCCCTGGCAGCAACACAACTTTGCCACATTGTGCAGTAGAACTGAGCCACCAGCCTCCATCACCTCTACACACTTGCCAGTTCTGCTAAGGTCCAGGCAGTGACCTGAAGTGTGTCATGAAGAGCGGGTGCCCTGAGCTCTGGAGAAATGGTGCTTTTCCAGATGAGTAAGCAAGGATTCAGGTTGGATCATGGTTTTAGGACCACAGTCTACTGTGGCAGTGAAGGCATGGTGGCTGAAGCAGTTCAGGACACTTCAGGTGACAGGAGCGTGTGGTGTATTTATACCATGGCCAACCATAAAGTGGGGAGCAAGACTAAAAAGAGTTGTCACTTCAAGGGCTGCTCCCAGCACTCACTTCTGCTTGCTAGATAGGCCACAGCCCCAAAGGCTTGAGAACCTCCCAAATAATGCAGCCAGCTGGGACCAAGAGTTCAGACACATGAGCCCAGGGGTGCACTTCACATTCAAACCATAACATTATGCATACATCACACATCACACACACACACACACACACACACACACACACACACCCATGACTTATGTAGCCCACAGCCCTAAACTCCCCCAGATTACTCCCACAAGCCAGTTTGGAAGGTCTACCAGACACACGGCCAAGTTTATCCCAGCACTGAGCTCATTTCTTGCTGCTGGTTGTCTGCCTTAGTCACATTGCTCACATTGCTGCAATGGGATAACTGACAGATGCAGCTTAAGGCAGGAAGGGCCTGTCAGCTTGTGGTTTCAGGAATCTCAGTGCATCATGGTGGGGAAGGCTCCTGGTGGAAGTGACTCGACTTACGGCAGCAGGAACTTCTGCTTGTTCACATCATGGCAGACCAGAGGGCAGAGAGCAGGAGGGCGCCCTCCTTCAGAGCCTTCTCCCACTTCTGACCCACTTCTGATAGTATATAGTACCAACGTTTCCACAACCTCCCGAAGCAGCACAACCACCTGGGGATCAAGTGTTCCACCACATTCCAGCCACAACACTTGGTAACTTGGATCAAAAGAAAAACAGGGGCCTGGGGGGTCCCTCAGCAGTACAGCACTTACCTAACATGCACAAGGCCCCAGATTCCATCCTTAAATTTGGATAACCTAGAAAGAGAAACTCACTACATTTGTTTTTTGTGAATATGACTTGATTTTACAATGATAAAGTAGTTGGTCTCAAAGAAGACAGAACAACCATTAGTTTGTATGAAAGAGCATGATAATCTGTGCATGAGGATGTGTGGGCCACACGAATCCAACAGTGTGCTTGGGGCACCAGATCTATTTCAGGAAGATAGATATGCTAGAATAGAAATCAGTAAGACGTGATGGATATGCCATCAGCTCCGTCAGCTGGGCTCAGCTGACACTATTGAGTGTGCCAGTGAACAACAGCGAAAGAACACTCCTTCAGGCTCGTGGAACCCACGTCATGATAGACTACGTTCCGGTTCATTAAGCTAACGCCAGAAAATTTAAAAGAATTTCTGGACATACCAAGTCTGTTTTTAAGTCAACGTAGGGTTAAATTAGAAACCAGCCACAGAAGTCTATAAAGAAAATCCCAAGATACTTTCCTATTAAATAATATATCTCTACATAATACATGGATCATATGAAATGTCTCGAGTGAAATGTGAAATATTTTGTACTAAGTGAAAATGAAAATATAATGTCTAAAATTATAGAACATGTCAACATCAGAGCCTTTGGGGAAACCACCCCTACTAAGTACACATTATAAAAAAAGGTGGCTCTACTATGGGCACTCCCAGCTCCCAGAGAGCTGGAGACAAAAGGAAACGAAGTCTAATGCAGGCAGAGGAGAAGCAGACTCACAATCAGAAGTCAGGAAATCAGTGGAGAAAATTGACAAAGCCATTGGTGATAAACCCAACAGCTGATAAATCCAATAGCTAGCTCTTTGAAAACATCAAAAAAAAAATTTTCTGTTTCTAGCCAGTCTAGCCAGGATATAAAGAGGGGAGGCATGGACTTCAGGCGTCATAAAGGGAAAGAGGTCTTCCTGCTGGATCCATGGACGGGAGAAGCATCAGCGACTCTGTCACTCACTGCACAGTGTATATGAAATAGACCTCTCTCTTTATAGACACTCTATTAAAGCAAAAAGAAATGGAATATCTTAAGAGGTCCAAATCTTTCAAGAAGATGAACCAGTCATTATATCATTCTGATATAATGTGTTAGGCCCAGATGGTTTCCAGGTAAATCCTACCAGAAATAAAGAAGTAACCCCAGTTCTTGAAATCTCTCCCAGACCACAGAAGCAGAGAGACCTTCTGACTTTGTCCCACGAGCACAGGTTGAGCCCATTACCAACACCAAAAGAATATGTTTGAAGAAAGGCAAAGAACAATGAAGAAAAAGAACTATGTCCCATGACCTGGTGCATGTATGTCAGATGTGAAAGGCCAGGTGAACACCTGAACATTAGTTAATGTAATAAACCCATGTCAACTGGCTAAAGAGGAAGCAGCATATACTATTAATCATGAGAAAAGATGCAGCCACAAAATCCTATGCTCACTTAGGATGGCGACAACACTCATCAGAGAAGAGTGAACCGGTTCTGTCCTTGATGAAAACAAACATAAAATTCATGCAGTCAACATCTAATTTCAGGGTGACACTCACCTTGTTCCTGTCCTACTGAGAGTCTGAGAGTCATACTGGAAGTCCTGATTCGTGTCATACAGGAGCAGGAATTTTAAAAACATATGACTGGGGGCTGTAGAGACGGCACAGCAGTTAAGGCACTTACCTGAGAAGCCTAAGGACCCAGGTTCAACACCCCAGGGCCCAAGTAAGCCAGATGCACAAGGAGGCACATGCATTTGGAGTTCATTTGCAGTGACTGGAGGCCATGGTGTGCCGATTCTCTCTCTCTCTCTCTCTCTCTCTCTCTCCCTCTTTTATAAGTAAGTAAATAAAATAAAATAAATATACAATTGGGAAGAAAGAAATACAATGGACCTTGTGTAGAGGTAACATGACATGCTTGTCTATGTAAAAATCCGAACAAATGAACACTGTGATTCCCAAGACTAATGAGCGAGTGGAGAAATGTCATAACACAAAACGTTAATCTACAAAGTCCATTTCTTTTCAATAAAGAGCAATGAGTATTGAAACTTGAAATTAAAGGCATGATGCCTTGTAGGAAAATCTTCTTTCTCAAAAGAAGACATACTCAATATAAGTCCAAAAATTATATACAGGGTCTCTAGGTGGAAACCATAAAATGCTGATGTAGGAAAAGTAAGAGGAGTTAATAAACATAGAGAGCCTCTATTCAGAGACATTTTAATATATCAGTTCTCAATTTCATCTATAGATTTAACACAAGCCCAGTCCAAACTCCAGCAGCTGTTGTCTGCATAGTGACAACATGATTCTAAAGTTTACTGGAAAAGGGCAAGATGCAGTAACACACACAGTGCGGTGGGGCAGTGACCACCAGAGAACTGAAAGCATCCAACTTCCTCGCTGAGTACAGACCTATGGTAGTTATGGCAACATGGTCTGGAAGAGGGAACAGGAGGATGGCAACAGAGCAGCAGAGAGAAGGATGCATAAATACAGTTACACACCCCGACAGAGTAACAAAAGCCACTCAGTGGAAAATGATAGCTCTTTAAACAAATGGTTCAAAGAGACATTGAACAAAACTCATCAAAGATAAAAGTAAGAGTCTGTGGAGAGTGCAACACTAAATGAGACGTCTCTGTCACATGCTCCAGGTCTGGGAGAACATTGCAGAAGAGAGGACAGAAAGAGTATGCAGAGCCACACGGTGGGAAGGAAGGAGCCTGAGCCAACAGGTGCATTCCTGACCCCACAGTGGTTGTCATACCTACGCAGGACCTGCCCAATCTGAGCCCCTCGGCATTGTCCCATGGAGGATGGAGGAGGACAAAAGGAATGAGACATGAAACAGGCGAACTCCCCAGAGAGAAGACAGCAGTCGGTGGAATAGGCAGGGGACAGAAGAGGATAACAACAGGAAGAAACAACCAAATCACCATAGGTTCACGGATTAAAATTGTCAGTAAAGTTCTAGAGATTGCTCAGCAGTTACAGGCACTTGCTGACCACGCCCAGGTTTGATTCCTTACCTCCCACATAAAGCCAGATGTACAAAGTGGTGCACGCATCTGGCCCTAGCATGCCCGCTCTTTCTCCCTCTCCTTGCAAATAGATAAGTACATTATCTCAATAAAAATGCCAAGAAAACTTTGAACATGGACTTGAAACTAAAAATGAATCTAGACACAGATTCCATTTCTTTTACAAAAAGTAGCTGCAGTTGGATCACAGGCACATATGAAATTTTTAGAAGAAAATATAGGATAAAATTCATGTGAACTGAGTTTAATGATGAGCTTTTAGGCAAAACCCATTAAAATTGGTGAGTAGGTTTCCTTAAAATTAATAACTGGAGGCTGGAGAGATGACTCAGCAGTTAAGGTGCTTGCCTGCAAAGCCTAGCAATCTGGATTTGACTCCCTAGTATCCTTATAAAGCCAGATGCACAGTAGCACATGCATCTGGAGTTCACTTGCAGTGGCTAGAGGCCCTGGCATGCCCATTCTCTCTCACTCCCTCCCTGACTCTCTCTCTCCCTGTCTTTCTCCACTCTGTCTCCTTGCAAATAAATAAACAATATTTCAAAAAATTTAAAACTGGCATGGAAAACACATTGTTAAATTAATGAAAAGAAAATCCACACATGGGGAGTGAATCTTTGCAATACACAAATCTAATGGAAGACTTATACTGAAATAAATACACAAAGGTATCTTAAACGTGAACAACAGAGAAACAATTCAGATTTTATAAATGGATGAGACCTGAATGACATCTCATTAAAGGTGAAATATACATGACATGTAATAGCATTAAAATATGTTTAAATTTGCATATAGAAGTGAAAATTAGAATAATGGTGAGATGCTAGTATGAGATACTGGCCCAACCCACCCCTATTCATGCCCCTCTTCCAGCAAGGCTCCGCCTCCCAAATTGCCATCAGCTGGGGCCAAGCATTTAGAACATATGCGTTTCTGAGGGACATCTGACTCAAACCAGCACAGTTACTAATAGCAACGATAGTAAGCTGAACAGGTGACCATAGTCACAGACTCACCAGATGGCAGACAGGGGAGCCATTTTGTAGTGACATAGAGAGGAGTTTACACAGGCCTAGGGGAGGAGACTGGAGCAATGGTGAAAGATACCAGTGAGAACACACGGTTAGTGTAACACACACCACACACACACACCACACACACACACACACACACGTCCTTGTCCTATCAACTAAAGCAGACTTGATACCCCAGGAGCATGACCACACTTGGAACTTGGTTTCTCTGTCACCTTTCAGTCACAGCAGCTTGGCTCCTTGACATGATGGACTAAAGCCTGAAATGAGCCTGCAGTAAGGAAGTGCTAACACACACACACACACACACACACACACTCACACAACAGGAACAGGTCAGAGCCAACCACAGTGCTTTCAACAACCACTACTGGAACAAGTTAAGTCAAAGTATTACATGACATTGAAATACGTTCCTCAAAACAAAATATAAGTCGAATCCTACAGTTCTACACAGGAAGTGAGGTGATTGAGACAGTTGTCAGTGGGAAGAAGAGCATGACCAGTTACCCGTCTAGTGTGAGCTGCACGTATGGTGAACACCTTCTCCATGGCCCTGAGGGGAAGCATGACTTTACAAGAAGCACGGGACCCCTCAGCCTGGTGGTCAGGGCACACACCCACACAGAGAAGCCAGAGGTCCCCTCAGCCTGGTGGTCAGGGAACACATCTATACTGGGAAGCCTGAGGACCCCTCGACTTGGTGGTCAGGGCACACACTCACAGGGAGAAGCCTGAGGACCCCTCAGCCTGGTGGTCAGGGCACACATCTACACGGGGAAGCCTGAGGACCCCTCAGCCTGGTGGTCAGGGCACACACCCACAGGGAGAAGCCTGAGGACCCCTCAGCCTGGTGGTCAGGGCACACATCCACAGGGGGAAGCCTGAGGACCCCTCAGCCTGGTGGTCAGGGCACACACCCACAGGGAGAAGCCCCATGCATGGCATGGACTCCCAATGCCATTTCCTGCTGCTGCCTTCCACCCTAAAACTCAGAATCCTGGGCCACCCACCAGAAACACCAGAAACTACAGTCATGGTGTGGCCTGCTAACAGCCATGACAAGCACGATTCAAAACTTTCAGTCATCTAGAACGAACAAGGAGAACCTGAGAAACTGTCCCTGTCACAAGGAGTCCAAGGTGATCTTAATGAAACGAGGTGTCCAGACAGAAAGGAATGGGAACAGATGATATGAGCCAGCTCCGCAGGTCAGGAGGGGACAGTGTGCCAGCGCTGGCTTGTTAGTGTAACCAAGGCCTCTTGTGCATTGAGAAGCCAACAGCAGAGGAAGCCAGGTACATGCACCAGGAACTCAGCACTTTCTGCTTGGTTTGTCTGTAAACCAAAAACAACACTTAAAAAAAACAATGTCTATGAGAGAGCAGTTACAAGTAACATGTTAGGTCATGGATGATCATCACATATGATATATTACATCCAATGTGAAGCCTTTCAAGCATAACATCTAATTTAACTGCCACGGTAAGGAGGTGCCATGATCTGCCTCGTTCAGCAGAGGAGAGCCCGAGGGTTACAGGGAAGAGAGCAGGAATCCTTCACGCTTTATTTTTGTTTTGTAGGTTTTTCGAGGCAGGTCTCACTTTAGTCTAGGATGACCTGGAATTCATTATGTAGTCTCAGGGTGGCCTTGGATTCTTGGTGATCTTCCTACCTCTGCCTCCCTGAGTTCTGGGAATAAAGGCGTGCACCACCATGCCCGGCTCTGCACTCTTACCTCACACTCTCCACGTGAGCCCACCAGGCCAGGTTGAGTGCTGTGCTTTTCACAGCAGTCTACACTTTTACAGTTTTAATTTAATCTAGTGATTGACATGTAGAGTTGCATATGGTTGAGAGGCACAATGTGATATGGGATGAATCATAGAAATTAGCATGTTTATCATCTTGAACTTCATTTTATTATTTAAAAAATTTTTTAAATATATTTATCTGCAAGCAGAGAGAGGTAGAGACGAGAGGGGGGAGGGGGAAGAGAATGGGCACACTTCAGGGCCTCCAGCCACTGCAAGAGAAGTCCAGACGCACGTGTCACTGTGCGTCTAGCCTTATGCGGGCGCTGTGAAATTGAAAGCAGACCATTAGGCTTTGCAGGCAAGTGCCTTAATCCCTGAACCACCTCTTCAGGCCCCTTCTTGAACTTCTGTCTTTCTTGTGTGGTGAATACAACCCCAAACCTCTCTTCTAAGTGTTGTGAGATGTGCAATGGACCATTGTCAATAATTGTCACCGCGCTATGCCAGAGATGACACCATTTGTTCCTCATAATTGTCCCCATGCATCTGCGGACCAACCTTCTCCTGTCTGCCACCCTCTGTGACCACCATCTGATTCTCAGCTTCCATGACAGCAGTCTTTTCCCATTGCACCTATGACTGATAGCACGTGTGTCTCTGCATCTGCCTCATTTCACTTAACATAAAGCTGTCTGTACTGCCACAGTAACAGTGGGTATTGTGGGTAAATTGAACTGCGTCACATATATGCACCATGGTCCTCATCCCCCCACCTCTTATGCACCTCTGTGTTGGTGCTGTGTCCAGGCTGTTGGGAATCCTGCTGCCATGAACAGGTAGAGCAGGTGTGGCTCTCTGAGGCCCGGATTCATTTCCTTTGGATACCACCCAGCAGTGGGATCGCTGTTCCCACGGTGACTCCACTTTCAGTTCATCGAGAAGCCTTCCTGCCCCTTTCCACGATGGTGAACTGGTGTCCATGGCACCACACGTGCAAAGGCGCGCCCCGTTCTCTGGTCCTGGCCAGCCTGCGGCTTGTCTTGTCTTCCTGATCATGGTCGTTCTCACTGGGCTGAGGTGCCGCCGCCTGGTTGTGCGGATTCCTGCTTCCTGTACAGTGGGTGATGCTGACCCCTTCTCGGGGGTCTGCTGCCATTTGTACATCTCCTCAGAGGCGTGTCTGCTCAGATCACTGGCTCATTTTTCAGGCTGGGTTATTCGAGCTTTGCTTTGTTTTGTTGACAACAGCTCAAGTTCCCTGTAAATGCTGGATGCCACGCTCCTGTCACGTCCTTTGCAAATCCTTCCATTCTGTTGGCTGTCTCTTCACTTTGGTGATGGCTTCCTGTGTCAGTAGAGTTTTCTTTCTAGTTGGATGTGATATATGCCATTTGTCTATCATGGCTTGCACTGTGTGGACATTGGAGGTATATGCAAAATATCTTTATCAAGACAAGTGTCTTGAAGCTTTTTCTTTTTTTTTTCTTTTTGTCTATTTATCCAATAGCTTGGGATGTTACAAAGCAGTATTTGGTTCTTTGGGGGTGATATCTGTAACAGAGATAGAAGGAAGTCTTGCTTCATTCTTCTGCATGTGGGCATCCAGTTTTCCCAGCAACATTTGGTGAAGAGATGCTCCCCTCACCCTTTGTGTGTGCTTGGCTCTTTGGTTGACTATCAGCTGCCTGTAAAAAATTTGGATTTATTTAAGAATGCTCTACTCTGCTCCACTGGTGTGTCTGCTTTTATATGGACATCATGCTGTTTCAGTTAGCAGAACTTCGTAGTATATATTTTTAAATTTATTTATTTATTTGAGAGAGAAAAAGAGACACAGAGAAATAGACTGAGAGAGAGAGAAAGAGAGAGGGAGAGAGAGAATGGGTGCACCAGGGTCTCCAGCCACTGCAAACTCCAGATCCATGCACCCCCTTGGGCATCTAGCTTACGTGGGGCCTGGAGAGTTGAACCGGGATCCTTTGGCTTTGCCATCAAGCACCTTAACTGCTAAGCCATGTCTCCAGCCCCTTTGTAGTATATTTTGAAGTAGGTGGTGTGGTGTGGCTAGCATTTTTCTTTTAACCTAAGATATTTTTGGCAATTCAGTGTTCTTTGAGATTTCATTTAAATTTTAGAATGCTTTTTTTTTTAACTCTTTATGTCTAGAACATTGTTGGTACTTTGAAAAGGATTGCACTGAGTCTGCAGATCGCTTAGTTAGTTTGGTTATTTAAACATTAATTCTTCCAATCCATGACCACAGGTTCCATTTTTATTAATTTGTACCCTCTCGACTTTTTAAAAAATATATTTAATTAATTTATTTATTTGAGAGAGAAAAGAGGGGGAGAGAGAGAGAGAATGAATGGGCGCGCCAGGGCCTCCAGCCACTGCAAACAAACTCCAGATGCATGTGCCCCTTGTGCATCTGGCTTACATGGGTCCTGGAGAGTCGAACCGGGATCCTTAGGCTTTGCAGGCAAACGCCTTAACCACTAAGCCATCTCTCCAGCCCCCCTCTCGACTTTTTATCACAGATGCTTTTTAGAAATTTATTATAGAGACCTTTCATCTCTTTGGTTAAATTTCCTAGGGATTTTGTTTTATTTTTCACATTTACAGTTATCATGCCTGGGGTAGTGCTGTTGATTTCGCTTCCTGATAACTACTGCTTGTGTAGAAACCCTCCTGGTTTGGGTGTGCATGTTCCACCCAGCATTTTACTGAATTTATTAGTGCCAACCGGGTGCTAGTAGAGTCTTCAAGTGTCCCCATGCTTGTCACTTTGACTCAGCACAGTGCGGAAACTCCTCGCCAGAGCAACTGTGTAACTGGCTGGGAGGAAGGAACACAGGGAGCTGTAGCTTCCTTGTCTGCCTGCCAAGGAGAGGTCGCCATCAGACTCCTCTGTGAGGAAGCCGGTGCCAGTGCGGTCTCCAGGGACCATCCTGCCCTTTCAGTTCCTGCCACTCAGTTCCTAAGTCCTGGTCTTGAACAACATTTCACGCATCTACCCCTCCACACATATGCACGTATGTCCCCTGCACACATATACGCGTAACACATGCATGCATACTCTCATAGTCTGTACAGTGTACTGTGGATCCCGGTGTCTCCATTCTCCTCACAGACAGATGCTGTCCTGGCTGTCAGCACAGTGGAAGAGCATGCACTGCCATGGCCACCCTGTTTAGAATGAGATGGTTCTCAAGTTCCAGTTTTATTGTTCTAAAATAATACTAGTGGGTATTAGATCAAGATGCAACCATTCAGCTATTTCCTGCAAGCTGCTAGCTAATGTGTCCCTAAAGACTGATGGAGCCTTTAAATTCCCACAGTGATGCACACATGCATAAACACATGAGTGTGTACACACAGGCACACACACTTTCATGTACTTTTAAAATATTTTATTTGTTTATTTGAGGGAGAGACAGAAAGAAGGGGAGAGAGAAAGAGAGAGATAGAGAAACAGAATGGGCACACCAGGGCCTTCAACCACTTCAAATGAAGTCCAGATGCTTGCACCACCTTATGCATCTGGCTTACATGGGTACTGGGGTACCTGGGTCCTCAGGGTTCATAAACAAGCATATTAACTATAGCCCAACTCTCATTTATTTTGATTCAACTGTCATGGGAAGAGAAATAGGGCACAGGAAAAGAATATGACTTCCTTTTTAAAATTTGCAACAATAAACTGAGATGTCCCCTGTCAACATTATAGTTCTGTGGCTCACTGTGACTTTATTGGGAAGCTGATATTTCTAATCTCATCTCATCATGCAGTTTCTCTGAGAAGAAAAACCAAAATGAGTATGACAAGCTCTTTGTCCTGGATATGGGGCCTCTGACTTAACAGTGACCCCAGGACCTTTGCCAAGACCTTTCCTGATGGTTCCAGGGTCCTTCAGGAGGCTCTTGGTGGCTGGACCAAGAGCCAGCTTACCCGTTACTGCCTCGTCACATCCCTGGGCAGGAGCGGCTGCTTTGGAGCTGTCAAGACTCCTGCCGTGGTGCTGAAGCCCAGAGAGAGGGTCACAGCAGAAAGTGACCCATCCCACGTGACCCTCCAAATGGTAACTGGGCTGATGAACAGGCAAAGCACACTGATCCTTCAACATGGGGGGCTCTGAGCCTGCAGCCTTCAAACAAGTCAAAGGACAGCAACCAGTCCTCTGCAAAGTCCACAGGAGCTCCGTCTCCTCTCACCCGCTCCCCTCCAGCGAGCTGAGCAGAGGAGTGTTAATTACCAGCCCTGTGCCACCCTCCGTGGCAGGCTGACAGGAGGGCCAGCCTGAGACCACCTGAGATGGAGGACCACCCTGAGTACAATTGTCCACAGGTGATGGACTCTGGGCAGCATGGTGACAGCTCCTGAGTTTATTCCTGAGTTCGATTTGAGCATAGTTATTCTCAGCACGACCTCCACAGCCAAGCCATGTTATTCTACAGAACACTGGGATTTTTCTCCAAAACACTCCTTGTAAATTCCCCAAGTAAATTCTCATCATGACTTAGCTTTTGAGCAGCCTTGCTCCACCCTGCATGCCAGGAATGGGGGCTGCCTCACCCACAAACACAGGGAAATACAGGCATCATTTTCTCTCCACTTTGTGTCTGGTCCCTGAGCAAAACCCTCATCTGTGGAGGGGAGGGAAACTGATTCCATTGTAGGAAAGCTGCTTCATAGACTCTTAGGCTGCCCCACAAAGGTTTGAATTTGCACAGCAAGAAAAGCAACAGTTCTGAGTGGTCAAGCCTCCGTCTTGGCTGTCCATCAAGTCTCTGGGGAGCAGCACACAGTCTCCCCGCCTGAGTGAATGGCCCTGCCTGAGCGCCTTGCAGCTTGAAATTAAACTGGGAGGAGAGAACTGCAGTGAGCAGATCTAGGGCACCGGTAGAGACACCCAGGGCCCCATTGTGGCTATGACTCAAGACAGCTTTACTAATGGAGTGGGAGCTGGTACACATTGGGGCTCTTTGCTAGAAACAGCTCTGTGACTGTTGCTCCTGGTGAGCTATGTCTTGGATTTGTGGAAACAAAGATCCTGTCCTCAGAACATTTAGAAATTAGCCTGGCTATGTTTGTTGAGAGTAAGAGTGAGCAATATACTCAGGTTGGCTGAAAAATCCTCCACATTCCTGTCCTTTTCCTTTAAAAAACAGGTGTGATTGGGAAGGCTTACCTCTCTCTGGCTGCACTGGGTCCAGGATGAGAAGGCTGGAGGGTCAGGGCAGCCAGTGTATGCCTGCTGCAGGTGACAGGCCCTGGGAGCTGCCCAAGTGCCAAGGCCTCTGAGCTCCCTCTCTTGTATCCCCTGGAACCACTGGCCGCATAGGAATCATAGGGCTTGGCTCATGGTCCCTCCTGACCACCAAAACCCTCAGACACTCAAGTCCCTTACATAAGATGGCGGTGTGTATGTAGACCTTCCAGTACACTTTTACCCAGCTCCAATGACTTGTAACATTGGGTATCACCCAAGTTCTATGCAAATAGTGTCCAGCACAGAAACATCCATGACAGATGTCACTGGGGCACAGGACGGGGACAAGGAAGCTTAAGTAGCACATGCTGGGAGATTTCTGGCCATCCGAGACTAGAGTTTGCAGTGTGGTGCATCTGGGTATCGCTGTGTGGTGTGTGGCATTGACTGTGTTGTCTCTTAATGTAGCAGTTACCTTCTTGTTGCTGGGAATAAACACCTGGCCAGAAGAGCATTTATTTCCATCATACAATTTCGAGGGGGAGGGTCATCATGGAAGGGAAAAATGGCAAGAGCAGACAGCCGGGCACCAATCCCACAGATCAGGGAGGAAGGAGAGGGTGAGCAGACAGTGGGCACCCATTCCACAGAGCAGGGAGGAAGGAGAGGGTGAGTGGACAGCGGGCACCAATTCCACAGAGCAGGAGGAAGGACAGGGTGAGCTTGAGTACAAAATCCCAACAGCTAGGGACCAAGTATGAAGCGTAATCACAAACTCATGAGGTTATAGGGGCATTTTACGTGCAAACCACCATGGTGTGCAATCATTATAGACAAGACCTAAAGCAATAATGGCTAAGTTCCATGCCACTTCACTTAGAAAACAGGTGGTGGCCAGACTGGGTGCACGGGCTATAGTTTGTTTGCCTCAGGGGCTGAACATATTTCACAGTGTTCACACCAAGGACAAGGGAGCCAGACCGTCCCCCTGTCACTTCCCCTGGGAAGGAATCAGATCCTTTGCCAGCTCTGCCCATCCACACTTCTCCCCCGGCTCATGGGCTCTGCTGGTTGGTGTCTGTCCATCTCTACTCCCAAACACAGGGGCTTGTGAGGCCTACACGAGGCTGTGGAATTCATCCTAAGAAAGGAGGAAATATCTGCTCATGAAGAGAGAGTTTCCCTCTCAGTCAGGGTCACTGACTTCCAAAATCCACTGGAGTCCACCATTCCCAGGGCAGAGTGGTCCAGCCACAGAGGGAGCTGACCCCAGGAGGCCTGAGTCCGTCTCCCGTGCAGAAGTCGTTACCCTGCTGGTCCTGTCCTGAGCAAGTCTGGATATGGCTAAGAGGCCAAGTGCCTTCCAAGGAGCTCAGGTCCTTTCTAGCTGGAGGAATCACACTGCTTTTGCAATGATCACCATCTCCATGTGCAAACTAGGAAGGGGCACACTGTCGCATGGGCAAAGTGGCCCCAAAGGAGAGTGAGTCCTGAGTACTATATTTAAAACCTGGCCATGGGGTATGTGACCTGATATCCAAAAGAGGTCTTTGAAATGAAATTAGGCGAAGAACTCGTGCTGAGAAGAGAGGGACACACAGAGGAGAGGCCATAAGAGGACTGGAGTGGGAACTGGAGTGATGTGGCCCCAAAACAAGGAGCCACCAGGGGCTGGACTCCTGAAAGCCTGCAGCAGGAGTTCTGCCCACTTGCCATGTCCCACCTCCAGAGTCAGGACACAGGTCATGCATGGTGTTGTCACTCCCTTGTAGTAGCTACAGCAGCCCAGGAGAGCAGAGCAGATGGTTCGGGCAACAGTGAACCTCCATGACCTTCTCCCAAGCCCTATGAGCTCCTGTTGCAAGATTCCTGTCCTCCAAGCCCTCAGGGAGATGCTCCATGCTGCTGGAGAACACGACTGCATGTGTGTGTGTGTGTGTGTGTGTGTGTGTGTGTGTGTGTACCCGTGCTCCCGTGCTCAGCTCTGCACCTCATGTAGACCATGCTGTCTGGGTGGAAGGCATTCCCGTGAGGCCACATTTGCCTCACCAGCCTGGAGCTGCTCACTGGCTTTCTTTCTCCTAGCGCCACACTAAAACAACTAGTGTGTAAGCCTGCCTGTGTAAGAGGCTGGAGGCAGCGCTACACCAGAAGAACGCTAGCTACACACTTGAAATTAACCTTTGGGCCCTGTAACCTATGAAGAATAACAGCGCAGCTCCCAGCAGAGGATCTTGGAGGGAAAGCGATGCGCCCCTTCAAGCCACCGACTGTCAGTAAATGGAGCAAAGCTGTTTCTGAGATGAAGGATGGGTGGAAATCAGATAGCTGACACTCATAAATACTGCTGAAATTGCCTTTCTGAGTCATGTACCTCCAAACAGACGTGAGGAGACTCAATTTTACCACGGGTCGGCTTTGGTCAGATGAGGGGCACTGGCCTCTGCTGGGCACCATGGGGGACCCTCCCACATGCAGCACGTGGACTCAGGTCGGTGATGTTCACCTCCAGCATCACGTGAGGAGGGCTCGCCAGTTCCAGATTCCTTGGCAGACAGCAGGAAGTTCTGGTGACTTCTGCCATTTGCTTTGGGAAATTGTGGGCCCAGGAGCGGTCCGGGCTTTCCTCTTGGACAGGGCCTTTTCCACCGCTGTCCTCTTGCTTCCCCATGTCCCGGAGGCTTGCTGGCAAAGCCCGACATTTGCTAGATAAGACTGGTAGCTAGAAGGCACCTCCACTTCATTCAGCCAATGTTTACTGAAGGCATGGGACTTCCTTCCTTCCTTCCTTCCTTCCTTCCTTCCTTCCTTCCTTCCTTCCTTCCTTCTTTTCTCCCTCTTTTATTTATTGCATGTATTTATTCATTCAACAATACTGATTCTTAACAATGTGCTGGCACTTCTGTTGCTCCAGGGCCCTTGCACCATCCTTCTGTGGCTCTTGTGCACTCCTCTTACCACCTTCTCTGCTCAAGAGTCTGTCATGCGGTCTCCTGTACCCACCCCTCCACAGGGCCACAGGGCCCCCAGTTTCCTCAGGGCAGGCCTCATTATGCAAGTACCAAAGGACTCAATGCAGGGCACAGAAGAGAAAGTACCCGAATGATGTGCAGTGTGCAGGTCTGCGGCTGCCACAGATAGATACTGAAGTCCTCTTTGTGGCCAGGCATGGGCTTATGTGACTAGCAAAGGCAAGACCCAATTTCCAGTATGGCCTGGAGTAGCCTGTATCCTCTGCTGGGGACTCGGAGTCACACTGTGGCAGATCTCTGTCTGAGTGTTTCTGCACACTGCACCATCTGTCCATGGCCTACACCTGGGATTTTGACTCCAGGGCTGAAGAACTTACTCCTTCCTACTTACCCATGCTGACCTCCTGCATCTCCTGTGATGGCTCATCATAAGCTCTGTGTCTTAAAACAGCACAAATGTGTCATCTTTTTCTGGCACTGATGTCCAGGAAACAGTCTTCATGTGTGAGGAGCTTTGTGCTGCCCTGGGACTAACCAGACACCAGAACAAAATCTGCCTGAGAAGTCTTGGTTCTTTTTCTGCATGAAGTACTGGTCATGGAGATGGGCGCTAGGGCCTTGTCATTGTGGGGGTCTCGTTCACACCATCTCTCTCCGACCCATGCTCAGGCCCTTTTCTGGGTTCCAGGGCCTGTCTAGCGTCTTGTCCCTTCTGCGCTGACTCTGTAGAACCCACAATGTGCTTTCCATGCTTGGTCCTTTGCACAGCTGACCACCCAGGATCTCCTGGAAAACAGCTCTCTCTTCTTTAATAGAGCTTGGCTTTTAAAAACCAAAAATACTCTTTTGTCCTTAATGGCCAGTGGGTCAGAGAAGAAGTCAAAGTGGGAGAGAAAAAAATAAAACAGTCAAACACTTGGGAGGAAGCGAGAGCCAGTCTAAGAGGGAGCTTGCTAGAAATCAACATCAGCATCAGAGTGGTCCAAATAACCTGCTGTTACTTCTCAAGGAGCTCGAGGAAAAACAGACTGAGCCAGCTACTGGGTAGGAGGGAGAAAATCACACAGACTAGAGGAGAAATAAATGAAATGGCCACTAGAAAAACAACAGGAAAGATCAATGGAACTGAGGGGTTTTTGAAAAGCTAAAATTGACAAGTTTGTAGCTAGACTTATTGTAGGGAGAAAGGAGAAATAGCTCCACTAATAAAGGAGGTGCCGTGGACACTTATTTCTAGGGTCAGGAGAGAGGGCACCGTGACAGTCGCTGCAGCACTGGGGAAGTGGGCAAGTCACGGAGACAGAATCATGAGACCAGAAGAGCAGAGCTGTAGCCCCTGACACTAAAGCCAGGAAGGACAGTGCAAGAAAAGAAAGCTGTAAGCCAATGTCCTTGCTGAACATAGAATCAAGACCCATCAACAGAATACTAGCAAATCAACTATGAAATATCTTCTAGAACTCAGCTCTGAGCCAGCACTACATTGTCACTGACCAAGCCATCTTCCTATGACCAGTGAACGTATCTGTCACAGGCAAAACGTGAGTGTTTGGGAGTTGCTGGCAATAAAGGTCCCTTCACATCACGTCTGAAGATGGACAGACCAGAGGTCATTGTCGTAAGTAAGGCACACTCAGAAATACCAATGTCGCATTGCTTTCACATGTGCACCCTGGACCTAAGTGAAGAAGGGACCCTGTTTGGGAAGAGAAAGGAGACTAGTGGGAGGGGAGGGGACAGGAGAGGGTGACGATCACAGTACACGATGGACTTCAGTGACAAAGTCTATGAAACCCCTCGCTTTTTTGTGCATGTGTAGTATATATGGGATGAGGGTGAGTGCGTGTGTATATAGTATGTGTGGTGTGGTGTGGTATGTGTGGTGTAGTGTGCTTTGCCATGTGTAGAGTGTGTGTGGTTTGGTGTGTGTGTGTGATGTGGTGTGTATGCTGTAGTATGTTTGTGTATAGTATGTATATGTAGTATATATGGTGTGTATGTGTGTGTGGTGTGTGTGGTGTATGCACATGTATGTGCCCATGGTTTGTCTGTGGCAGCTGGAGGAAAATGTCAGGTGATCGCTTTCATCACTGACCCGCCTGTTTTTTCTGGCCTGGGGACCTGGAGTCTGACTGATTCCGGAGCTGCCTGTGAGCCCCGAGAGTCTGGTCTCCACGCCCCACAGGTCCAGGGCCACTGATGTGTGCGGCCACGTCTGGCTGTTTCTGTGGGCTCCGGAGATTTGAAGTTGAGAGGTCTCAGATCCTCTGGGGTCCTCGTGTTTGTTCAGGACATGTACATAACCCCTGAGCAATCTCTTCAGCCCAGTTGAAAACTGTGAGTTATTATAATTAATATATGCTAATAAAAAATGTAAAAATGCTACTTCATCCTCTTCACAAAGAGCCATCCCTGCGGCAGGCTGGGCCGTGGCATCTGTGTGGCCGAGGTGGAGGACTCCTGCGCTCTCTTGCATCCAGTGCTTGTTCTCTGGTGTCTTTTCTAGTGCAGCCTGTGTTCAGTCCTCACTGCTGTCCTGACAACTGACACATACTGAGTATGGCTGTCACGCCCACTTGTGAGGAGGGTGTCATGGACAGCCCCAGGTGGCTCCCCTTTGATGAGGATGTCCCTCAGCCCTCACAACACAGTTGCTATCTGCTACAAGAGGGCTTTGCATGGGTGGGTGTCTTCCTCCTATGGACGTGGAGGGCAAGAGAGCCTCGTAGAGAAGAAGGAGCCTGGAGCAAGTGTGCATGGGAGGGAGCTCCCACCAGCAGGTCCCCGGATGCAGAGTGACACAGATGGGGGGCAATGGAATGTTCAGGGCTACCTGGGTAAGAAGCCCCGTGGTGGCACTCCAGCAGCGCAGGTGTGTGCCTGGGCCCCATGCCTCATCTCACCTTCCTCATCATCTCCTGAGACGCAATGTTTGCAGCCACTGTACAACGTTGACATGCGACCTGTGGAAGTTGCATCTGCCAGTCTTGTCCGGCTCTCACTGGAGCCTCATGTGTGCCCCACCCTTCCCACCCCAGACAACCCTGTGTAATGCTTGAGTTTGTGCCACATAACACTGCCAGGACTGAAATGCCCAGCCTGAGGAGGTTTAACCCCAACACTAAGTTTCAGTCTGCAGACAGACGGAAAGGGGTGAGGTGGCTTTGAAGAAGACAGTGGCCATGCACCCCCAGCTTGTTCTGGCTGTGAGATCTCCCTAATACATAACTTGCAGATTGTCACACACATCAGACAAGGACTCATCCTTGGTCAAGGAAAGTTTCAGTGCTTCCTTTGATACAAACTAACATGCATCATTACAGCAGTCTTTAGATGTGACATTTAAATAGAAAAAGGCACTTTAAAAATTCCTTTGCAGATGGTTTTAATTTCCAAATGAGTTTTCTATGTTGCATTAATTTCCAAAGTGAATCGTATGTAAGCTGTGATGTCCACACTGTCTCTCTGACAGGAAAACCTGCCAGATCCTGGAAGCAGGACAACACCGTGCTTATCCAACAGGATACTGGGGGCGGGCGGGGACTCCAGAGAGCAGCTCAGATGGGCCTTGAGACCTGCTCAGCTCTCTAACCATCCCATGGGCTGCTGAGTGGGGCACGCAGGACTGAGCTCTCCTGGTGACTTGCAGGCTCTCCTTAAGTGTGTCTGCTTCCGTTCCTCCTGCCAGCAGCACTTTCTCCTCATAAATTAGATCAAAGCCTCTTCCAGAAGGCACCGGAGCTGGCGCACTGACAGGCCTCTTTGGAATTGCTTGACTTATTTTCTCGAAATGTAAAGATGCGAATCCACCGGAGATTTGTGTGTGAGAGGAACTTTCCCCTGGGAGGGTCCCCCCTGGATCCTTCTTCTCATTATCACGTGCAATTTATCGCTTCCCAAACAGAAGATGATTTTAAGGCACATTATCTTTGCAGAGATCCTTAGACTTATGGCCTAGAACTTCAAGTCTGCAGGGCCCAGGTGTGATTTACTGAGCTAGTTGAGCTACATCTAGAGTTTCTTGAAAAATATTTCTCTATTCTTAATTTTGACAAAGAAAATGCACCTGTCAGAAAGCACATGCTGTGTTCTCACAGTGCAAGGCACGCTGAGAAGAGAGGCCTTGCATTGCTCCTGCAAGGGTGAGAACCGTCTGCATGTATGCAAGGAGCCAAACGTGTGCCCACTCGCTCGGTACCTCAGTGACACACTAGACATGTTTAGTGTTCATTTTCCACAGAGTGAAAAATGGGCAAGGTAAAGGTGTTAGCTGGGGGAGGGGAGGTTCTAATGGCTAAATGTTCACTTTCTAATTGCATTAGCACTTGTGTTCACATTTGTGTTTAAGCATTCTTAAAGCTTCTATTTAGAAGAATTTAAAATGGTTAAAAAACACATCAGGGGCTGAGGAGATGGTTCAGCAGGTAAAATACTTGCTGAGCAAGCACGAGGTTCTGAGTTAGAGTCCCAGCACCACACAGTAGATAAGCATGGCCACAGGTGCCTGTGACCCCTCTGCTGAGGGGGACAGAAACAGGCAGATCACCAAGACTCCCTGGTCAGCTAGTCTGGGGAACATGGCAGCTCCAGGCTCAATGGAAGACTCTGTCTCAAAAACTGGGGTGGAAGTGTGACAAAGGAGGACAACAGACATCCTCCTTTGGCCTCTGCATGCCTGCCAAGAGCACACGCATCTGCATGCGCACACACACACACACACACACACACACACACACACACCACATATGCACATTAAAAAACACATCACTGATGAGCAGGTGAGCAAGTTGCATCTCTGTAAACAAAGACGACTTTTTGTAGACTGTGTGGCATATTCTTAGTCAGAGCTGGAACAGTGTACCCACCTGGTAGATTCCAGCATCAAGGATGTCAGGGCTCGGAGGGCGTTAGAGACCTGGAGACCAGTTCCCTATTCTGGGATGAGGGTGGCAGCCACCAGCCTGGGTCTCTGAGTGCAGCGGGGGCAGTGGAGACCCAAGCTCTATGGCCTGTTTTCTTCTCTGCACAATGTCCCACATCCAGGGAAAAGCCTTCCACTTCCCAGGTGGCCATTGTGTGGTCCCGAGTATGTGACCACACTGAGCCCGTTCTGCACACTCTGGATGCTTCTGGAGAGACAGTGCACATCACCTGTCTCCACCCCGAGCAGCAGGGAGCAGACACTGCCTCCTGTTCCCAGTGAGGGCCCACGTTCCTGGCTGAATCTACAACAGCAGCTGGAGCCAGAGCAGAGTTCATGGTCACCCTCTGAGCCTATCCTGTTGGAGGAGAAAGAAGCTGTGCTTTCGGATTTCATCCAGAGAAGTATGCCATGCCCTCCCCAGGTACCTGGAGTGCCAGTCCTGACAGCTGCCCACAGGTGAGACCAGTGAGACTGGCCACTGGCAGCGGACGGCTCTGTGTCATAGCCAGCAAATGTCCAGTGCCTTACATGCTAGATGCTGTCCTGTCACTTGAACTGAGTGCCCCTTGGCTGCATTCTCATGGTAGCCTCACCAGGCAGGAGTTAGGGCCTTGGGTGAGCACGACCAGTTGGAGCAAGGCCCAGGCCAGTGGGAGGAAAAGCCACGATTTGAACCTGGGCATCTTATGTCAACTGCATGCCCCTGCCTCCTCTTACGTTTTGCCAAAGTCACACAGGTCAGTGGTCGATACACCACGTGACCTGATGGTTCTTGGCATGGCTGCCAGACGGAGCCTCCTCCTAAGGAAGATTGCGGCTTGGAGCCTTGAAAGCTTTTCGTTATCTGCAAGGCCTGCTGAGAACCAGCACTCATTAACCAGGAAGATGAAGTTCAAGGCAGCCATGATTCAGGATACAGAGAAAAGAATGCAGCTTTAATCAGATACTTGGAATCCCTAAAGGACCATAAATAGACATTCTAGAGCAAAAATCGCCATAAATTAAATTAACAATTTAACAAATGAGCTTAATGGGAGATTAGACCCATCAGAATAAACGATTAGAGAATCGTGTGATAATTCATTGAGAAGTATCCCCAGGGGAGTGTGAGGAAAGAATGAAGACTGTGGAGTGTGTCCACGGGGAGTAGTGGCAAAGGCCAGCCCAGAGGGCAGCCTACAGGGACCAGAGAGGGAACACGGTTCAGGAAGCATTTGGAAACTGCCTACTGAGGGGTCCACAAACGGAGGCATCCCCCAGCTCAGGCTGACACCCCAGAGCAACCCAGACTGGGAGGAGTAAATAAGACACCCCTTTCCCACAGATTTAGAGGCTGAAAGTCCAAGGTCCAGGGCTGGCAGAGTTACTTTTCTCTGAGGCCTCTTTCTTTGGTCCACAAATGACCATCGGCCTGGTCATTGCCCTAAGGCCTTTTCTCTGGAAGAAGGCAAAGAAGGGGGTACAGGAGAGAGAGGGAGGGATGGAAGGAGAGGGAGAGATGTTTGGTGTCTCTTCTGGTAAGAACCAAGGACACTGGTCCAGCTGCTCAGGGACCCACACTGGTGACTTTATTCAGTCTGAAGTACAAATGCAGTCTCAGTGGAGCTTAAGACTTCATCATGTGAATTCTGGAGGTCAGATCAACCCATTATAGATGGTGCAGAGCCAGCTATAGAGGTAAAGAGATGTTCCAGGAATCCCACCAGGTCCTGGAGACCGAACAACACACTACTAAACAATAAATAGGTAGTAGAAGAAATCAAACAGGAAATTGCAAAATTTCTAGAATTGAATGACAATGAGAACACAACTTACCAAAACTTGTGGGTCACAATGAAGGCAGTCCTTAGGGAAAAATTCATAGCACTAAATGCCTTCATAACAAGGACAGAGAGATCCCAAATGAATAAACTAACTATCCACCTAAAGGCATAGGAAAAAAGGAAGAACCTAATTCAAAGTGCTCCACATGGAAAGAAATAATCAAGATCAGAGAAGAAATTAATGATTTGGATACTAAGGAAACGATTTTTAAAAGTCAATGCAATGAAGAGTTGGTTTTTTGAAAAAATAAACAAGATTGATAAACCCCTGGCCATTTTTTTTAATTTTTAATTTTTTTAATTTATTTATTGACAACAAAATATACTTACATATAAAAGGTGCATAGTATTTCCCTCCCCTCCCCCCATTCCCCTTAAGAACTCCACTCTCCATCATATCCCCTCCCTCTCTCCATTAGTCTCTTTTTTAATTTGATGTCATCATCTTTTACTTCTATTATGAGGGTCTTGTGGAGGTATTGCTAGGCACTGCAAGGTCATGGATATCAAGGCCAATTTCTTTCTGGGCAGTTGCATTGTAAGGAGTCGTACCCTTCCCTTGGCTCTTCCATTCTATCCGCCCCCTCTTCCGCAATGTTCCCTGAGCCTTGGAGGGTGTGACAGAGGTGTTTCAGTGCTGGGCAATCCTCCATCCCTTCTTCTCAGCACTATGTTGCCTTTTGGATCATCCCAGTGGTCATCGCCATCTGAAAAGAGAAGCTTCTCTAACCAGAAGTGAGAGTAGCATTAATATGTGAATATGAGCATTAAGTGTAGTATTTTCCGGGCAGCTTGGTGGGAATAGTATATACATTTAGACAAGAGTATGCTTTATACCCCTAAGGCTCATGACCTTACCTACCATAGACTTTGCTTAGGTTTTTCAGTACCAGGTATGTATTCCCTCCCGTAGAGAGGGCCTTCAGTCCAATTATGGAGCAGTTGGTTACCCCACGAGTAGACATGCCACTATTGCATCCGTTCAGTCTTTGGGCCTGTCTGGCCAAATTTGAATATTCAGCGTCCACTGTTTTCACTGCTGATGACTTCTGTCTCCCATATTCTGCATGCAGTGCAGCTTTTTCCAGCTTTCAGTTGGCTGGTCTACAGGGAGAAGGTTTTCTGCTCAGCACCAGCTTGCTTTCTCAGTGACCTTGCCTCTCAGGCAAGAGATGTCTTCAGCAATAGGGTCTTACTATCTGTTTCTCGAGGGAAACCAAGTGCTTTGGCAAACGCCTTTAATGTTTTGGAGGCTACCAGGACCTCCTTGGCCAACAACTCACTGGAAGGTATCCCATCCCAGGCACTGAAAAATTTCTAGTAACAGTCTACAGCTTCTAGATGTACCATTATTCAAAAAAGTAATTTTACATAAGTCTTATTCACAATCTTTTGAAATTAGATTGACCCTCCCCCTGCCCTTCTTTTATGCATTCTCTACCCATGGCCTTGGTTAGGCCATTGCCCTCCTTGTAATCAGTCCTTCCACTTACATATGTGCAATACCATACACTTCAGTCCTTCCCTTTCCTCCCTCCCTTATAGCCTTTTACCAGCTTACTGGTTTCTGGTACCAATTTTTGGTTCCAGTTCACATACAAGTCTGTCTATTTGTAGCTAGGATCCACATATGAGAGAGAACATGTGACGTTTGGCTTTCTGAGCCTGGGTTACCTCACTTAGTATAATCCTTTCCAGATCCATCCATTTCCCTGCAAATTTCATAATTTCATTTTTCTTTACCGCTGAGTAGAACTCCATTGTGTAAATGTACCACATCTTTATTATCCATTCATTTGTGGTGGGACATCTAGGCTGCTTCCATTTCCTAGCTATTGTGAATAGAACCCACACAAGTGGGCAGAAGTAACCCCTGGCCGTTTTGATCAAGCGAAAAAAAAAAAAAAAAAAAGCCCAGCACTTGGGAGGCAGAGGTAACAGAGGTAGGAGGATTGCCATGAGTTCAAGGCCATCCTGGGACTACGGAGTGAATTCCAGGTTAGCCTGAGCTAAAGTGAGACCCTACCTTGAAAAACCAAAAAAGAGAGAGAGAGAAATGCTTCCAATTAAAAAAATTGGAAATAAGAATGAGAAGTCACAACAGACATTAATAAAATTGGAATAATCATCAGGGCATGCTTCCAAAACCTCTACTCCACACAATTCGATCATCTGGAAGAGACGGATAAATGCGTAGACACACCCCACCTACCAAAACCAAACTTGGAGCAGATTAATCTCCTAAAACATATCACATCCATTAAGATTAAAAAGGAAATCAACACCCTCCCCCCAAAAGAGTCCAGGACCAAATGGTTTCTCAGCTGAATTCTATCAAACCTTCATGGAAGAACTGAAACCAATTTTTCTCAAACTGTTTCACATAATTGGAGAACAGGGATTGCTTCCCGCCTCCTTTTATGAAGCTAGAATTGCCCTATTAGCAAAACCAGACAGAAATACAATAAAAAAAAAAAAAAAAACCTATAGGCCTATATCCCTGATGAACTTAGATGCAAAGATCCTGAACAAAATCTTCTCAAATTGAATTTAACAACCTATCAAAAGCATTATCCACCTTGTTCAAGTAGGCTTCATCCCAGGGACACAGGAATAGTTCAAAATACTGAAATCGGTCAACTTACTATACCACATAAATAAACTTAATCACAAGAACCACATGATCATTTCAATTATTGCAGAGAAGGCCTTTGACAAAATGCAACATCATGATCAAAATGCTGGAGAGAATGGGCATCAATGGTTTATATCTCACCACAATAAAGACTATATATAAAGCAACTAAAACCCAAATAACACTTAATGCAGAAAGACTCAAGGAGTTCCCATTGAGATCAGGAACAAGACAGGGTGCCCACTTTCATCACTGATCTACAATATAGGGTTAGAAATCCTATCCCAAGCAATAAGACAGAAGAAAGAAAGAAAAGGAATACACACTGGAAAGGAGGAAGTCAAGTTAGGCCTATTTGCAGATGATCCTATATATAAGTGACCCAAAAGTCTCCATCTCAAAACTTCTAAAGGTGATTAATTCCTTCAGTAAAGTGACAGGATACAAAACCAACATACAAAAATCAGTAGCCTTTCTATATTCAAAGGACAAATATACAGAGAAAGAAATTAGTGGGGCTATGTCATTTTCAACAGCAACAAAACAAAAAAAATTAAATACTCTGGAATAACATTAACCAAGGACGTGAAAGACCTATGTGATAGAAACATAAAAACACTCAAGAAAGAAATGGAGGAGACTCGAGAAGATGGAAAGACCTCCCATGCTCCTGGATAGGTAGAATTAGTATTATGAAAATGGAAATTCTGTTAAAAGCATTATACAGATTTAATGCAATACCAATAAAAATTCTAGCATCATTCTTCACAGAGATAGAAAAAAATGATCTCAAAATTCATATGGAATAGCACCAGGCCTTGGATACCCAAACACATCCTCAGGTATCATCATACCTAATCTAAAGCTTTAATACAAAGCCATAGTAACAAAAACAGCATGGTACTGGCGTAAAAACAGAAATATAGACCAATGGAACAGAACTGAAGACCCAGACATTAGGTCAAGCTGCTTGATCTTTGAAAAAGGCACCAGTAACATAGACTGGAGAAAAGATAGCATCTTCAACAAATGGTGCTGGACAAATTGGATAACCATATGCAGAAAAATGAAACTAGACCCACACATCTCACCATGTACAAAAATCAAGTCCACGTCTCTTTTTAAAAATCTTTTTATTGTTCATGGTTTTGATGACTTTGAACATACAACGCTCCTCCAATATTTCTTCATGATCATATGGAGACCATGATCTTCCAGAGTGTGGTCATTCACAGCATCCTCCTGCCGTTTCCATAGCCCATCTTCTCCCCTGTGGATCCCCCATGCCCCACACTGCCCCTACTTACTCACACAGTGCAGGAGTCCAAGGGAAGTGTGCAGAAATGTGAAGCCATAGCACCATGGAAACAAACATGGACAAGGTTTGCTGTTTGTTTATGACCTTTCCTCTGTCTTTACAATCAGGCCACACAGGGAATCTGTTGTTTCCAAGCTTTTCAGTCTAGTGTAGAGTCTCTTCCCTTCCTGGGATCTTATGGCATTCAGTGGAAATAGAGTTGGGTTTGATAGGTCCTGTATTCTGGTGTAGGCATGTTGACTAAGTATCATTGTTATAAGGTTCCAAAATTCAGAAGAATACAAAAAATAAGTCAGACAAGAGTTACCCATTGCCAGCTTGCCTGATGCTGACCATGCAGTAGTTTCCTGTCTAATCTCTCTGCATTTCTTTGCACAGAAGAAAACTAAAACTGTGCTTCTTTCTTGTTCTTTCCTGATACACTTACCTTTGCATTTTCCTCTAAATACATCCAGTTAATATCTTAAGAGCAATCTTCCTTAAACCCCATGGGTGCTCTGGTAATTGCCATGCACAACAGAATAGGCAGACCTTTCCTGTAGGGCCAGAGAGCAGAGAGTTGAAGCTTGCAGACAGCAGGGTGTCTGTTGCCTGTGTGAGTTGAGAGTAGTGGTAGAGGGCACTAGCTCAGGGTGGACCATGGTTCCACCTTCCAAAATCCACAGCTGCCAGAAGGGGTTTCGCTTGGTGGAAGATGTTAATGATTTTTTGTCATTACAAACAATGCTTCTGAGAGCAACCCTGTTGCCAATTGCTTCTCAACTGTACAGGGTAAATTCATAAATGCTGGGTTTCTGTGTAGAAGGTGAATGCATGTGTTTAGTTAGACATGGGAGAACTCCCTCAAGTGCTGTGTAAAAGGTGAATGCATGTCTTTAGTTAGAAGTGAGCAAACACCCTCAAGTGTTCTGCCAGTCACTCTCCTGCAGACATCTGTGCACACCTGTTTCCTCCTGGCCACTGAATAACATGAACAAATGTTCGCAATGTTGAAAATCTAGTGAGAACTGTCCTTTCAGCATTCCTACAGTGGTGAGTGAATACTTCCTGTCTCTATCAGGCTTAAGTGTAAACACTTCCTAAAATATAGTTGGTTTGTTTCTGTTGTTTTATTTTTGCTTTTTTTGTAAGGAAGACCTTGGCAGACTTGAGAGCTCTGAGCTTATGAACCTGCAGAGGAACCCTGGGGAGCTATCAAGTGTGTTTCATATTTGTAACCTTACGACTTCCATAGCTATTATTATTTTGTTTAAACTTTCTATTTCTCATAAGGCAGTTTTGGAAAACAAACTCCTGTTTCTATTTCTTCTAGGTTTCAAATGGATTATATAGAGTTTCATCAATAACATCATTAACAGCTATGATGTCCTGGAGATATGGGACACTCTTGTTGCTGTGACAAAATACCTGACACAAGATACTTAAGAAGGACTTATTTGGCTCCCTCTTTGAGGTTAAAGTCAATCATGGCAGGGAAGTTGTGGTTGCAGCAGAATGAAGCAGCTGGTCATAGTATGTCCACAGTCAGGACGCAGAGAGAATGCCCTAGGCTCACTCTCTCCTTTTCATTCAGTTTGGATCCCCATCCTATGGGATGATGCCACCCACCCTTAGGGCGAGGTCTCCCTCCTCAGTTAAAGCCCCCTGGATGCACCTTCGCAGACAGGCCCAGAAGGGTGTCTCCTAGGTGACTGTAAATCTAGTGAAGTTGATGATGACAATGTCCCATCACATTGGGCTACAATGTTCCTCACAGTGTTAGAGAAAAGTTTGTTCCACCATAGCCCCGAGAAAGCTAAAGGTAGCCCAGGTTCCTTTCCCTTGCAGGTTATTTTTGTTTGTTTGTTTGTTTGTTTGTTTGTTTGTTTGTTTTTTGAAGCAGAGTCGCACTCCAGCCCAGGCTGACCTCAAACTCATGGAAATCCTATCTTAGCCTCCTGAGCGCTAGGAATAAAGGCTTATACTACCACACCTGGCTTCCTTGCAGGTAATTTTTATGCTTGACTTGAGGACGTGAACATTTTTATATTTTACTTTTTAAAATCTTTTCTTTATTTTTATTTTAGAGGGAGGAGAACTGGCACACCTGGGCCTCAGCCACTGCAATCAAACTGCAGACCCAGTGGGCATGTGCCACCTTGCTCTTGGGCTCACTTTTGTTCATGGGATCTGCAGAGTCTAACATGGGTCCATAGGCTTTGCAGGCAAATGCCTTAACCACTGAGCAATCTCGCCAGCCTTTATATTTCACTTTTAAGGCCAAGTTGTTTTCTAAGCTAAAATCATTACGTTTAGGGCCTTGCAAATGACCAAGACCTTTTATTTCTGAGAAGTTTCCATTATGGTGGGCTGAGATGTTCGCTGTGTCTTACTGCTTTCTTTCTCTTTAGGGACTCCAGTGACATTCCCTGGACTTGGCTTTGGTGCCTGCTCTGCATTTCAACCACTTCCCCTCAGTGGTTTTATACTGTCTGTTCTCTCATTTGCTATTTTCCTAACTTTCTTCTGTGATATTCACTGAATTTCTATTCCAATAGATCCCCTCTCTGTCAACTGGCAAGTTTGTCTTTATTGATAATATGATAATCTTTTTGCTTCTTGTTTTTCTGAGTTCAGAAAGATTCTCATTTAATTTCTTTCCCGTTTTGTTCATGTTTATCTTAATTTAGCAATTTCTGACACCCTTACATGTTTGTGTGAGGAAATGAATTCACTCTGTTAGTTTGTTCTGTTTCCTTAGTGGGGTCATTCATCAGCAAAATGCACTGATTTAGATTTTCTGCTCACTCTCACATTTGCTTGGTGTGGACAGTGACTGCTTTGAAGATATTACGAGTTTTGTGGGTTAAGAGTGACTTTGGTCACCACAGCAAGTGCAGCTACAGAGCTGGAGGTTCTGGGATGAGGAATGGAAGGACAGTGTGTAATTTGGGGATCTAAGTTTATTTTTCAGGGTTCTGTATTTTTTCATTTTATTCTCCTTTCCCCCCTACCCTTTCCTCCCTATTAGTCACTTTCTTTTTGCTGTAAAAAAATAAAAAAAAGTCTGAGGAGAAGCAGCTTACAAAGCTCACAGTTTTAGTATACAGTGTATCATGGCGGGTAAGGCATGACAGCAGGAGGCAGCTGGGCACATGTGTCCACAGTCAGGAAGCAGGGGGAGAGGACGCTGGTGCGCGGTTTGCTTTGCTTTCATTCTTTTGATTCAGTCTAGAACCTCAGCCCATGAGATAGCTGGTGTCACCACACTCATGGAGGTCTTCCCATGAGATGGTGTCACCACACTCATGGAGGTCTTCCCATGAGATGGTGTCACCACACTCATGGAGGTCTCCCCTACTCAGGTCAACCTCCCTGGAACTGTCCTCTCTCCCCCCCACACCCAGATGTGCACCTCCTGGACGATTCCAGCTGCCCACACGAAGACTGATGCTGTCTCCAGAGAGGGCCTTGCCCTTGATTTTCACCTCTTGTTCCCTAGCACCAGCATGTTTCTGACTCGATTTAGGACCCATCCCTAGAGCTGTGAGGTGATGTGATGGGATCTGCTCAGAATCTACCTCCAGTGGGGGGATTTTCTAAAAATAAACTTTATAAAAAGGCTGTGCTCTTACATCCCCTCTCCCCTGTCCGAATTCTACTGAGGTTCTTCCTCAGTGGGGTTATTGCTTTTCACTGTGAGGACCATGGCATTAGCCAGTCCCGGGGGTAGTGGGGGAGGGGAATGGCACAGTGCCTCGGGCTATTCTCACCAACCTTGAGGTATGATAGAGATCTGATTTAGTGTTAAGTTCTCTGTCGCCTCGGATGTCTGTTTTGAGGAGCAGTTTTAGGAACATTGTACCCCTTTATTTCCTTTCTTCTGCTAGATTTCTTCCAAGACTTGCAAAGAAAAACAATAATACCCTGTACTACAAACTAGCCATTAATTTTATCCAGAACTTTGTATATTGAAGCCTTGTCCTTGGCAAAATTATTCTCATTTCCCTGAAGAGAAAATTGTTGAGGCTGTATGGAGGGATGTAGGGTCAGAGTCTAAAGTGACCTCGGGCCCTGGGAACGCAGGAAAGACCTCTTCAGGATGTGGAAAGGACTCATTTCCAGTCTGGACATCATACCCAGTTCAAGGCCAGAAAGCTAGAGGCATTATGGACAGACATAAAGAGGTGAAAGGGAAGTATTGCCAGCATATTGCCACAGCAGATTGTGTCCTTCAAACATTACAGATGCCCACCTGATTCAGCCACGATTGACCAGCTGCAACTAAGCAGTGCATCTGTGGGACACTCTATGGAACTGCAGAAGAGGAAAATGCTGATGTTTCATGACATGGAACAAATCAGGACTGGCCTTGGCCTGGGATGTGAGGCAGAGCGATTTGTACGTAGAAAAGTGTGAGGAACACATCCAGGCAGCTGGACGTGCTGTGTGTCTTCACTGACAAGGTGGCTGCTTGATGGCTACTTTGTCGGCTCACCTGCTCTCTGAGCGAGGTGCAGCTTATGGGAAAAGTCCCTCCATAAGGCTGGATTTACTAACAGGCAAAGATACCTACAGAAACCCCAAGTCTGGGAGCATTCATTTCCATCAGAATTGCACCATAGGTACACAGCAGTAAAAGAACATTTCAATACAGGGGAACCTGTCCCCTGTCCCAGTGTGACCTGGGGCTATGGGGAAAGTAGCCTCCCTTGAGGGTCTTGGCTTCATCTGGTCTCTAGGAGGTACAGACTCTTTGCAGAGCTTCCAGGATACTCAGCCTTCCCTCTATTGGTAGTAGAATTGACTGGCCTCTAAAAGCAGCCACAGTAGGAACTCCTCAAACCCTGCCCAAGCCAATCTTCTAGGACAACAGGATGGGGCTGGAGGCTGGTGGCTGAAGACCCTTTACATGTCTCCAGGTCGACTCAGTTTTGACTTGCTTGGTGAGTTTTGGGTTGTGAAAGAAGATAGCTACAAGAGTTCCTGACTGCACTCCCAAGTGTGTGTGACACAGAGGGGGCAGGAGTGTGGAGTCTCCAGCCAACCAGCCCTTCAGAGTGGAGGAGCCCAGGGGACATCTCTTTATGTACCCTCTTGAAATGTTGATCTGACGTTGAGTTGTGGAAACTGAGAGATGAATAAAAATGGAATTGCCTAGCATGGAAAATCTATGATAGAGGCTCCTGGTGAGTATCAATCCATCTACCTGAAACTCTGATTAGAAACAGTGAGAGTCATGGCCCAGAGCAGAATATTTTATCAGTGTCAGCAATAATCAAAACACTAGAACCCCAGTGCACACTCAGAGGGAAGGTGGTAAGGAGGGGGTGGGTAAAATCTCACGCCTCCATTCTCTCTGGGAGATCCAGTCGTTCACTGCAGGGTGATGTAAACTTAGGTGACACAGGCTGAAAGCCAAGGATTCTCTCCATGCTCTGACTTTAAGACTCAGAAGGAGACTGTATCACTCAAATCCTGAGTGAAATAAAGCCATAAGGATGTGAATACTTAACTGACATTCAACAGTTTCCTCAGCATCAATGCTGTTCTGCTTAATTCTAGGGATGTCAGGCTTAGAGCATGTGTCACAGAGATCTGATGATTTGTTAAAATAAATTTCAGGAGGCTGCCATAGTTCTTTGGTTAAATTGATATATTGAGCCCAGAAAATTGGCCTCGAAATGTGTGTGTTTATGCTCATTGATTAATGCTATTCTCACTTTTAATTAGAGACACTTCTTTGTAACAGGTGTCTGTGAATACTGGGAAGACCCGTGGCTCATCAAGATGATAAGAATGAGAGACACCTAGAGCTTAGTGCTGGGGGAGTCCTCTCTATCACACACGCCAGGGCTCAGGGAGCGTTGAGGAGGAGGCAGAAAGAACACTAGTGCTTCGGGCACAGGCAGCCAGAGAAGCTTCTCTATGAAGATGGTGGTAGACACTGAAGAGAATGCAAACTCAGCAAAGCTGCAGATAAGAGGTTGTTGAGAGCTCAGCACTGAGTGAGTGAGCTCTGTCACCCCTTCAAGAACCAGAGGAACACTGAGGAGGAGGGGTGGAAAGAAGGTAAGGGCCAGAGGCTATGAAGAAATACTTTTGGGCACTGGACTCCTGACATCAATGGACTGGTTCATTCATGACTCCCACAAGGCCTGCACAATTCTAAATCTGTCAATCAGGTACTCACTCATAAAGCAGGGTACTCACTCATAAGTCAAGGTACTCACTCATAAAGCAGGGCACTCACTCATAAAGCAGGGCACTCACTCATAAAGCAGGACACTCATAAGTCAAGGTACTTACTCATAAAGCAGGGCACTCGTAAGTCAGGGTACTCACTCATAAAGCATTGTACTCACTCATAAATCAGGGTACTCACTCATAAAACAGGGTACTCACTCATAAATCAGGGTATCACTCATAAGCAGGGTACTTACTCATAAAGCAGGGCACTCACTCATAAATCAGGGTACTCACTCATAAAGCAGGGTAATCACTCATAAAGCAGGGTACTTACTCATAAAGCAGGGTACTCACTCATAAATCAGGGTACTCACTCATAAAGCAAGGTACTCACTCATAAAGCAGGGTACTCACTCATAAATCAGGGTAATCACTCATAAAGCAGGGTAATCACTCATAAAGCAGGGTAATCACTCATAAAGCAGGGTACTCACTCATAAAGCAAGGTACTCACTCATAAATCAGGGTACTCACTCATAAAGCAGGGCACTCATAAATCAGGGTACTCACTCATAAATCAGGGTACTCACTCATAAAGCAGGGTGCTCACTCATAAAGCAGGGTAATCACTCATAAAGCAGGGTACTTACTCATAAAGCAGGGTACTCACTCATAAATCAGGGTACTCACTCATAAAGCAAGGTACTCACTCATAAAGGCAGATACTCAGCTGTTTCTAGCTGAGTCCTGTAAGGGGTCAATACCTCCTACCCAGATTCCTCTTTTATAGGTCAGGAAGGCCAACTCCGACCTCATCACACAGGCCTGAGTTATGAATGTGCCTGTGTGGGAAAGGGCATGACCTGAGGATGAAGGCCCACAAGTCTCTCCAGGTCTGGCTCCAACAGTGACACTTAGGGCTTGGGTCTCATGGAAAAGGAAGGCAACCTTTAGGATGTGTCTTATGCAGACAGTCTCTGACTCAGGGCCTTTAAAATTGAAAACCTTAATCTAAGAACATACTGTAATTTGATTATAAATCTCTCCAATTGTCTTTTTTGTCCCTGCTCCATGACCCGGTGGCTGTGAACCCCTCTTCTTTCCAAGAAGTCCCTGTTCTGTTTTGATATTTAATTCTTTTTTGCACTTTGCCATCACCTATGTCAAAATGTTGATGGGCTCAATATTGTGCAGATGTTCTGGAGGCAGAGGCATCCACCCTGAAGTCATGGGTGCATAGGTCACTTTGCATCCAGAGGGTAGTGTCCCAAAGAGATACTCCCCCTCTCTGCCTCTTACATTCTTGATCCTCCCTCTTCCATGATGTTCCATGAGCCTTGGAGGGTGTGATAGACACGTTTCATTTACCACAGTTCTCTGAGCAGCCTTGTTTTGAGAACTTTGATGAGATTTGAGTCTCATTGGTATCCACCACCATCTCCAGAGAGAAACTTCTCTGGTGATCAGTGACAACAGTACTAATACTTTTTCCACCAAGACCACCACAATGTCCCCCATGCCCTGACAGCACTAACACTCCTTCCACCAAGTCCTCCACAATGCCCCCCATGCCCTGACAGCACTAATACTCCTTCCACCATGTCTTCCACAATGCCCCCCACACCCTGACAGCACTAATACTCCTTCCACCAAGTCCTCCACAATGCCCCCCACACCCTGACAGCACTAATACTCCTTCCACCAAGTCCTCCACAATGTCCCCCACGCCCTGACAGCACTAATACTCCTTCCACCATGTCCTCCACAATGTCCCCCACGCCCTGACAGTACTAATACTCCTACCACCATGTCCTCCACAATGTCCCCCATGCCCTGACAGCACTAATACTCCTTCCACCAAGTCCTCCACAATGTCCCCCACGCCCTGACAGTACTAATACTCCTTCCACCAAGTCCTCCACAATGTCCCCCATGCCCTGACAGCACTAATACTCCTTCCACCAAGTCCTCCACAATGTCCCCCACGCCCTGACAGTACTAATACTCCTTCCACCAAGTCCTCCACAATGTCCCCCATGCCCTGACAGCACTAATACTCCTTCCACCAAGTCCTCCATAATGCCCCCCCATGCCCTGACAGCACTAATACTCCTTCCACCAAGTCTCCATAATGCCCCCCATGCCCTGACAGCACTAATACTCCTTCCACCAAGTCCTCCACAATGTCCCCCATGCCCTGACAGCACTAATACTCCTTCCACCAAGTCCTCCATAATGCCCCCCATGCCCTGACAGCACTAATACTCCTTCCACCAAGTCTCCATAATGCCCCCCATGCCCTGACAGCACTAATACTCCTTCCACCAAGTCTCCACAATGTCCCCCATGCCCTGACAGCACTAATACTCCTTCCACCATGTCCTGCACAATGTCCCCCATGCCCTGACAGCACTAACACTCCTTCCACCAAGTCCTCCACAATGTCCCCCACGCCCTGACAGCACTAATACTCCTTCCACCAAGTCCTCCACAATGTCCCCCATGCCCTGACAGCACTAATACTCCTTCCACCATGTCCTCCACAATGTCCCCCATGCCCTGACAGCACTAATACTCCTTCCACCATGTCCTCCACAATGCCCACCACGCCCTGGCAGGGGTGATCGATATGTTTCATCCTGTGCCATGACTTAGGTTTTTTGTTTCTTGACATAATTTTGCAAAATTTATAAACATTGAATAGAGTCTGCACTTGAACTTTTCTGCTCTGCCCTTTCCCTAAGCTAGCAATATGTGCTAGAGTACTCATTTTACTTTTAATTAATTTTAAGGTCAGAATCAAGTAATAATTTTCATTATGGCATTTTCATGTATATGTGCCATTATACTTTATTCTCATCTGTTCCCTCCCATTGTCTTTTCTCATGTTCCTTCTGTACTCCAGACAGTTTTCCTCTTCTCCCAGTCAGTCTCCCCTCTGCTTTCTGATCGCATATATCCCATGACCTGTCTAGTCCCCATCTCCCTGAAGATCTTGTTTTCTCTCTCATGGGTCTCCTATTTTGTAACACAGACACAGATGCACACACATGCACACACATACATACAGACACGTGCACACACATACATACACATGCTCGCATATACACACATGTGCATGCACGCACATACACACACACACACACACACAAGAGGCTCCACATATAAGAGAAAGGATGTAATAGCTGTCATTTTGAGTCTGACATTTCATTCAACATAATGATTTCCACCTTTATCCATTTTCCTGATAAATCATGCTTTCACTGTACATGCGTCTAGGCTGTCTCCACTTCCGGGCTCTAGTGAGCAGTGCAGCAGCATATGGATGAATGTACAGGTATCTCGTGGCATGTTGACTTACAGTTCTTTGGGTTTCTGCCAGGAGTGGTATAACTGGATCATACGGTTCGCTCTGTTTTCAGGTTTTGAGAACTCTTCACATGGATTTGCACCAGTTTCCATTCCCTTTTCCCACATCCTCACCAGTAATTTTTTGTTGTTTGTTTTCTTGTTGTTTGCTATTCTTCTGATTGTGGAAGCCACAGGGGGTTGAGCTGAAGCTCCCAGTTGACCACGTGGTCCTCAGGGAATTTCCCTAGGGAATGTCCTCTGCTGGAAGCTGCCTGGGGTGGGTTCCCCAGTCACCCCAAGCTGTCACAAGTTCCGAGTGGTATTCCTGCACAGTACACATTACTATCATTGCAGTCACAGTCCCATTTATGAAAATACAGGGCATCCTGAAGACAGCAAAGATGAGATGGAACCACCCCTCAGCTGGGGCTGAAAGCAGGGGACAAAATTCCAGGAGAGCCATTTTGCCAGTCAGCTGCATTGTTGCGGGCAGGATAAGATGCCCACTGGCCTGGGAAGGTGAAGATGCTCATTCTAGTGCAGGTTCTGCTAGAGACTATGTCCTGGGCAAGTCACATCATTGCTCTGTGTCATCCTATGCCTCAGTTTCCCCAAATGCAGATTGGGTCTGTCATCTATGGCAAAGCAGTGATATATTCCTGTTTATGGTTTTGTCTTGACTGTCAATTTGACAAGAGCTAGAATCACCTGTGCTAGATTATTTAGCTTAGATTTGCCTCTGGGCTTGTCTCTGAGCCAGTGTCTTGACAAGGTTGGTCATGTGCGAGGACATGCCTTAGCTGTGGGCAGTACCATTCCATGGCCTGGGGTCCTGGACTGTGTAATAAAGAGGGATCTGGCTGAGAATCATCGGTCATCCCTCTCTGCATCTTCAGTGTGAACGTGATCAGCTGCCTCAAGCTCCTGCCGCCATGTCCACCCACGATGATGGACTGTAACTTGAGACTCCCTTAAACTGATTCTTATCAAATGTGATGTCCTAGCACTGAGAAGGGAACTCAATCCTCCAGGGGATGCCCCTCCCACTGCTGGCTCACCCAGGGTCACTGGCCAGCTCTGTCCAATGGTCTGAGCAGAATGGCTGCTCTCTCCTTAGAAGGAGGGCTGCCATTTTGGCTAGTGTTTTCTGTATTTTCCTGGGTGTGGCCCAAGCACTCCACCAGCCTGTGGCCTGGATTGGGGTCAATGGGAGCAGTGAGCACATGCTGACCCACTGTGCACATGCAGGGTCACTGGGCACATGCTGACCCACTGTGCACATGCAGGGTCACTGGGCACATGCTGACCCACTGTGCACATGCAGGGTCACTGGGCACATGCTGACCCACTGTGCACATGCAGGGTCACTGGGCACATGCTGACCCACTGTGCACATGCAGGGTCACTGGGCACATGCTGACCCACTGTGCACATGCAGGGTCACTGAGCACATGCAGGGTCACTGTGCACATGCAGGCTGGGCAAACAAAACCATTGCTTCAAACCATGGCCTCTCTGGGCTGCTTTCTGCTACAGGAAAGCCAAGGTTATCCTGCCTGACACCCTCTCCTGGGACGTGTGATCCAAAATCCTGGCACTTGGGATGTGTGCCTTAATTACAGAGACTTGCACTTTCTCTTCTGTTTGGGAAAATAAGTGGAAACAGTTGTGTCATTCACAAAGGTAATAAAACTCAGAGGAAACAAGCTCTAGACCCACTCCTTAAAGGATTGGGTGGGACGTGATGTGCTTTCTCTTTCATCATTTTGAATGGAAATTAGATGGCAGAGCTAAAGGATTTCCACAGAGGAGCAAACAGTTTCAGGATAAGACAAAAATCCCATCACCAGAGTGGTGAGGATGTGAGAGAAAAGAGTCTTTTCCCCAGGGGAGTGGAGCGAGTTCCCATTGGTACCAAGAGGATAGAGGGAGCTGGCTTGGGCATGGTGTCAGTGATCGTGGTGACATTCCAAAGCGGTTCTTCCGAATGGCCTCAGGAAGCGTGGTGCAGGGTGAGGGCCGAGTCTGCAAGAAAGGACAGGTGGGCTGGAGAGATGGCTTAGGGTTTAAGGTGCCTGCCTCCTAAGCCTAAGAACACTGGTTCCAATCTCCAGTGGTTCCAATCTCCAGGTCCCATGTTTAGCCAGATGCAGTGTCGCAAGGCCGCAATGCTGCACTTGACCACAAGGGGGCGCACACATCTGGATTTCATTCACAGCCCTGAGACACTGCTGGTGTGTCCATCTCTGTCTTCCTCTCCCTCTCTCCACCCCATGTCTCTCTCCAAAAAATAATAAAAAATGAAAAAGAAAGGACAGGCTAAGGAGCAGGGATAGTGCCCCTGTGATGTACCCCAGATGGGCATCGTGCTCTACCTGGGGGTGACAGTGTTTGTTTCAGGCCATCACATTCTACAAATCCCCAGGACAAGGAGGCAACCTTGGGGCAGGAGAAAGACCTAATGGCCAGAGGGGAGTTGCCATCTTGGAAGCTGCTCTTCTTATGGCCTGAACAAAGAGATAAAGTTGGGGACCCAGGCCTGGTCAGGATAAGGACCCAAAGTTAGAGAGTGGGCCATCAGCAAAGCCAGGCAATGTGGAGCCCTGTGTAACCCACTGGGCAGGCTAGAGGGCTGTGAGCAGAGCTGTGGGTTCTCCACTTTCAGCCAGCTCCTTGGCCTTGCTTAGGCCTCCTTCTCTCGCCTGCAGGGCCAGGGCTTGCCCAGCTGCCTTAGCAGTTAGACAGCTGGGCATGAAATCCAAAGGGTGCCACCACGTCAGCTGCTGTAACCGATCATAACTGTTCTGCGGTGCTTTGGGCTCTGGTTCCTGCTCTGCTCCGTAGCTGAGGCACAATGTCACGGCACACAGCAGGCAGAGCTGCGGTCAGACCCATTCTTCTTCAAGCATTTTGGGAAGCACTTTCTCTAGTCATGCACGCATTTCTGAGGCTTTGCCACCTTTGTATGGCACACTTTAAAAAAAAAAAAAAAAAACTGCAGTACAGAATATCCACCCAAATCCCAAACACTGTAAATGGTCGTTTTCAATCTTGGGTTGAAGTTCAAGTTCTGTCACACACTACCTGTGTGACTGAGGCCAGTTGTCTAATGTCCCTAAGCCTAGTCATTGCATGTTTAGGGTAGGGGGAGATACTCCTGCTAATCCAGGGTCAGTTATAAGTGGAGTGACCTCTATGAGTGGGTACAGTGGTGACATTGATGGAGGGTAATTTCACTCTTTCATCTCCTGTTTTCAATGAAGCAAGAAGTCTTTTGTGAAGTGTGAAAAGCTACCCCATGGATTTTTTTAGAAATTTTACTTTAAAAAGAAATAGAAGAGCTGAAAAGATAGCTCAGTTGGTAAAGTGCTTATCCAGACCTGAGTTCTATTTTCAGAACCTACATTAAAAGAAAAAAATAATTGGGTATGATGATACACACTTGTGATCCCAGCTTTGGGGTGTGGAGACAGATCCCTGGGGCTCACTGATCAGCCAGCCTAGCTTCCTTGGTGAATTCCAGGCCAGTGAGAGTCTGCATCTCAAAAAAGGTGGATGACACCTGAGGAACAAACCTGAGTTTGTCCTCTGGTCTCTACATGTGTGTGTGTGCGTGTGCGTGTGCGTGTGTGTGTGCACGTGCACACACACACACATTAAATAAAACAAAAGGAACAGTTCAGCAAGTGGAGAAATAAGGAATGGCTGGCTTATGCAGAGCAGAGATGATGCAAACTCAGCTGCACCTGTGGCTCTTGGATTGCTCATGCTTGCCTTCCAGCCCCTTCTCGCCTGCACATGCTGCAGGTCAGGGCAGAGCCCAGCTGGGTTGGGGGCTTCCTGCAGTAATTCCTGATCACATCAGGAGCATGACTGCTAAGTTATGATGGATGCTGCCATCACCAGGATCCCCGAGAGCTGCTGCACAGGAAGTGGTCCCCACACCTCCAGAGCAGCATGGTTTCAGGTGGGATCACTGTGAAGGACCTGCTCTCCTGACAAATGGTCTTTGAGAGATTGGCCACAACACACTTTCAAACCACTCAGCTGGGCTTCAAGAAGCCAAGCATGGAGCTGGAGAGATGGCTTAGTGGTTAAGGTGCTTGCCTGTGAAGTTTAAGAACTCATGTTCAAATCTCCAGGTCCCATGTAAGCCAGATGCACAGTGATGCAAGTGGGCAATGTTACACATATGCACAAGGGGGTGCATGCATCTGGAGGTAGTTCACAGCAGCTGAAGGAGCTGCTCTCTCTCCCTTTCTCTTTCCCTCTTTCTCTCTCTCTCTCTCTCTCTCACTCTCTCTCTCTCAAGATAAAGGAAAAAAGAATCCAAGCATAGTAATCAGTACATGTCAACTCCTCCAGCCCTGTGGTGTCTGACACTCCAGCAAGAAGACTGATCAAAATGCTATTTTAAAATTAGCCAGCTGATGACCTTTCCGCCCTGTTGTGGGCTGGAAATGTCAGCATTAGCAAAATCATGGGGAACAAGTGCAGGCCCAGGAGGAGTGGGGAGACTCCTTCATCCCCGCACCCAAGAGGCTCAGCCGTGGTTCACAGGCCCTGTGGGTGAGACGTGGAAGATCTGTGAGTTGAAATGGTAACTACACTCTGACGTCAGGCAGAGAGGAGATGGAGCTGTCGGTAATGCTAATCTCCTTGACACAGCTCAGCATCATTCATGCTGGGTGAACACTCCCAGATCCTCCTCAGTGCCTGGAGAAGGGCCACGCAGCACACAGTGACGACATTCATCTCAGCTGCAGACAGAGGGGACAGAGGCCATGAGAACCCCTCTGGATGGGATCATGCGTTTGTGCTTGATGAGAGCAATGGAAGCACAGGATTATTCTCTGCATTCCAAAGGCCATATGTGGCTGGTGTGGGTCATTGAAATGCAGAGCAGGGAGGAGAACCACTCCATGGACTTCCTGGGGTCCAGACCCTGGGTCTGTCTGCTCTTGTATTTCCAGTTCTCAGCAATGACATCCACACTGCCTGAAATAAGTAACTTAGTAAAGCCTTCTAAGCGTGGTGTGTTTCTTGTGCTAGAGGGCATGGAAGTGGGTGCTTGCAAGTGAATCAAGAGAGCATCCTGGCTCCGGCTTGCTCACAGTGCCCCAGTTCAGCCTCACGTGGACAGTGGCAGGAGGAGGCACAGGCCTCTCCTGAGGACGCACAGCGGTGAGCTGCCATTTCCCACAGCCCAGAAGATTGATGGCAGACATGCTCAGGAGTGTTGCCTTCTCAGCATCTTTGAAGGAAACATGTTCTCCATAGACTGTTAGAAGAGGTGCGTTCACACTCTTGAAAGGGACTTCATCGGATGTCACTTGGACCCATAGAGCGCCACTGCCTGTTGTTCAATGACTCCTCACTTATCACTTTGCCTTCACTCTCACGTCATACCCACTACTGGTCCCTTCCAGATCCTCATGCTGTCACCCATCTCCTCAAAGTACAGAATTAAGCTGGCACTGTGTGGTCATTCTCCACAGCATATGGCGCTGGGGTCCTTGCAATCAGAAACCCTGACCCTCAAGTATGGCCTGGTCACCACAGTTTCCACCTGCCCCAGATACACTCGTGGCTTTAGGGTGACTTTCCACCAGGAGTCCACATCCAGTTAGTCTCCCAGCACACCCCATGTGCTGACAATTCAGCTCAAGGGCACTGGCAGGTGGCACTGTGCAAGGAGGCAGCTGGCCCACCTTTATGCTCCCATTAGATAAACTTGGTCAATCACATCTTGTCTTTTTTCTGGGACACAGTGCCCCGTGCTGCCTCCCCAGCTCCACCACAAGCCCTAGGGAAGTGAGTTGCTCATGTCCTTGACTGCTTCTCATGCACAGATGATCAATCCCAGGGTGACACACTCCTTCTGCCGCCTGCATCTCTCTAGGGTGAGGGACCCCTCTGTATAAAGCACACTGGGTCCTGGGAAGCTTTCTCCTTGAAAAGCTCTGTGTGTTTGATGAGTGACCTTGGGCAGGTGGCTGCATTTCTGAGCATGGTACAGAGACACACAGATGCAGGGGGCACTCACAGACTCATTCTTCCCACCCCACATGCTTACTGCAGAGTCAGTCCTCTAGCCTATCTCTCTGCCTCCAGCCTCCATCTCCAGGCCAATTTTAATGGTCCTTTGGGATTTGTTAAAGGAATCTCCTTTCTCATCCTGGTTCCCCACTGCCACTAGAGAAAGACCATCCTCTCCACAGCATGTCGTTGAACCCAACTCCACTTCCTTCTGGGTTTATTTCCCAATCCACACAGGAGCTATGGCCCACTCATCATCTCCTGATGCTCCCCTACACATACACCATATGTGGCTCTCTCTGCCCGGGATCCTGTGCTCCTGGCTCTGGTGTAGCTCTAGAGGGAGCTGGGGAGGTAACAGAACACACTGGGTCCCAGGATAAAGACAAGATGTGAATGACCAAGTCATCCTAACTGGGGCATGAAGATGGGCCAGCTGCCTACCTGCACAGTGCCACCTCCATCTAGTCTCACCTGCACTGGTGAATCCCATCACCAATCCCAGGAGGGCCTGGCCACCTCACCTGGAGTTTCTCCAGGGATGGGATCATATTAATTCTTTTTTTGTCCACCATTGGTGACAGAACTAGGACACAGGAGTGAAGGGGTTGGTGTAAATAGGACTCCACTCCAAGAAAGCCAGATCCTCAGCTAACTGACATCTTCCTCACACACGCGGAGGGATGCTGGAAAGCTAATCATAGAAGGAGTTACTCGACCGCACTCATGGGCACATGTGACTTACAAGTTTGAACTGGAATAAAATTAAGTTAGAGTAAATAGACACTCAGGGCTTTATCCAAGAAACACACCGCCATGATGTGGGTAACAATTTGCTCAAAGTTCTTGGAAGAGAAAGCTCTCATTACTGAAAAGGTATGGCACGCACAGATTATGCCAGTGAAACTCTAATCAGCTTTTAATTGGTACCATTAGTACTGACACCTTGTCGCACAAGACGTGTCTGACTGCTGGAAGTAAGTGCTTAACGCCATCATGGCGTGTCTCAGAAAAGCAGCTGCTCGGAGAAGCTCACTGTGCTTAAGAAAGGGGCAGGGCTTTCTTTCCTCATTATGTGCATGACCAGTCACTTAACAATAGCAAATTGTCCAGGCTGTACCGTGACAGAGGCACAGCTCTTGTGGCTGGTAGGAGAAAGAAGAAGAGGAGGAGAGATAAAAGCCCATGCCTCCATGTTGGAGGTGACGCGGGAGGAGCTCTGGACCTGGTCTGTGCAGGGGTTGGTGTGAATCTGTTCAATGTGCACCACTTTTCAGAAGCCTCCTTTCCTTTCCTTCCTTCCTTCCTTCTTTCCTTCTTTCTTTCTTTCTTTCTTTCTTTCTTTCTTTCTTTCTTCTTTCTTCTTTCTCTTTCTTTCTCCCTCTCTCCTTCTTTCTTTCTTTCTTTCTCTCTCTCTCTCTCTCTCCTTCCTTCCTTCCTTCTTCCTTCCTTCCTTCCTTCCTTCTTTCTTTCTTTCTTTCTTTCTTCTTTCTCTTTCTCTTTCTCTTTTCTCTTTTTCTTTCTCCCTCTCTCTCTCTCTCTCCCTTCCTTCCTTCTTCCTTCCTTCCTTTCATTATTTCTTTCTTTTTTCTTTCTTTCTCTCTCTCTTTTTTCTTCCTCCCTCCCTCCCTCTCTCTCTTTCTTTCTTTCTTTCTTTCTTTCTTTCTTTCTTTCTTTTTTCTCTTTCTCTCTCTCTCTCTCTTTCTTTCTCTCTTTCTTTCTCTCTTTCTTTCTTTCTTTCTTTCTTTCTTTCTTTCTTTCTTTCTTTCTTTCTTTCTTTCTTTCTTTCTTTCTTGTAGGATCTTACTCTAGCTCAGGCTGACCTGGAATTCACTATGTAGTCTCAGGGTGGCCTTGAACTCACAGTGATCCTCCTAGCTCTACCTGTGCTGGGATTAAAGGCAGGCACCACCACACCCAGTTCTATCTTTCCTTTTAATCTTAGTTTTTGTTTTCCTCAAAAGGTACTTAGCAGGCCTAGCTTGGTATCATTTGCACATCTTTGGCTTTATTTTCAGCATTACCAGGAATGGGTTCTTGGAGTGCTGGTCTTGCAGGATACCTTGACTCGGGATAGCCAGAATGCCCCAAGAAATGGGAAAGTGGGTAAAGTCCAACGTGGCAGTTCCTGATAAGGTGAGAACCTTTAGGGACAGTGGAGGGCCATGCATTTCAGAGTCACATCAAGCTCAGAAGGTCACCTTGACATTTCTCCTTGCTCTGTTTTTGCCTGCTTGTCCTGAAGCCTCCAGTGAAAACTTTGTTTTCCCACCAGGGTCTTGGCTACATCGGCAACACTCCTGGCCTGGAGGATGAAAAGACACACTGCTGTGTGACAGAAAGGGAAGTGTATGGGAGAGAGAGGAAATAAGTGAAGAGGAAGTTTGGAGAGAGGAGGAAGGATGAGAATCAACCAGAACAAATGGTATTTGAACATTCTAGAATGAATGCCACCTAAATCTGTGTATACCAATTAAAATAAATTAAAATTGGGCTGGAGAGATGGCTTAGGGGTTAAGGCGCCTGTCTCCTAAGCCTAAGAACACTGGTTCCAATCTCCAGCGGTTCCAATCTCCAGGTCCCACGTTTAGCCAGATGCAAAGTGACACAAGGGCGCAATGCAGCACTTGACCACAAGGGGGCGCACACATCTGGATTTAGTTCACAGCAGCTGAGACACTGTTGCCACTCCCATCTCTGTCTTCCTCTCTCTCTCTCTCCAAAAACAATAAAAAATAAAAATAAAATCTTAATAAAAAAATAAATTAAAAATTTAAATCCCATAGCTCCTATCTGTTCAGCAATTTTGTAGTTGGGCTCAACCTTCCACCCTGTTCTCAAAGTTCTCTTGTTAGTCTGCAAGTCTAGTTCCCCACTCTTCTGCTTAGCCCAGTAGTGACCCTCCGCAGTCTGTACGAGAAACCTGTGTTCTCAAAGGGTGGAAAATACGTTGGGTGATGACTCCTGGGACCACGTTCTGCCACCTGCCTCTGTCCATACCTGTGGCTTGGTGATGACTCCTGGGACTGTGTTCAGCCACCTGCCTAGCCGTGTCCATACCTGTGGCTGGGTGACTACCCCTGGGACCATGTCATGCCCTTTTCTGCCACACTGCTAGGAGGCCATGCCCTGTATAGTTTCTACTCTTGCATCCCCTTGGCAAGCAGGGAGCATGCCCAGGGCTAAGGCCCAGGATGCTGCCTCCTCTTCCTTGAGGATACCCCAGATCTGGAGGTACTTCCTTTTGGCCCCTTTAGTTTTCCACCCCTGACATAAAGTCTTAGTTTAAACTTTCTGTGGTATGATTGAAGTCTTCTTCCTGGACATGGGCTGGAGTAAAAATCACCTCCAGGAGTGGCCGTGGAGGGATATGCAGAGCAGTGTATGAAGACCGCTTTGGCCCTCTCGGCGCTCACACTGGATGGCGTTGAGTTCTTTGCAGACACGAAAGTCAACACTAACTAGACAGCTCACGTGGACATCTTTATTGATCAAATTGCCACCTGGGCCTGATGGTCCACAGGGAGGAGGTGTTCAGCTCAGCCCAGCTTGATTTATCAGGGACCTGCAGCCCAGGCATATACAGTCAGCAAGAGGGTCTTACCATCTATTTCTGGTGGAAAACCAAGAGCCTTGGCAATAGCTTCTAATGTTTTAGGGGCATCAGGAACCTCCATGGCCAACAACTCACTGGAGTAGGTTTTCATATGGCTTATTCACAATATCTTGAATTTTGATTAACCTTCCCCCAACCCTTCTTTATAGACCTAAGTTTTTAAAGCCTCAGACCAGGTCACTGTCAGAGAAGGCAGGGCTTTTCCTGGAGCTGCTGAAGAACCTCCTGCCCCCACTGGCCGCAGGCTCCAGCCCCTCACAGTCGGCCGCAGTCTGAGCTCTGCAGGTGGGTGGATTACAGCTTTGGTACAGTTTGAGTCTGAGTCCCCCACAGACTCATGTTATAGGTGCTTGTTCTCTGATTTGGGGAGCTAGGAGCCTTTAGGAAGCGAGGACTGGCTGGTAGAAGCAGGTCACTAGGGGCAGGTCTTCAAAGGTTATACCCACCTCTGGTGCCAGCTGGCTTGTTCTGCTTCATGGCCCACTGCCCATGAATACTTCACTGCATCACTGAAATGAAGGAGTTTTTAGATTAGGTCAATTAAGGAGAAGACCCATCCTTAACATGGACAACAGCGTCCCATGGGCTGGGGCCCAAGCTAGATTGGAAGAGAAAGCACACAGGAACCAGCATTCATCACTCTCTGCTTTCTGACTGAGGATACAATGTGACCAGCTGTCTCAAGCTCCTTCCACCACACTTTTCCCATCATGATGGACTGGACTCTAACTGTGAGCCATAATGAACCTTCCTCCCTTAAGTTGATTTCTCACAGCAACAAGAAAGCAAATAGTACAATATTCTTCTATGAAGCTTTTTCATTTATTTATTATTTGCAAACACAGAGAGAGACAGAGAATGGGTGCTCCAGGGCCTCCTGCTGCTGCAAACATACTCCAGATGCATGCACCACGCTGTTCATCTGGCTTTAAGTGGGTGCTGGGCTGTTACGCTTTGCAAGCAAGTGCCATAATCACTGAACAACATCTATAGCCCTCTGAAGCTTTTTCTAAATGGACTTGGGGTTATTTACTGGAGTGGCTGTTCTAGATAAAAGAAAGAGGGCTAGAGAAGATGGCTTAGTGGTTAAGGCACTTGCCTGCAAAACCAAAGGACCCAGGTTCAATTCCCCAGGACTCACGTAAGCCAGATGCACAATGGGGCACATGCATCTGGAGTTCATCTGCAGTGGCTTGAGTTCCTGGCACACCCATTCTCTCTCTCTCTTTCTCTCTCTCTCAAATAAATAAATGAATGAATAAATAGATAAAATACATTTAAAAGACAAAATAATGAGTCCAGCTACTTCAGGAGTTTCTCAACTTTCTTTGACTTTTTACTAACCTTCGTGTCCCCCTCCTGTGCATTGTGTTTACGAACCCACATTGTGACTCATGTGGGTGTTTTAACCAAAGGTCAAGTCTTCTTGGACACAGTGGGTTTAAAAATCCACCGTAATGTTTTCTCTTATGTTCCAGAGCTTATCTCTGCCATTGTGGACATCACAGCATTCCCTCAGGGAATGGGGATATTTTTACCTCAGAAAGTGGCATGTGAGAGGCCCTGGGAATGCCCTCCCTATCAGAATATTAAACCAAGAACAGTGAACATCATTAGAGAAATTATAGATTACATCTACCACCAAAGACTAGAAGGATTCGGAGTAGTAATAGGAAAGTCAATACTTGTTTAACTATCTTTTATTTTCCTGTGAAGAAGGTGAGATCTTAGAGAATGACTGTGGATTATTATAAATTTAGTCAGTTGGTGGCTTTAATTGAAGCTACTACTTCAAATATGTTTGCTTTACTGGAGCTAATCAATATGTCCTCTGGAACATGGCTTGTAGGTATTGACCTGGAAAATTATTTTTTCCTCTATACTAATTTGCAATTCTGCTGTATTGGAAAGTTTGCTTCAACCTGGCAGGGACACTAATGCACCTTCACAGCTTTGCCTCGGGGCGACATTGTCTCGCTTGCTCTCTGCCACAAGCAATCCTCGATGACATGACTCTCTTGCCATTCCAGGAAAACTACACTTGTTTTACCACTTTGATAAAATTGTTCTTATCAGTCCTGAAGACTAGGAAGTAGTAAAGATTCAGGAGCTTTTGGAAGATGCACATCTGCCAGAGAGTGGAAAAAAAAACCTCCAAGGAAAATGTAGACGTCTTCCATCCCATTGTGCTCCTGGAGGGCAGGGGTTCTTTAAAATAGGCCCTCCAACAAGGGCAAAGTACTGGAACTTTCACTGCCTGCACAGGAGCCAGGGCATCATCACACAGAGGTGATGCAGAGAATGCACAGGAGCCAGCGCATCATCACACAGAGGTGATGCAGAGAATGCACAGGAGCCAGCACATCATCACACAAAGGTGATGCAGAGAATACACAGGAGCCAGCACATCATCACACAGAGGTGATGCAGAGAATGCACAGGAGCCGGCGCATCATCACACAGAGGTGATGCAGAGAATGCACAGGAGCCGGCGCATCATCACACAGAGGAGATGCAGAGAATGCACAGGAGCGGCGCATCATCACACTGAGGTGATGCAGAGAATGCACAGGAGCCGGCACATCATCACACTGAGGTGATGCAGAGAACGCACAGGAGCCAGCGCATCATCACACAGAGGAGATGCAGAGAATGCACAGGAGCCAGCGCATCATCACACAGAGGAGATGCAGAGAATGCACAGGAGCCAGCACATCATCACACAGAGGTGATTCTGAGAATGCACAGGAGCCAGCGCATCATCACACAGAGGAGATGCAGAGAATGCACAGGAGCCAGCGCATCATCACACTGAGGTGATGCAGAGAATGCACAGGAGCCGGCGCATCATCACACCGAGGTGATGCAGAGAATGCACAGGAGCCGGCGCATCATCACACCGAGGTGATGCAGAGAATGCACAGGAGCCGGCGCATCATCACACCGAGGTGATGCAGAGAACGCACAGGATGCATCAGAGGTGATGCAGAGAACGCACAGGAGCCGGCGCATCATCACACCGAGGTGATGCAGAGAACGCTGACAGGAGCGGCGCATCACAGGAGCCGGCGATCATCACACGGAGGTGATGCAGTGATGCAGAGAAGGTGATGCAGAGAACGCACAGGAGCCGGCGCATCATCACATAGAGGTGATGCAGAGAACGCACAGGAGCTGGCGCATCATCACATAGAGGTGATGCAGAGAATGCACAGGAGCCGGCGCATCATCACACCGAGGTGATGCAGAGAACGCACAGGAGCTGGCGCATCATCACACGGAGGTGATGCAGAGAATGCACAGGATCCAGCGCATTATCACACAGAAGAGATGCAGAGAATGCACAGGAGCCAGCGCATCATCACACCGAGGTAATGCAGAGAATGCATAGGAGCCAGTGCATCATCACACAGAGGTGATGCAGAGAATGCACAGGAGCTGGCGCATCATCACAAGGAGGTGATGCAGAGAACGCACAGGAGCCGGTGCATCATCACACGGAGGTGATGCAGAGAACGCACAGGAGCCAGCGCATCATCACACGGAGGTGATGCAGAGAACGCACAGGAGCCAGCGCATCATCACATAGAGGTGATGGAGAGAATGCACAGGAGCCAGCACATCATCACACAGAGGTGATGCAGAGAATGCACAGGAGCCGGCGCATCATCACACGGAGGTGATGCAGAGAACGCACAGGAGCCGGCGCATCATCACACGGAGGTGATGCAGAGAACGCACAGGAGCCAGCGCATCATCACATAGAGGTGATGCAGAGAATGCCTTTCATACACTCTAACCTAACCTCTGGATTCCCTGGCAGATCAGAACTTCTGGGTGGGGAGTATCTGGCATGTCATGATGCACAGGGTCTGCTGCACCCAGGTTTCCCATATAGAGTGCTATGTAAGTCAGAGGGCCAGTCTGACCCTAGCCAGGGTTTTCAGAGCTTAGCATGCATCAAGGTGGCCTGAAGGCTGAGGAAACCGACCTCTGGGTCCATCTCAGAGTTCCTGATGCAGTGGGTCTAGTGCTTTACATTTCTACTAAGTTTCCAGGTGACACTGTTCCCATGCTTTGTGACAGCAATGAGAAGATAACTTCAACAGAAAATTGGTGCAGAGAAATGGGGCCATTACTGGTTGAAACCTGACTGGGTAGCTTTGGGCCCTTGAAACTGATTTGCAGGAGGCTTATGGAAGGATTGGAAACCTTGGACTAATCTATGCCTTGCAGTGCTGTAAGCAGAGTTTGATGACCATGAGAGTCAGTGAAAGACCTAAATGCAGGAAGAATGGTGACTTTGTAGGCTTAGTTGATGAGGGGGAATAAGGAGTTTTGTGGGACTGGAGTAAGAGAGAGATCCAGGCAGAGCATACTGGGAGAAAGAGAGGCCTGGGAAAAGCACACTGGAAGAGAAATTGGTCCGGTGAGAACACACTGGGAGAAAGGGGCCAATGCAACTTAACGTGCTCCAGATCCCTTGATAACCACACAGCCTCTGCCGCAGCATCTTTCCAGGTGAATGGAGCAATGCCTTCATCCACGCAGCTCTGCATACCCTCCTTCACTTAATCCAGTGGGTTTGCAGCCTGCTCCTGGTGTGGGGGCCATGGTATGGCCTGGAGTGGAAACCATCAGGGATGTTTGAGCAACGCCACATGCTGATCACCCCTGTTGAACCGGTGAGAGATGTGTAACAGTGTATGAATCACCAAGTCCACTAACAGTATATACACTTGAACGCCGAGAGCGAATACGTCGAGGATCTGAAAACCCATCAGCATAGTACTGATCCGAATTAGGCTGTGTCCTGTCAATCCATCAGTTCCAACCACCAGCTCGCCCACCAAGTACGCTATTTAATGTCAAGGATGCCAAGGGCATGCTTCCACGTGTCCAGGAGAAACCCCTGGGATCATGCTCCTCACAATGCCCAAGTGAACCTCTGCTGGAGGTCAGAGCGGAGACGCTGAGGCTTAACCAGCATGTTTGCTTATTCAGTTCATCGGGGTTTCCCCTCGGCACATTTGCTTGGCCGGGTTCTCTTGTTTTCCTCTTCTGTGTTTGCGGCTGTTGTCTTGGATACAGAGAACACTGATGCTGATAAGTTTGATTCCACACCTAAAACAATCTAAATTCCTCTCAGAGTGGACATTTATAGAACACTCTTTGCCACAGGCAACCTTTTTGCTATTGGATTTGTAGACTTATTTTCCCTTTTTTTTTTTTTTTTTTTTAAAAAGGAAGTCCTGATGCGTCTCAATTTATTCTTAGCTAAGTTGTTTAATTTCACAACTTTGCAAGGAAGCTTCACGTGACTGTGGTCGACTCACTGCCTCTTTTTGGCTTCTCTTTCAGCTCCAGCTGTGCTTCTTCTCCAGCAGGATGAGACTTGGGTTAAATGAAGTCAGGCCAGTGATGCCACCACCCCAAACCTCCTGGCTTCGTTCATACCTCACTCTCCCTTTCCTTGGGCTTTTGGCCTGGACCTTTGATCAGAACACTTTCCATACTTCAGAATTCCATGATATCCTGTGTGTGTGTGTGTGTGTGTGTGTGTGTGTCGCGCGTGTGTGAGCACACACAGGTGCACATGTATGCACATGCATGTGAAACCCAGACGACCTCAGATGTCAGTCCTGAGGCACTGACTGCCTTTTTTAAATCAATTTTTATTTATTTGTATGTGCATGTGTGAACATCAGGATCTTGCTGCTGCAACTAAATGTGTCCAGCTTTATGTGGTGGCCAGCCCCAATGGACTACTTTTTCTGAAACAGGGTTTATCATTGGCCCAGGGCTCACCAGTTAGGCTAGACTGGGTAGCCGGTGAGTTTCAAGGAACTGCCTCTCTCCACCTCCCCAGCTTTGGGTTTTTACAAACACAGGCCACCACTCTCAGTATTTTTGCACTGGTTCTGGAGATCAAATTCTGCTTGCAAGGTAAACCTTTTGTTTATTTATTTATTTTTATTTATTTATTTTTTTGTTTTGTTTTTCGAGGTAGGGTCTCACTCTGGCCCAGGCTGACCTGGAACTAACTATGTAGTCTCAGGGCGATCCTCCTACCTCTGCCTCCTGAGTGCTGGGATTAAAGGCGTGTGCCACCACGGCCAGCTGTAAACCTTTTATTGACTGAGCCATTCTCCCAGTCCCAATGGCAAATTCTGAACATTGACGATCACTCTGATTGACCAGAGTGAACCAGGTCCCCTCACATGCTTTCCACAGACATCTGCTCTCAGGCACCTCGCTGTGTCCTGTGTCCTACAGTGGCACGGAGGATGCCCTTGGCTCCCAGCACTTAGCTTCCTTGCAGGGTCTCTGCTCTTGGGGCATGATATTTGATGGACACAGGGCCTCAGTCTGGTTTCATAACAGGAGTTCACATCCCTCCTTCACAGTTTGTAGAAAGTAAATGGCCACCCCTTGAGAGGTTCCTGGGGGCAGGTGGCCTGGCTGAGCACTTCCTTCACCCTCCTAAATGTTGGCGCAAATTACTTCAAATGCCAGTTAGAATTTCACCAATATCATTACATGGCCTCTGGAACTGGTTTATGTTTTTTTTTTTTTTTTTTCAAGGTAGGGGCTCACTCTAGCCCTGGCTGACCTGAAATTCACTATGTAGTCTCAGGCTGGCCTTGAACTCACAGTGATCCTCCCACCTCTGCCTCCCAAATGCTGGGATTGAAGATGTGTGCCCCGGCTTGTTTTGTTTTTGTTCTGGGTGGACCACCCCCGCGGCAAGAGTCCAGCAGTGACCTGGAAGCTGGTGAGGCGCCATTCCTCTTCAGAGCATCTATTCATTTGTAGAAGATGGCCAAAAATGAACTTCTTTTTATTCTAACAATTTAGCAGGAGGGACCAACCAGCTGAAAAATGTCACCTCCCAACTTGGAGGTTGTCATTTATGACAAATTCCACTGTGACTCCCAGGTTGGCATTTCTCTGTGTTTTCCTATGAGCACATAGTAAGCAATTCCACAGCCCCAAACAGGCAACAATCAGCTCATATCCTGGCACAACGAGGAAGCCGTTGTGAGAATTTCAGAATAACAGCCGAATAGTGCAGGTAGTGACCCACCTGGATTGCAGCAGGCACATTTGCAAATACGCTTAGAGCTGCATCAGCTCACGAGTCAAGGACGTCTCCAGATAAACTGCTCAGTAAAGACCCAAGGAGCTGCTCTGTGTACAGCACGTGCTCACCCATCTTCTGCCCTATGAAGCCATTTTCCTTTTGGTCAGTGCACAGAAACAGCATTGCAAGTGTGTAATTTCACTTGAACAAATCATGTCTTGAAAAGAAAGGACTAGAAGAAAGTGAGAGGAGACAAGCATCTGTAATAGACTTAACATTCCCAAGTGCACAGGAGGTGTGGGCTATTTGGAGATCTTAAATTTTACCTGGGTGGACCTCTTTTTTGGCACCCCTGCCTGGGTCATGTCTGCTCCAAGGAGAATGGCAGAGTCACAAGCACGCTGAGGTTCCAGGTTTTCAGAGGTAGGCTGCAGGCTGACAATGGAAAACCCAGCTGTGCCGTCCCTAAGGGACAGAGGTACAATTCTTGGGTGCAAAATGGCCAACAAAAGAACCAGAGGCTGAAGGTCACCACCTGGCCACCTACCAGGGTAGAGGGGGGAGACGTGGTCAGAGCTCGCTCTCCATCTATGCCCCTCTCTGGCTCAGTCGGGGACAGTGCTTCCCTTGCTGTGGCCTTGAACGCAGGCTGCAGGGTGGGGTTCAGCAGCATGTGCGTGCACCAGACAGAGGTCCGTCCTTGCAGCAAATACACCTGGGTGATCATTTAACCTTCTGCTCCACTTCTTACAGACGAAGGCCTGAGCTAATTAGCTCTCAAACATACCTCTTAGCATGGCTGGGCTTGTATTTGTCTGTTTCTCAGGGTTTAAGAAGTTGTAATGTAGAATCAGAGCTGACAGGCAAAGCTGAAAACTACCTCAGCGCCAGCACAGTGGACAAACCACCCTGACGAAGGTAGGTTCTTGGTAACAGCTGACTGAAAGGCCTAACCTCAGGCCCCGTGTCTGAACGTTGGCCCTGGCAACCATCCTCCACTCCACGCCTCATTCACCATCCCTGACCGTGCATCTGCACGCATACCTAGACTTTCAATATGTGAGTGTTTCAGTTTGTTTTCGTCTTTGTGGAAAAGGGAAGAAGGTTGGGAGAACCTCCTGAGTTCTTTCTTTGCTTTTATAAACATGTGCGAAGAAGACTGGTCAGCATTTCCTCTTGGCTTCTGTGTGGGGCCCAGGCCTTGCTCATGCCCTCTCTGCTCCTCTCCTCTTTGGGGTTCACCTGAGTTGCTGCTCTGATGACAAACCCTGACCATGGCTCCGCTCGCTCAGTAGCTGCTCTACACCGAGAAGCAGTACTAGGGCCACCAGGTGCGCTTAGCACACAGTCCCTTCATTGGCTAAGTGCTTGCTAAGACTTCAGCTTCTCCTGCCAGCGTGTGGATGGACACACAGTAGAACCATATAGGCACGCAGAGCCCGTCCTTCCCAGCTCTGTGGTCCCATGACTGTGCTCTTTGGTGGGATTTGGGTTGGCTCACAGGAACGCCTCCAGTCCCCTGGTCCAGAGTGGTTGTGTACACTCTGACCGGCCTGTTGGTCACCCAGGTTTCCTCCCCACTCACTGGCTGCTCTGAGGGTCTGCATGCTTTGTGCACTGATTTGGGAGAGTTCCTTGCTTGGTGTTTAAGGGTCATTTCCAGCTTTCACCCTGCCCTTGGCACTTCATTTCAGAAATGTCTGAATCAGCAAATCATGCCCTGCGGAGAGTTCTGGGGCTCCCTCCCCTTGTTTCTGATCCTCAGTGGACAAGGGGCAGAGCCTGAGCAGATACCACTCTTCCCTTGTGATGACAGCCTGGGCGGCGGTGCTCCAGCATGTTCTAGAAGCACAGGTGAGTGGAGGTGAGCATGGTCAGGATCTCAGAGGGGTCAGGGTGTGGAGGCCCCAGGACTTGTCTGTCACCTGAACATCTCTTCAAGGAAGCAAACTTCCCGACGACTAGACACCAAGTCCCCCTCCTTAGTGTCCCTGGAAGGTCAGTGCTGATAGTGACACAAGCGTCAGTCAGTAATTATGAGGCAGGTGGGCCACACCCAAGCCCTCTGCACAAGTGACCTGTGTAAGCCCCCACCCCGTGACGGGCCAACAGCACCCTGACCACAGATGCAATGCCCCTTTCTCTCAAGCTCTGCAGGGGAGGAGAGTGCATGCCACTTGTTTGCCCAGACATAAAAAAACCCAGATTTCCAAACCAGTGGCAATTCTGGTCAACATCTCAATGTATCTGAAGTTCCACTGAAAAGAAACATTCTGAGATCAAGGCCCCCGGCTCCCAGAACCCATGCCTGACAGGAGGAATCTGAGCTTTGAAATTGCCTCTGAGATACACATGGCCATGTTGAACGCAGGAGTCTGAGCCAGTGCTCCAGGGACAGATTCCTACACGGCTCAACAGCACCCATCCATGAGCCCCCGAGGAGCTGAGGCTGGAGCCCTGGCAGGCTTGGGAAGGAAGGCTCTTTGCTGGTCTGGGGGAGGCCAGGCCCAGACAGCCTCATCTGTCAACTGGAAATGTGGGTCAAGACCCTGCTGGCATCAGGAGAGGCCTCCTTCTAGACTATGGGCAGTGTGCCGTGTGTGTGTGTGTGTGTGTGTGTGTGTGTGTGTGTGTGTGTGTACATGCACATACATATGCATTTGTGTGGTCATGCTTATCTATTTGTGTGTGTATTTTTGACGGGGAGAGAGAACAACTGAGGGGCAGAGGACTGGCTAGTGGGAGGTGTTGGGGATGTCCCTGCTCCCCAGGCACCCCTCCCTCCCTCACGCAGGCCTGCTGTACGGTGCCCAGCTACACTGAACCAGTGTAAGCATCCCGGCCACAGCCTGTGTCCCCATGTCTAAGATGCCTCTTCTTCAACGTGTCCTGGAGGGGGGAGGAGTAGACCACCACCGTCTTCCTGGAGCGAAATCGACAGTCACAGCCCCACTGGGACAAAGACCCAGGCGATCTTGCACTGTTTCCTGTTCATTCATTTCCGCTCAGCCTGGTTCCTGCCCCCAAGGGAAAGACATGTTTAATTACATCCCACTTCTTCAACGGGGTGACTGCAGGCCCCAGAAAGCTAGGGAGAGACAAGGGCTGTGATTCTAGCAGGGGCACAGTGAAATGGGGATCAAACCCCTTGTCAAAAGCAAATGAATTAGGAAAAAGCTACTGTCAGCTGGTTCCTGATGGTTTTCCACTGGTAAAGACATATGTGGGCTGTGAATGGAATTCTCTTTCATATAGAGGTTGCACAACTGAGATGAAGGCTGTGTCTTGAGCCATCCAGGCAGAGCCCAAAGTGGAGGTGGTGAAGAGAACTGAACAGGGAGTTCCTGGGACAGGGCTGGTGGAATCATGCCTGGACGGCAGGTAGGCGGGAGAGTCTCCAGGCATAGCACCAGGGAGCTTTGGAGGGCTGCTGGGAGACTGTGAAGCCTAGGGGTGGGCACAGAGGACATTCCACTTAGAGCAAATCTTAAAGGTCAAGGCTCCCCGGTTACCAGGCAAAGTGGCTTCCAACCACCCCCAGCCAGCCAGTCTGACAAGGAAGAACACAGGAGCACTGAAAGGCTGTGGGCTGCCCCGTGGCTTCATGGCTAGGACAGAAGGACTTTAGATCCAGGCTTCTGAAAACCAGGTCACAACTCACCCATCCATGCATCTGTTTGTCCTACTGTGTGTCTCAGTCCCCAGGGGTGTGTCAGGTCAGAAAGAGGCTCAAACAGCTGGTGGCATGCCTCTTTACCTGCCATGCCCCACATCGCCAATTCCTGATCCTGTGTGCGGCCAAGCAGTGCTGGAGATGATGCTAGAAGGTGTCTTGGTCTCACTTCTGGTCCAGGTGAGACTGACCTTTTGAAGGCCTTGTCTCCTTCCAAATTCTGGTGTGGCGGAACCCCAGTGAATGGGAAGGGAGTAAGAAGGACACGGAACCTTGAGCTGCCGTGTGAGCACCAGCCAGCCCCCACCCTTCTGTGGCTGTGAAAGGTGTGTGGAGGGGTCAAGTTTAGAGCCACCAGGGGTAAGATTGGCACTTGATATGTCAGACTGATGGTGTCACCTTAGTCCGTGCTCTGCTTCCTGAAGCCGTGGCTGTGTTTGGCAACCTTGTAAGGGCCCAGGGGCGATGGTGGGAGTGTTACAGATGTGGAGGCCCGGGTCCCTCTACAAGCATGTTGGCATGTTTCTGAGCTTGATAATTCCACAGTGTCCTGGTGATACAAGGCAAGCGTGCTTGGAGGTCAGCACATGGGTCTGTCCAGGACTGAGTCTGGATTTGGTCTGACTGTGTCAGGTAAAACTCCATCCACACTAGCCCCTGGGGCTGGTGCTCCCTCCTGCCAGGACCCCAGGGGGCAGCTTCATCTCAGGAGGGGAGGATGGGGAGAAAGGGCTTGGGGCCTGGGCAGTACAACCTCTACTTGGAGGGAGTCTGAGATTTCATAACGAATATACAAGGCAGACTTCAACTTAAACATCTGTCAAATAAAACACTAAAACTCAAGCTAAGGAAGATACATCCCGATGATTCTGGAGCCATTATCACTAAAGTAATAACCACCCATCTTGTGCTGATGGAGAATAATCCCACACATGCCCAGTCACTCTTATGCGCTTGTGGAGCCTTCAGTTCTCTGAGTGTCTGGAGAGCACCACCCAGCAGAGCTTTGTACCTGGGGCTCTGCATGGAAGACGAGCATACTATGGCAGCAGTTGGGCCTGGAAACCTCTGCTGGCAGCCAACGCAATTGCTTCTAACTGTGTGAGGTCTTGGGTCACCTTATGAAGCCCAGAGAGCCAAGATGGGAACATGATTAAGGGCCTCGTTCTACATAGTTGGTTTTTCACACAATTCATCAGGCTCTTGGAGGGGGGAGCAACTTCAAAAAAGCAAAACATCCTGATGGTGAGGCGGGAATGAGGCAGAAGGCAAAGTGAGTGTGTGCTGTAGCCATGCTGAAGCCTGCCAGACTGTGGTAGGAAGCTGTGGGACACACACGCTGTACAGGCCTCCAAGCACTGGGGCTTATGTTGTTATGAACTTCCTGCCCAAAATGCAGGCCTGCTGAAATGACAAGTGGCCTGCAAAGGGCTGTCCTCCCCGGCCTCTGCTTTGGTACTCCTATTCTTTTAAAAAATACTTTATTTATTTCTTTGCAAGCAGAGAGAGAGACACAGAGAAGAGAGGCAGACAGAAAGGAAGAATAGAATTGCCAGGGCCCCTGCAGCTGCAAACTAACTCCAGATGTGTGTGCTACTTTGTGCATCTGGCTTTATGTGGGTACTGGGGAATCAAACCAGAGTCATTAGGCTTTGCTGGCAATCTCCGTAACCTCTGAGCCATCTCTCCAGCCCTGATACTCCTATTCTTCCCTTTTGGGGATGACAGTTTACACCCACACATCCCATTTGCCACTTGAGCATGGACCTTCCCAGACCTTGCGTGCTGTCCTCCTGCTACAGGCCTGAGCAGAGAAGCGGGATCCCTGCTGGCATGGGCACTCCGCTGGTCTAGTGTTAGCATTGTGAAGGGGATGCCATGGGTGCCCTGATGCCGGAAGACTGCTTCCTGGTGGTCATTCTCCACCTGGCTGATGACATGGACCCAACCAGAATATCATCAGTGTCCCTTCACCTCTGGATTCCGTGGGGACTCAAGCCTATGTGTGATCGAAGGTTGTCTACATCCTGGTAGCCACCATGACAGGCAGGCACGGTGACAGGTAGAGGAAATGACTAGAATGGAGAGGTCCAAGTTCTGGTCCTGGTTTGACCACAGCCAGGCACCTGGTGGCCTTGACCTCTCTGGCACTCACCATCTTGCGTGTGTGTGTGTGTGTGTGTGTGTGTGTGTGTGTGTGTTCAGATATGCATGCGCACACCTGTGCCTGTGCACGTGGAGGCCAGACGTTGACACTGGGTGCCTTCCTCAATTGCTCACCACTAAATTTGTTGAGGCAGGGTTTCTCGCTTGAATCCAGAGTCCACTAGTTTGGCCAGTGTAGCTAGCCAGTCTGCCCGGGCTCCGCTGTCTCTGCTGGGATTACAGGTGGACTGAAACTCTCACCCAGGATTTAGATGGATGTTGGGAACACAAATTCAGTTCCTCACATTAGTGTGGCAAGAACTTTATCTACTGAACCACTGCCTCAGCCCTAGCTCTCAACTTTTGCATTAGAAGCTAAAGTAACTCCAGCTCCAAGGGGACAGACTGGATGGATCACTGACAGAAGCAGTCACACATCACCTCCCATCACCTTTTTATACATGTGACCTTGGAGACCCAGGCTGAAAAAACTGCTCATTGAATATGAATAAATAATCAACATAATCTGAGACAGTGTGGTAACCCAGACCGAGTCTTAGAATACGAACAATAGACATGAATAGGCAAAAAAAATAAGCAGGTAAAATCCAAATGAAGTCTAGAGTTTAGCAACTAGTAAGGGGACATTGTTACAGCTGAGCTGACATGTCTTGATGGGTGTGTGAGGTCAGAGCACTGGGTGAAGATTCTGCCAACTGTTTGTTTTCTTTCTTTTGGTTTTTCAAGATGGGGTCTCACTCTAGCCCAGACTGGCATGGAACTCACTCTGTAGTCTCATGCTAGCCTCAAACTCACAGCAATCCTCCTACCTCTGTCTCCGGGTGCTGGGATTAAAGATGTGTGCCACCACTCTGGGCGTTAGTTTGTTTGTTCTTTGTCAGGTTCTTCATACTGTTTCCATTGTGTGTGTGTGAGTACGAAACATTGTCCCAGAGTGAAAACTCTATTAAGAATGAAAGAAAGAAAGAAGGAAAAAAGAATGAAAGCGTGTACATGGTGGTCGTGGTGGTACAGGCCTGCAATCCCAGCACTTAGGAAGTGGTGGTAGAAGGATAAAGAGTTCATGGCCATCCTTGGCTACATAGCAAGGTTGAGCCCAGCTTGGGCTACATGGAGATCTTCTCCCAGAATTAATACTGAAAGAAGCAGTGATGGAGCCAAGACAGCCTGAGTGGGGTAGGGAGGTCAGCTGGCAGCTGCTCCTTCTCTATTCCATCCCATCTCTGTGTGTGCCATCACCTGTGGTGTCCCTGCCGGGCCAGCAGGAATCTGCCTTGTAATGTAATATATGTATACGAACACGTACATATGTATGCGCGCGTGCGCGCACACACACACACACACACACACACACACACACACACTTCTCTTGGGTCTCCCTGTGGCTGCGTGGAGGTGCCTATAGATGTAACATCCCAGTCACGAGAAAGCTGTGTTTGCAGGCACGTGAACTGAGAAAGCCCTTGTTAGGAGCTCCTTGGCCTCACACAGCCTGCTGAAGCCATCGCAGGGGAAGAGTCTCTGCAAATGGCCTGCAATTAGGCAGTACCGAGGAACGCACTGCAGGGCTCTCGTGCTGACAGAGCTTGCAGTCAGGCTGTGGAAGTTAGACTATGGGTTATGTCAACTTAAACAGCCAAAACCAAGTTTAGCCAAGTCATCAAAACTTCTGCCAAGCCAAAGGAGTGACTACGGGCAATAAAAAGTATTGTGGCTTCATGTAAACCTAGTTTCTACTTATGAGGATTCTGGCCGAAAAACATTACCTCCCACCTCTGCCACTGATTAAATAAAGCATTTTTAGCATTCCAGATTCTTCTTCCAGAGCTGTTCTGCTCTAAGGAATGGCTGTATTTACATGAAGTGACATTTGTCTGGCTTGGTTCTTAAACTGGACAGACACCTGGCAGCATTGAGAAGCAAGTAAATATTTGTGTACCGGTTTCTGCAGAGAGTGTGGGGACAAAATGGAACGCTGTGTGCTGCAGCCGCAGAGATACCCTCATCCTTTCTGTGTCTCTGTATCCACCTTCTAATGCTGCCTTGGGTTTTTTTTTCCCCAGAGGGTGGCAGAACCACCATCCTTTCCTTCCTCTCTCACATTGGGGACCAGAGTGCAGGAGTCAGGACACTGAGTCATTGCAGGTGCTGTAAGGACTGTCTGCACCCTTGGGTGTGTCCAGCCAGGAGTACGCACTCCTGCCCCAGGCTGGTGAGATGATGGCAAGGGATGGCTTGTTTTCTGTCCACTGTCCAGAGCTGGTGGACTGAGTTACATGCACTGAGACAGCAGGTGGAGAGGAAGCGGAGCCGGGCTCATAACAAGTGTGCCAGGGAAGTCAGTGTGATGGCGTGTACTAGTTTTCAACTCGACAGGACCTAGAATCACTTGGAAGCTAGCTTCTTGGTATTCCTAAGAGGGGTTACACAGATTAGGTTTAGGTGGGAAGACCCACCTTACACGTGGACAGCACCTCGTCCTGGCAGCTGCCACTGTCCTCGGTCCCATTCCACTCTGCAGCAGGTAAGGCTACCAGCTCATGCTCTGGGCTTCGGGCCACGTCCACTCATCCTTTAGTCTGGGCTCTGACCCCAGTGAAGATGCATTTATTTATTTATTTGACAGAGAAAGAGAGGCAGAGAGGGAAAGAGAGAGAGAAAGGGAACGCCAGGTCCTCCAGCCACTGCAAAAGAACTCCAGACACATGCGCTACCTTGTGCATCTGGCTTACATGGGTCCTGGAGAACTGAGTCTGAGTCCTTTGGATTTGCAGGCAAGCACCTTAACCACTAAGCCATCCCTCCAGCCCTGAAGATGCTGTTTCTGCCTGGCTATAGCAGAAGCAAATGGAGCAGGTTTCCTCTGCGTCTCTGGTGGGACCTTCACCTACAAAACCACAAGGAAGGGAACAGAGCTCACAGTGTCCTGATTGTAATCATCACATAAAAAGCCAATTCCTGGGGCTGCAGAGATGGCTTAGCGGTTAAGTACTTGCCTGTAAAGCCTAAGGACCCTGGTTTGAGGCTCGATTCCCAAGTACCCACATAAGCCAGAAGCACAAGGTGGTGCATGTGTCTGGAGTTTGTTTGCAGTGGCTATAGGCCCTGGCGTGCCCATTCTCCCCTCCCCTTCTCTCTCTGTCTGTTGCTCTCAAATAAATAAATGAAAATAACCCCCCAAAAAAGCCAATTCTTTCATTCTGGCCCAAAGTTCATTCAGCAGCGAGATGTGCTCTGATGTAGGGTAAAGGTTTCTAACATTTTCTCGCCCTTCCTAGCCTGGCCATGCTCAGATGCAGTGCTGACATGTGAGCCTATGCCTGTCCATCCTAGCCCTACAGTGCACTCAATACACATGGTCCAGCATGTTCACCCCCCGCAGCCTCACCTGCACATTCCAGTAGTGTGCTATGGAGGCTGGAAGTGAGAGACTGGTCTTCATTTCAAGGCAGCAGATAAGCAATGCAAAGGTTCTCCATATTTCCCGGTCTTTATTTGTGCATGTCTGTGTTGGGGGGGGGGTGGACATGCCAAAGCCTTTTACCTCTGCAAACAAACTCTAATACATGTGCCATTTTTTGTGTCTGGCTTTATGTGGGTACTGAGGAGTTAAACACCATGGGCTGGCAGGCATTATAAGAAAGCGCCTTTAACCACTGAGCAATCTCCCTAGCCTGAGAATATTTTTTTAAAGTTAGCCCAAGACAACAATTGAACAAGATCCAGCATGGCAGAATTGGAAACCTGGTTGATTTTAGGGGAAGCAAGGTCCCGGCGAGGTTGCTGTGATCCCGGATGGCGAGTCGCCCCCTGCAGGCCCCTGGCGCGGCTCCTGAGCACCACGCCATTTCAACAAGGAGTGAACCATGGATAATTAATTGCAGCTATTGGAGGAGCGAAAGGATCAGGCAGCAGAAAAACAGCTAGAGGGAAGGTGATTGATACCGTGTTTGTACTTGCTTAACATCAAGAACCAATTTACTAGGAAAAAATTATTGGATTATGTAGAACTGGCCTGCAACTCAACTCCTGGTGAGGAGGCTTTCTTCTCACAAACATAAACCAACGTTTCTGCATTTTCTCCAAATTACTTGTTTGACTTACAGCTTTCAATTTGACACACGTTTTCTATTGCCTATTAAGTTAAAAAAAAGTACCCAAATCCCAGAAGCCCATCAGAAGGCAGGAGGCAGGTTCACAAGAGACCTCATTACTCCTGCAGTTTGAGAAAGCCTGTGAGGCTGTGTTCTGAGGCTCCGGGGTAAGGCCAGAGCACCCAGAATTTAAATGCTGGTGGTGAAGCGCAGGAAGTGTTTGTGACATGAGGATTCTTCAGAAAGGCCAGCTCACCATCACGAGAGGTGCAGCTGGGAGGTGTGGTGAACTGACTGGTTGGCTGGATTGGAAACGTCAGTAGGGTTCTGAGAACAGATGGGGTAATGCGCCAAGCCAGCATCAGGGAAAATGTCCACCCTCCCACATCCTGCTTTCTTACTCCCATTCCAGAGTGATGGCCCAAGTGAACTTGAATCAATTTTAATTTTATCAATTTCACCAGAAGATGACTGGTCATTCAATAAATAGGTTCAAGGAGAGCAAAGCACTTCCTAAGGTCATGTCCTCAGCAGATGAGAGGAGGAGCTTACTGAACCTGAACGCTCCCTCACTGCCTGGCCCCTTCCTCTGCTCCTCCTGGCGGGGACCGTCCTGCCCTCGCTCCGGGTTCTGTCCACACACCCCATCCCCTTTCTGGGAACCTCTGGGCAACAGAGATGACAGAAGCGCTGGATCTGACCACAGACAGTGGTGGACATGGTACAGCCCAGCCAAGGGCAGGGACAAAGAGAGACGGGAGAAAGTATCCGGAGCCATGGACCGTAGTATGAGAGCACTCATTATGCTCAGGGCTGCCCCTCTGGCAGAAGGGCGACTAGCATGCAGCGCCCACCTGCTTCCTTGCTGCCACCTGGGAGGGCTGAGCTGGACCTCCGTGGTATTTTGAATGCATGTCCCCATAGACGCAGGCGTTTTATTAAGCTTGTACCTTGGATCTCCAGCCACCTGGCTGGAGGAGGTGTCACTGGGGGGTGGATCTTGGGGTCCAGCCCTAAGTGTGTCTCGGATGCTCTGATTTCCAGCCCAGAGCTCTGCAGAGCCATTGCAGCTCTGGTGGGGACGCTTGGTGCCCATTTGTACTTTGGTTTTCATGGGCTGTTTGCTTGTTTCTCTCTGCCTAGAAATATGGAAACAGCTTCTCATGCCATTGATGGAACTTCCGCCTGGATCTGCAAGCTTGAAAGAAACCCTTCCCCCGAACTGTGCCTGTTTGGAATGTTCATCTCAGCAATAAGGAGCGACCACAGCAACCTCTTAGAGCCCAAGGATCTCCTCTCCTGGCATTTCTTCTTTATTTTATATTTATTTATTTATTTATTTATTTATTTATTTATTTATTTTTGTTTTCTGAGGTAGGGTCTCACTCTAGCCCAGGCTGACCTGGAATTCACTATGTAGTCTCAGGCTGCCCTCAAACTCACAGTGATCCTCCTACTTCTGCCTCCCGAGTGCTAGGATAAAAGGCATGTGCCACCATGCCTGGCTTCTCCTGGCATTTCTGAGGTTGCCAAGGTGACCTTTTGCTCTCTCTCTCTCTCTTTCTCTCTCCCAGGCACTGGGGAACACCGACCCTTGGAAGAGAGGAATCTTAGATCTTAGTGTCTGTGTGGCATGGAAATCTTGATTTGTGTGGATTCTAGCCTCAGCCATCTCTGGTGATCCTGTGGGGCAAAGCTCCCCCATATACACCCTAGATTTGGAGTGCTGGGCCTTATTGGGAGCAGAGGCGATGGGTCACCTGAACTATCTTCAAAGGTCAGAGGGCCGTTAGGAAGAGAAAGACTGTCCTCTAATCAGTTACCAATGTCGTCAGAGCTCAGGCTGAAAGGGCTTGGGCCAGGACCCTGCCTCTTTCTGTGGATGCTTGGCTGTCCCATAAGTGCAGCTGGACCTCTCGCATCTAGATCTGCCCCACAGGGAGCCAATGCCTGGACCTGTAGGGAGACAGGCAGGCACCAGTGGGCAGTCCCAGCCCTGCAGACTCCTGGAGTCTACAGCTGTGCCGCACTCTCTCCTTGTCTTTGGGTCCTCTGTCCTGTGCTGCGCTGTGTTTTAGAGGGGAAGCCCTTCCTCTGCCCTCGTACAGCTGGTCCTGAGTTACCTGGGCTTCTCCTGAGGAACAGTTAAGTATCCCAAAGCGCTGTCTGGCTTCCTATGGGGAGCTGCAAAGTGACAAACACAGAGAGCTTTCCCTTAGATGGCCCAGTCCCTTGTTTTGTCTACCCCTGTTCAAACCCCCAGTGGTATGTGTTCAGTGGACTGTCTGAGTGGGCAAGGAAGGGGCTTCTCTCAGGGCCTAGCAACATGTCAGCATGGGTGGATGATGTCGGATTCCTTGGCAGTCTCTACAAGCTGATGGATTTCATTGCCCTTAAAGAATAACCCTGGGGCTCCATCCATGGAGCTGAGAAATTTCTTTGTTCAAAGGTTAAACACTGGAAACAAAGAGGGCTCTTTGATTGACTGTTAGATTTTTTTAAGCATCTCTTCAGATCTATGTCGTCATGAGTGAGGCCTCTCAGAGGAATTCCAGATTCCTGGCAGCTCCAGTTCCTTCAAAAGGCTAACCCCAAAGCCCTGGGGCTCAGGCTCTTACACACAAAGAGAGGAGAAAGCCCTGAGGTCTGACTTAAGAAGCTCTCTCACCCTGTCAGCACATCAAAGCCGCCCACCCAGCTGCAAAGAGATGCTGAGACGCAGTACCAAGTCCTTCTCTGGGTCAGCCAGGGCGCTGGTACTGGGAAGTTTGCAGAGCTCATTCTGAGCAGCCGGGCTCAGGAACCAACTCAACTCACTCCTAGGAGAAGCAAGGCAGAGAAGGAAGAGGTCAGGTTTGAAGGTCATGGTGCCCAGGAACAGTTCACACTCTTGGAGCTGGGGAGGATGGATGGTGGGAGAGCTGGATGGTTGGTTTGAGGGTTGGCTCTGTTCTTCTCAAGGGATAGCTCAGGATACTGCATGCTCCCTAGAGAAGGTCCTAAAACAGCATGAGTGATCTAAAATAGCCGAGACTCACGCAGGCCCGGGTGGTCAGAAAGCTCTCGCTGCCAGTTTTCTTGGCTGTGTTGGCAGTGTCTTCTTGCTGTCAGTGATGGGAGACATGGAGCGCGCTGTCCTGGGCAACAGGAGGGACACCTGTATGCAAGCTGAAGTGAGGGGAACAGGGCAGTCCTGTACTGGGAGAGAGAGAGAGCGCTTGAATTGTGGGAAGAGACAAAAGACCCCACCCATCTGCCATGACCTGTGGGAAGTTGGTCTAGCGGCAAACCTATGATTTCCTCACCTGGGAACCATGTTCAAGGTCACTGCATCCCAACACAACACACATCCTGATCATGCGGTTGGGTGGAACCTGAACTTGGGGGTTTTCACAACCCATTTAAGTAGTGGGGTCCTGGCTTGCTGACTTACTGGTGGGAGGAATCCTGCTGACAGTGCTTTGAGGCACTGAACTCCAGTGCTGTGACCACAGTGAGACCAAAGCTGGGAACATCCTTGTACAGAGCAGAAGGCTAGAGCAATGCCACATCAGGGAACACCACCGAGCCCATGGTCCTGAGCAGGCCAGCCTGCCAGCACCCCCAGTTGTGTGAAGGAATGCATTTACATTTTGTTCAAATTTTATTTAGAACAAAGAAGAGTTAGAGAGAATCATTTATTTCATCATTCCCCAAAATATGCTCCATTTTAATGTGATCCACAGATACCTGTGTGTATGCCAGGTGGAACTGATTTAGTTAGCATGTCTGCTACAGATCTGTGGTTCTACCATGTATAAATACATCAGCACATAAGGTGGGTTGATAAGCATGTGCCTCCTGTTCCCTCATTCTCACAAGCCCAGAATCTGCCCCCAGATTCGTGGTGGCTAATGGCTTCTCTGCAGACCTGTCAGCGCGCGGCTTCCTCTGCATTCCCTAACACTCATCTTTAGGGACTTCAGAGCTGTTCTTAGGTGGCCTTGGGGCCAACTGTTGTGCATCAGGTGGTCTCACCTCTAGTTTACAAGTGTGTGTGAGCGTGAAGCTAAGCTCCTGTTTGGGGCAGTTATCAAAGGACATGTCTACTTCCCCAGGAAACCCCTGCAGCTGACCTCAGGCAGATGCTGTGGGAAAGCATCCCGGGGTGCTCCCTTAAAGCTGGCTCCTCGCCGGCCTGTCTGAAGGCGACTGCTCAGGGGGTGCTCATTGGCTTCTTCAGGCAGCTCTTTAAATATGTTCTTGCAGCCAGAATCCCACGGAAATCTCCTATAGGATATCTCATGTGCCACCGCAGCTGAGGGTGGGGGCTGTGCATTAGTTTGCTTCTGGAAAGGCTGAGGCTTGCCAAACCTGGCAGATCAGAGCAGACCCAGGAAGTGATGTATTATTCACCAACATGATTCCTGCCAGCCTGGGGACTCTTCACAGAGCTGACAGAGAGCCCAGCTGCTTCCTTCCAAGCCTGGGAAGAAATGAGTGGCCTTTGAGCCCTAGTTAAGATTCACTGCTAGAAGCCCCTGGGCAGCAGAGCCTCAAGGCCAGGGATCTATCTACCCAAGGACTCTAACCACTAGGAACCAAGCCCTTCCTGTCAGTTGAAAGCTTTTGCCAAGGTGAGATGGCACTCTGGGTGGAACCTTGAGTCCTCCTCCGGGCAATTCGAGGTGTGCAAAACAGAAGGCATAAATGAGTGAACAATGGATGAAGGCATAAATGAGTGAACAATGGATGAAGGCATAAATGAGTGAACAATGGATGAAGGCATAAATGAGTGAACAATGGATGAAGACATAAATGAGTGAACAATGGATGAAGGCATAAATGAGTGAACAATGGATGAAGGCATAAATGAGTGAACAATGGATGAAGACATAAATGAGTGAACAATGGATGAAGACATAAATGAGTGAACAATGGATGAAGACATAAATGAGTGAACAATGGATGAAGACATAAATGAGTGAATGAAGGCATAAATGAGTGAACAATGGATGAAGGCATAAATGAGTGAACAATGGATGAAGGCATAAATGAGTGAACAATGGATGAAGGCATAAATGAGTGAACAATGGATGAAGGCATAAATGAGTGAACAATGGATGAAGGCATAAATGAGTGAACAATGGGAAGACATAAATGAGTGAACAATGGATGAAGGCATAAATGAGTGAACAATGGATGAAGACATAAATGAGTGAACAATGGATGAAGGCATAAATGAGTGAACAATGGATGAAGGCATAAATGAGTGAACAATGGATGAAGGCATAAATGAGTGAACAATGGATGAAGACATAAATGAGTGAACAATGGATGAAGGCATAAATGAGTGAACAATGGATGAAGGCATAAATGAGTGAACAATGGATGTATAAATGAGTGAACAATGGATGAAGGCATAAATGAGTGAACAATGGATGAAAGTGAACAATGGATGAAGACATAAATGAGTGAACAATGGATGAAGGCATAAATGAGTGAACAATGGATGAAGGCATAAATGAGTGAACAATGGATGAAGGCATAAATAGTGAACAATGGATGTGATACAATGGATGGATGAAGACATAAAATGAACAATGGATGAAGACATAAATGAGTGAACAATGGATGAAGACATAAATGAGTGAACAATGGATGAAGACATAAATGAGTGAACAATGGATGAAGACATAAATGAGTGAACAATGGATGAAGACATAAATGAGTGAACAATGGATGAAGGCATAAATGAGTGAACAATGGATGAAGGCATAAATGAGTGAACAATGGATGAAGGCATAAATGAGTGAACAATGGATGAAGGCATAAATGAGTGAACAATGGATGACATAAAAGGAACAATATAAATGATGAACAATGGATGAAGGCATAAATGAGTGAACAATGGATGAAGGTATAAATGAGTGAACAATGGATGAAGGTATAAATGAGTGAACAATGGATGAAGACATAAATGAGTGAACAATGGATGAAGGCATAAATGAGTGAACAATGGATGAAGGCATAAATGAGTGAACAATGGATGAAGACATAAATGAGTGAACAATAAATAAATGAGTGAACAATGGATGAAGGTATAAATGAGTGAACAATGGATGAAGGCATAAATGAGTGAACAATGGATGAAGGCATAAATGAGTGAACAACGGATGAAGGCATAAATGAGTGAACAATGGATGCCTTTGGTTTTGCAGTTTCTCTACGCTGGTAAAAATGATGACCACATGGTGGGAAACTACTGCATGAGGGGAAACGGCTCTATGGTACAGGAAGTGGGGTGGGTGGACTGAACCCTCTCCACCATAAGTGACAGATGCTCTTTATTGCTGGGGACAAACACCCAACCAGAAACAGCTTATGGAAGGAAAGAGTTTATTTCAGGCTTGTGGCAGAAGCAGCTGGGTCTCTTCCATAGTTCCAAGCAGAGAGACCCCACCAACAGCCAGCGCCACACAACTGCACAGCTCAGACTGCTCTGAACACTCCTCGTAGGGCTGGACTACAAGATCCACTCCACTGACACGCCGTCTTCCCCAGCAGGGCTCTGCCCACCGCACACGAAAGTGGCCAAACTCCTGCGTCTGGGGCCATGCATTCAAACTACCACACATTACAACTCACGTAGCTGTGGCTCGGCTGAGGGGGAATTAGCTAACCAATCAGGAGAGTGGGTCCAAAGACCAAACACGGCCCGCCTGCTTCCGGAGAACCAGAGTTCAGCATCTCACCCAGCCAATCAGCTCTCTCAGTCAGCATCTGATCTAGCCTGCCCAATCAGCTCTCTCAGTCAGTACCTCATCCAGCCAATCAGCTCTTTTGGTCGACGTCTGATCCAGCCTATCCAATCACCGATCTCTCTCTCTCTCTCTCTCTCTCTCTCTCTCTCTCTCTCTCTCTCTCTCTCTCTCTCTCATAGCCAGCTGCTGACCAATCAACTCTCTCCGGCTCTCTTGAGCCTGTGGGTAAAGCCCTCCACAGTAAGACTATAAACAGGGGACAAATATTTCATGTTTTCCTAAACTTGAGACCCAAACTATGACAAAAGGACATGTGGGTCCTTCCTTCCCCAGCGTTCCTGAAGAACCTACCCTGCTCTAGCTTATGTAGAGGGCTAAGGTCAACCCCTCTCCCCACCCCTAAACAGCCCTAACATGTGAGCCCAGGGCCCCAGGACAGCTGATGTTGTCATTTGGCCAGAGGAGGGAAGCTAGGCTTCACCTTAGATAGAAGGTGACCCTCATTTTCCCCACCTGCCAAGCTCCTTCCTCCAATCAGAAGCCATATCTCCAGGCCAGTTTCCATCCTGTGCCATGGTCTCCTGAACAGCGGAGCAGACACTATTCGTCTTGGAGCAGGTGCTGCTGGTGACCTGAAGGTTCCATGGGATTCCTCCCGCCCTCGATGTGCTCGGGAGTGAACTGCAATGAGCGAAGCTCACTTGGTCTTTCAGCAGGGAGGGCAGGTCCCATTCCCTTCGCGGACTCACTCACAGGTACCCAGAAAGCATGGAGGCCCACAGTGGGGAAGCCGCTCCTGACCGCCTGCTCCCTGGAAACTCACGTTTGACGGGGAAACAGGCTTCAGTTCCCGTCTGTGGACACATCCACTCTTCTCCTCAGAAGAGCTGTGGCAGGGCACCGGGTGAAGAAGTCCTCTTCCGAGGTCTTGACTCCCCAGGCCCTGCTTTGGTTTGAAACTAAAATCCACCCCACGAAGGCTCGTGCTTTGATGCGGGCCCTCTGCTGAAGGCAATATTTGGGGCACTTCTGGAGACTTTGTAGATGTAGGACACTAAGAGTGGGCTTTTGAAGGTGATACCCAGCTCCTGGTTCTGGCCTCGCCCTCAGCTTTCTGATCTTCTGAGATGTGAACAGATTCCACCATACGTTTCCATGACCGGAAGTGCTGAGCCTCAGCCTGCAGCCGCCTCATCCCCTGCTATGTCCCCGTCCCTGGGTCAGCTCTCACTATTATTTCCTCCCAGACACACCGGCCTGGATGCTCCTTTGCACACACCTCCCACATGTCCTGCTCGCTAGATATGAGTCACCCCAGCATCACCTCACCAGCTCCCCTGTCTTTCCTTACTCTCCCAAGGTGGGCTCCAGTTGACCCACGCCACTGCTTCAAGGTGAGGTGCCACAGCACCCTGTATCTGCTGTACCTCCTCTGCCCAAACCATGGGTTTCTTGGGCACGGTTTTGTGCCCATGACAAACTTTCTCTAAATTGGATGGATAAGTAAGTGAGTGAATGGATGGAGGGCTTTTATACACTGTTGTCCTTGCAGGCCTGGCCAAGGGCAATTCTCTATGCTCTTACGACTTTGTGGTAACACCTCCATGAAACACTTGTTAGATGGTTTGGGTCTTTCCGGACCTGGCCTGTGCTATGGCTGAGCCATTTATTGACTAAGAACTTACCAGGCAGTGGCAACACCTTCTGACAGGTGTTGTCGGCAGTCTTGGGATGTGGGAGCATGGATATGTCTGGTAGGGCTTAAAGAAGGCAATCCCTGGAGCCATGTAGCCCAGAGTATGATGAAGGGGTTTCCTTTCTTAACAAAGTGTTTTTGTTTGTTTGTTTGTTTACAAGCAGAGAAAGAGAGAGTGGCAGTGGGCACACCAGGACCTCTTGCAAACATGCACTGCTTTGGGCATCTCGCTTTATATGGGGACTGGGCCCAAGTCATCAGGCTTTGCAAGCAAGTGCCCTTAACCACTGAGCCACCTCTCCAGTCCTGAGGTTCCCTTCTTACACTTTCTCTTCGTTATGTGGGAAGATGGGGGCAGGGAAGTAAAAAGTGCCCAAATTTGGGGAGAAACAAACCCAACCTGGGTAGGTACATCTTCTTCCCATTTGGTGTGTGCCTGGTTATTCCATGATCCTGAGTGACAGTTGTTGAAATGATCATGGCCATGGGGCCACGCCCACCAGTCCCTGAAGGCTGGATGAGATAATATTCACAGAGTTACCAGTTCAGTGTACCAAGTGGGCTTTGAGCAGAGTGAATTCCATCCCTGTGCGACAGACACAGCAGTGTTGGGAGGCTGGTGCTCGGAAGACCCAGCCTGCAGGTGCTCCTGGGGCGATGCGTGGGAGAGAGCTTACGCTGCGCATTCCAACGAGGTTCTGAGCTCATTGACTTTCATTTTCAGGACAGAGGAGCCCTGAGGCCTGCTTGTGAAGTCCACTGATTTGCCTTCCTAATCAGACCGTCTGGGTCAGTCTTCATCTCCATCAATCCTCTGCAGAGCACCAGGGGTCCCCCGACTTCGTAGAGCACCCACGACATGCCAGGAAATGCATTTTCTAGGAATTCTGACCCTGACATGTGGCCAACTTCCTCATACTTCTGCTCTGGATTTTTGTTGGTTTTTCCTCTGTGTGAACCATCATTTCATTTTTGCCAATATGATGACTGAAAGAATGTTATTTTGAAGTGTTTACGTTAGATTTCTTTTATTCTTCATTGTTTGATGGGGCTTATTGAAATCTTCATATGGTGACACTCAGATTTGTGTGAGATTTTACAAGTACACATTCAAGATTGACGAGAGGGCTCTGTGGATAAAGTGCTCGCTTTGCAAGCCTGAGTATGTGAGTTCTGATCCCCAGAACCCACTGAAAGCCAGACAGCATAGTCTCAGCACGTCTATGATGAGAGTGAGACACAGAAGAATGGCCTGGAAGCTCCCGGGCCAGCTAGCCTGGGGATTGCAGCAGTGGACAAGGAGAGACCCGGCCTCAAGGTAGACAGTGAGGACTGACATCCACGACTGTCCTCTGACCTCCACATACATACCATGAATACGCATGACCTCCACATGCATACCACAAATATGCATGACCTCCACATGCATACCATGAATATGCATGACCTCCACATGCATACCATGAATATGCATGACCTCCACATGCATACCATGAATATGCATGACCTCTACATGCATACCACGAATATGCGTGACCTCCACATGCGTACCACGAATATGTGTGACGTCCACATGTGTACCACGAATATGCATGACCTCCACATGCATACCATGAATATGCATGACCTCCACATGCATACCATGAATACGCATGACCTCCACATACATACCACGAATATGCATGACCTCCACATGCATACCACAAATATGCATGACCTCCACATGTGTACCATGAATATGCATGACCTCCACATGCATACCATGAATATGCATGACCTCCACATGCATACCATGAATATGCATGACCTCTACATGCATACCACGAATATGCGTGACCTCCACATGCGTACCACGAATATGTGTGACGTCCACATGTGTACCACGAATATGCGTGACCTCCACATGCATACCATGAATATGCATGACCTCCACATGCATACCATGAATATGCATGATCTCCACATGCATACCATGAATATGCATGCATAGTCCTGGTCCTCAGTGACAACACACCCAGCCACTCCCCCACCATGATCAGCTCGCCTTCTGCTCCCCCATCTGTCTCTTCTGCAGAACACCCTATGAATGGAATTCTGCTGTGTGCTCCCTCTGGGTCTGGCTTGCTTCAACATGATGTCTGAGTCCGCCCGTGCCCTCCCCTCAGGTGAGCCATCACCCTCTTTCCATTGGTAAGCACTGCCCTCCCTGGGGATGGACTGCATGTCTTCACTTGCTGCCCTGCCAAGGCACACTTGTGCTGCCCGCTGCTTGGGCAATTATGTGTAACAATTCTGACACAAGCATTGTGTGACCATGTAATTCAGTGGATTCTAGAAGAGGGATTTCTGCATCTCATGGTCAGAGTCGGGTTGACTATGTAAGAAACTGCACAAAACTCTTTTTTATTATATCAGTCATGCTAACTTATAAAATCAGATGTGTATTCTTTTCTCTTAGGTAAGCTCAATAGACTGGCCTTTTTTATGACAGAGAGAGAGAGAGAGGCGAGAAATGGCACGTCAGGGCCTCAAATCATTACAATTGACCTCCAGACGTGTTCACCCCCTTGTGCACATACATGACCTTGTGCTTGCCTCACCTTTGTGCATCTGTCTTATGTGGAACCTGGAGAGTCAAACACGAGTCCCTAGGCTTCACAGGCAAGTGCCTTAACCACTAAGCCATGTCTCCAGCCCCAAATGTGTATTCTTATAACATCAGTAAGATCGTTTATCCTGAAAATATTGGATGTTTGGAGAAGCATTAAGACTTGGCTGACATTTAGGTTCTACCTTGAAGCTGCATTTGACTCTAAGACCTGCCACAGCGCATCCTCCCCTCGCACTTGCTCTATTGTGACGCTTTCAGTAAGGGCCAAGACACTGCAGCTCCAGGTGGCTGTACCTGTTGTTGATGGGCCAGGACGTAGCTCAGACTCCGAAGCATCACACGGAATGCACTTTCCCCTACTGTACCAGTGTTGTGAATTATTAAAACCTAATTTTACATTTGATCACAAGCAAAAACTGCCTCTATGAGTCCATGCTTCCCCGCCCCATATCCTACCCCAGCGTGAGCCTTAGACAGCTGTCTTTTGGCTTCCTGTCTTGCAATTTTTACTCATGAAGGACACTCAACAGGCTCTTCCCTCTCCTGTGCCTGGTTTTCACTCTTTGCGTGACTCCAACAGGCTTCGCACATTGCAATGGGTCCAGTTCCATTGTCTGCACACCTCACCTCATTTCCCTGTATATCAGCCAATGGCAGTTATTTATTTATTTATTTATTTATTTATTTATTTATTTAAAAGAGAGAAAGAGGGAGAAAGGCAGAGAGAGAGAGAGAGAGAGAATGGTTGAACCAGGACCTCCAGCCACTGCAAACAAGCTCCAGACACATGTGCCACCTTGTGATCTGGCTTCTATGGGTACTGGAGACTCAAACCTGGTTCCTCAGGCTTTGCAGGGAAGTGCCTTAACTGCCAAGCCACCTCTCTAGACTTTATTTCCATATTTAGTCAGTTAGAAATAATTCTTTATAGACACTTGTAAAAATGTGTGGAGTGATTTTTTTTTTAATCCAGTAGATTTATAAGAGTGGATTTTCTGGGACCAATGGTAACTCTACATTTAACATTTTAAGATGCTTTCAAATTGTTATATAAGTGATTATCTTATTTTATTTAATGATTTTTTTCTGATCATGCTTATTTTGTTAGGTAGAAGTTACCTGGCATTCCTCCACACACATGCTTTTAGTCTTTGTCATAGCATGTTCTATGGCTCCATGACCTACAATCACCTTCCAATGCCTCTGGGCTCTTTGTAGTCTATGTTAGACAGTCTTCCTCCAGGTCCTGAAGGTTCAGGACATCTGACCTATATCATGATGCCGTTCCTTTTGGTCTGCTTCATGCCTATTTTGGGATCTGTCCTAACTTCTGACCACTGCCATGGAAAGCCCTAGCCTGCCTGAGGTTAATCAGTGAGTGTAGTGCACAGACTGCTGCTGCCCCAGTCCCTGCTTCCCATCATGGAATCCCTACATTGCTGTCCGGGGAGCCCAGTGGGAGCAAAATGACAGAGTTGAATACTGAGTAACCTCATCACCTTCTCATAAGGTATTTTCCCTCAATCACTGCACTATCACCCTTCACTCCCTATCAGAATGCAAAGCCCCAGGGAGAGAGAGTGCCCATTGTCTGTGTCTAACACCTCCCAGCATCTCCCTTGGGTATGTCATCAACTTCAATGTAGATGTCATGCTTGTTGCTGTCATACTTGAGCATGGCAGGTAGTGGAGCCTGGCAGAGCAAAATACCACAACGTCCTTGTGTCCTTCTGTTGTCTGTGTACACTAAGCTACTCCTGTCACCTCCTGGGATGAGCTACTGAGCTCAGGCTTGGGTCCCTGGCTGAGCCAGGCTATGCCCCTTGTGCCGGTGAGCTGGCCGGGAGGGGTGGTTGAGTGTAGTCATTTTCCCACTGGCCTAACGGCTCTGTAATGAAGACTCTCTCTTGAGAAGACCCAATGTTAGAGCTTGGGAAACCTGGTGGGCATGCAGATTCTTCTGAGCTCTGTGTTACTTCTTGCTTCCAAGAAGCCTGTGATTGTTGATCTCTGATTGTCAACTTGACAGGATTTGGAATCACAATGAAAACAAATCCCTTTTCGTGTCAGCGAGGGATTTTCCAGATTGTATTAGTTGAGGTGGGAGAATGCACCCTGACTATGGATGGCACCATACCATGGGCCTATGAAGAGCAGAGATCCAGCTGAGCAGCAGCCCATATGGCTCTACGTCCTTCCTGCTCATGATGTGATGCCTGACTTGCCATGATGGCTCTGGAACATGAGGCTGAGGCTTTCCTTCCTTCAGCTGCTTCTGAGGGGCATTTTGTCCCACCATCAAGAAAGTAGCTGGCAGATAGTAAGACCCTATTGCTGAAGACATCTCTTGCCTGAGAGGCAAGATCACTGAGAAAGCAAGCTGGTGCTGAGCAGAAAACCTTCTCCCTGTAGACCAGCCAATTGAGAGCTGGAAAAAGCTGCACTGCATGCAGCCCTATGGGAGACAGAAGTCATCAGCAGTGAAAACAGTGGACACTGAATATTCAAGTTTGGCCAGACAGGCCCAATGACTGAATGGGTGCAATAGTGGCATGTCTGCTCATGGGGTAACCAACTGATCCATAATTGGACTGAAGGCCCTCTCTACAGGAGGGAATACATACCTGATACTGAAAAACCTAAGCAAAAGTCTATGGCAGGGGAGGTCATGAGCCTTAGGGGTATAAAGCCTGCTCTTGTCTGACTAAATGTGTATTTTATTCCCACCAAGCTGCCCTGAAAGCACTACACTTAATGTTCATATTCACATATTAACGCTACTCTCAACTCTGGTTAGAGAAGCTTCTCTTTTCAGATGGCGATGACCACTGGGATGACCCAAAAGGCAACATAGTGCTGAGAAGAAGGGATGGAGGAGTGCCCAGCACTGAAACATCTCTGTCACACCCTCCAAGGCTCAGGGCCCATTGCGGAAGAGGGGGCAGATAGAATGGAAGAGCCAAAGGAAGGGTATGACTCCTTACAATGCAACTGTTCAGACAAAAATTGGCCTCGATATCCATGACCTTGCAGTGCCTAGCAATACCTTCGCAAGACCGTCAAAATAGAAGAAAAAGATGATGACATCAAATTAAAAGAGAGGCTAATGGAGAGAGGGAGGGGATATGATGGAGATTGGAGTTCTAAAGGGGAATGGGGGGAGGAGAGGGAAATATCATACATTTTTTTGTATGTAAGTATAGAAGTTGTCAGTAAAAAAAAAAATCAAAAACAACAACAACAACAAAAAAAAAAAAAACAGAAAGTAGCTGGCATCAATCCTTTCCCTAGCTCACCCACCTCAATCCTGCAGTCAGAGTGAATGCACTCAGAAGTTCTGTTCAGTACCCCAGGGGTACTAAAGGTTCCACACTGAAGGCAAACTCCATGATACTTCCAGACCTCAAAATAAGGCTTCTTTGGGCTGTGGGAAATGAAAACTCCCTATTGCGTTCAGCTTCATATTGTTGGAACAAACATCAAACTGGACACAGCATATGGGGGGCAGGGTTTATTTCTGGCCTACAAATCCAGGGGAACACCCACAGTGGTGGAAGAAGCTGGCTCATCTCCATAGATAAGCAGAGACACACCACCAAACAGCCAGAAAATACCAACAGCAGCAGGCATGACTAGCCAGAGCTCAACCGCTCTTCACACACCTCAGAGCTGGACTCAAGATCCACCCCTCACACACACCTTAGGGCTAGACACCACAATTTGGCCCCAGGCATCTGCCTTCTAGGATCTCAAGTAAAAAGTTTAATCAAAAATGGCTGAGTATGTGGGCCATACATTCAAACTAACGCATTCTTCCCCTGCCTTCCATAGACTCACGACCATCTCACAATGCAAATTGCACTAGGTCCAGCTTTAAAGATACCATAAGCTTTACCAACTGTAAGACTGTTCCAAAGTCCCAAGTCTCATCTGAGACTCAGGACTGTCTCAGAACTATAAGCCCTGTAAAACCAAAACAAGTTACATACTTCCAACATGTAATGGCACTGAGTAAATATTTCCATTGCAAAATTGCATAATAAGGAGAAAGTGGACCAAATCAATAACCCTCAGTTGAACACTGGATATCTGCAGTTCATGGCTGGCATCCATAACTAGTGATGACAGTCTCCGCCTCTGTATTTTCTCTTCCGCTCCTCCAGTGGGGCTGAGTAGCACTGCAAAAACATTAACCCAGCGCTACGAGTTCTTCAGGATTCCTGTTGCACAGTCCTGGACTATCCAAAACTTCCGTAGGTCTATATTACAAACCAGTGTCTATCTTCACAGCTCCATACAATGTCCTTTCTTGCATTCCAGTACAGAGATTCCAACAACTCTGTTTCACATGCTGCATTTCAGCAGTGACTCCAGCAGCAGCTACTGGAACTTCATACAAAGGCTTTACTGGCCTCTCTGCACGAGGATCTCACACTGCTTCACACTGCCACTCGTGTGGCTTCTGGAACCGCGTGCACTTCACGACCTACTTCCCTGCATTTTTCATGCTTTAAAAGCCAATCCCAGGTGAGTGCTGACTTACAAACAATAGAATTACATGTGTCATGGTTCCCGGGCTTGCAAGATCAAAGCCAAGGCACCGGCAGAGGTGGCGTCTGGCAAAGGCTAAGCTTTGCTTCAATGATGGAGTCTTGCTACTATGTCTACACAGGGGAAATGGCAAAAGCATCAAATACTAGAAGAGACAAAGGTCACCTCAAGTTCTGTGACACAGCACTAATGCCACCCCGGAGGGCAGAGCCTCCTGACCTACTCACTCCTCACAGTTCGACCTTTGGTACTGTTGTATTAAGGATTAAATTTCAGCACAGATTTTTGAGGGCCTGATTAGAACTTCAAGATTATAGAGTTAGAATGCTTCAGATCCACAACTAAATTCTGTAGCCCATCTTAAGTCCTTTCTAGCCATTCATTGCTCAACCCTGACTCTGGGCAAATATCCTCTGCTCAACCAGATAAAATCTTTGGAATACATTGTTAGATTGCTGACTTCCACCAAGCCCACAGTAACCATCATCATCAGGACACCTAATCTACAAACTGTCCCACTTTGCTGCAAAATGGCTTTAGCAGATGCACTGGTGTGTGACTGTCACGGCCTCCATGTTAGAACATGTTCTTTGGAGCAACCTGAATCCATGTTCCTGAGCCATGATCACTCATATTTTGGCTCAAAATTAACCCTCTCTTATTTCCTTTGAGGTGAGACGTGTGCTTTCTGTCAGCATTTGCATACCCTGAACAGGCCCCCTGGGAGCTGTCCTCAGATCTCCTCAGCAAGGAGGTGTGGGCCCGGCTCAGGCATCAAGGAGCAGCTCCTTTTAGAGACTGAGCAGGTGAGCAAATCCATCACAAACTTTCTCATTGCTTTCTCCCAGTCAGGCCTATGAACTGAGACACGATCAATGTGATTTATGGGCTGGATCAACGATGGGCCCGAGTGCTTTCCATGTAGAAAGGGCTTTTTTGATCAATTACAATGTACCTGCAGCGCCATAAAAATACTGTATCTCTCATCCATCCAGACATTTCATCAAAACGTCAGGCTTATTGCATTCTCTTGTGTGGAAGCCCCAGCTCTGTCTTGCTGAGTTTTTGTCCTATCCAGCACCATTTCTCACCTGTCCCACTGCAGGGTGGCAGCTGCCTCAGCTCAGGGAATGCTCGTGGAACCAGACCTTTGTCTGTGATCTCTCTGCTAAAATTAACCCTCTCCAGACCTACCACTCCAGCAGGACACCACACCGATCTCACTCTGCCCAAAGTCTGGGTGTGTGATTCTTTTCTGTGTCCCTCATCTGACCCCACAACCCTACAAGATGAGGATACATCTGGGAGGTCATTGCTGTTCTGCCTTAGCCCATGATCTGGAGGTCTCCAAGCCCTCGGGAAATGGATGATGAGCAATTAGAGACGTCAGCCATCCAACACACAGGTGAAGAAGGTGCCATGGGCTAGGGTCACAGGAGGCTGCACAGAGGGGCCCTGAGCAGGATGGGGAGTTTCCTGGAGTGTGAGGCAAACATTGACCAGAAGCACCTTAAGGTTAAGTTCTCGTTTCAAAGGCACTGTTCCATCACGGCTGAGAAGACTTGGTGGCTGGAGGAAGAAGTTGGTCACATTGTAATCAGGAAGAGGAGGATGACTAGGAAGTAAGGCTGAATTATAAAAACTCACAGCCTTCCCTTCAGCATGCAGCTCCCTTCAGCAAGGCTCCATGTTGGAGTCACCTCTGTATTGCTGGGACAAAACAACCAGTCAGAAGCACCTGCTCCGTAGTGCTCTGAGCAGCTTCAGTGCCTAGGGACAAGCACTAAGCACATGTGTGATTGTCCTGGACGCCATGCAGGCAGCTGGCTTATGCTGTGTGTTGAAAGTAACACACTGTTCATGCTGAATTCTCTCTTCCGTCAGGCGCATCTATCAGATGACTAGCTTCATGCTTGTTTGAATGCAGGGAAAACAGAATTGTTGAAGATGTATAGAATCTTTAATACATGCCCATATCTGTGTTGAGTTGTTTTTAATATTTTTATTTATTTATAAGAGAGAGAGAGAGAGAGAGCTGAGGGTTTTGGGTGTCCCAGAGAAACAACAGGGCCCCAGCTGCCTGAATGGGCAAACCTTGGCCAGTGGGTCTGTTCCCAGGTTTCTCTGCTAGAAGGTTACATCCCTCCTTCCCATCATGCAAGGGTGGGGAATCTGGAGCTGAGGGTTTTGGGTGTCCCAGAGCTACAGCCCAAAGTGCAGCAGCCAGCCACTGGCTTCAGCTCACAGCAGCACAGCAGGGCCCCAGCTGCCTGCAGGTGTCACCCACAGAAGCCAATCTTGGCCACCAGTGGGTCTGTTCCCAGGTTTCTCAGCTAGAAGGTTACATCCCTCCTTCCCACAATTGGAATGAAGTCACCACTGTGGGGAATCATGCAGAAGAGAAAGTGTCTCTTGCAGTAGTGAGTTCAGGGCTGACTTTGCACGCTGTAGGGAAGAGGATACAGCCCAACAGTGCAGCAGCCAGCCACTGGATGGGGCTCAGCTCCGGCTCCAGCAGAGGAATAGTGGCCCCACAACGGCCTTATCTCAGTCCATCAGCCAGTGTGAGCTCAAGTATGATTGACTTGTAGTCTGTCCATCATTGCTATGTGAGGATTGTACTATGGATTTCTGACTGACATCCAGGTCCATCATTGCTATGTGAGTGTGAGCTCCAGTATGATTTACTATTTGTCCATCATTGCTATGTCAGTGTGAGCTCTAAGCCACCAAGCATGTGGTCATTTGGGACAGCAGCCATGGAGTCTGTCCATCATTGATATGTCAGTGTGAGCTCAAGTATGATTGTACTATGGAGTCTGTCCATCATTGCTTTGTCAGTGTGAGAGAGTCTGTCCATCATGATTGTACTATGGAATCTGTCCATCATTGCAGTGTGAGCTCCAGTATGATTGTGTGAATCTGTCCATCATTGCTATGTATGACTGTACTATGGAGTCTGTCCATCATTGCTATGTCTGTGTGAGCTCAAGGATGACTGTACTATGGAGTCTGTCCATCATTGCTATGTCAGTGTGAGCTCAAGTATGACTGTACTATGGAATCTGTCCATCATTGCTATGTCTGTGTGAGCTGTCCATCATTGGATGACTGTACTATGGAATCTGTCCATCATTGCTATGTCAGTGTGAGCTCAAGGATGCCTGTACTATGGAATCTGTCCATCATTGCTATGTCAGTGTGAGCTCCAGTATGATTGTACTATGGAATCTGTCCATCATTGCTATGTGAGTGTGAGCTCCAGTATGATTGTACTATGGAATCTGTCCATCATTGCTATGTGAGTGTGAGCTCCAGTATGATTGTACTTTGGAATCTGTCCATCATTGCTATGTCAGTGTGAGCTCCAGTATGATTGTACTATGGAATCTGTCCATCATTGCTATGTCAGTGTGAGCTCCAGTATGATTGTACTATGGAATCTGTCCATCATTGCTATGTCAGTGTGAGCTCCAGTATGATTGTACTATGGAGTCTGTCCATCATTGCTATGTCAGTGTGAGCTCCAGTATGACTGTACTATGGAATCTGTCCATCATTGCTATGTCAGTGTGAGCTCAAGTATGACTGTACTATGGAATCTGTCCATCATTGCTATGTCTGTGTGAGCTCAAGGATGACTGTACTATGGAATCTGTCCATCATTGCTATGTCAGTGTGAGCTCAAGGATGACTGTACTATGGAATCTGTCCATCATTGCTATGTCAGTGTGAGCTCCAGTATGACTGTACTATGGAATCTGTCCATCATTGCTATGTCAGTGTGAGCTCCAGTATGATTGTACCATGGAATCTGTCCATCATTGCTATGTCAGTGTGAGCTCAAGTATGACTGTACTATGGAATCTGTCCATCATTGCTATGTGAGTGTGAGCTCCAGTATGATCGTACTTTGGAATCTGTCCATCATTGCTATGTCAGTGTGAGCTCCAGTATGATTGTACTATGGAATCTGTCCATCATTGCTATGTCAGTGTGAGCTCCAGTATGATTGTACTATGGAATCTGTCCATCATTGCTATGTCAGTGTGAGCTCCAGTATGACTGTACTATGGAGTCTGTCCATCATTGCTATGTGAGTGTGAGCTCCATCATCTGTCCATCTGTCCATCATTGCTATGTCAGTGTGAGCTCAGTATGATTGTACTATGGAATCTGTCCATCATTGCTATGTCAGTGTGAGCTCAAGGATGACTGTGACTGTACTATGGAATCTGTCCATCATTGCTATGTCAGTGTGAGCTCCATCATTGCTATGTCAGTGTGATTGTACTATGGAATCTGTCCATCATTGCTATGTCAGTGTGAGCTCAAGGATGACTGTACTATGGAATCTGTCCATCATTGCTATGTGAGTGTGAGCTCCAATATGATTGTACTATGGAATCTGTCCATCATTGCTATGTGAGTGTGAGCTCCAGTATGATTGTACTATGGAGTCTGTCCATCATTGCTATGTCAGTGTGAGCTCAGGTATGATTGTACTATGGAGTCTGTCCATCATTGCTATGTGAGTGTGAGCTCAAGTATGACTGTACTATGGAGTCTGTCCATCATTGCTATGTGAGTGTGAGCTCAAGGATGACTGTACTATGGAATCTGTCCATCATTGCTATGTGAGTGTGAGCTCCAGTATGACTGTACTATGGAATCTGTCCATCATTGCTATGTCAGTGTGAGCTCCAGTATGATTGTACTATGGAATCTGTCCATCATTGCTATGTCAGTGTGAGCTCAGGTATGATTGTACTATGGATTATAATTAGCTGCTGGTCTTTTGTGTTGCTGCTTAAACAGTTTAAACCTGAGACACTGGGAGCCCTTCTTGGCACACAGGATGTGTCAGAGCTCCCTTGTCCCTCTGTTCCATGGAATGCACATTTCTCCAGGAAGACCCAGTTATGGTTTTGGGACAGATGTTCTTGATCCTCCTTTGGTGTCATTTCTCTTAGGCCCTCTGAACTGTCAGAGTGAGGAAATGCATGTTCACATATCAAGACATACATAGGCATGTCTGTAGTTAGCTAAACACACATCTTTGATGATGCCTTCCATTCCAGTCTATGACCACACATCATTCTCTCCTTGCCCCTTGCAGCCCTGCAAATGGAGAGTCCAGCTGGGCAAAGGTGAGCCCCTGGGATCTGAATACACAAGGCATCATATGAATTGTTCACAGGTATCCATGGGTGGGTGTGGGGCACGCCATCAAGCTGAACTTGGTGATCATGATATGATGGTTCCATTGCCTGTGATCCTACATATGTGACTGCACAATGAACACATATATCTATCATAAAGAATCACTCCTTGGGATATATGTCAAGACATGGTAGAGCTGGGTCATGTGGTAGATCTGCTTTCAGTTGCCTCTGGAACCTCCACACTGATTTCCACCTTGGCTGGACCAGTTTACATTCCCACCATTGATGGAGAAGGGTTACACTTTCCTCACACAATTGCCTGTATTTATTGTCATTTGATTTCTTGATGGTAGCCTTTCTGACAGGAGTGAGATGGAATCTCAAAGTAGTTTTAATTTGCATTTCCCTGATGGCTAAGAATTTAGAACATGTTTTCCAAGGTTTATTGGCCATTTATATTTCTTCTTTTGAGAACTCACTGTTCAGTTCTATAGCCAATATTTTATTAGGTTGTTTGATTTGATAATTCATTTCTTATCTCTGAATAAAATTCCACCATATAGGTGCATGGCTGCTTGTTATGCCATTTACCTATTGGAGGGTGTCTTGATTATGGTCAGAGCAATAATGAATTAAACAGCTAAAATCCTCACCCTGAGGATTCGGTTTATCCCAGGTTTTAACCTCAGCCTGGATGCATGAGTGCGGAGTAAAATGGTCTGACTGTGTTCTGCACTGTAAGGAGCCGCTAACCTGCATCTGGAGGAGCTGTACCTCCTTGCTTCCATCTGCAGCAAGCGAGAGAGCCTCTTGCTCTGTATTTCTGCAGCCTGCGGTGGTGTTGGTTTGGGATTTCAGGCTAATTTCTGGGCACCACAAGCTCGTGCTGTTTAATTCATGACTCAGTAACAAAGCGATGCTGAGCACCTTCCCTTCTTCCGTTGCCATGTGCATCGTTGCTTTGCAGAAATGTCTGTGCAATTCTTTTTCCATTTTAAATTCGGGATACTTAGGGCTAGGGTACAGTACTTGTCGCTCAAGCCCAAGTACTCAGTCTTGGATCACCAGAACCCAAATGAAAGCTGGAAGCCATGGTGGGCATTTGTAATTCCAGCACAGTGATGGCTAGCTGGGAGGCAGAAACACAGGAACTTCCCTGAAGCTCAGAGACTGGCTAGGCTGGCCAACATATCAGTGAACAACCATGCAAAGGAGAAAACCCTGCCTGAAAACAAAGCAGAAGTCAAGGACCGAAACCCAAAGGTTGCTCTGACCTCTACATGCACACCATGCATACGTGTGCCCATACCTCATACACATACACACACACCCCACAAGATGAATTCTTTGCTTTTGTATCATAGTTGTATTTCTTTGTTTTGGACACCTACCCTTTAGTAGATTTGTGTTTTGCAAACATTTTTTCAGCCTACATCTTATCTTTTCATTCTCCCGATAGTATCTTTTACAGAAAAGAGTTTTAAATTTTTAGGTAAAGTCAAACATTATTTTTTTTTCTAAGAGGGATCATGCTTTCTGAGGTTGAGGTTGTGTCTAGAAACCCAGGTCATATAGAATATATCCTTTGTCCAGATTTATGTGATATTTCAAGTCATTTCTGTGACCACTGCAAAGTCCAAATTCATTTTTTTTGGCATATCAGCATCCAATTGCTCCAATAGCATCCATGAAAGTACAGTGTTTTGTTTCATTGAATTGTCTCCGCCCCTTACCATGCTGCAGTGGGTTTCCTCCCAGCTCTCTTTCCTGATCCACTCATCTGTTCTTTCTCTTGGATCATGCTGGCTCCATTACTGTCCACTGCTGAGTACATTCACACCTCCAATTTTGTTCTCATTCAGAATTATGTTGACCAGCCTTGGCCTTTATTTTACCATATTAACTTTAGGCTCAGGTTGTCAGTGTCCACAGAACAAATGGCTGGTGCTTGAATAAGACTGGGCTTTTTCCACAGGTCAGTTTGGAAGAACCAATCTCTTACAAATAAAGAATCTTCCATCCATCAACAAGGAATATAGCTCCATTCATTCAGACATTCTTTGCTTTAGTTTACTCAAGTTTTGTGGTTTTCTGCATATGGATCCTGTGGTTAGCTTGATGTGGGTTCGTTTCAGCATACTTCTCTTGGAGGACTTGATAGGTGGCAACTCACCCTGTACCCTACCCTGGCCTCAGCCTCTCCTCCCTCTAGTGGCTGCTGGCACCTGGGGTTTCCTCTTACTCTTCCTGGGTGATCTGGTCTCTTAGGGAGCGTCACATGACAGTGCCCTGGCTGTTGGTACTGGCCCATCTCAACAATAGCCTTGGGCTGATAAGAGAGGGCCTTTGTCCGATTCATTTCTATGTCCCCAGGACCACAGAACACCTGTGGAGAGACTGGAATCATACTGCCTTCGGAAAGACTCCAAGCTCTCTGGAAAGTTCTGAGTCCTGTCTCTAGCCACAAAGGGACTGCAGGAGACTCAGTTTCTAGTAATTCTGAGAGTTTCACAGCTGCCCACACTGTGCCCACAGCACTGCGCCCACAGCACTGCGCCTACGATTACCCTTGCCAAACCTGCCCTTCTGTTCATTGCCTGCATTTTCAACACGATGTGAATGTCACTCTGTGTGTGGCTGGAATCCAGCTGTGTACAGAAAATTCAGGCACAAACTGACCATTGTGGGAAGTGCTCAAGGAGCTGTAGAACGGTGATGGAGGTGTTGCATGGACATGGACAAGAGGACCCAGAGCGGCTCCCCTTCTGTAAGTGACAGCTCTGTGTCCAGAGGCCCCTGCTACAGGGCACATGTGTCATGATGGCTCTGTGTCCAGAGGCCCCTGCTACAGTGCACATGTGTCATGATGGCAAGGAGAGGCTCTGTAAACAGGAAGACAGACCAGGGGGACCTGGGGGGGGTGCCATGACACCATGCTGAGTCCCTCATCTATCCATTCTTCTCCCCCTCAAAGGAAATGCTGCACTGTGATCCCTCACATATCAGGAGAACAGCCATCTTGAAGGCAGGCTCTTTTGTCAGGTTTGAATGGCTCTGTGTCCAGAGAACACATGGAACGCTACAGTGACTATTGTCATGAAGGCTCTTGTCCAGAGAGCTGCTGCACACTCCACAGGTAGACAGTGGCTCTAAACGTGCCTGATGACTGACAAGGCATGGACAGTGGGGGGCAGGCTTCTGTCTTCTGACCCCATGGTCTTTCCCCACTCCAGAGGGAAGACTCAGGAACATAAATGACTCTGATGGGACCTGAGTGGTGGGGCAGGAAAGTGTGACTCAGCAGGACTGGGCAAGGCGGAGATGAGAGCACTCATTAAGACACATTAACTGGATCCAAGGCCTCCAAGACAGCGTTGGCAAGGCTCCTCCTGGAGTTGATCTGTTAGTTGTGTGAGATGCAGACTCAGTGTATAAGAGCCACTGTATTTCCTATGGCTAATCTGTAACTAAGGTTTTCCACACATTGAAATAATGCCTCTGCTGTCACGACAATTTAACTTTACTTACGGAGCGCGCACAATTCCCAGGCATCTTTACGGTGCTGCTTTCAGATGCTTGCATCATTTTACAGCTCTGTGTATGTGAGACGGCTTGAAGAAGCAAAGTGAATATAAGATCTGGGTGTTACTTTTCTCTCCAGTACAGAAACTCCCAATATGTTTGTTTGGTATCTGAGAGCCAGGGAAGGCCTAGTGGACAAGGTCCACAGGGAGGTCAGAGCCCTGCTTAACCCAGAGAGGAACGGGGAAGAGCAGGTCGGCTTGGCCCGCTCTCCCACGGCATCCTGGGACCAGCAATCCTGCCTGGTTGCAGCCCGGCTGCATGTGGCCCGGCTCTGCCATCAGCCGCAGTGCTTATACTGGGACTGGATGTATCCTGCTGCCTCTCGTCCTCCGTGTTGTCCCTCCTTGATGCTGTGACCCTCATGGTTAGCACCCTTTCTCTGAAGTGTGCCCTTCTAACATGCATGGGCTATGGGGTGATTGATTTCTGCTGGGCACGGAATGCTAGCAAGGACACCCAGCTCGGAGCCGCAGCTGGTGTCTGCTGTGATATGGCAGAGGAACACCAGGTCCGTAACCAAACCAGGGCAAAAAGAGCCCTTGTGACTGAGCTAACCCTGAGCACAGTGACAGAAGGTCACTGCTCCTGAGGGGTGGACGTGGCACCATGGACGGAGAAACCTCAGCTGCAGTCACCCGTCCTGCTCCCCCAGGTGGCCTGGCCAGAGATTACCCAGGGTCACAGGTGCACCCCAGCATGGAGTGGGCCGGGCACAACACTCACTGCCTGAGTGGAGTTACTATTTTGTTTTGAGAAAGGGTCTCATGTAGCCCCGACTGGCTTCTAACCCGCTGAGCAGCCAAGAGAACCACCTTGAATTCTTTTATTTCATTAAGTAGGAACGTTGCATGGACACGTCATATGTTGGTACCGTCATTCCCTGCCTCCCTGCCCCCATTCCACTGGTGACCCTACTCAGTGGGATTGCTGGTATTCTCTGTGGGGTTGTGAGTTATAAATTGTGAGAGCAGCAGTCAGTCAATGGGAGGGAGCAATGCCTCTGGATACTCCTTCCCACCCCGTGGCTCTTACAATCGTTCCATCTCCTCTTCCACAAAATTCCCTGAGCCTTGGTGAGTGTGTGTTAAGTCTAATGCAGTGCTGAGCTCTCAGAAGCTTCTGGATTGCTGCTTTGGCACATGTTGAGTGTCCTCAGTGTCTATCACCACCCTCTTGGCATGGGTTGTCAGGCTCGTCCTGGAAGTGCACTGTTGCTCATCTTGTCAATTCCTCTGTGGTTTCCCTGGGCCCTGGCTGATGTGCGAGGGGTGGTTCATCTCCTGATAGGAAGTCAGCTATCTTCTCTCATCTTGTTGATAGATTTCGCTTGTCCTCAGTTCTCACTGCCTTCTATAGAAGACAGACAGATTCTACAATCTAGAGTGAGATCAGTATAGGTTAAAAGGGATAAGCATAGTTAATTTAGAGAGCTTGGGATGCGTGTAACCTCTCTTTTGGCCAAAGAGTAGTGGGAGCTTCTCGTTGGAGTCCATGATCTTGGTCTCCATAGAATTCTGACTCAGTTTCCAGTTCCAGCTATGGGTTCCTTTCCACTGGGCAGATCTCTTAGCCAGAGAATCACTGGTTACCTACCTAAGCTGTGTACCGCTATTGCACAGGTGTGTACATCTTGTCAGTCTGGTTGCTTTCATATAGCAGTATCCCCAATTGCTCACAACATTGTTGGCCATTTTCCTCCAGCAGCTCATGTAGCATTTTCCAGCCCTTTATGGGCCAACCATTTGAGAATGGGCTTCCTTCCAGATTCAGCCAGTTCTCTCCACGTTTTGTGTCAGCAGCATGTGGTGTCTTCAGCAGTAGGGTCTTACTTTTTACCTCAGGTGGGTAATCAAGTACTTTAACAGAGTCCTGTCTTGTTTGGGAGATCTCATAGTGATCTCTATCAACAGCTCAGTGTGGGCTGTAACTGGCTTCTGGTACTCGGAGTTCCAAGCCGGATCTAATTGTTTTAGGGTTAGGCTTCATGGCACTCTCTCCAGGGCCCTTCGTAACAGGTGATCCTCACACTAGCCTGCTGAGGGTTATATCTTTTAGTCTGCTATCCAGGAAGGTTTCTGCAGTACCAATTCATTTTGGCTTTAGTTTTGTATATATCTCCCTCAAACCCTTTCATCCCTATTATCTGTCCCTCAAGTTGCCTGTCAGACATGCCTGCAACTGAAGCTATTCCAGGTTAGGAACCACCTATGAGGGAGAACATGTGATGTTTGTCTTTCTGTGTTTGTGTGTGTTTGCTTAGTATGATCTGTTTCAAGTATGTCAATTTTCCTATAAATTTCATTATTTTATTTTTCCTTACTAATGAGTAGAATTCCATTGTGTATATGTACCACATCTTCATTATCCATTCATCCAATGATGGCTATCTGGGTTGATTCCAATTCTTAGCTGTTGTCAATAGAGCAGCTATAGACATCGTTGAGCAAATATGTCTGTAGTGAAGAGCAGAGCCTTTAGGACAGGAGCCCAGGAGAGGAGTGGCTGGGTCACTTGGTAGCTCTATTTTCATCTTTATCAGGAGTCTTATACTGCATCCCCGCCAGCAGTGAGTGAGGGTTCCTCTTTCTCCACATCCTTGCCAATATTTATTGTTGTTTGATTTTTTTAATGATTGCCATTCTTGCTGGAATAAGGTAGAATCTCATAGTTGTTATAATTTGCATTTCCCTGATGGTTAAGGATGTTGAACATTTTCTTAAGTATTAGACATTTGTACGTCTTCCTTTGAGAATTCCCTATTCAGTTGTCTGCCCCATTTTGAGTGGTTTATTTATGTCTTTGCTTATATATTTTAGTTCTTTGTAGATTCTAGATATTATGCCTCTGTCAGTGGTATAGCTGGCAAAGATTTTCTCCCATTCTGTGGGTAGTCTGTTGGCTCTGTCTATGGTACGTTGTCTGTACCAAAGCTTTTTTGGTTCATGAGATTCCATTGGCTGAGTGATTGTTTAATTTCCTGGGCTACTGGGGTATTACTCAGGAACTCTTTCCCTACTCTTATACAGTAGAGAGCTCCCCTTATTTTTATTTCTCCTGACTCTGCTCCCTGAGTGCTGGGATTTATATATTTATAGGCATGAACTACTGAAGTACCACACCTGGTCTCACACAATGTTTGAAAGCAAAGACTCAGTGGAGCACTTTAATATTTAGTAAGGGCTGAGAAACTGGCTCGGTTGGCAAAGTGTTTGTCTTGTAAGCATGAGGACTTGAGTTCCACCCACAGAAACCATTAAAAAATCTAGGTCAGGGATGGAGAGATGGTTTAGAGGTTAAGGCGCCTGCCTGCTAAGCCTAAGAACATCAGTTCCAATCTCCAGAGGTTCCAATCTCCAGGTCCCACGTTTAGCCAGATGCAAAGTGACACAAGGGCGCAATGCCGCACTTGACCACAAGGGGGCGCACACATCTGGATTTCGTTCACAGCAGCTGAGAGACTGCTGGCGCGCCCATCTCCATCTGTCTTCCTCTCCCCCTCTCTCTCTGTCTCTCTCTGTGTCTCTCTCCAAAAAAAAATAAATCTAGGCCAGATGTCCCGCACTTGTCCTCCCAGTGCTGGAGAGGTAGAGACAGGCTGTTCCCTGGGGTCCCTGTCCAGCCAGCGCAGTCTATTTGGAAAGTTCTAAGGCAATGAATGCCAGTGAGAGACCCTCTCACACAAAGGTGGATGACACCTGAGAAAGGGCACCTGAGGTCTGCCTGGCTCTCACATGCACAATCACACATGTGCACTAGCACACACATATGCACCTCCCCATGAACATGCACACCCATGTATATACTCACCCCAAAGTAATATAAAATAAAATAAAATTTAGTGAAATATAAGACACACCCATGTGTATACTCACCCCGAAGTAATATGAAATACAATTTAGTGAAATATAGAAGGTATTCTTATAGATACATGGTATTGGGCCCTGCTTCTATATGAATGCCAGGGAACTAAACTCATGGTCCTTGTGCTTGTGGGGCAAGCCCTTTATTCACTGAGCCATCTTCCCATACCTGAACTTTCTTTTCTCTGCTTCCTGGCCACCATGATGAGAACTGCTCTGCTCTGTCCTGTCTTCCCTGCCATAATGGACTGAAATCTCTGAGACTGAGCACAGCGAATCCTCCCTCCTTTAATGTGTTAGTATCAGCAGCAGGCCAGGAGCAAGCCCATCCATGCAGCCAGGATAAGGAGGATCTGTGGCTCGTGTCTAAGTTCAGAGGAGGATCTGCCCTGATGAAGCCAGGCAGAGGCTCTGACCATGGGGTGGGAGTTCTGCGCGCCAGGGCTGGTCTGAAGCATTTATCAGCAATTAGAAAGACTAGGAATGGCAAAGACTTGGGCACACTGACAAATGCTTATGAGGAGAATGGATTACTATTTGCTGTTCAGAGTGTACCCCTCTAGGGAACCCAGCTTCTTACTGCAGTACTCATTTGTTATGTGATTGAAATATGGAAATCATTTTCTCTGCCTCCATCGCAATGCTTCCGTATATTGATATTAACTATAAAAAACAAATTCCTTCCACAGGCCAAACAAGCAGATGGGTTTTAAACACTTTAGGAATATGACTCAGATAAGCATGAACCACTGTGGAGGCTCTCCACCCCCTTCCTCCCAGGATGATACCTGAGGCCACCCCGCCCCATGGCCTTGTACTGGGATGCACTTCACACAACCAGGCATGACCGGGCGTCTGCCACAGCCTGCCGTGGTGGTTTGGAACCTGTAGGTCTGGGGTCCAAGAGGCTACTTTTGGAGCTGATGGCCCTACCTTAGCTCAGAGCAAAGTGCTCTGTCTCTGCACCTCCAGAGGCTTCACCTTGAGGACCACTGATTGAGTCCAGCCCCCTCACTTGTGGAAACTTGACTAACACAGAGAAAGCCCCCAACCCACAGTGCTGAAGACTCTAGAACAACTTCTGAGGGCCCTTTGTTGTTCGTGATCTGTGGGGCTTTGCATCCAAGTGAGCAGGGAGGGCATGGCTAAGTGCAGAATAACATTGGCAGTATGCTTTTAATAGATCAGCCAAGGCTGCATCTCTGCTTTTGAAACCTGATGGCAGTTGCACATCTCCACCCCTCCCCGAAGAGCTACAGAACACACCCAGGCCACCCACACGCACTGACTGACTTTCGTATCTGTGTTCAGACATCTGTGAATCTCTCCAGGCTATGAAAACATAATATTCTACAACTAGACACAAAGATGAGATGCCAAAAGGATTCTGAGATAAAAATAGAGAGATCTTGAAGGGAATTTCTCCAGAAAGGTTTCTGTATGTAAAGCAACTGAAATATAGGAGTGTTGGTTGAGCTGAAGAGTGAGAGTAACTGGTTTGAGCACTACCATTTCCCAGGCATGAGTTCACTGGGTCTGGCTGGCGAGGGTCTGCCCTGGGGTCCAAGAGTGGACGGGGAACAGGGGCCTTCAGGCTGCTAAGTGGTCTAGAGGACTATTGTGAGCTATTGGCCCAGACATCTGCAGGTTCAGGGCTGCCATGGAACCTTCTGGAACCTTGTGGTGGCAACAGAGGAGCAGCTGTAGCTCATTCTGCATTGTGTGTGTGTGTGTCCACCAGACTGTTGACAGCCAGCAACACGTGACATCTGCAGAAGCCATGGGAGAAGCGTTCCCCTGTGCAGGTGGGTAAGCCGATGCTTCGGGTGATCAGTCCCGTGACTTGTCCGAGGCTGCATGTAAGACAGGATACATGTCTCAACCCCACGTCTTTTCCTGGAGCCCCATCCATGCTCCTAAACTGTGCTGCTTCTCTTGTCTTCCTTTCTCTTCCCCTCCCTTCTTCCCGTGCTCCTCTCCCCTGCTTCTTTTCCTCTAGTCTCTCCTCCTATCTTCCCTTCCTCTTCCATTCTTTTCTTCTCTTAGCTATCTCCCCTCCCTTCCTGGTCCCACATAGGCACATGAATGCCTACTTTGTGGGCAGAGAGGAAGCATGCCACCCTATCTGCCTTTCTGGCCCAGAGCCTACAAGAGACCAAGGGCAAAGCTTTCAAAGCTCCCTGTCTTCCTGGGACACGGCTAGCTGCTGTCGCTCTGCTATTCTGCCCTGGCCACCCTCGAGAGCTGTTGTTTCTGTGCCCACGTACAAGAAGTGCAACTTTGTCTCTGAGCACGTCTGCAAGGAAGCCTAACCTTGCAAGTTGGAAATACTGAGGAGTTACCTGTCTTTTACGAGTGTGTAGAATGGAGACAAGCCCCCACCTATGGTCATTGTGAACATGGACTGTGAAATCAAAATCACCCTGCCCAGTGACCAGCATAGAATAGATGCTTAATGTGTACCCAGAGTCGCCTTTGCTCCCTTCCTCCCTCTACTGCCTGACCTCCCCTTTAGAATGAAAGGTAGCTGCTCAGCCCTCATTGCAGCATATGGAGGCTCCGAGACCCATCATAAAACTGTCAGCCTCGGCGCAAACTGTAGCTCAAATTAAAATATTTCCATTCTTTGTGCCAGAGGCACACTTGGTTGACATATGTCCACAGCATATTTGCAAGTAGGAACCACACTTCAAAAAACTACTCAATGGATGTTTTGCTCTCTGTCACTGTGTAGGATGAACGGCCCACTCTCCCGCCTGCTGCTCCTTCTTGCTTTGGCCTGGGGCATGCCAAGGGCACCATTGCACTACAAGAGCTCCCAGGTGACCACGGGCAGTTCCCCATTCATCTCCAAGCAGGTGAGGAGCATCCTGGGAGCATCGGGTAACAGTGGGAGAGGGAGGAGGATTGAGACCCAGAGAGGGATGAAAAGCCAGGGTTTCACAGGAAGTTGTCTTAATGGAGCAGCTACGGTAAGTACGGATCTGAGAGAAGTGGGGCTGGAAGGAGCCTCAGGGAAGCTCCCAGCTCTGAGTTCAGCCACAGGGAAAGGAAAACGCCACGTTAAGGGCAACAGAGGTGAATGATGTCATTTACCTGAAGCCCAGCTAGGCACCACCACTCTTGCCCAGGCCCAGGACTTTCTGCAGATTCACAGCCCTCACATGTGCTTCTCATAGACCTGAGCCAGTCCTTTGGAAAGAACACTTGATCTGCCGAGGACACAGATTGGGTTTGGGTGTAGAGCAGAGCTGACAGTGGTGACATAGATCTAGTCATGCATTGTGAAGTGAGGCATCTATCACTGCAGTCACGGGGGGGAGGTCACGAGAGGCCATGGCTCTGAATCTGATTGTGGTCATGGGTGGGAGGTCACGAGAGGCCATGACTCTGAATCTGATTGTGGTCACAGGTGGGAGGTCACGAGAGGCCATGACTCTGAATCTGATTGTGGTCACGGGTGGGAGGTCATGAGAGGCCATGAATCTGAATCTGACTGTGGTCACAGGTGGGAGGTCACGAGAGGCCATGACTCTGAATCTGACTGTGGTCACGGGTGGGAGGTCACGAGAGGCCATGACTCTGAATCTGATTGTGGTCACGGGTGGGAGGTCATGAGAGGCCATGACTCTGAATCTGATTGTGGTCACGGGTGGGAGGTCATGAGACACCATGACTCTGAATCTGATTGTGGTCACGGGTGGGAGGTCATGAGAGGCCATGAATCTGAATCTGACTGTGGTCACAGGTAGGAGGTCACGAGAGGCCATGACTCTGAATCTGACTGTGGTCACGGGTGGGAGGTCACGAGAGGCCATGACTCTGAATCTGACTGTGGTCACGGGTGGGAGGTCACGAGAGGCCATGGCTCTGAATCTGATCGTGGTCATGGGTGGGAGGTCACGAGAGGCCATGACTCTGAATCTGATTGCGGTCACAGGTAGGAGGTCATGAGAGGCCATGACTCTGAATCTGATTGTGGTCACGGGTGGGAGGTCATGAGAGGCCATGACTCTGAATCTGACTGTGGTCACTGGTGGGAGGTCACGAGAGGCCATGGCTCTGCATCTGATTGTGGTCACAGGTAGGAGGTCATGAAAGGCCATGGCTCTGAATCTGATTGTGGTCATGGGTGGGAGGTCACGAGAGGCCATGGCTCTGAATCTGATTGTGGTCACGGGTGGAAGGTAACGAGAGGCCATGGCTCTGAATCTGATTGTGGTCACGGGTGGAAGGTCATGAAAGGCCATGGCTCTGAATCTGATTGTGGTCATGGGTGGGAGGTCACGAGATACCATGACTCTGAATCTGATTGTGGTCACGGGTGGGAGGTAACGAGAGGCCATGGCTCTGAATCTGATTGTGGTCATGGGTGGGAGGTCATGAGATACCATGACTCTGAATCTGACTGTGGTCACGGGTGGGAGGTCACGAGAGGCCATGGCTCTGAATCTGATTGTGGTCACAGGTGGGAGGTCACGAGAGGTCATGACTCTGAATCTGATTGTGGTCACGGGTGGGAGGTCACGAGAGGCCCTTTTACATCTTCTTGGGACCTAAGTCACTGAGTCCCCTGATGGGCTGACATACCCTGAGCTATAACCGACTGGAACCCTGGGTCAAGGAACAGAAGGACATGTCACACATTGGCCCATGTCAATGGATTTTATTTTCAGATGTTGAGCTGACAGTTTTCATGCATGTTCACAACATATTTTGTCCTCTCTTACCCCTTTCCTTTGACCTTCTTCTTCTTTCCTGTTATTCCTCCTTCACTTTGATGCCGTTTTTGACCCTCCTCCATTATTTATGTTGACATATTGATGGGATCAATACTGTTCAGGTCTGTGGAGGTAACCCTAGCCCCCATGAACTCACGAATGCCACCATCACGTCATGTCCAGAGGACAGTACCCTAGAGTACCCCTCCCTTAAATAAACATTGCATGATTGCAAAAGCACCAGGTCAGAATTTCAATACCTTTAAGCAGAAATGAGCAAACATATAGAAATATGTGGAAAAAGCTCACAGTCGTTTTGGGAATGGGTCAAAGGAAGACAGAAAATGTTTCCAGAATCCAGGCTATACCACTAAGCTCCCCAGAAGGAACAGTTTGGGTTAAAATATTTTAAGAAATGACCCATAAGGTCTTGAAAATGCCTAGAAGATGAATAAAATACTAGGATGAGTGAAACATGCTAGAAATGGAAGCCAAGATATGTCCAGCTATTGAACCCACACATGGAGGAGCGGGGCAGCATCCGCACAGTAGGATGCGGCTTGAAGAAAGCTTCGTGGGAAGAAGGAGGGCCATTGTGTCCCCAAGAACACCGACCTGGGCTCACCAGCTCAGTGCCACATGTCTGGAAACCAAGAGCCAACATGATACGTGATACACTGGTATGAAAATGTCTTTATGAAACCCATCAGTCATACAATGAATAAATACCTATAAAATCATATTTAAAAAGAAAAGGAAAACAGGGGTTGTGTGTGGGGGGAGGTGGCACAGTGGTAGAACACTTGCTAGGTTTGGCCCCCAACATCATAACACAGAAAACAAAAGCATAGGAGACATATAGTCAAGTAGAAGTTACCCCAGTAGGAAATCCAATGTGCTTCCTCACCCTTCTTACTCTCTAAGTCAGGTGCATGAATTCATAAGGAAGCATTTATAATGATCAGCATAATTAACAATTTAAACAGGGAACATGTCTTAGTCACACAGCGAACATTCATAAAAATTAGCCAAGGATTGGACCACAAAGGGATGGGCATGCATTTCCTTAAACGGAAATGTGAATATTCATTGGTCACAGTGCAGCCAAAGATGTTATTACCAAGATGCTTGATAGACAGATTGTTCCTTCTTCATGTTGAAATATGATTATAAATAATTCTTCATGGAGGGTAAATATAATCCACAATGTATGAAAACTAAAGCAAGCATAATATATCAAAATATATACAATTAAAAAGAACTCACTGTAATTAAACCCTGATAAGGAAAGCATTTTTAGGGGCTGAAGAGAAGGCTTAGCAATTATGGTGCTTGCCTGTGAAGGCTAAGGATGTGGGTTCAATTCCCCAGTACTCACATAAGCCAAATACACAAGTTGGCACATGCATCTGGAGTTTGTTTGCAGTGGCTAGAGGCCCTGGTATACCTATTCTCCCTGTCTCTATCTGCCAGTTTCTCTCTCTGTCACTCTCCCTCAAATAAATAAATAAATTAAATATTTTTTAAAATAAAAAGAGAACTTTTAGATATGAATAAAATGAAATAAAGTGCCATTAATTGCTGACTCAAATATCTAGAACTAGGGTGATAAATTTTGGCTAAAAATGGGAATAAAAATATAAGCTCAAATCAACAAGGTAAAAAGCAAAAAGGTAAATTAATAACTACATTAAATATTAGATGTTTGAAAAAAGTAGACAAGCAAAGTACACAACTTAATATGTACAAATACATTTGAGAGTTTTAAATGGAAAAGATAAATTTTCAGTAAGCTACAATTCACTAAAATCAACTTCAGAGGAAAAGATTAGGCCAGCTGACTTGTACAAAACAGTGATGAAACCATGCAAATTAAAACCTTCCAGGCCCTAAGCAGTGGCAGAGGAAAATCGCCTGGAATTCTCAAAGAGTAGACATTAAAAGGAGGAAAACTGGAAAAGAAAATGTTCTAAGCAGGGAGTTTAACCTTAAAATAGTACAAGGATGACATGGGGAAGCAAGGTCATGACTTCGACGTAAAACTCATAAAATGCTAGCCACTGTGACCAAACATGCCACTGTGAGAAAACATGCCACTGTGAGCAAACATGCCACTGTGAGCAAACATGCCACTGTGAGTAAACATGCCACTGTGACCTAACATGCCACTGTGAGCAAACATGCCACTGTGACCTAAACAAACATGCCACTGTGACCAAACATGCCACTGCGAGCAAACATGCCACTGCGAGCAAACATGCCACTGTGACCAAACATGCAACTGTGAGCAAACATGCCACTGTGAGCAAAAACATGCCACTGTGAGCAAACATGCCACTGTGACCAAACATGCCACTGTGACCAAACATGCCACTGCGAGCAAACATGCCACTGTGACCAAACATGCCACTGTGAGCAAACAAACATGCCACTGTGAGCAAACAAACATGCCACTGTGACCAAACAAACATGCCACTGTGACCAAACATGCCACTGTGACCAAACAAACATGCCACTGTGAGCAAACATGCCACTGTGACCAAACATGCCACTGTGACCAAACAAACATGCCACTGTGAGCAAACATGCCACTGTGACCAAACATGCCACTGCGAGCAAACATGCCACTGTGACCAAACATGCCACTGTGAGCAAACAAACATGCCACTGTGACCAAACATGCCACTGTGACCAAACATGCCACTGTGAGAAAACATGCCACTGTGACCAAACAAACATGCCACTGTGACCAAACATGCCACTGTGACCTAACATGCCACTGTGACCAAACAAACATGCCACTGTGACCAAACATGCCACTGTGACCAAACATGCCACTGTGACCAAACATGCCACTGTGAGCAAACATGCCACTGTGAGCAAACATGCCACTGTGACCTAACATGCCACTGTGAGCAAACATGCCACTGTGACCAAACAAACATGCCACTGTGACCAAACAAACATGCCACTGTGACCAAACAAACATGCCACTGTGAGCAAACATGCCACTGTGACCAAATAAACATGCCACTGTGACCAAACATGCCACTCTGAGCAAACATGCCACTGTGAGCAAACAAACATGCCACTGCAAGCAAACATGCCACTGTGACCAAACATGCCACTGTGACCAAACAAACATGCCACTGCAAGCAAACATGCCACTGTGAGCAAACATGCCACTGTGACCAAACAAACATGCCACTGTGAGCAAACATGCCACTGTGACCAAACAAACATGCCACTGTGACCAAACAAACATGCCACTGTGACCAAACATGCCACTGTGAGCAAACATGCCACTGTGACCAAACATGCCACTGTGACCAAACAAACATGCCACTGTGACCAAACAAACATGCCACTGTGACCAAACATGCCACTGTGACCAAACATGCCACTGTGACCAAACAAACATGCCACTGTGAGCAAACATGCCACTGTGAGCAAACATACCACTGTGACCAAACATGCAACTGTGATCAAACAAACATGCCACTGTGACCAAACAAACATGCCACTGTGACCAAACAAACATGCCACTGTGAGCAAACATGCCACTGTGAGCAAACATACCACTGTGACCAAACATGCCACTGTGATCAAACAAACATGCCACTGTGATCAAACAAACATGCCACTGTGACCAAACAAACATGCCACTGTGACCAAACATGCCACTGTGACCAAACAAACATGCCACTGTGACCAAACATGCCACTGTGACCAAACAAACATGCCACTGTGACCAAACAAACATGCCACTGTGACCAAACATGCCACTGTGACCAAACAAACATGCCACTGTGACCAAACAAACATGCCACTGTGACCAAACAAACATGCCACTGTGACCAAACATGCCACTGTGAGCAAACATGCCACTGTGAGCAAACATGCCACTGTGACCAAACATGCCACTGTGACCAAACAAACATGCCATTGTGACCAAACAAACATGCCACTGTGAACAAACATGCCACTGTGACCAAACAAACATGCCACTGTGACCAAATAAACATGCCACTGTGACCAAACATGCCACTGTGACCAAACATGCCACTGTGACCAAACATGCCACTGTGACCAAACAAACATGCCACTGTGAGCAAACATGCCACTGTGACCAAACATGCCACTGCGAGCAAACATGCCACTGTGACCAAACATGCCACTGTGAGCAAACATGCCACTGTGAGCAAACATGCCACTGTGACCTAACATGCCACTGTGAGCAAACATGCCACTTTGACCAAACAAACATGCCACTGTGAGCAAACATGCCACTGTGACCAAACATGCCACTGTGACCAAACAAACATGCCACTGTGAGCAAACATGCCACTGTGACCAAATAAACATGCCACTGTGAGCAAACATGCCAATGTGACCAAACAAACATGCCACTGTGACCAAACATGCCACTGTGAGCAAACATGCCACTGTGACCAAACATGCCACTGTGACCAAACAAACATGCCACTGTGACCAAATAAACATGCCACTGTGACCAAACATGCCACTGTGACCAAACAAACATGCCACTGTGAGCAAACATGCCACTGTGACCAAACAAACATGCCACTGTGACCAAACATGCCACTGTGACCAAACATGCCACTGTGACCAAACAAACATGCCACTGCAAGCAAACATGCCACTGTGACCAAACATGCCACTGTGACCAAACAAACATGCCACTGCAAGCAAACATGCCACTGTGACCAAACATGCCACTGTGACCAAACAAACATGCCACTGCAAGCAAACATGCCACTGTGACCAAACATGCCACTGTGACCAAACAAACATGCCACTGTGACCAAACATGCCACTGTGAGCAAACATGCCACTGTGACCTAACATGCCACTGTGAGCAAACATGCCACTGTGACCTAACATGCCACTGTGAGCAAACATGCCACTGTGACCAAACAAACATGCCACTGTGACCAAACATGCCACTGTGACCAAACAAACATGCCACTGTGACCAAACATGCCACTGTGACCAAACAAACATGCCACTGTGACCAAACAAACATGCCACTGTGACCAAACATGCCACTGTGACCAAACATGCCACTGTGACCAAACAAACATGCCACTGTGACCAAACATGCCACTGTGACCAAACAAACATGCCACTGTGACCAAACAAACATGCCACTGTGACCAAACATGCCACTGTGACCAAACATGCCACTGTGACCAAACATGCCACTGTGACCAAACAAACATGCCACTGTGACCAAACAAACATGCCACTGTGACCAAACATGCCACTGTGACCAAACAAACATGCCACTGTGACCAAACAAACATGCCACTGTGACCAAATAAACATGCCACTGTGACCAAACATGCCACTGTGAGCAAACATGCCACTGTGACCAAACATGCCACTGTGACCAAACAAACATGCCACTGTGAGCAAACAAACATGCCACTGTGAGCAAACAAACATGCCACTGTGACCAAACATGCCACTGTGACCAAACATGCCACTGTGACCAAACATGCCACTGTGACCAAACATGCCACTGTGAGCAAACATGCCACTGTGACCAAACAAACATGCCACTGTGACCAAACATGCCACTGTGACCAAACATGCCACTGTGAGCAAACAAACATGCCACTGTGACCAAACATGCCACTGTGACCCAACTGTCCATTGAAAAGTGAATTTTGACTCATGAGATTTTTTCCAGTAAGATAAGAATGGTGGTGCAATCTGGGGAAGTCTACTAATAACTTTTTCCATGTGACCAGCTCTAGAGATAGAACATTCCATGGGGTCTGGGATTGTACTCTGTGACCAGTGCATTTGCAAACAGGGGCTCAGCACCCGAAAGAGGGGGCAAACTTGATGACACCACAGGCACCATGCCCATGGCGGGAAAAGGCAAGGATTTCCAGACTCTCTAATGTGGTGTTAGAGATGAGCTAATTCCATCAGTAAGAGAAAACAATTTAAATACAACTACAAGAGAAAAGAGGTAAAACCGTTTGCACTTTCTGAAACATGCTAGGAGACCCGGAGAAATCAATAAGGACAAACCCAGTGTTATAATTCACTCCCGCAGCAGGACACGAAGCTAATCTCCCAAATAAGAAACCGTCACATATAGAATAATGGAGCACGCGATGGGGTAAATAATGAAAACGACAACCCTGTCATTAACAGCAAGGAGGACACGGGTCAAGCTCTTGAGATGAACGTTCAGAATAGACGCTTGCTCTAGAAGGGAAGACAATTAATCATTGCATGAAGGTCACAGAGGTCGGCCTGCGCAACACGGCTGCGTGCAAGGGAGATTTTGCTAGTCAACGTGATTCATTTATTTATTTATTGTTTACTCCCTAGTGCTCATTTGGAAGTTTATCTAGAAAAGTTGAACACATTATCATAAAACAAACAAAAAAGGCTTAAAAGATAATGATCAAGGAACTGGCTATGATCCATGTTAAAACGATTTTTTAAACAGTTTTTTGATTACTTTCAAACATATACATAATGTCTTCCTTGATCACAATCCTCTGCCATTACTTTTTTGCCCCCCCCACAATCCTTCCACCACAGAAACCCTTCTTTCTAACTAATCTCTCTGCTATTTTGACATCATTTATTCTTGCCCTCCTCCACCGTTCATGATGGAAGGAACGTTGCTGAGCCACTCTCGGGCAGGTGAGGACGCTCTCCAGATCATGAACCCAACGCCACTCCATGTCCAGAAGACAGTGTTCCAAGGCTCCTCCCCACGCTCTGATCTTACATGCTTTCCACCCGCAGTGTGTCATGTTTCCTGAGCCTTGGAGGGTGGGACACGATGACACATTTTGTTCTGAACACTCAACAGGCTCTTCTTCCCAGGGCTTAAGTCTCTCTAGTCACTGCCTGCAAGAAGAAGCTTCTCTGACCAAAGGTGACAGCAGCACTAACTATGCCTGTAGACTAAACTTCCTGACACAGATGCTGAAGCCCCATAAGGTTGAACACTAGGAGGGCCGAGTGGGTTGGGAGAGAAGCTCAGAAAAGGAGCCTAACCCCAAGCCCACGGGGCTTTCTACATGGCACCCTGCCTCTCTGTCCACCATAAGGAACCATGTTTGAAGGCATTGTGGGACAGTGGAAACACTGCATTGCACTATGAACAAGAAATGTTATTAATATGTATGTAAATATATGTCCGCCATGGGCCTAAGAAAGGCCTGGTAGCGGAGCCTTCAAATGCAGATGCAATAAACACTGATAAATAACATGAAAGTATTCTGAAAGCAACAGAAAGAATGACCTGAAATTTTGCCTGAGGGTGAGATATTTCTCAGCATTGTACTCAGCTTTCTTATTCACAAGTTCATCTTTCTGTTAGAGATAAATGGGTCATTTTCCTAGTCATTCTTGGCACTGCAGTGCAGCAAAGACCAAATGTCTGTTAGAAACTTGAGTGGACGTGGGAGCAGATGCATGGGAGCTGCAAATGGCCCTTGGGCACATGCCCCGAGCTCCCCTTCATGGTGACCTCAGAAACTCAAGGAGGGGGCTGACTGGCCTACTCTCTTCGGCTAGCATGACTCTAATTCAAATGTTTCATGACACAATCTGGGTGATCCCACTTGAGGCATCTACCGCTGCCCAGCTAAGCTGAGTACGCATCCTTCTGGGTTGTATGAGGAGTCCCTTTCAAGGAACCTGCCCAGATATGCACTGTGCAGATGCAAATCAAGATGTAAGCTAGATGCGTCCCCCGCCCCGTGGCACACACTTTTTAAAAACAGTACTGAACACGTGGAGGAAACCTGAGGCAGGCTGGCTGGATCAACACAGATGGGTGTCCACAGGCTGTGTGCAGGGCTGGATCAATGCAGATGGGTGTCCACAGGCTGTGTGCAGGGCTGGATCAACATGAGTAAGTGTCCACAGGCTGTGTGCAGGGCTGGATCAACACAGATGGGTGTCCACAGGCTGTGTGCAGGGCTGGATCAACACAGATGGGTGTCCACAGGCTGTGTGCAGGGCTGGATCAATGCAGATGGGTGTCCACAGGCTGTGTGCAGGGCTGGATCAACATGAGTGAGTGTCCACAGGCTGTGTGCAGGGCTGTATCAACGCAGATGGGTGTCCACAGGCTGTGTGCAGGGCTGGATCAACATGAGTGAGTGTCCACAGGCTGTGTGCAGGGCTGGATCAACGCAGATGGGTGTCCACAGGCTGTGTGCAGGGCTGGATCAACATGAGTAAGTGTCCACAGGCTGTGTGCAGGGCTGGATCAATGCAGGTGGGTGTCCCCAGGCTGTGTGCAGGGCTGGATCAACATGAATAAGTGTCCACAGGCTGTGTGCAGGGCTGGATCAATGCAGATGGGTGTCCCCAGGCTGTGTGCAGAGCAGTCTAGGGGGGAATAGGAACACTAGGCCAGTGCTGGCAGGGCTCCACATGAGCTTATGTGCACAAGCCAGGTCACACAGTTGTGGAAGGCTGCCTTTGTCTAAGAAAGGCGAGTGTGAACACTTCCACTGAGAGTTCCTAGAAGAAAATGCCTTTACCCAAACATGGCCAACCTCACACAAGGATAACTGCACATCCAGCAGTCGCACTGTAGGAGCATTGATCATGTATTTGTTGGCCAGTTAGATTGAATTAATTCTTTTTAAAATGTTCTAGAATTAACCACAGGGCTGGTGGGCCAGGGAGGGGAGCAATGCTTCTCTGGGTGTAGTTCACTTATACATAAGTTTGGCTTAGACTGTGCTAATATTTTACTTTCAAAATACGTTACTGGGTTCAGGGATGTAGCTCAGTTGGTAGAGGACTTGTCCAGCATGAGGTCAGCTGTGGGGTTGATCCCCAGCAGTGCCTAAACTGGCTGTGGTGCTTCACAGCTGTAATCTCAGCACTTGGGAAATAGAATCAGGAAGATCAAAAGTTCAAGGACATCCTCAGCTACACTGCAAGTTCAGGATCAGCCTGGTCTACAGTGGACCCCATCCTTAATAGATGAGGTTGGGTATAGGAAAATCTGAAATCGAGTGCAAACAAGAACAAATGAATTGAAGCCTACTTCAAGTGGACAGTCTGACTACAGGGACGTGCTCAACTCAGCCAACCGCCAGGCCCAGTCACCCACTGCCCATCCTCACAGGATAAGGCCCAATGATGAGTGACTGCGGGCTGAGGTGGTGGATGGGGGCAGCAGAGATGCTGGCCAACATTCACAAGTGACAGGCACACAGGAGGAGTAGGTTCAGTGAACTCCTGCCTAGAAAAGTGACTACAACTGATGATGAGTTGGCTATTTCAAAACAAAAAAAAACAAGAGGGCTTTAAAGATTTTCGCCACAAACAACTGTTTGTTCAATTGCATATATTACAGGAATGAGGTAGGTTGATTACCCCACATAAAACATATGCACTGAACCATCATGTTTTACCCCAGAATGTATATAATTCGTACCTGTTCTGCAAAGAGCTTGGGCCTACTTAGAAGGCCAGCAGCCAGTAGGGCTGCTGTAAGTGGCACAGCGATCACTTGAGTAGTTGTGGGGAAGACAGACACTGCTGGGGGTCAAGGTCCCACCATGGGAAGGGGGAGATGCCTGTATGGAGCAGAAAAGGAGAGGAGCCGTGTGGCTGGCAGGGAAGTGAGGGGGGCAACACACTTGTCCTGGGAGAACCATAGCCCTGTGGTGAGATAATAAGGTGGGCATGACCACATGGGGACCAGGGAGCAAGGGGCGAGGGGTGAAGGGAGTGCTTAGGACCTGACAGGGGCAGGGAACTACTCACCATGTCTCATCTTGTGTGACACAAAAGAAGCTCAGGGTCCACAGGCATCACTAGCAACAAGAGAGAGGCTGGAGCTCCCCACAGCAGTGGCTATTCAAATTACTCATATCTTAAGTAAAATACTTATAACCAAGTTATGAAAAATCCTCTCCAAAGCCCAGAAAAGCATAAATCAGGAACCATGGTATAAACTGAAAAATAGTGAAAACGAAGAAAAACGCAGCATGCGTCATGGAGTCTTCTTATAAAAATGTCCACCAATGGCTGGAGAGATGGCTTATCAGCTTATCATTCAGATAAGCTTGTCTGTGAAGCCTAAGGATCCAGTTTTGATTCCCCAGGACCCACATAAGCCAGATGCATAAGGTGGCATGTGTCTGGAGTTCGTTTGCAGTGGCTAGAGGCCTTGGTACACCCATTCTCTCTCTCTCTCTCTCCCTCCTCTCTCTCTCTCTCTCTCTCTCTCAAATAAATAAACTTTAAAACCTTAAATTGATGAATATACACAAAGAGTGTATCATTGTACTTATTTTTAAACTTTCTGTAGATTTGGAAATAACTTGGACATGCAATCTTCTCCCCTGGCCCTTCTACAGCCAGAGGGCCTGGACACTTTAGTGTGTGGCTCTCCATAACCGGACAGCTCGGCCACTGCTGTAAGCAGCATGCACTGGGTAGCCAGTTCTTCACTTCTGACTTACACATTCACACAGTGTCCTAGCACACAGAAGAGAATGGCTCTGCAAACCTCATGTCCTGCAAGGTAGACTAAAAGATTAAGAACAGCTGGTGGGTCGTGATGAGGGTTAGTCAATCCACTGCTCCATGTTTAAAAGTCACCATATTGTTAAGACTGTCACACACGCCCAGGAGTAACATACATGCAGAGTGTCATCAGCAATATGGCAATACTCTTTGATAAATTGCCTTTTAACATTTCCTTGCATCTACTAGGGTCATAGAAAGAGGCACTTCAATTATAACTAGTTGTCTGGGAACCATTGAGCAGCATCTTTTTACTAAAGAAGCAATTAGTCCACTCTTAGATGAACTTGATCTGCAAGTGCACAGCTTTCTGTCCATGTTGCTGATCCCAGAGCACTTAGAGCCCCTGAGGGAAGTGTGATGACAGACAGACGGAAACACACCAGGAATCACATAGACGTATGCCAGGGGACACACAGTCAGGGGACGAATGCCCACAGCAGCTCCACCAGTAATCAGCAAAGTGGTGTAAGCCAAAGTGTCCACGCCATCCCATTATGAATCTGCAGGTACGAATACGGGCCTCACTTTGTTCTCACCTTGCATGTTTCGAGCTCTCGCATTCTGGGCTGCTTCACATATCACAGCCAGGCAGGCTGGGGATAAGAGCTTATTATCTTATGTTTGTAATTCTAAGTCTTGGGGTTTTGGTAGAGCAGGTGGTCATGTGCAGTGTTCCCAGGATGTCAGTCTCCTCCAATTTAAGTCTTCAGAGAGCGTAGGGCCAGATGGTGGTCAGAGAAATAAGCAACAAAGATTTCAGCAATTAGCAAACCTTTCTCAATAATAACCCTACATGATCATATTTATAAGATATAAACTAATCCTGCGTATAAAAGGCCTTAATTAGAAGATAAAGATGAGCTATTTTGGACTAAAAAAAAGTTATACAACTATCTGTTGTCTCCAAGGACCACAGCTCTCTGGCAAAGATGCCCACAGACTAAGAGTGTAAGGTCAGAGGTCAGCATACCAAGCAAATGGAAGCCCAAACACACACACTGTCACTGTTCTGATGGCTGATAAAAGGAGAAATTCCTATCAAAATTAGTCATAAAAGATAAAGGCCACTACATATTCACAAATGAAGATATGACAATTATAAACATACATGTGCCAGGCATTAAGGCTCCCAATTTCATGAAACAAACACTACTGGACAGAAATGGGCAGATCGATCCTGATGTACAAATAGTGGGTGACTTTAACACTTTACGCTCATCCGTAGGTGGTTCCTTCAGTCCGAACGTTAATGAAGTCACCTCATAGTTAGTGTGCACCATAGATCAAGTGGACTTACATTTACAGAGTAATCCTTACAACAGCTGCAGACACAGATGACCTACCAAGGTTAAATCAAGAGTATCCGGGCAACAAGAACACCAGAACAGGCAATGGGATTGAAGCAGTGACAGTTTCCCAGCAAAGGAAAGCCCAAGGCCAGATGGAAGCCATTGCCAAATTCTACCAGACCTTCAAAGACGAGTTAGCCTCAGTGTCCCTCAAGTACTACCCAGAGGGTCCATGCCTGACCCACCAAGAGTGGCCCATCCACTGTTGCACCCCTATTCTCTTACCATGGTGGGCTCGCTGCTGGCTCAGGTCACTGGCAAATCAGGTTCTGTTTCAGGTTCACCTGTGCACCGAGGAGCGAGGACTGGATTGCAGAGGGATTTCCAGCCTGAGGCAGGATCATGCGCACTATAACCATGACCACAGGTAGTCTCCTATGAACATCGAGTGAATTCCCCTCATGGCTAGTCAGAAAAATTCTGGGCAAAGCCTGGTAACTCCATCACAGTTCTTGCCCCCAGGATGGAGAAAGCAGACCGGAAGGGCTCAGCAACCATGCTCTGGAGGGTCCATGCGGGGCTTTGCCATGCTCCCGAGGCTGTGGCCATTCCAACACACACTTCTGCAGACTAAAGGTTTGCGGGCAGAGCTATTCCCTGGGAAGAGCCTGGAGACCCCAGGAGGAATCTAAGCACCATTGCTTACAGACCTGTTGGAGTCACCAAGTCATACGAGCTTGGGTTCAGGACGGTGTTACTAAGCAACCGTCTGGACTCCCACACCTGGTGCCTGTACTGAAGGGTGTCAGGAGAGCTCACCTGACATGGGATCACTCTCAGGTGTGAATTACATAAAAAGCTTCATTTTATAACTAGTGACAAGAGCTTTTTTTTCCATTTTTGCTTGTGCGTAGATAGTGTATGTGGCATGGGTATGCATGTATGTGTGTATTGGTGGGCACCCCATGTGCACGCATGTGCCAGCCAGAGGAAAACATCAGATGTCCTCTCTTGCTCCTTCTGCTTCCTTGAGAGAGATTCTCTCACTTAACCTTGAGCTGCTTTTTTCTTTCTCTCTTTCTCTCTTTCTCTCTTTCTTTCCCTTCCCTTCCTTCCTTCCTTCCTTCCTCCCTCCCTCCCTCCCTCCCTCCCTCCCTCCCTCCTTTCTCTCTTTCTCTCTTTCTCTCTTTCTCTCTTTCTCTTTCTTTCTTTCTTTCTTTCTTTCTCTCTTTCTTTCTTTCTTTCTTTCTTTCTTTCTTTCTTGTTAGACTGGCTGACCATCAAGCCCCAGCAATACTCTAGTGTCCACCTCCTGCTAGACTGAGGTTACAGGTGTGCATGGCCACACCCAGCTTTGATGTGGGTGCTGGGGCTGAAACTCAGCCCTCTCAAGCTCTCATGCTTGATGGCAAGTGCTATTCACCCCTGAGCCATTTCCCAGTTCGACAAGATCTTGTTAGTAACAAACCTCCTTGGGAGAAGGGGCATATGGTCAGCACCATCCATGAGTAGTCAGGATGGAACCATTCCCGACATGCTTCTCTTCATGACTTCCTAGCTTGTCTCTGCCAACCCTACCTTCCTTCTGCATAAGTGTGTCAATCTGCCACACACCAGTCACAGGAGCTCGGCCACTTCCACGTGTGGACTCATCACCAGAGTGGCTCATTGCTTTCTTCTGCTCATTGTGGGTCTTCCAAATCTGCCTTCAGTCACTTTCTGCTTTTATAAAACAATGTTTTTGATCTGTAACTGAAGTTTACTAAGCAAAGATGTACATCAACAATGACAAACACATACAGAGCAACTTGGGCAGAAAAAATGGATATGCTGCTGGGCAGAGAGGTATGCACACTGACCTAGAAGCCCACCCATGAGGAGTCATCCCAGTGGCACAGCAGGCTAGGGAAGCAGCAGCCATCTCCAGCCACCTCAAGTTCCTTCCTGCCTTCACTCTAAGTCAAGCAGATCCATGTCAAAGATGAGGGTGGCATTGGGAGGGATGACAGCAGAGTGGCCTGTAGTTCCATATGCCAAATCAGGGGTACAGGTCAGCTTTATTCTCTGCCTCAAGCTCATCTAGCAGTGCCAGGGATGGGACACCTTCCAGTGAGTTGTTGGCTGGGGATATCCCTGATGACCCTAAAACACTACAGGCCATTGCCGAGGCTCTTGGTTTCCCACCAGGAATAGATGGTAAGACCCCACTGCTGAAGATTCCACATGCTTGGGCTACAAGGTCACCGAGAAATCAAACTGGGGCTGAGCTGAAAACTTACTCTCTATAGACCAGCTGACAGAAACTGGGAAAATCTGTGCTACATGCAGCCCTATGAGAGACAGAGTCATCAGCAGTGAAAACAGTGGACACTGGAAGCCTCAAGTTTGGCCAGCCAGGCCAAATGATGGAACAGGTGCAATAGCAGCATGTCTGTTATGGGGGAAACCAACTGCTCTCTAATTGGACTGAAGGCCCTCTGTATTGGAGGGAATACATGCCTGGTACTGAAAACCTAATCAAAAACCTATGGTGGGGGAGGTCATGAGCCTTAGGAGTGTAACACCTGCTCTTGTCTGGCTAAATGCATATATTATGCTCACCAAACTGCCCTGTAAGCTCTTTACTTAATATTAATACCCATATGTTAATGATACTCTCATGTTTGGTTTGAGAAGCTTCTCTTTTCAGATGGTGGTGACCTCTGGGATGACCCCAAAATCACTATAGTGCTGAGAAGAAGTGACAGAGGAGTGCTCAGCACTGAAATATCTCTAACACACATTCCAAGGTTCAGGACCCATTGTGGAAGACAAGGTGGAAAGAATATAAGAGCTGAAGGAAGGGTAGGACTGCTTACAATGCAATCGACCAGACAGAAATTGGCCTTGATATCCATGACCTCGCAGTGCCTAGCAATGCCTTCACAAGACCCTCATATTAGGAGGAAAAGTTGATGACATCAAAATAAAGGGGAGACTAATGAAGAGAGGGGATATGATGGAGAGTGGAGTTGTGAAGGGGAAAGTGGGGGATGGGAGGGAAATATCATAGTTTATTGTCTGTAAGTATGGAAGTTATCAATACAAAAATATTTATTCCTCTTTTTTTCTTATTCAGTGGTTGAATGTGTCACAACTGCCTTCTGTAGTGCTGTCTGTCCTGGTCTGCCACTCCTAGCTTCAGTTAAGTTTTCATTGCAAAAGAAATTTGCCTCTAGGTATATTTTTCTAATTGGTTTCTTCTTTGTGAATGAAGAAGACTAGCGAGACCCGGGCATGGGCTCTGCAGTGGGCTCCGCTTCTTGCAGTGACTTTCTGAGCTTGTGGATGGTCCTCCTCGTGATCTGTGTGTCTCTGGGTGACTATGTTCACCTTCATTCTGAGCTTGTGTGTGGTCCTCCTCGTGATCTGTGTGTCTCTGGCTGACTCTGTTCACCTTCATTCTGAGCTTGTGTGTGGTCCTCCTTGTGATCTGTGTGTCTCTGGGTGACTATGTTCACCTTCATTCTGAGCTTGTGTGTGGTCCTCCTCCTGATCTGTGTGTCTCTGGGTGACTCTGCTCACCTTCATTCTGAGCTTGTGTGTGGTCCTCCTCGTGATCTGTGTGTCTCTGGGTGACTATGTTCACCTTCATTCTGAGCTTGTGGGTGGTCCTCCTTGTGATCTGTGTGTCTCTGGGTGACTATGTTCACCTTCATTCTGAGCTTGTGTGTGGTCCTCCTCGTGATCTGTGTGTCTCTGGGTGACTCTGCTCACCTTCATTCTGAGCTTGTGTGTGGTCCTCCTTGTGATCTGTGTGTCTCTGGGTGACTCTGCTCACCTTCATTCTGAGCTTGTGGGTGGTCCTCCTCGTGATCTGTGTGTCTCTGGGTGACTATGTTCACCTTGTGTGTGGTCCTCCTTGTGATCTGTGTGTTTCTTGGTGACTATGTTCACCTTCATTCTGAGCTTGTGTGTGGTCCTCCTTGTGATCTGTGTGTCTCTGGGTGACTCTGCTCACCTTCATTCTGAGCTTGTGTGTGGTCCTCCACGTGATCTGTGTGTCTCTGGCTGACTCTGTTCACCTTCATTCTGAGCTTGTGGATGGTCCTCCTCATGATCTGTGTGTCTCTGGCTGACTCTGCTCACCTTCATTCTGAGCTTGTGTGTGGTCCACCTCGTGATGTGTGTGTCTCTGGGTGACTCTGCTCACCTTCATTCTGAGCTTGTGTGTGGTCCTCCTCGTGATCTGTGTGTCTCTGGCTGACTCTGCTCACCTTCATTCTGAGCTTGTGTGTGGTGGTGATCTGTGTGTCTCTGGCTGACTCTTCACCTTCATTCTGAGCTTGTGTGTGGTCCTCCTCGTGATCTGTGTGTCTCTGGCTGACTCTGCTCACCTTCATTCTGAGCTTGTGTGTGGTCCTCCTTGTGATCTGTGTGTCTCTGGCTGACTCTGCTCACCTTCATTCTGAGCTTGTGGATGATTCTCCTAGTGATCTGTGTGTGTCTGGGTGACTCTGTTCACCTTCATTCTGAGCTTGTGTGTGGTCCTCCTCGTGATTTGTGTGTCTCTAGGTGACTCTGCTCACCTTCATTCTGAGCTTGTGGATGATTCTCCTTGTGATCTGTGTGTCTCTGGCTGACTCTGCTCACCTTCATTCTGAGCTTGTGTGTGGTCCTCCTCGTGATCTGTGTGTCTCTGGCTGACTCTGCTCACCTTCATTCTGAGCTTGTGTGTGGTCCTCCTCGTGATCTGTGTGTCTCTGGCTGACTCTGCTCACCTTCATTCTGAGCTTGTGTGGTCCTCCAGCCGTGATTTGTGTGTCTCTGGCTGACTCTGCTCACCTTCATTCTGAGCTTGTGTGTGGTCCTCCACGTGATCTGTGTGTCTCTGGGTGACTCTGCTCACCTTCATTCTGAGCTTGTGTGTGGTCCTCCTCGTGATCTGTGTGTCTCTGGCTGACTCTGCTCACCTTCATTCTGAGCTTGTGTGTGGTCCTCCTCGTGATCTGTGTGTCTCTGGCTGACTCTGCTCACCTTCATTCTGAGCTTGTGTGTGGTCCTCCTCGTGATTTGTGTGTTTCTGGGTGACTCTGCTCACCTTCATTCTGAGCTTGTGGATGATTCTCCTCGTGATCTATCTGTCTCTGGGTGACTCTGTTCACCTTCATTCTGAGCTTGTGTGTGGTCCTCCTCGTGATCTGTGTGTCTCTGGCTGACTCTGCTCACCTTCATTCTGAGCTTGTGTGTGGTCCTCTTCGTGATCTGTGTATCTCTGGCTGACTCTGCTCACCTTCATTCTGAGCTTGTGTGTGGTCCTCCTCGTGATTTGTGTGTCTCTGGGTGACTCTGCTCACCTTCATTCTGAGCTTGTGTGTGGTCTTCCTCGTGATCTGTGTGTCTCTGGGTGACTCTGCTCACCTTCATTCTGAGCTTGTGTGTGGTCCTCCACGTGATCTGTGTGTCTCTGGGTGACTCTGCTCACCTTCATTCTGAGCTTGTGTGTGGTCCTCCACGTGATCTGTGTGTCTCTGGCTGACTCTGCTCACCTTCATTCTGAGCTTGTGGGTGGTGATCTGTGTTTCTCTGGCTGACTCTTCACCTTCATTCCTCTCAGAGGTGAACCCTACAGAAATCTGCTTTGGTGGTGCCAGTGCTTCCAGGCTTTGGCCTACAACCTTCTGGATCTGCTGGTGTTGCTGAGTCCCAGTCTCCCTAGCTAATATCACAACCTTCCCCTTGCCTTTCTCCTCTCCTTTCAGCTGACATCCTCAGGTATCTTACAGACTCTCCCACAGTACCATACTCATGCAGCCCCCACACCTGCCCCTGCCACCAGTCATTTGCATGTGTTGTAGTCAGTTCCATGTTGCTGTGATGAACATCCGAACAAGACACCGTTTATGGGAGGAAGGGATTGACTGCACCTTACCGTTCCGTCTATGGCAGAAGAAGCTGGCTTCCATTCATACATCCAAGCGGAGAGAGAAACCACCAGCGGCCAGCAAACAAGCACAAAACTGTAGCAAGCAGGACCTGGCAGAGCTCAAACTTCTCTCTTCCAGTGCTGGGCTGGGATTCAGGCCTGCCCCTAGTGATACTTTAGGGCCAGACTCCAGGATCCACCCCCAGTGATCCCTCCTCCAGCCAGGTGGCTGGAGATCCAAGGTACAAGCTTTAATAAAACACTTGAGTCTATGGGGGACATATGTTCAAACTACCACAACATGGAAACTGGTTTGGGGGGGAGGCTTGTCGACTGCTAAGAGAAACAACTGCAGCTGTCTGGAGCGTGGGCCTTCCTAGGGGAATCTCTGGCCTAGCTACTCCATGCACCAAGGATTAGAGCTGGAACCTGTCCACTCCTTGCCCATCTGAATATACCCTCATGGGCCCTCTTCCAGTGCTCACTGATGTTGGTCTGTCACCCATGAAACCACAACCGTAGCCTCTGGTAAGTGATTGATGCCCCACCCCAGTTCGTGTCTCTGTTTATCAACAATGGAAGTCAGGCACTCTACTTTTTCCGTGTACAGTAAAAAGGGAGCACAGCAGAACCAGGGTAAATTCTGGGAAGACCAATCTGCGGGGCCTCTTCTCTGCCCCATCCCAGATGATGCTTCATCGGGCTTCCACATATGACCTACAGCTTGAATCTTTTGAGGACAAGGATTTGGCTTCAGGGATACTATGAGCCCAGCTCGGCCTCCTTTTCAGTGTGAGAACATTCTCGGTGATGGTATTCATGTCTCACATACTTAGAGTCTAGAGGTGGACAGCAGAGATAGAGTGTGTGGCAGCATACTGTTCATTTTATTTGCTTATTTTGTTTTTAAGACAAGATCACCATGTTGCCCAGGCTGGCCTGAACTTATTGTATAGCCTGGGCTGACCTCAAATTCACAGTGATCCTCCTGCTTCAGCTTTCTGAGTGTTAGGATAACAGGCATAAACTACCACACCTGGCTGGGAAAACATTATCTTCTGAGAAGTATCCAAGAAATGTGCCTGAGGCAGAGTACTTCGAAGGATGAGGCAGGAGGACTACTGTGATTTTGAGGCTAACTTGGGCTACATAGTGATCTCCAGATAATCGTGGGCTGTGGTGAGCTCCTGTCTTAAAACGAACAAGCTCACAATACCCAACAACAAGTAAGTAAACGTCCATTCAATCAGTGACTGCTGCTCCCAGCTCAGCAGGTCCCTCCAGCCTCCAGCACAGAGACAGCCAGCAAGGCTTGTGCAGGGCAGAACTCAGCCAGGAAGGAGCAGTCCCACACCCAGGACCCCGTAGGCAGTGCTCGGCCCAGAAGGGAGCAGCCAGGTTTGCTATCCAGGCCCTCTGTGGGTGTGTGGAGGTGGCATTATGGAGGGCATGCAGGGAGGATAGTTCTGGTGTGTGTGGAGGTGACATTACGGTGGGCACCTGAGGCGTGGGCAGGCATGGCGGACAGCTCTGACTTCACATGGAGCACAGTCAGAGGCTGGGAGTTGTGCTCACTGGGGTTGACTCCCCCCCCCCCCCCCCCCCCGCCCCGGGGCCTGTCCTGCTGATTCTTGACTTCGTCCAGATATCTGAACAGAAATGGTCTCTCAACTAAGGCTTCTCAATCAAAAGCACTGTAAAAAACTCACTCTGACACCACAATTGAGTTTCTGAGAAAAGCCTGAACTGTTGTGTATAATGCATCTGCACCAACTGCTTTATTTATAGAAAAAATGCAAGAGACAGAAGTCACCTCTGCCCTGGCGAGTGAAGAAGAATTTTGCTCACACCTCTATCTGCTTAGCTGTGGTTTCCATAGTAAGCTCTTTAGAAATAACTTTGTCTTACTTCACATGTAAGAAGAAGAGAGTGGCACCAATCACAGGGACACAGTGACACTGGTCACTTGTACTGAGGGGGAATCTTAAGTGATGACCACTCACACACCTGTACCGCGTGTATGTGGAGCAGGAGGACCCTGCTGTAACCAATGGTCTGTGCACCTGCACACCTTAACCGGGTTAGCTGAGTTCACACGTTGTCTCTGGTTCTGCCCTCACCAGGTCCCTGAATAGTGGGGTGTGGGGGCTGGGGGTAAATGAGGTCTGCCCATGCCTTCTCTCTTCTCAGCCTTCCTTCAACCTCTTTCTCTTTCATGCTTGTCACTGTGCTGTCTTCTGGGCAGGGAAGTAAAGTAAACCTTTGTCTTGTTTTTAGCAAGCAAAGTAACAAAGAAAGGGCTGGACCCTCGGGGCCCAGGGCACCCTACACAGACTGCTGGGCAGACAGAGCTTCATGGAAGGGTCATGCCTGGGCTGTACTCAGGGACACAAGCAATGAGGCTGGGACACGAAAAGAAGTCTGGCCCTCCTCTGGTGTGCCTCTTCCCACCAGCAGACAGCAGGCTGCCTGACACAGTTAGTGAGGAGCGTGTGTGGCTGGAACACATTCCTCACTGGCCACTTCGAAAATCACTTTTAACCACCACCCTCATGACCTTTCCTGTTGTTTTATAAGGAGAGATGCCGAGGCCCTGACGCTCAGACCTGCAGCCTGTGCTTGTGGCCAGAAAGCTGTCACCTTTCCTCCTCCATAGCACCTCAGAGGAGTCAGGAAGCAGCTGAGCTCTGAACTAGAGGTCCAGGTCAGGCACAGTGGATGATCAAGGGAGGGGTGCCTTCCATGGATGCCAACTTCAGCAGAAGCTCTCTCTCTTTCCTCTTTCTGATGAGGGAGAGAGAGAACTTTTTGCGAGGAATTCTGGAGGGATCTGCCTGGCACTGAAAATATGAGGACAATGGAGTGGTGAAGGCTGGACCACTCAGGCAGTGAAACCACCACACAGATGCTCAAAACTAGCACATGATCATGGGCTCAGTCCCACAGCACATTTCCTAAGAGGTAAAACGAGTCCCCCATTCTCACTGAAAGCCTGGTCCCCAGAGCGGTCATGCAAGTCTACTCAAAGCCATGATAGATGACAAGAGTGGAGTAGCTGAGGGCAGCAAGGATGTGGCGCTCAGACGGGACAGGCCAGGAGGCTGTAAGGCTTGCTTCCAAGCCCCAAAGGACTAGAGGGAGAGGCATCTTTACTCTCCCTAGCCTGTTAACTCCCAGGAGGAAATGACAGAGAACCGAATGCCTGCACAGCTAGGGGAAAATTTTCCATAACCAACAGAGCTGTTTCCCATGAATGAGGACATTTCTACCGTCATATAAGGCCAAGCCCAGGAAGGAGCCTGCGCCTGTCAGGGCTGCTTGCAGGGAACCCACTACTGGTGGGAAGATGGTTCAACTAATCTTGACTTGTCCTTCCCCAGCGACACTTTTTGGAATAGATCTCAGGGGCTGGGGACATGGGTCTGCGGTTAGAGGAGCTTGCTTACAAGCCTGCTGACTTTAGCACAATGTCCCTCATCACTCACCCGAAGCGGGATGTCAAGTGTTACATGTGTCTGCAACCCTATGCTCCAATGCAGTGGGAGGCAGAGCCGAGAGATTCGAGAAGCTTGCAGGCAGCAGCAAGAGGGACTTTGTCTCAAATGAAGGTGGAAATCGAGGTGAAATAACCTTGAACTCCACATGCCCACCATGGCAAACTTGCAACCTTACACATACACACATATCATACATATATATGCACACGCAAAAATAGTTTAAAAAATAGAAAAACATTAATTTTAGACATACACAGAATTTCATAAGCCATCAGCAAAGAATTAGCAAAGTGTGAGGGAACTTGGCTGGGCCTGACCACTTTCTCCAGGGGTCCCCAGTGCTCCAGGAGAACTTCAGGGCCTGGCTGGGCCTGACCACTTTCTCCAGGGGTCCCCAGTGCTCCAAGAGAACTTCAGGGCCTGGCTGGGCCTGACCACTTTCTCCAGGGGTCCCCAGTGCTCCAAGAGAACTTCAGGGCCTGGCTGGGCCTGACCACTTTCTCCAGGGGTCCCCAGTGCTCCAAGAGAACTTCAGGGCCTGGCTGGGCCTGACCACTTTCTCCAGGGGTCCCCAGTGCTCCAGGAGCAGCATGGACTCTGTCTCACCCTCCACAGAGACTAACTGATGAGCATTGTGAAAAATTGTCCTTGTTTTCTGCAGTGACTGAAGCCTTGATGTTGGGGTCACTTCGAATCAACATCCATGTTTCTCCCAACAGCTGATGGAAACCCGTGCAGAGCTGTTTCAGTATTTGGCAGTGAGAGGTGAGTGCCAGCCTCAGTTCACTGCATTCGATCCACATGTCTGCTGTATGGTTCCAGGTGGCAGGATGGCTTTTGTTTGCAATTTTGAATACATATACACGTGTGTGAGGATGCATGTGTGTGCACATGCATGTGTGAAGAAAGTGTACTATATTTGTGAATGCATATTGTGCTATATTTATAAATGCATATACCACTGTTATACTATAATCTCTTTATCCACTGGTCAGTGGCACTCAGGCTGTTTCTGAATCTTGGATGTTGTGAATAAATAATGCTGCAAAGAGAGCAGGGGGCAGATGTCTCTGGGAGAGGCTAAAAATGCAGCATGGATTTCACTTAGAGCTGGCTGTGAAACCCCGATGTGGACTGCAGACTGGTGGTTAGCATGCAGGGGAGGAGCGGGGGAATGCAGGTCAGGGTTGCAGCTCCTCCTGATGACCGAGGCCAGAGAGGAATCCACAGGGTGAGAACAGCAGTTGCCACGGCTGTATTCTTCATGAGAAATCTGCAGAAGAGGGAACGGCAATTGTTCCTGCCATGCCCGCACACACAAACACACACAGTCACCACGGAAGAAGGGCTGGGTACGTTACTCGGCTTGACTGTAATAAGCATTTCACATATGTACACATCATATTGTGTACATTAAATGGAGTCACTGTAAATTAAATTTGTTTTAATGCTGTGCTTTCATTCTTGTCTGGGCCAGGACAGAGTGATGGGAACGGTGCGGATGCCAGCCCGTCCATCCCCTGACACCGTCCTGAAGGATATACGATTTTTGCCGTTACACTGCTGGGATTGGGAAATGACTTTCCTCGCTTCCAGAATGAGCTCCACTCTCCACCTCTGCTCAGCGGGTCAGAGCTCGAGGGGGGCAGGGTGGGTAGGTGTTTCTGTCACCTCAAGTGGCCCCATCTATGGGGTCAGACAAGGCGGAAGCTGTGCCCAGCTGTGAAGACTGTCTTGCAAACTGACCCAAGCTCACAATCTGGGACCTCTCTCTTCCCTCCTTGTGTGTCTCTAACCATCTCAAAGTATTTGGCTTGCTGGACTCTTCCTTGTCCATTTTGGAGGATCTAGTGTCAATCCCCTGACTTCCAGGAGCCCTTGACTCCTCCAGCCATGAGGAAGGAGCGCATTCCTCAGAGGAAGTGAGGCCTTGGAATCAAGGGAAATGCACAAACAGCTGGTTCTGAGGTCCAGAGTGGTCTGGTCACTCCATAGAGCAGGAGAGATGGGCCTCAATGCAGTTGGCCAACACATTCTTCCAGAAGCCAGGTCCTCCTGCCTCCTTAATCCCATCAGTTCTCCTTGTCTGACACCTACTGACTTTCTCCAGGCAACACCTAAAACTATAGACCCTAGAGTGCCCACCTGGAAGTGTGCAACCAATTGCACAAACTCGCCAAGGGAGAAGAGAATGGCACAGGCCAGAGCCTTGGGCCAGCCATAATGTGACCTCTTGTTCCAGGGATAGCCAGGACTCAGACTCATGACCCTTCTGATAGAAATCCACAGTTTTTTCTGGGCCTGTCCACTCCCTGAGTAGGTCATCCTTCCAAATGTGACTGTCCGCTGTTCTCTGTCTGGCTATTCCCAGAGTCACTGAGAAGGACCATGGCCCCATCTTGACCCTGACTAGTACCTTCTGCCTGTGCTCCTGAGCGGGTCAAGGCATGCTCTGTGGAGACCCTGGGGAAGGCCAGACCGTGTCGACGCACAGCACCAGGAGGGGATAAATTCCCATGAAACTGCAGCTAGTGCGATGGACAAGTTGCTGGCACGAAAGGCCCCTCTCCCTGCTCCAAGCTGGTCCTGCTTGCGTGTTAAGAGGTGACAATCCTCTGTCTACAGAGGTGTTGCTGGACTTGGTTATTGACACACGCACACATGTGGCAGCTGCAGTTAAATGCAGCTACCACACGCTATGAAGCGTCTCCTCTTAGTCCTCAGCTTGTTCCACTGACAAGCTGTGTTCACTTGTTCACTCATCCATTTCCCCCTCTTCTTCACACGCTACTTTATCCCACTTAAACCGACAACTCATTACCCTACTTTCTTGCCATGACTGATTTTCCTCAGGTGTGCAAAAGCTTTCCATGGGGAGGATCAGCTTATTTGTTAGCTGTGGCCTCCCAGCACCCACTGCTGGGCTGGAACTTGGCACGTGCTCAGTAAACAAACAGCTCACGCAGAGGAGGACAGAGTGAGTCCCAGAGGTGGCTTTGAAGAGTTCTGCCTGCAAATAGAGAGGCTTCTTATTTCTTCTGTATACCTGAGGCCTCTGGAAATGTTCTCTAGAATGTTCTCTAGTCTCTAAGTCAATATCAGGGAGGTCTGGGGAGACTCAGTGGTCAGAGACAAGGATTTGGGAAGGAGATTTCTCACCATAGGTTGAATGTCCGTAATATGAAAATGCAAAATCCAAAGTGTTCCAAAACTTAAAAGTTTTTTTTTAGCAGTTTCATGATGGCAAAGTGGAAAATATCACACCCAAGTTCATGTGACATGTCACAAAGTGCAAATGCACTAAATATAGGGTATAAAATCACCTCCAAGTAATCATCCAGATGCCCATCATTAGACAAATGGTACCAAGATGTGTTATGTCTGCACAAGGGAATTCTATACAGCAGTAAGGAAAAATGACACAATGAAATTTGAAGAAAAATGGTCGAACTTGAAACAGATTATTCTCAGCAAACTCACCCAATCACAGAAAGATAATTGTCACAAGGTCTCACTCATCTGTGGCTCCTAACCTGGATCTGCCCGAGATGCTGTCATACCTAATAAGCATCTCAAGGACCAGACAATAGGAAGGGTGGATGGCAGGGGAGGGCTTAAGGGTCAGGGAAACACAAAACTGGACCCAAATGGAAATGGCACCATAACGTCCTATATCTCTCCTGTTTCTCTCTCTCTTCCCTCCTGCCTCTTCTCTCTTTCTGTTTTATATTACATATCTTTTTCTTCTTTATTTTCCCTTGGCTCTGGCCTGTAACTCCCAGTACCATCACGTGGTTCACATTCACAATGACCTATTGATCAGAGAACCAGCCAGCCACTGGGGGAAATGACCAACATCCAACGATGCCAAGGCAGAGTGAACCTTCATCAGGTCCTTAGAGGGAACACCAAAAGCCAACCAGCCATTCACAGGCAAAACCCAAAAGGTCACACAGCACACTTCAGGAACTCCTGCTAGGCACATTTGCATATCTTTACAATGGACTCTCAAACCATCACCACACCTTAAGACTGGGCCCCAGTGACCTTGCCTCTAGCAAGGTTATTGCAGATGCAAACTATAAAATAATAAAACACTGAATATATTGGGGACATATATTCAAACTTCCACATTTTCCCTGGCCCCCAATATATTTAGCTCTGGCCCCCAATAGATTTATAACTATCACACATTGTAAATTGTACTCAATCCAATTTCAAAGGTTCTCACAGTATTGATCAACTTAAGATAGTGAGTCCTGTGAAATCAAACAAGTTAAATACTTTCAACATGTAAAGGCACAGAGTAAACATTTTTAACTGGTAAAAAGCAAAGAGAGACTAGAATAATGCAAACTCAACTATCATCAGCCGTCATCAAACTTCTGCAGTTCAAGTTCAATATAACCAGAGACTGACAGTCTCCAGTTTTCCAACACGCCCCTCCAGCTGGGCAGAGTCGCCAGGGAAAACTTTCATCCCATGCCAACACTGCACTCCATGGTAGCCCTTTTGCACAGTCCTGGAATATCCAAAACATCTTCAGGTCTTCATGCAAACCATGGTCCATCTTCCAAAGGCTCTTCCAGCCTATTCCTGAGGGTCTTCATGCCCTGCCTCATGCCGCATATCAGCAGCGGCTCCTGGAACCGTGTGCAACTCATGACCACTCCATGCATTTTTCATGCTTCCAAAACTAATACCAGGTGTGCAGGACACAGCCATATTCTTAATCCAGGGACAAAATAAACCATAGCCTTGAAAAGCAGGTTCCTTCTCCAGTCAACTCTTTCCAAAGAGTTTGCATTTCTAACAGTCTTTCCTCAGGCATCCTCTCCATTGTTTTAATGTAAATCAAGTCGGGCCACCTTCCTTCCACCTTCCTTCCACCTTCCTTAAGATTGCTAATGTGTTTGACAATAGCAGCTAAACCAGTCTCAGTGCCTCTATTTTTAACTTGCTTCAGGTTTTCCAACTTAAATCTTAAAATCTCAGTCCGATATCTTCAGCCAAGCACATCAGTCCATTACAAATTTAAGTTTGATCAAACACTCTGGGCCTGGATAGCAGAACGTAGCCATCCCTTATGCCAGTAGCCCAGTTCCAACAAAGTCCTCTGCAGTCTTTCCTTCCCTTAGAAAGCTCATGCCAAGCCTGAAGTTCAATACAGTCTGCATTTAGCATTCTCAAACTCTCATCAGAATAGTCCATAAAACTTGGCTTACCACTCCAGAAGGCATCTTCAGTTGCAAGCACCAAGTCCATGCCCATTCCTCCAAAATAAAGGTTCCAAAAGACAGAATATCCACACGGTCAGATTCATCTCACCCCACACTCCTCGGTACCACTTTACTGTTGCAGACAGCTTCAGGTTCGCTGAGATGAACTTTCAGACCAGGCACAGTTATGGAGGAAGGGATATTATTTATTGAAGCTTACAGATCCAGGGAAGTTCCATAATGGCAGGAGAACAACTGGCCTTCACAGGGCCAAGCAGAGAGAGAAAAGCCAACCAGCCAGCCAGCCACCACAGAGCAAAACTGCCAAAAGGTCACACAGCACATTCAGGAACTCCTGCTAGAGACATTTGCAGTCTTTTGGACTCTCAAACCATCACCACACCTTAAGACAGGGAGAAGGCTGAATATATTAACAGTGGGTTACCAATGGTACTGCAGCATGACTGGGAAACAAGTCAGAACCATATCCAAAAACACACACTATGTATATAACTAATAAAAAATTACCTCCAAGCCATGTGTGGGGGACGTAGATGCTAAAGATGGAAACGTGGTGCTGACTGCTCACTCTGTACCTGCAGGAATTCCAGAATCTTGCACATATCTGACCACTCCTGGTCCCCAGCATTATGGACAAGGGACACTCAACATTAATATATAAGCCATGACATTTGCTTTGGAGAAAATCACAATATAACAGCTGCATGTCAGTGGGTTTTGGCTATGGGACCATGTGAGTTCGTGATCGTGTCAGTCAGCTTCCCATCCTGTAAGAAAACTAACATGGCAGGCTACAATTGTAGAGATCACAGTGCATGGCCACTGGGCTCTGTCACACCTGGCTTTGTCAAGGCCGAGCACCATGGGAAGAGCATGTGGAGGAAGAGGTTGCTGCCTGATTGTAGCAGCGAGGAAGTAAAGCGAAGGTGGGAAGGGGTGGGACCCCAGCTCCCTCTTCAAGAAAGCTACCCCAGTGACCTTCACTCCATCCACTAGCCCCTGCTTCCTGAAGATTCCACCAGACCCAGTGGTGCCACAGGCTGAGGACCAAACCTTTGGGATATATGCACATTTAGGGGACAATAAAATATGAGCCATTACATGACCTAATAAAAAAAATGAGGTCTATGTTAAAAGGAGAGAATAAAGCTTATTTCTTGGAAAATCGTAAACATAGTCATGTCATACCAAGGCACCTGCAACAACACTTACTTCAAGCTGAGTGGTCATGTGCTGCTCATATCCACAGATCAGATGTTAACTTTCTGAGGACAGCTCAAAAGCATCTTTTCCTTCAGAGCCAAGTATCATGTCAGGGATCCTGAAGGTCTTTTATTAGTTGTGATTTTTTAAAAGATTTTATTCATTTCTTTATTAGAGACTGAGAGAGGGAGAGAGAGACAGAGAGGGAGAGAGGGAGAGAATGGGCATGCCAGGGCTTCTAGCCACTGTAAACAAACTCCAGATGCACATGCCACCATGTGCATCTGGCTTATGTGGGACCTGGAGAATTGAACTGGGGTCCTTAGGCTTCACAGGAAAGCACCTTAACCACTAAGCCATCTCTCCAGCACCTTGGTTGTGATTTTGAGCCAATTTGTGTGAAAAGGTATATGGCATCTTATGTCATTTTATGTCATTCTCAGACTTGAACCTCAACACAGTGACCTGGACAGCCACACAGGGTCTCCTGGACAAGGCCACACACCTCAGGTGCTTATACATGTTTCTGACTGGCTGCCAGGAATATCATGCCTCCTTCTTGGGCAGTGGTGCAGCCAGCTATAAACCTAGGAAACCTATGGAATCTATTGTGCCATAATTCCAGGCATTTTAAGGCCCTGTTATAACCTCCAAATAAAACCAAACCTGGATCAAAATTTATTTCATGCCAGAATTTTATCATAGTTATAAACCCTATCAGGGCTTGAAAGCACCGTGACATTAAATTTACCCACATTGCAAGACAGAGCACTAGGGAGGGCCTACATCACATTTGTTGGTTTTATTTTACCACCAGTATATTGAGGAGGTAAATGGCCCCTGTTGCCTAAATACGTCAGAATTCATGCTTAATTTGGTCCTCTCTGAGGGACTCTCCACGGCAGTTAAACTTTTTGCCCAGAGCCTTTTGGTCTCATAACTGGGTGCTCCAGACTTTTCTTGGTTTCAGTACACTTCTTCTACCTGAGCAGATATGAGGGGACACTGATAAGAGCTGCAACAGCTACAGGAGTCACTTGTGACAGCCAGCCCGGGGCCTCACCCTGCATGCAGATGACACTATTAAAATCGCTGAGCAGCCCCAGCCACGAATGACTAAACCCAGTCCTTCACAGAGATCCTGAGCAAGACCTCCTCAAAGTAGGTCCTCTGCCCAGTGAGGCTCCCTTCCCAGGGCCTCAGCCAGGGCTTCCCAGAAAGCAGTGGGCAGATGTGTCAGGGGATTGGATAAAGTGCTCATCCCTGCTCAGGAAGTCGGGCAGGGCTGGCAAACTGCACTTCCGACAGCCCTCAGGAGAGGATGGTGTGATTGTCCAGAAACACACACTACACTGGAGAGATAGAGCCGGGGACTCTTATACAGAAGGGGACTTGTCACCATCCCCGAGGGCACCAGCAGTGTCACAGGGCCTGTCCTGAGCAAGAGCAGTTCTGGCAGGTTCTCCTGACACTTCTTCTCTCCGGGCTGTGACATCACCATGGTGACATGGAGGATGAGGAGAATGATACCCACCTGGCACGAGGGGCTCCAGCTGCTTCCCACACATGGTGCATGCTGTTGTGTCTGCTGGCTCCTGCTTGGCCAGCGCTCGTGTGCAAGGAGACAGGTGGCAGGTGCGGGACCTGTCACAATGATGGACACACCCAAATCGTGCTGGATGGACACACCGCCCTCGGTTCATGACCAACACAGGCACCTCACAGAGACTGTCACATTCCACACAAAGGAAGCCTTCTAGGCTAATGAGCAGCTGGAAGGCCAGCTTGAACAGTGATAAGAAAATTACATCTTAGAATGCTTCGTCCAGCTCACAATTACAGTGTATTTAACAACCCAGTGGTGCCGAAACCAGCCCGAGCTGTGAAGCCAGTTAAACTGTCCTGGCGAGGGTAAAACTGCCTGCGTCTCATTATAGCCACAGAGAGAAATGGCTCCCAACCTCGCCATGCCTTGCAATCCCTGCAGCCTTCATTCAATTAAATAATTCAGGATGTGTCTGTGAAATGGAGGGCCGTATGGGTGCAGAAACTCCTTGGACACTTTCTGCACAGTGATCTGAGTGAGGAACTCACACGTGCAGCCTAAAGACGGGATGAATGTGACGCTGGAGATGAGATAAGGGACTCACTCATGTGCTGAACAGTTCCCCAGCTCTGAAGACCAAAACCGACCTGAAGGGTCCTTATGTGTGGCTCCTCTGCCTATCATGAGTCTCTGATGATATTCCTTGCCACTCGCGTCTGTGGGGTTTCTTAGACATAGAGCCCATCAGGGTCACATCGTGGTCTCCAAGCATCTCCTTTGTATGAGCTCTCCTTTTACCAGCAAAGGGCCTCAGCAGAAATTACCAGAGAAGATACATGGATGTTCATAGCAATTACTTTCTCACTGTTGGGAAAAAATACTGAAAAAATACAGTTCTTTAAATTTATTTCCAAGAAGAGAAATAGAGAGAGAGAGAGTAAGAGAGACTGAGAGAAAGAGAGAGAATGGGTGTGCCTCTAGCCACTGCAAATGAACTCCAGATGCATGTGCCACTGTATGCATATGGTTTTATGTGGGTACTGGGGAATCGAACCTGGGTCATTAGGCTTTGCAAGCAAGTGGCTTAACCACTGAGCCCTCTCTCCATCCCCATCGGCTTACAGTTTTTAAAGGAGTGTCCATCATGGCTAGAAAAGCAAAAACAGATGACATCATATTGTCACATCAGCAGGAAGTAGAAAAACTCAAAATACCAACTGGGGCTGGAATATAACACCTCAAGACCTTCTCCCAGCATCACTCTTCCAGGAAGGCTCCGCCTCCTGAAGGCTCTAAAAATATCCCAGCTAGCTCCAGGAGACAGGGATTAAGTGAATATTCAAACACATCCCAGCTAGCTCCACAAATGGGCATTAAGTGAGCACTCAAACACATCATGAGTCTATGAGGGACATTTCTACCATATTCTGCCCATAACCCCAATAGGCTCTTGGCCATCTCACAAAGCAAAATACATTCAGCCCAACTTTAACGGGACATTTTATATGCAAACAACTGCAATGTTGAATGTCAGGTCCTAAGAAGAGTGCTATGTAAGAGCTCACTTTTTAAAATAAGTAACAATAAACATAAAATCTAGAATTTAAAGCTAACCTGTCATCCACAAACGAAGGTCATGTGAAGGATAGATCTATTTCTTTCTTGACTAGAGAGTTGGGCAGCAGAGGCTGGATTCTCCACTTGCTCAGTCCAGGCATGCATACTGCCTGCAGGAAAGGTGAAAACAGGACAGGTCTCTGTCTCTGTCCTTGAGAACAGGGACATTCATGAGACACTGGACCAGGGCAGCCACGTTCCATCCAGAAAAATGATTTATGATAGCAATACTTTCAGTTTCAAATGAATGAGCTTATTAAGAATACAGGAAAGGGGGCTGGAGAAATGGTTTAGCAGTCAAATGCTTGCCTGTGAAGCCTAAGGACCCCCAGTGTGAGTCTCAATTCTCCAGGACCCATGTAAGCCAGATGCACAAGGGAGCACATGCATCTGGCGTTCGCTTGCAGTGGCTAGAGGCCCTGGCAGGCCCATTCTCACTCTCTCTCTTTCACTCTCTCTGTCTCTAAAGAATAAATAAAAATAAAATCTTTAAAATAAAAAAAGAATACAGCAAGCAAAAGTCAAATAAGAAATGGCAATAGTAGATAAATAACAGAACATCACATTGGGCCCTGACAATATCCAAGAGAGATGAGGGTAGCAAGCAGCAGATATATAGCAGACTATCAGACTGGATACTCAAACCCCCAGCAAAGATGCCTGGGGAAGCCCCACCGAAACAGGCACCTGATGCTCCCAATTGAAGGTCCCGGACGGAACATCGTCCCCTTGGCTGAAGAGTCAAATGAACACTTCCCACCACAGGTGCTTTTCCCCCATAGGGTAAACAACAGTGGCCTCGGCTCAAGTCTTTAGATTAGGGTGGGGGGACAGACAGCCCAGGGATGCCCACTTGCAGCTCTTCCTTCTCAGGGCACTGTGTTTTTAGGCCTTGGACTCTGCTCTGTTATCCCTGTCCCAGGTCCAGGGGGACAGCCCGCCCAGGATGAGGGGTCTCAGGTACACCTTGAGATAAACATGGTTGTGATGGAAAAGACGACCTGTGGTAGTTTGAATGTATGCCCCCCATTGATTCAGGTGTTGTACCTTAGATCTCCAGCGGCTTGGCTGGAGGAGGTGTCAGCTGCGGAGGGTCCTGGGGTCCAGCCCAGATCTTGTTTGGGGGTGGATCTGCGCAGAGAGGCTTGAGCTCTGTCTGGGTCCTGCTCGCTGCAACTTTGTACTTGCTGTTTTTAAAAATTTATTTTATTTTGCCTGTTTGGTTGTTTCTCTTTGCTTGGATGTATGGAAGCAGCTTCTTAGGCCATTAATGGAACTTCCCCTGGATCTTTAACTTGAAATAAACCTCTTCCATAAACTGTGCCTGGTTGGATATTCACCCCACCAGTGTGAAACTGACTACAACAGCACCCCATACTGAGAGTCAGTCAGCAAGCTTAAATAGCACTTGACAATTTACCACTATAATTTTTAGTGCACTGTGGAAGCACTGTGGAAGACCAGCAGTCTTCTCCTGGGCTTAGAAGACAATTAGCTCATTGCAACCTGAAGCAGCTACTCCCTGGCCTCTCACCGTGATGGTGATGAGGGATCTGCCGCCATGCCAGACATGTGTCAGGTCTTGTCAGGAGTGAGAGAAAGACTAACAGAATAGGTCATCTTTGGAACCAAAATTGGAATAGAAGACATGAGTTCTCATCAGAGAAATCCACCCGGAGAAAACACACTCCTGAGAGAAAGCGTTTTATTCATCAAGATGTTGACCAGCCTTATCTAGAAAGCTGAGAATTAAAAACAAGTGTCTGACATTAATGTCATGAAAATGCACACACTGAAGAATGCATGCTCATGAACAACCTGCATAGGCTTCTTTGCTGAAGGGACCAAAAATTATGAAAAACTGTGCAATTATTAATAAAGCTGCTCTGAACGTTTGCATGCAAACATATGTTTTTATTTCTGTTTGGCAAATACTTAGAAATAGAACAGCTAGGCCGGGTGAGATGTGCGTGTGCACTTGAAGGAAATCCGTAGATGGTTTCTGGTGTGCTTGCACCATTTTGCATCCATAGCAACAAAGTGTGATGTGTGTGAGTTCTAATTGCCTCACGACATGTTCAATGCTTGCCACTGTCAATCTTTAAATTTTATCTTTTCTGGTGGGGGAGGTACAGCATCTCAACTCAGTCTCCATTATTTATGTTTTTGAAACTCTGTGTGTGTGTGTGTGTGTGTGTGTGTGTGTGTGTGTGTGTGTGTGTGTAGGCCACTGTCATTAACTTCAGAATGTCCTAATGACAAGTAGATGATGGGAGCCCCTGCACCAGTTCTCAAGAGCATAGGCGTATGGTTGCAGACAAGCTCTACGACCCAGTGTGAGTCTAGGAACAGGGCAGGGGTTGGTCAGCAGGTTACAAACCCAGATAGCAGTGGAAAGCAAGCTATACCTTCCCTAAGTGGCCCCCTTCACTGACAGCTACTCAACTCTTGGCCCTGGCTACTCTAGACAAAGAAGCTATTTCCATAAGTGACAAGCACAGCCCCGATCTTCAGGGATCAGGATTCTCCTGATCCAGCCCATGAAAAAGCAGGCGTGGGCAATGGGGGCATCAGGTCCCTTGCTAATGACCTAATTAGCAGCTTAATGGAGAAATGGAAGGCTTGAATTCGAGGGAGGAACCCTTGGCCAGCATGGTAGTGGATTGTCTGAGCCCTGACATGCCATTTGTATTTCCTTTAGTTTTCAACACACTTATCTTCCAGGAATCTGCTCCTGGCCCCTCTCTGTCTGCATGGGGTCATATGGCCAAACTACATCATGACAACAACCTGGACAGAGAGGTTGTCCAGAAACTGCGTGGAGAATGAGCCTAGCAGGGAGGAGGTGCTTAGTGGCATCAGCTATGATGAGTGACCTGACAGGCCCATTGCTCCAGGAGCCTGGCCTCAAGCCAGATCTGGAGACCACCACAGCACTGAGAGTGGACAGTCCACCGCAGCACTGAGAGTGGAGTTCACTCTCACAGTGCTGTGATGAACTGTCCACTCTCACAGTGCTGCAGTGGACTGTCCACTCTCAGTGCTGTGATGAAATGTCCACAGCACTGTGAGAGTGGAAAGTCCACCGCAGCACTGTGAGAGCAGAGAGCCCACCACAGGCCATGTATGCGGGTGATGAAGAAAGCCTGTGTGGTTTTCAGGCCAGTATCTGGCTGCCATCCTCAGGACTTCACACTGAAAAGGTAATTTCTCACCCAGATTTCACATCTCAGGAATTGGCAATCAATTCTAAACACAGGAGCCGTCCTTCTGCCAAAAGTTTAGGGCCAGGAGATGCCTGATGCTCATAGACATTCCCTCCCACCAAAACAACTGAAAGCCAGAAGAGACAAACAAATCAGTCAAAGAAAATTGCAAGAGCTGTTTTGTATTCCAAGAGGCTCATGCAGCTTTTTAAAGTCTGTTTTCTATAATAAGAACAATGACTGTTTTATTAAAGATTAGTAACTCCAGTCCCATAAATCCTGGGAGCCACTAACATGCTGGACAAGGGTTCCTCCCTCGAATTCCAGCCCTCCATTTCCCCATTAAGCTGCTAACTAGGTCATTATCAAGGGACCTGACGCTCCCACTGCCCACGCCCGCTTTTTCATGGGCTGGATCAGGAGAAAAAGCTGGAGTGATGGAAAGCAGGCCCGCTGGAGGCTCATCTTCTTTCCTGGGACACATTCTGCGTGGGCGTGTCTGGGTTGACAGCAAATAAGCACTCCATAATTTTCTTTGGAGGATGGATGGAGTTTCTGCCCTGACAGCTCTTGTGGGTATTCAGGGAATGGTGTTGTAGGACTCGGCCACACCAGGAGCCCAGATCAAAAGGACAGGGCTTGTGCTAAAGTCCAATTTGAATAGGAAGGAAAAACACAATTATTGTAACAGTTACTGAAAACAGGCCCATGCATACTCTATCTGTGAGTGTGTGTATGTGTGTGTGTGTGTGTGTGTGTGTGTGTATACAAATCCTCTGAGAACCCTCTTTTTTCCTTGACTGTGGGGAAGGTCTGGGGTGGGGCCCTGCCAGGCAAGAGGAGCTGTCCAGGGATGCAAGTGTGACTGTTAGCAGGGAAGGCTGCAGTGAACATGGCTCCACTGGGATGCAGACAGTGTGGGCAGCTGGGGTAGAAAGTGCTCAGCAAGCCTGCTATTGCTGTGTCTTCCCAAGGGCACTCGTTGCCTGGGGGTGCTGGGAGAGAACGTTGGTGAGCAGTGAGTTCAGCCAGCCCTCACTTCCAGCTGAGCAGGCGGCACTCATGACCAGCCCACAGGCAGCTTAAGCCCAGCACGACTAGAACTGAAAGTCTGGCTCAGGCCCCCTCTTGACTCCTGTTCTCTTGCCCCGTCTGCCCTATGGATGCTTCTTGTGGCTCCTGGTCCCATGGGTGACAGGAATGGGAGGGTTGGGGACATCTGTGACCATGGGCCCCTTTACCCTGAGGAAAGTGCCAGAGTGAGAACCAGCACGGCCCATGAGTGTCTGGGTATAATAATAAGTGACCGGTGGCCTGTAGGGCAAGGGACTTTGCCTGTGGCTAAATGTCCTGCTTTTTCTATGCTGTGTACGTGGGCTCTGCCCTGAGAGCTCGGGCTTTATGGGGCTGGTTGTGGGAGGGCGCAGCAAGTCATCTCCTGGGAAACCCAGAGCCAAGCTCAGGACCTGAACTTTCTGAGTGACGCCTGAACTGATCTGGGTGGCAGATCTGACTCCAAGGCCCTGCTCAGGTGTAGCCTCCTCTGTAACACCCTTTCCTTCCTCAAAGGAGGCTCTGTTGGTGCTCATCTGTCTGAGGCGGGTCACACAGATCCCTGGATGTCACCAAAACTTCTCCAGGAGAGGGGTTGCTTCGTTCTACAGCGTACTGTTTGGAGGGGGAGGCAAGAAATTTGAGGACTGATATTTCAGTACCTGTGGAGTTGGGACACATGTCACACTTGCTCAGGGATAATCATTAATAGTGAGCTTGCCTCATCCCTGGCCTTACACTCTTGTCCATACCTCTCAGCAGATGTGAAAGCCAGTCAGCATCTGCTCAAGGCCGAGTCAGCATTTTTTCCACAGCAGCGGTCAGCACTCGGCAACCAGGCCAGGCCAGGCCCTGTCTCTATCAGTGAGGGCTCCCTAAAAGAACAGAATGGATAGAATGAATATATATTATAAAAGAGAGTTGTTGTATTAGCTTACAGGAAATGGGCAGGGAAGCTGAGAACTGGTAGCTGCTTGGTCCATGAAGGGCCCCCTTGGCAGTCCCAACCAGTGTGACAGGCCTGGAAGATTCCTGCACAGCCTCTGTTCCTTAGTCCGTGTTGGAAGGCTGAAGAACCTGGGTTCTGCTGGCAGCAAGGATGGTAAGAACAGGGTGGCTTCCCTCTCCAGGAAAGAGCAAAGGCACACAGCAAACACAGCTCTGATTCTTTTCCTTGGACCTCTCTAGATCGGAAGGTAAGCAAAGGTCTTCCTTCCTCAGCTCATCCTCTGTGGAAACACCTTCACCGACCTGCCCAGAGGTGTATCTTAGTTGATTCCAGATCCAAAAGGTTGACGGTAGATTAACATGTGATCTCTACTGTGCTCCTACCTGAAAGCCACTTGTTTGGGAAGGTGAACAGTGACCCCACCCCCTGGTGTGCTCTCCTGGGATGCAGGAGTACGCTTTGGGTTTCCTTGCTGTGCAAGGGCCAGAACTTTTGGTGGACAAAACGTCTGTGAACAAGATTGTATAGAGAGACCTGTAACTCAACACTCGATGCCCTTGGGGAAATGAGTTAAATATGAGATTTGAGGCTGGCAAAAAGTAGCCCTGTCATTGGGCCATTTACTAACTGCCTGGAGGGGCAAAATTCAGAGAAGGAGGGACTAAGCATCCAGAGTGGAATGGAAGGCCAGTGTGATAGATAGTGTCAAAGATGTCAAAGATGGGTGTGTGTCAGACCCCGGAGAGGGGCTGAGGGAGAAACTGGGTTGGTTGAGAAGAGGCTAAGAGCAGGAAGTTCTGTCAGCTACATCAGGGCCTAGCAGAGCTGGCGTGAGATCCCCTGAGGTTACAATCATGCAGCAAATGACCATGTGTAGCACTAGCTGATGGGAGAACAGTTCTTACCTCAGAGGGGCCCGTGTGGAAAAGAAGCCGCTGGGGCCTGATGCTCTGATCTGAGTAGTATGAGGAGAGGACCCCTTTGGCGAGGGGACTGGGGCTCCTCTGGGTCTCTCATCTGAGCAGTGAGAGGTGGTGTGTGAGGAGAGGACCCCTGTGGTGAGGGGACTGGGGCTCCTGTGGGTCTCTCATGTCTGAGCAGTGAGAGGTGGTGTGTGAGGAGAGGACCCCTGTGGTGAGGGGACCGGGGCTCCTGTGGGTCTCTCATGTTTGTAGCACACTCACCTTCTCACGTTTGCTTTTCCACACCCATTATTCTGCAGGCCTCATGTCACAGCCAACCTGCTAAGCTGCGAGGAGAGTGCCTTGACCCTCACCCTGCATGATTGAGTATCAGGAGCAAACACCTCCAACCTGACCAGAGCACAAGGAGCTCTTCCAACAACAAACACACACAGCCACCTCCAGACGACAGGGAGGCTGACACGGGGGTGGACACACCTGTGATGGACATCAGGACAACCCAGGGTGGGCTGACTCTGAGGGTGGACAAATGAGCCCAAAGCCACCCAAGGGAAAGTACTGGAACAACCTACGTCTGCACAGACAGAGCAGTTCTGGGTTGGGCTCCCATGAAACAGAGCTGGGATTGGGATCAGATGTCCAAGGAACCCTAAGAGCAAAAGACGCTGTCTTTCCTGTCACTATGACAAGCCGCCTGACGGAAACAACTTACGTAAGGAAGGTTGTTTCGGCTGGTGGGCGTGAGGGCTTCCAATCCACCTCGGTGAGAAGGCGGACACTGCAGCTCAGTCCTTGGCAGTGGGATCGAGGGGCGATGCTCTGGGTGGGGACGCAGAGACATAAACAACCGGACAGGAAGCAGAGGCAGGTGAAACCTTCAAGGCCCTGTCCAGAGACGCACCTCTAAGTCAAGTCCTCACCTTCTCAAGTACAGGAGCCTGTGGGGGGCATTTCACCTTCGAACTTTTCACCAGGAATCAGGAGCTGACCAAGTCTGTGGCTTGGGCCCATCCAGCTGCCACCTGTCCCCTGGAACTGCTGAGGATGGCAGGATCTGCACCACTGGAGGGCTGGGGGACCCTGGAGGGCTGGGGGGCTCTGGGGAGCTGGGGGATGCTGGGGGACACTGAGGAGACCAGGGACCTTCACACTGCAGCTGCAGCAATCACAATGGACCTTGGAGCTGGCCAGGCTGCTACACCATCCCTATGACATCAGACCCTAGGCTCCCCGGGGACTGGATGGGCCCAGAAATATCTTCTGGGGGTGTAGGAAGGACAGTGATCAGATGACCTGTGTCCCCAACCCTGTTGGAGGCAGTGTGGGCAGCAGATGCAGGCTATACAAGGAAGCTGTTTCATGTGTGGACAGGCTGAGGGAGGGGCCGCACAGGCGAGGGGCCAGTCAAAGCACAGCAAGTGATGCAGGAGAGCACAGGCGGGTTAGAGGCTCACTGCTGCCAGAGGGAACACTCACCAGGGGAAGGACCCCCAAGAGGGAGGACCCCACTGCCCTCAGGGTGGCTCACTAGAGCCAGCACCATCCACAGGGATGAGGGAGGGAGTGTTGGCTGGGTGAGGACTTGCCATCTCCTAGAGGCAGAAGCTGGGAGCAGCCCAGAGTCCCTGGCCATGCCAATGTATTGCCAAAGCACATCTGAAGGGAGCTGGTTGGCACGGGGACTTGGAGGTGCTTAGAGAACGAGAAGCAGCTGTGGGGTGAGCAGGGAGGAGGTGAGGTGTTTGTCACTAAGGAAGGCTTCAGGAGTGGAATGGTCCTCAAAAATCCCAGTACAGAGGAAGGAGCCTGCAGAGACAGGCCCAAGGACGGGGCTTGAGGTGGGAGGACCAACAGCCCGAGAGGCTCCGTGGTCAAGGAGGAGAAAGGTGACCAGGTCCTGCTCACAGGGGCCCGAGGGCCACATGTGGGAGTGTTGTCTCATGGATTTATAGCTGGGAGGAAGGAAGCGTGAGGAGGAAGGGAGGAAGCTGCACGGCAGAGCAGCGCCAACCAGCTGCCGCTCGATGGCAGTTCCCTGCCCTGGGGAAGCTTCATCAGGTTAAGATATGGGGAGGAAGCGGGATGCTGCAGTCACCCATGCTTTGGGGATAATAGTCAGGCCAGCACAGTGCGCTAGCATGATCTCGAGACAGAGCTGACTTCAGAGATGCCGCCCGCTGCTCTGGGATGCTGGAAGTGTCATTGTGTCATTGTGTCATTGTGTGTATGGTCTTTGTGATGGGTTTGTCATTTGAATGGGTTCACTGCTGCTTCCCCCAGGCTGGCCAGCCCCACAAGAGTACAGGAATAAATCAGCAGGACTTTATGTATTTTCTACAGTGTCAAGCAATGTTCCCCATGGTAGAGCTGGGAGGAAATTGATTTGCTTCCTTTTCCAACCAGCAGCTGTGCAAGTGTGTCTCCCACGGTTGCTGGGGCGCAGCACTTAGGTGGGGACTGGGCCTCCTGTCCCGGGGCTCTGGGTTCAGGCGTGTCTGCCTATCCGACTTCTTTATGGCTGGCCCAAAGGACCTCTAGGGAAATTACCTGCAGCTCATGCCACAGCGAGGGGGCATTTGTGGGCAATTACATCTCCTCTGTGAAACCCCAGCTGCCTCTGCCTCACAGATGCTCGCAGGCTGGCCTCTCTTATCCCTGATGGTGAACCTAATAACCATGTCTTTTCATCATCCACTCTTACTCCTCAACTTGACACGGCTCTTGCTTCAAAAATCTCAGCATGAAAGCAATGAGTCACTGTGAAAGGGGTTCTCACCCTCGTGGGAGACAGCTCGGAACAGGACACCAGGACGCTGACCAAAGGAAGCAGACGCCTCCTGGTCAAGTCCAGAAAAGGGAGTAGTTGGAAATCTTTGCCCTGGTTCCCTTTTGCATAAGCACTCACTGACGGAATCAGGGCTGGAGTCTATTGTTGTCTATTTCAGGTTGAGATACCGTCTGCATAACAGCGTGTCTTTCAAATAGTATCTTGTTTTAACCCCAAGAGTTGAAATCAATTGATGTCTGGAAAAGTGACTCACAGGGTCTGAATCCACGGGACCTGCCTTCACCGAAGGTCACGGGGTCATGGAGTTCTTTGGGCTTTTATTGTTGTTCTCTTTGGACTACAAAAGGCCCAACGCCCACTGATGTCCTCCCGAAAGCATTGTTCAGAACTACCAGAGTCAAGACCTTCTCCCTGCATCTCCTTTTATAGTGCTGAATTAATTTTTCTCCAACTCACTGTGTGTGGTGATCAAAGAGCAGCCCCTGCCTGAGGACCAGAACCCAAATGTGGCATGCAGGCCTTTGTGACCCACTCAGTCTCCTTTCCAGCATCTGCCACTGTAAAATACTGCCTGTCTTATACTTCCAAAACGCATGAGCTTGAAGTGTAAAAACAATAGAAAAACAGAACTGATAAGAGCCAGTCACCCAATCCCAGAGGAGTGGCTGAGGCTAGTGGGACGTTTAGCTTTATTCAAATCACGTTCAAAGGCAATTTTTAAATTAGCTAATTCAGAAACACAGCTATGGCTCTACAGATGATAATTCCACATATATTCCCTCTTCTTCAGCATTAACGCCATCATGGTGGGAAGCCCTGGAGGGTGTGGATGCCGTCAAGCTCCAGCCTCCTCAGGCTTTGCTTTCTCACCTACCCTGGCTCTGCCAGAAGGATGAGGCTGTGGAGGTGTGGCTGGCCTGTCTCCTAATCTCTGTCTGGAGACTAATCAACTTGACAGGACTTAATAGTACAGAAATAACTGTCTGGGCACGTCTGTGAGGGCTTTCCTGCATAAGGTTACAGGAGGTGGGAAGACGCTCCCTAGCTGAGGGTGGAGCGGCCCATGGGCTGGGCTCCCGGTCTGTTCCTCTCTCTGCTTCCTGATGGCAGACAATTTACTGACTGCTTCATGCTCCTGAGTCCACCCTTCCTCTGCCGTGTGGACTGGAATCTTTCATTCCTTGTTTCTGGTCAGATATTTGCTCACAAAAACAAGAAAGAAAAGGCAGGAAACCAAGGAGACCAGCCTGATGACTTCTTGAAATGCACATGAACTTAAAGCACTGGAGATGTAATGAGCAGAAATAAACAGCAATGTCCCCTTGACCTGGTTTAGAAAACAGAAATATAGGGGAGCCCAGAATTTCCACATTTGGCATAGCCTTCCTCCCTCCAGACCCATATGTTTACCATTCTGCTCATAGCTTTCCTACATACATGTCCAGAAATGAAATATGATTGATAATTCCATGGTTTAAAATGAGGACATTGAGTGGAGGACGTGTCCTTGGATAGGGGCTGTCTTGGGATCGTCCCTCCACCCGGAGGGGAGGCTTGGCATCCCTACAATGAGGTCTTAATGGCTGTGATACCACTGTCTTCTAATATGGCTGAGCCCTTTGTGGGGTTTGGCTCTTCTTCAAAAGTGGATCAGCTATTTTTAGCTCTTTGTTTTTCCTTATACAATTTAGATTCAGTTTATAAACTTCTCTGAAAAACCCTATTTAGATTTTGATTAGAATTATACTGAAGAATTTGACCAATTTGGTGAGGATTCTTGGATTTTGCAACATTTTGTTTTATGGTTGGTGAACATGACATCTCTCTCCACTTACTTCTGCCTCATCTAATGCCTTTCAGTGAAGCACAGTAATTTTCTCATCACAGATAATTGCCTTCTTTGGTGACCTAACTTTTGTTTTCTTGGTGATATTGTAAATGGTGTATGCACCAGCCAGGGCAGGACGTGTCATGATATAGTAAGAAACAGCCCCTGGATCTTGGCAGCTGAAACACAAAGAATCCATCTCCACCCACACTCTATGCTGTGGAAGACTCTCAGTTCTTCTTGCTAAAGCTTCCCAATCCCAGAGTTTTGCAGAGGGCTCTGGCTCTCCTAACCCTGACCTCCACCATGGGATGACCCTGGGCTCACCCTGCATCAAATCACCAGATGCCCAGATGCCCGAGTGACCCCTATAGAGCTGTGGGTACTGCTTGAAGTGATAACACTGAGGCTGAGCCAGGCCCCCATGCTTGTCCTTCTCGTGCTGTGTCCCCTGCTGAAGTCTGCCTTCACTGTGAGTGGAAACGTGTTTGAACAGCAACTCTTTTGTGCTTTCTGTTTGTCTTTGGACCATTTGGATGCAAACACACAAGTGCCAAGAGAAACAAAGTCAGGGGAAATGGTCCGACTGAGCTCGTGGGAAGACACAGCACTAGTGGTCCATGACTGCTGTGGCTCCCAAAGCCTTGCTGACAGCCTCTGGCTTTCCCGGATGCACTGACATGTGTCTTTAGGCTCCTTTCAGGGAATTTCTGTGTCTGAAACTGCCTCCTCCAGAAAGCTATAAGGACACTGGTCTGGTAGGACAGGACCTGTCTCCTGAGACACCCACTGCACTTGTCATGAGAAAGTCAGAATCGTGCTCTGCCACTGACCCAGTGGACTTTGGCTACACTAAGCAGAATTCCTAAGGACGAGAAATTACCCAAGTCTGAGCTAGGATAATGGCTCAGTAATTAATGACACTTGCTTGCAAAGCCTTCCAAATGGGGTTCAATTCCCAAGACATCCATGTAAGTACATGCAAGTACAAAGAGTAGGAAATGTGATGTGGCAATTGTTTATAGTGGCACACACACACACACACACACACACACACACACACACTTGGAAATAAGTTTGAAGAAAAAATCTCCCCAGTCAAAAGCAAGCTGAACACACAACCCACACATTAAACCCCTGGGGTAGTACTCAGGAAATATGAAAACATGTCAAAGTGAGCAGGCACACAGGAATGCCACAGAAGCTTTAGTCACTGGATCCCCAAATTGTCCATTACCTGGGCATGTGGAATTTCTGGGCATGTGGCATGACATGGATGAACCTCAGTACATACATAATGCAAGACACCAGCAAACACTACACACTGTGTACCTCTAAGTTATGAGGAATGTTCAGAGAAAAGTGAATTGATTGACAGAGAATCTCACAGATGATTGCCTGAGGCTGGGGGAAGAAATGAAGGGGAAGTACTGAAACTGTGCATTACTGAGAATATGTGTGAAACTGTGCAGTACTGAATCATATGCATGCAACTTAGAGTACAGAGTCATGTGTCTACAACTGTGCAGTACTGAGTCATGTGTATACAACTGTGCAGCACTGAGTCATGTGTATACAAGTGTGCAGCACTGAGTCATATGTATACAACTGTGCAGTACTGAGTCATATGTATACAACTGTGCAGTACTGAGTCATATACATACAAGTGTGTAGTACTGAGTCATAAGTATACAATTGTGCAGTGCTGAGTCATAAGTATACAATTGTGCAGTACTGAGTCATGTGTATACAACTGTGCAGCACTGAGTCATACGTATACAACTGTGTGGTACTGAGTCATACGTATACAACTGTGCAGCACTGAGTCATACGTATACAACTGTGTGGTACTGAGTCATATGTATACAACTGTGCAATGCTGAGTCATGTGTATACAACTGTGCAGTACTGAGTCATGTACATACAAGTGTGTAGTACTGAGTCATACGTATACAATTGTGCAGTGCTGAGTCAGTCATACATGTGTGCAAGTACTGATTCTGTATACAACTGTGAGTCATGTGTATACAAGTGTGCAGTACTGAGTCATGTGTATACAACTGTGCAGTGCTGAGTCATGTGTATACAACTGTGCAGTACTGAGTCATGTGTATACAACTGTGCAGTGCTGAGTCATGTGTATACAAGTGTGCAGTACTGAGTCATGTGTATACAACTGTGCAGTGCTGAGTCATACATATACAAGTGGGCAGTACTGAGTCATGTGTATACAACTGTGCAGTGCTGAGTCATACATATACAACTGTGCAGTACTGAGTCATGTGTATACAACTGTGCAGCACTGAGTCATGTGTATACAACTGTGCAGTACTGAGTCATGTGTATACAACTGTGCAGTACTGAGTCATGTGTATACAACTGTGCAGCACTGAGTCATATGTATACAACTGTGCAGTACTGAGTCATATGTATACAAGTGTGCAGTACTGAGTCATATGTATACAACTGTGCAGTACTGAGTCATGTGTATACAAGTGTGCAGTACTGAGTCATGTGTATACAAGTGTGCAGTACTGAGTCATGTGTATACAACTGTGCAGTACTGAGTCATACGTATACAAGTGTGCAGTACTGAGTCATGTGTATACAAGTGTGCAGTACTGAGTCATGTGTATACAACTGTGCAGTACTGAGTCATGTGTATACAAGTGTGCAGTACTGAGTCATATGTATACAAGTGTGCAGTACTGAGTCATATGTATACAACTGTGCAGTGCTGAGTCATATGTATACAAGTGTGCAGTACTGAGTCATGTGTATACAACTGTGCAGTACTGAGTCATACATATACAACTGTGCAGCACTGAGTCATGTGTATACAACTGTGCAGTACTGAGTCATGTACATACAAGTGTTTAGTACTGAGTCATACGTATACAATTGTGCAGTGCTGAGTCATATGTATACAAGTGTGCAGTACTGAGTCATGTGTATACAACTGTGCAGTGCTGAGTCATATATATACAAGTGGGCAGTACTGAGTCATGTGGATACAACTGTGCAGTACTGAGTCATGTGTATACAACTGTGCAGTACTGAGTCATACATATACAACTGTGCAGTACTGAGTCATGTGTATACAACTGTGCAGCACTGAGTCATACGTATACAACTGTGCAGTACTGAGTCATACGTATACAAGTGTGCAGTACTGAGTCATGTGTATACAAGTGTGCAGTACTGAGTCATATGTATACAATGTGTATATACAAGTGTGCAGTACTGAGTCATGTGTATACAAGTGTGCAGTACTGAGTCAATGTATGTGTGCAGCACTGAGTCATATGTATACAAGTGTGCAGCACTGAGTCATATGTGCAGTACTGAGTCATGTGTATACAAGTGTGCAGTACTGAGTCATATGTATACAACTGTGCAGTACTGAGTGCTGTGCAGCACTGAGTCATGTGTATACAACTGTACTGAGTCAATACAACTGTGTGTCAGTATGCTGCAGTCTGAGTCATATGTATACAAGTGTGCAGTACTGAGTCATGTGTATACAACTGTGCAGTACTGAGTCATGTGTATACAAGTGTGCACATGAGTCTGTGCAGTACTGAGTCATGTACAATACTGAATGTGTATACAAGTGTGCAGTACTGAGTCAGTACTGAGTCATACAACTGTGCAGTACTGAGTCATGAGTGTATACAACTGTGCAGTACTGAGTCATGTGTACAATACACTGAGTCATATGTATACAAGTGTGCAGTACTGAGTCATACGTATACAACTGTACAGTACTGAGTCATGTGTATACAAGTGTGCAGCACTGAGTCATGTACATACAAGTGTGCAGCACTGAGTCATACGTATACAACTGCGCAGTACTGAGTCATGTGTATACAAGTATGCAGTGCTGAGTCATATGTATACAAGTGTGCAGTACTGAGTCATGTGTATACAAGTGTGCAGTACTGAGTCATGTGTATACAACTGTGCAGTACTGAGTCATGTGTATACAACTGTGCAGTACTGAGTCATATGTATACAAGTGTGCAGTACTGAGTCATGTGTATACAACTGTGCAGTACTGAGTCAGTGCAGCACTGAGTCATACAAGTGTATACAAGTGTGCAGTACTGAGTCATGTGTATACAAGTGTGCAGTACTGAGTCATATGCAGTACTGAGTCAAGTGTGCAGTACTGAGTCATATGTATACAAGTGTGCAGTACTGAGTCATATGTATACAACTGTGCAGTCTGAGTCATATGTATACAAGTGTGCAGTACTGAGTCATGTGTGCAGTACTGAGTCATGTGTGCAAGTGTGCAGTACTGAGTCATGTATACAAGTGTATACAAGTGTGCAGCACTGAGTCATATGTATTCAAGTGTGCAGTACTGAGTCATGTGTATACAAGTGTGCAGTAATGAGTCATACATATACAAGTGTGCAGAACTGAGTCATGTGTATACAAGTGTGCAGTAATGAGTCATGTGTATACAACTGTGCAGTACTTAGTCATATGTATACAACTGTGCAGCACTGAGTCATGTGTATACAACTGTGCAGTACTGAGTCAAGTGTGCAGTACTGAGTCATGTGTATACAAGTGTGCAGTACTGAGTCATGTGTATACAAGTGTGCAGTACTGAGTCATATGTATACAAGTGTGCAGTACTGAGTCATGTGTATACAAGTGTGCAGTACTGAGTCATGTGTATACAAGTGTGCAGTACTGAGTCATATGTATACAACTGTGCAGCACTGAGTCATATGTATACAAGTGTGCAGTACTGAGTCATACGTATACAACTGTGCAGCACTGAGTCATGTGTATACAACTGTGCAGTACTGAGTCATGTGTATACAAGTGTGCAGTACTGAGTCATATGTATTCAAGTGTGCAGTACTGAGTCATGTGTATACAACTGTGCAGTACTGAGTCATGTGTATACAAGTGTGCAGTACTGAGTCATGTGTATACAACTGTGCAGTACTTAGTCATACATATACAACTGTGCAGCACTGAGTCATGTGTATACAAGTGTGCAGTACTGAGTCATATGTATACAAGTGTGCAGTACTGAGTCATGTGTATACAAGTGTGCAGTACTGAGTCATATGTATACAAGTGTGCAGTACTGAGTCATATGTATACAAGTGTGCAGTACTGAGTCATATGTATACAAGTGTACAGCACTGAGTCATATGTATACAAGTGTGCAGTACTGAGTCATGTGTATACAAGTGTGCAGTACTGAGTCATGTGTATACAAGTGTGCAGCACTGAGTCATACAAGTGTGCAGCACTGAGTCAAGTGTTATACAACTGCAGTACTGAGTCATACGTATACAACTGTGCAGTACTGAGTCATATGTATACAAGTGTGCAGTAATGAGTCATACATATACAAGTGTGCAGAACTGAGTCATGTGTATACAAGTGTGCAGTAATGAGTCATACATATACAAGTGGGCAGTACTGAGTCATGTGTATACAAGTGTGCAGTACTGAGTCAGTACTTAGTCAGTACTGAGTCATATGTATACAACTGTGCAGCACTGAGTCATGTGTATACAAGTGTGCAGTACTGAGTCATATGTATACAAGTGTGCAGTACTGAGTCATGTGTAGTACAATGTGTGCAGTACTGAGAGTCAATGCAGCACTGAGTATACAACTGTGCAGCACTGAGTCATGTGTATACAACTGTGCAGTACTGAGTCATGTGTATACAAGTGTGCAGTAATGAGTCATACATATACAAGTGGGCAGCACTGAGTCATGTGTGCAGTACTGAGTCATGTGTATACAAGTGCAGTACTGAGTCAAGTGTGCAGTACTGAGTCAACTGTGCAGTACTGAGTCATATGTATACAAGTGTGCAGTACTGAGTCATGTGTATACAAGTGTGCAGTACTGAGTCATGTGTATACAAGTGTGCAGTACTGAGTCATGTGTATACAAGTGTGCAGTACTGAGTCATATGTATACAAGTTTGCAGTACTGAGTCATATGTATACAAGTGTACAGCACTGAGTCATATGTATACAAGTGTACAGCACTGAGTCATATGTATTCAAGCATGCAGTACTGAGTCATGTGTATACAACTGTGCAGTATTGAATCATGTGTATACAAGTGTGCAGTACTGAGTCATATGTGTACAAGTGTGCAGTACTGAGTCATACGTATACAAGTGTGCAGTACTGAGTCATATGTATACAAGTGTACAGCACTGAGTCATATGTATTCAAGCGTGCAGTACTGAGTCATGTGTATTCAAGTGTGCAGTACTGAGTCATGTGTATACAACTGTGCAGTACTATATCATGTGTATACTAGTGTGCAGTAGTGAGCTACATGCATACAACTGTGCAGGCTCAGATCGTGTGCTGTGGTTTCCTCCAGAATGTCATTCCCAAATACTTTTGTACATAAAACTGGTGAAATGCAAATGCAATTTACCCATAAAATGTTTTTCTTCAGTGAACTAATCTCTCCTCCAACCACCATACCCTGGGGCAAGTGTTTTTGGAAGACCTGGGTCCTGTCTTAGTGTTTTCTGGAGTAAGACATGAGGTGAATTGCTACTCATGTAGAAAAGTGCTCCCCATACTGGACTCCATGGAGCAGATGGCCACCACCATGTTGTATGTGATGTGACGAGTTCACTGACAAGGAGAGGAGGGGATCTGCCTTACAGGCTTCTGTAGCACACAAGCTACCCAGAAGAGGCCAGTCATCCATGTCCTCCCAGAGTCATGAGTGCTTTAGAGACACAGATGTCCATGCATGCAGAACCTTGATCCAATGTCCACTCAAAAGTAAAGTAATAACATGTAATAACACATATCTACACATTTATTTCTAGAAAAAATGGGAGTGATTAAAAAAGGCTGATTTTTTTTTGCTTGTGTATATGTGTAAAGCATGTGTGTGTGTGTGTGATATGTGGTATATGCATGTGTATGTATAATGAGCACAGCACATGTGCATGTGTGTGGAGGCAAGAGGAGAAGGTTAGCTGTCCATCTCTTATCTCTCATCAGCATATTTTCTCAAGATAGACTCTCTCAACCTGAAGCTGCTGTCCATCAGCAAACCCCACCTATTGTCCCCTTCTACTCACAACCTATGGACAGATGTGTGTGGCCATGCCCATCTTTTGTTTGGTTTTGTTTTCCGAGGTAGGGTCTTACTCTAGCTCTGGCTGACCTGGAATTCACTATGTAGTCTCAGGGTGGCCTTGAACTCACGGTGATCCTCCTACTTCTGCTTCCTGAGTGCTGGGATTAAAGGTGTGTGTCACCACACTTGGCTCATACCCTTCTTTTTTTGTTTTGTTTTATTTTATTTTTGTTTTTTGGTTTTTTGAGGTAGGGTCTCACTCTAGCTCAGGCTGACCTGGAATTCACTATGTAGTCTCAGGGTGGCCTCAAATTCATGGCAATCTTCCTCCCTCTGCCTCCTGAGTGCTGGGATTAAAGGCCTGTGAGAAAGAAATAAGGGAAGGAATAAAAGAGGGAGAAAAGGAAGGAGAAGGGGAAGGAGGTTGAGAGAGGGGGAAGAAAGAAGGAAAAGGAGAAAAAAGCAAACCTATTGACTTGCAATGTGGTGATTGATTTTCAGGTGTAAATCACGTTGACATGCTCAGGACAAGGCCCGCTTAGTCATGGTGTATCTTCCTTTAGGTGATGTTGTATTTGTTTTCCAGTCTTTTATGGAAGATTTTTGCATCGTTATCCACAGGCAGGTGACTCAGTGTACTTTATTCCTTGGTAAATGTTTGTCTGGTTTGGGTCTGTGTTGCACTGGCCCTGAGGAGTGGCTTGGGGAGCGGTTTCTTCTGTCCTACCTTTGGGGAGTATTTGAGGATTGATGATAACACTATGCAGGATAGAGAAGGCGCACCAGCGAGTCACGTGGGCCTGGGCTTTTCTTCCCAGATGTGGGTCAGCTGCTTACTCAGTTACCTGATTGTGGCAGATAATTGAGGTTGACTGTTCATTCCCAGCCATCCTGGGCAGTCTAGAACCTTCTAGACATGTCTGCTTCCTCTCAGTTATCTAATCAGTTTGAACAGTTTTCTAGAATTCCTCTTTATAATCCTATTTAGAAGTGCAAAATCCGGTAATAAAATCTTCCTTAAATCCCTGCTTCTTGCCAGCACAAACTCAAAGTAGATCTTGGTTCTGGTTCTGGTTCTGGTGAGCTGGGGGACAGAGGGAAGCAGCAGATATGAGTGTCTAGTTGTCTTACAGGGACTTGATGGATTGTACAGAAAGGATGTTTCTCACTTTCATTTAGGTTTTGGTTTTCTTCAGTTCAATTATTTCTTAAAGGAGGAGATTGTCTCTTGTGCCCTCCGCCCTGCCATTCTAGGGAGAGCCGGTCACCACTCTCCTCCACCTCTGTCCACGCAGACGCACACTCACTGCTGACCTAAAACAACTCCAGCATGCAAAATGCTCCTCATCTATGGATAGCACTGGTCTGGAGGTAATTGTTCTCTGTACCCTCATATCCATATCTCTTTGTGTGAATCTTGGGTATGGTTTTCAACTTCTTTGCAACATGTACGTCAGGATGGAACTTGAGCTGGGCAATGTTTGGATCTTTAACTTTGATTGGCATCACTACGCTGTCTTATGGTTTTATCAACATTCAGCAAATCAGATATTGCGGTCTGCTCCTTAGGGTGGCTTCTTTGTGGCATTGCTTTGATTCCCTCTGATTGTGACCATGTGGACAATTACTTTACACTTTCTAGAGTTCCGTTCATTTCATTTTCCCTTCACGTTTTTCTTCATCTTTATGTTGGGTTGGCTTTCTTATAATAATTATTAATTTATAAATTAGTTATATGGAATCTTTAAATAGATGTTGCCAACTGTTTCTTCCAATGATTTGAACATTTGGACTGATTTAAATTAATATTTTCTCAAAAATTTTTCTTTTCCTCTGAGTCTATACTTAAAATCTTCCCTACCCCCTTCGTGGAATCTGTATCTCCTATCAAAATGTTTTCATGCTTCATTTTAATTTACTTGGGCCTCTGGACCATGAGACATTCGATACTTATCATTGTCCCCATGACTTTCCAAATCCTTTCTGGCTGCACATGAACCGATCTGCCTTTGAGATGTCAGATGTGTCCCCATGGTCACCTTACTGCCTGCATGAGAACCTCGTGATTTTAATGGTCACTGCTTTATCCTAAGGCTCGGCATGTTCTAGAGTGCTGTCTAGAACCCCCCTTGTTTGGTTTAAGTGCACTTTGTGGTTTGTGTCTCTGTGGACCTGCCTGAGCCTGTCCACACTGGCATTTCTGAAGCAAATGCTGGGTTTGATCTTATTAAAAAACAACTCTGACTTTTTTCTACAAAAGTTCTTCCTATGAGGCTTATTTTTAGTTACTTTATGTTGACTGTTGCTAGGTGGCATGATCTCTTTTCAATTATGTTTCCAATTGATGTCACTGTAACTGGGGGCGGTTTGGTTCCTCACATTTTATCCTGCGTCTCCAAACCTCGGTGAACACGGATTCACTGGCAGAACTTGCCCACAGGAGGTTCTTATCTGCTGGGTTGACAATGTTACTTTATTCTTTTTGTGGCTAAACATTTAATTTTCCTTATTTTGCTTTCCCTCTAGAAACTCTAATACAATGTTGAGTGGCATGCAGTGAATATAAACACCCATCTTATTACCTACTATCAGAACTCAGTCTGTAAACAAGGTATTCTGTGTGATTCTTTTGATATCAGGTGTCAATAACAATATGTTGGCTTCTTTGGAACTGGTGTTAAGATAGAAGGTAGGTTGAACAGGGAGGAAAATGAACTGTGATCCGGCCAGCAGAGCCCAGCCAGCCTGCTGGAAGTCCAGCTGAGAGCTGTTCACAGGATGGTTCTGCCGCAGTCCACATTGTCCGAGGTTGCAGCACCTTGTCTGTCAGCCACGGGGGTGGGGAGGTTCCACAGAAGGGCACAGACCAGGGACAGACAGCTGTGATGCTGGAGGTGACCCTACAGGGCTGCGGAAGCTCCCTGATGACTGCTGCAGGTCCTGGACAGCAGGTCATGAGGACACTGCTGTGTCCATCACAGTGACACTGTGTCTACTGAGGCCACACTGGGTCCACCGTGGTCACACCATGTCCACCACAGTCGTATTGTTCCCATTGCAGTATTGCCACATCCATCACAGTCACACTGTGTCCACTGAGGTCACCTGTGTCCACCACAGTCACACTATGTCCACCACAGTCATATTGTTCCCATTGCAGTAATGCCACATCTGTGACAGTAACTCTGGGCCTATCACAGCATGTCATGTCATGCTCAGAGCTGTCACACCATATGCTTGGGCTTGCTCTCACGGACTTAAAGGGTTCTTATATTCTTTAAATGAATATAAAATTATGTGAAATACCTTTCATGCAATTACTGAAAAAAATATACCCACCACAATGGCTCACATCAGTGACCCCAGCACTTGGGAAGTCAAGGCAGGGTCAAGATTAAGATTGTCATGAGTTCGAGGCCAGCACAGAGTGGATGTCAAGCCAGCTTTGGCTACAGAATGAAACACTCTCTTTACAAAAAAATCCCCTGTTACCTATCATTGTGATGAATTATATATATTTTTTTTTTTTTTTTTATTGACAACTTCTACACTGACATACAAAAAAAGATATTTTCCCTCCCCATTCCCCTTCAGAACTCCATTCTCTATCATATCCCCTCCCTCTCTCCATTAGTCTGTCTTTTAATTTGATGTCATCATTTTTTTCTATTATGAGTGTCTTGCGAAGGTATTGCTAGGCACTGCAAGGTCATGGATATCAAAGCCAATTTCTGTCTGGACAGTTGCATTGTAAGAAGTCATACCCTTCCTTTGGCTCTTCCATTCTATCCACCCCATCTTCCGCAATGGACCCTGAGCCTTGGAGGGTGTGACAGAGATGTTTCAGTGCTGGACACTCCTCCATCCCTTCTTCTCAGCACTATGTTGCCTTTTGGGTCATCCCAGTGGTCATTGCCATCTGAAAAGAGAAGCTTCTCTAACCAGAAGTGAGAGTAGCGTTAATATATGAATATGCACATTAAATGTACAGCTTTCAGGACAGCTTGGTGGGAATAATATATACATGTAGCCAGACAAGAGCAGGCTTTATTCCCCTAAGGCTCATGACCTCCCCTGCCATAGACTTTTTTTTTTTATTTTTTTATTTTTTTTTGGTTTTTGCTGGTCCAGGCTGACCTGGAATTTTTCAGGGTACCAGGCACCTCTGTAGTGCTGGGATTTGCGCCACCATGCTCAGCTGCCATAGACTTTTGCTTAGTTTTTTCAGTACCAGGCAAGTATTTCCCTCCCATAGAGAGGGCCTTCAGTCCATTTATGGAGCAGTTGGTTTCCCAAGAGCAGACATGCCACTATTGCACCCGTTCAGTCATTGGGCCTGTATGGCCAAACTTGAATTTTCAGTGTCCACTGTTTTCACTGCTGATGACTTCTGTCTCCCATATGGCTGCATGCAGTGCAGCTTTTTCCAGCTTTCAGTTGGCTGGTCTACAGGGAGAAGGTTTACTGCTCAGCACCAGCTTGCTTTCTTAGTGACCTTGCCTCTTAGGCAAGAGATGTCTTCAGCAATAGGGTCTTACCATCTGTTTCTTAAGGGAAACCAAGGGCCTTGACAATAGCCTTTAATGTTTTGGAGGCTACAGGGACCTCCCTGGCCAACAACTCACTGGAAGGTATCTCATCCCAGGCACTGAAAATTTTCTGGTAACAATCTATAGTTTCTGGATGTGCCATTATTCAAAAAAATAGGTTTACATAAGTCTTATTCAGACTATCTTGAATTTTGATTGACCTTCCCCCTGCCCAACTTTTAATGGCTTGGATAACCTTCTTGGACCACATGTACATTTTTGCCATGTATGCATCTCATGGGACTGATTTTGGTATCTCTCATAGAATTCTGTCTTCCTTCCATTCTTTGCAAGACTGCATCGCATACACTTGCCTCTGCCCCATGCCCACCCCAGCTGCTACTTCCTGTACAGGGCCTTTGCTCCCCTTCTCAGCATGCTCTCCTGCCCCAGGGGCACCAACGACCTCCTGCTCTGCATGGAGGAAGCCTCCTAAGGGAGCTTGGTTGCTCTCAGTCTCCAGCCCCATGCTGCTTCCCTAGGACTCTGTCACAGACCTTGATCATTTTCCGCCATCTGTCATGCCCTCTGTGGCAGCCAGCCTCATGTTGTCCAAATCAGACACAGTTATGGGAGGAAGGACATTTACTTGAAGCTTAGAGATCCAAGGGAAGTTCCATAATGGCAGAAGAAGTTGGCCCCCTTTCCCAGTACCAAGCAGAGAGAGAAAAGTCACCACCAACACCAGCACACACAAGCACATTTCAGGTACTGCTCCAGCACTTTTCATGTCTTAGGCTGGAATTCAGACTGGCCTCCAGTGACACCTCCTCCAACCAGGTAGCTGGAAATCCAAGAAGCTTTAATAAAACTTGTGAATCTATTTTGGGGCATCTGTTCAAAGTTCCACGCCCTTTATGACAACTGTCCTGCCAGACCCTGTGCCGTGAGGACAGACCTGGTTGTATTGGTGGGGGGGGGGGCTTGCTTCCCGCACAGCCCTCTGGGTTATCATGGATGCTAAGAATGTCCACCTAACGTGAGAGCAGCCGCTTCCTACTCTGTCTTCCTGGTGTCCAGCACAAAGCCAGGAAGTGGAAACATCAAGGACAGGGAATGCATGTTCAGCTCTTGCCCAGGGACATACGAGCCGGGTCCAGAATGGAAGCAGAGCTCTTGGGAGGAACCCAGCTCTGTGATCCACAGCAATCACTTCCTTTCTTCCCACAGCCCCTTTCTCCCTCCCTGGAGACAACTGAGGGCTGACGGCATCCGTCAGGGGAATTCTGCATCCCAGTTAGGACATTGCTCCATGGTCTTGTTAGGAGAGAATTGGATTGTGGTCCACTCCAGGACAGGAGTTCAAGGTCCATCCTGATCCATATCCATTCTTTCTGAAGCTTTTAGCTGTAGAGCCAGGTGCTGGATCTGACGTTTGATAAACATATCTTGAAGAATCTTAAAGAACCCAGTGTGAGAACATCTAACAAAACGTCCAGAGCCCTGGGACACCAGAACACCTGTGCCTCTCAAGGAAGCTTCCTTCCTTCTGCATGGGAACTTAGCTTGGGAAACAGCTTTGAGTGGCCTTCAGTCAGCACCCCACCACAACCCGTGCCAGCAGGGTGCACTGTGACTGTTCGAACAATCCTGCCAGACAGAGCAGGGAGCCAGTCTGCATGGCTCTAGGACCTGGTTTGAATGTAAAGTAGCCCCATGTGTTTAAATAATAAGTTAGGAAAATCCATCCCTATTTGGTGGCACTATTTAGGAAAGCTATGGAATCTTTAGTAGGTGAAGCCTTGCTGGAGGAAACATGTCCCCAGGCAGTCCTTGAGAGTCCATAGCGAGCCCCGCCTGCCCCTCCCTCTCTCTCTACTTTGTCCATGTGGATGTGCACAGGTGATACCTGGCTGTCTTCTCCTGCCAAGCTTTCCCCATCATCAAGGACTTCCCTTCAAAAATGGAAGCTGAAAATCAACCCTTTTTGTTGGGCATTGCTAAACATAGGCTGGGACTGTGAGGAAGCTGGCTTGGGCTGTTGGACATGGCTGGGGACCTTGGGCTGTAGGGGTTGCAGCCGGCCTTATCAATCAGGAACCCACTCTGGTGACGGAGCTGGCCCTCCCTTTTCTGAAGGTCGTAGTGTGCCCCATCTTCACCCAGAGGAAGCGGGACCGGCAGGCCTTCCCCCCATCGCAAAGCACCTGACGATTCCATAGTCTAAGCTTTTGCCTCCCCCCCCAAGTTCCTGACCCTGTGGCCAGCTGCCCAAGAGACCCTTAGATGGTAGTAAACAGTCTCCCTGCAGCTGCAGCCATCCGATATGTGGCTGAAGTCACGTAGCTTTTCCCATCACTTCTGTTATCTCCCTTGCAGCTTCTCCCCTCGCAACCTCTGCCTTCCAACACCAGCCAATTAGATAGCAACCCATAAACTATGTATCCAATCACCTTATAGTCTGCATGTGCCTTCTCAACCTTTCCCAAGAGTTTATAAACCCACCCTTCTTTTGAATAAATGAGAGCGCTATCCATCAGACGGTCTCCCAGGTGGTTCATTGCCCATCACACTGACCCGCTCCAAGACCCTGCACCCCCAACTCCTCCTGAGCCCCGGAAGTCAGCGGCCAATGACCCCGGGAACAGCGAGGACCCTCACCTTTTCTTTCCACAAGCTACTTCTGGTTGAGTATTTTGTCCCAGCAATGAGAAGGTAAGTGATACACCTGTAAGTCAGGTGTGTTTTCTCATCTGCTTGTACTCGGTCTACGTGCACTGCCTTTTCACACTGGAAGTAAAAGCATGAGGCGCAGACTCCTCCTCTTGCTCTCTCTCCTCTCTCTCTTTCTCGATGGTGGGTGTCTGTGCGCATTCTCAGCCAGCTGCAAGTGGCTTTGGCTGACTTCCTTAGGCCCTCTTGGGCTAGCAGAATGGAGTGGGTGGATCCTGGAAGTGGGTTTCCACACAGATCCATCCTTCATGCCAGCAGCAGGCAGGCTGTGGTAGAGGCCGCAGGGAAAGGAGGCGAGTCACACTTCGTCATTTACAGGATGCCAGGAGAAAATATCCACCACAGTACAGACTCAAGCAGGGTAGAAAAAAATCAATTTATTATCTCAATCTTCCCCAGCATCGTTTTAAGCTGTCTTCAGGCCTGTGAAGTTCTGAGTAGACACTGCTCAATTAAAAAAAAAAAAAAAAAAAAAAAGCCTGCTGACAGGAAGTTTGCAGAGTACCGCCTTGGCTCTTTCCCTTGGTAAATGGTGGGGCAGAGTAGAGCCAGGAAGTCCTGGGCGAGGGTGTGAAAAGCCTGCCCCCAAATCACTATGGCAGGGAGTGTCACACGGAAGCACTAATGTGAGCCCTGTGTGGCCTGGTCCTGTGAGGACAGTGCGAACCAGTTCCTTCACCGCCTTAGTCAAGGTCAAAACTCAGCTACTCCCCAACTGTGCAGTCCCACTGGAACAGCACCTGCCTGTCTAGGGTGGCTGATCCGACCTGATAGGGTCCCTTGAGCCCCCCCCCCGCCCCAGAGACAGTATATCCCCTCCCCCAGGATAGGATGGGCCACCTTCTCTGAGTCTAGGGTTGAAAGACCATCCAGAACCTTCTGGCGTTAGCCATAGTGAGCTGCACCTGGGGGGGTTCCGGAAGCACTTCTCCTGAGGCTGAAGGGACCTTTTCTCACAAGTGACAAAGGGCTTCTCCACCCAGCCTGTAACAGAGGCTCCTCCTCCCTCCCATCCCTGCGGCGGGAGCTTGTCTTTGGCACAGAGAGGTGAGCGTTGCCTTTATGCACACAGGACACACCCACGAGGGCACACCTGCTTCGTCTCTCAGTCAGCTGTCTGGCAGCTGTGGAAGCCTGGCTTTCCTTTTACTTGCATCTTTCTGCTTCTGTTCTCTGTCTTCAAGAGCAGAGAGTAGACGTAACTTTACCAGGATCTGAAACTCAGTCTACCAAGAAAACCATCTTGTGCTGCCAAGCATAGCATCTGAAGCCCAACAGAGGTGACGTTTGCCCGACCCACCAGCTGCAGTGAGCAGAATGAACAGTTGACAGAATGCTGGGCAGATGCACCATCAGGCTGGAAGGCAAAGGGTCTACCAGTCAGGGCTCTGGCCAGGGCAAGGATGAAGTACAAGGCCGGCTGACGCTGACTAGCCTACAGCTTCGGCCGAGCCAAGAGTGAGGTTGATGTCTCCATTAGAACCATGCTCACAGTGCCCTGGCACATGCCATGTGCCCACAAGCTTCCTGTCTAGTTTCCCCTCACAGGCTGGGATCTGAATCAGCCAAACCCAAGCAGTTCAGCCGACAGACAAGCTGCTCACGGTTCCCCGGGCTGCCTCTGCGGACTGGAGAGCTGTTGGCTTCAGGGCCGTGGACTTGGACGAAAACACAAGCTGCCACCTTGCCAACAGGCGCTAATTGTGTCTGCATGACTGTCAGGAAGCAATGGCTCCCTGAGCCCGGCACATGACACGAGCGAGCTGAGAGCTCAGCACAAGCTGGGGTCTCCTCACATCTCCGTTCCTCCTTTGCCCTCTGCTTAATCCTCCTTTTCCTCACGTTGCCCCTTTCATCCGTCCCCCCATTCCAACCAAGACAGAATTGATCAAAATGACTTGCGTCCTATGAGATGTGTGGGAAATATCCTTGCAAATGGCAAGCTGTTTATCGGAAGACCTGAGTCCCAGTGTCTCTCAGCTTTAATTAAAAACATTTGTAAACAACCCGGTGACTGCCACCAAAGTCCCATCTACAGAACAATAAGAACAAGAGACAAACATATAACTGTGAAATCGTTTTCCTTTGAACTTTCCAGATGGGACCAGAACATGCTACTTAATGGAAGATTATAGGCTGCTTTAACCATTGGATGTGTGGGCATTCGCCTCCTGGATTCTGAGGGCATGGTGGGGAGTCATCGTTTAATGCTGTGTCTCACAGCACCTCATCAGGACCCAGTGCCAACCGCTAGATAAGCCGATTAATGCTGGACGCATCTGAAAAGCACATGCTAGCTAGCCACCTGTTTTCTGGTTTTGTGTCATTTCACTGGCCTATAAGCAGACCCACAGGGTGTCTTCAAGGCTCTTTGCAGGTGGCCTTGAGGATAAGGACAGTTCATTTTCCTGTTGTCCAGGGGGAAAGCCCCATGCCGGCTGCTCACATAGGCCTATTCAGACTTAGCAAGGGCTATTTAAAACTTTGGAAATCTGGAGAAATTTCCAGAATGACATTTTTGATGAACAGAGATACTGCAGAAAACAAAATTGGAACCGGAATGTTGGAAAAGAAATCCCCAAAGGCCCTGGGTCGTCTACAGTGGAAGCCAGAGGGACACTGAAGTTCAAGTCTTTAGAGAGGGCACGTGATTCATGAGGCCCTCCTCTTGATGTCTCAAATGCCGACTGCTCCATTCAACACTTACCCAAAGGGTAAAGATTTCTGCTGTAGAGATAGAGATGAATACTTGGAACATCGATAGCAGCTGCTACTAAGTCGATTACAGCGACCGGAGACAAAGGGTGACTTTCACTGTAGCCTGGCATCACCAGGATGGCCGATCAGGAAAGATGCATGGCTGGATGAAGGGAACAGCTGCATTGATGTAAACAGAGCCATGAATCCAAACCCAGCATCACCTAGTTCCTAACCAGGGGTCTTCATAAAAACTAAAACTCCAGATGCAGTAATGCCACCTCTTTCCTATGCATAGGTTCAACATGATCTCCTGGAGAAGAACCGTCACCAGGTAGGTGTAGGCAGACCTGCCCACCTTAGCCAGAGATGATGAACAAGACTCATCAAAGTTTGAGTGAAATTCTTGGGGAGACCTTTCCTCTCCTTTGTTATACATTGGGATGAAATATTGTATGTCTTGTATATTTTCACAAATACTAATGTCCATGTGGCTATACAGAAAGAAGAGCACAGCACAAGACAAAAATTGTGAAGTTGTGGAATAATGTTCTCTTGGAATAATAGCCGCTGTCTTCTTCATCAGAGGGGCTGTGTCTGCTCACTCGAGATGCACAAAAACACGCGGCCTGTTGACACTCCGCATGGAAGGAAGGAGTGAGTAGTGTGATCAGACCACGGCCTTCCCACACTGCTGCCTGGCTGCTCCAGGACCTGCGGAATGCAGCAAGTGCCATTGGCTCTTGACACTTCTGTCCAGAGGTGACAGGTGCCCCTTCTGCTCGCAGCTCATTGGTCAAAGGAAGCTCGAGAACCCTGACCTCAAGGAGCAAAGCTCTGATTCTATCTTTTTTTAAATATTTTAAAAATATTAAAAAATTTTTTATTTATTTTTGAAGACACACACACACACACAGAGAGAGAGAGAGAGAGGGAGAGGAGAGGAGACAGATAGAGATGGGCATGCCAGCAGTCTCTCAGCTGCTGTGAACAAAATCCAGATGCATGCGCCCCCTTGTGATCAAGTGAGGCATTGCGCCCTTGCTCCACTTTGCATCTGGCTAAACGTGGGACCTGGAGATTGGAACCGGGTTCTTAGGCTTAGGAGGCAGGTGCCTTAACCACTAAGCCATCTCTCCAGCCCTCTGATTCTATCTTTAAGCAAGGACATTTACAGAGCTGAAAGCAGGTGAGCTGCAGTTAGTGACCAACCTATTAAAAGTACATCCATGAGGTTCAGGGTTAAGACAAAGGCTCTGTGAGTGTGTCAGGGCAGCTCACTAGTGTTAGCCATGGAGGGTAAACTGAGACAAGCAACCACTAGCAGAATCTGAAACAACAGGTGAGCTCCCCTGGAGACACGGCCTCCTGAGCAATCCAGCCATGATGAGAAAGGCTTGGGAGGAAGCCAATGCAAGTCGTGGCTCCTTCCATGGCCATATCTTTTCTCTGAGCATCAACTGACATGTCATAGCTCCAGGAAGCTTCCCACCAGCTCTCTGCTTCTCTCATCTCACACAGTGTGTCCACAAACCTTGCAACTCTGTTGTCACCCCTGAGTGGCTGAGACAGAAACGAGATGCTCTCATCTGCCTATGAGAGACACCCTGCAGGGCTAAACTGAGGCTCTGGTCAGACAGAGTCCACCATTATGACTTCAACACCCGGCAAAATAAGAGCAGGTGATGTTGGACACAAGCTACAGGGTACAGCCAGCATTTGGGTGTACCTTGGTTCTCCTGATTTGCCAGGACACATGGTGTCTCTTTCCTACAACGTGGCTCTTCACCTCTGCAGAAGCGTGGAGCTGGAAAGGCCCCCCTCAAACGCTCTGGCAGGACTTGGGGACTGTGCACCACTAGTGTGCGTTCAAGCTGATCAGTGTGGATCCATGAGCATGGGCGGCAGGAGCTGCTCACTCCAGGACTGAAGGATCCGGCCTTCATGAGAGATGAGAGGATGGCCTGGAGGTGGGCAGAGAGTAGAGGCAGCATACAGCAGGTAGGTACTGAGGCAGGGTCAGCCTCTAGGGCTGGGGTGCCCTATCCAGCCCTGAGCCAGCACCTCCTCCCTAGGCTCTGCAGACCCTGCAGTGTGCTCTGACACCAACTCAGGCCATGCAGCCTGAGGCAGCTCAAGCCTGACCTGCATCCTGCTTCTCCCAGGGTGACCAGACTTTGTCAGCAGCATCAGACAGTGGTGACAGAGGAACAAGAGGCTGTGCTGTGCCTGGGGGTTGAGCTTGTGTGAGGCAGGGCCACCCACGCTCTCATGAGTCAAGCAGAGATTGGGCACGATAGCCTCATGGCAGAGAACAGCAGCTGAAGTGATGTCCACAGGGGAGCTGAAGACTGAAGCTTCTGTTTGAAGACACTCAGAGCGACCTGTGGGGACCTCCTGAGGCATCATCACAGAGGACCAAACCCTTGGAAAAAAAGAAATTCCTTCTAGCTCTGGAGGCCAGATGTTCAAAATCAGGTGTTGCCGAGGTTGGTGCCTGTCGGGAGCAGTGAGAGAGCCTGCTCCAGACCTCTCGGCTTCCCTCCTTGGCGTCCTCAGCTTGTACACACATCATGCACTCTGATCCTCACCTCATCCCCACCAAGACACTTCCTGTGGCTCTGTCTTGAATCTCCTCCTGTCTTTCATAAACACTCACCCCCAGATTCTGGGATCATATTAAATCCAGGTGCTTTCTTAAGATCCTTAACATATATGTATCTGCAATGCCCATTTCCAAATAAGGCGGCTGCATTCAAGGTGCTGGGTTAAGATGGGGGGCACCATTCACATCCTAGGTGCAGGGTTAGGGTGTAGCCACATGGTTTAGAGGGACTTTAGTGCCCACGTCTCTGATTCCTAAATGACAAGGACTTCTCTGTCCCTCTGCGCGTGCACACACTGCAGCTGTGCTAGGGAGAAGTGCTTCCAGATTGTGAGTGTGCACACCCAGGCTACAGGGCAGCGGTATGGGAGAGGGTTTGGAGGGGTCCTGCACTGCCAGTCCAAGTCTACAAGCTCTGTAGATGAAGGTAGGCAAAGAGAAGAAGGCCTGGCCCCTGAAGGTGCCCTCTCCCCTGCAGACTCCTCCCCTCCTGAGACTGCCAGATGCATTGCCCCAGGAATGCATGCAGAGCTGGGCAATGGGGTGGAGTCAAGAATTTATATTCCTAGATTGTCAGAATTCTATTCGGCATTACATCAGTTAAGTTTTAAAATGAGAACAAAACAACAAAAATGAGTCAATTTCTTTATTCTAATCATAAATCTGTTTTTCTCTGTGGGGCCCTGTATTAATGTAGAACACAATATTATACTGAAAAATCGTATGATGCAGTTCAAGTTACTGCAGTCAGAAAGAAGCATCTGGGAGGAAAGTAGGTCCAGACCAACGTCAAGTGTAGATGGGGAGAGCATGCTGGACCTGGTGGGAGCCAGGGACGCCTCGGTCCTCTGTGGTCAAAGCCGAATCAGAAGTGCATCTGAATTCTGCCCAGATGGGCCCGAGATCCTGCTCCGAAGCATGTGAGTTCACAGTGTCTCTGAAAACACGTTTCCTATGGGGAGGAAGAGCTGATAGAGAGGCTGGGAGATGGCTCAGTGGGTAACATGCTTGCCATGTTTGAATCCCCAGAACCCACTTAAATGCCTGGTGGGTTGGTAACTTGCCTGCCTGTGATGCCTTCTTTCAGGAGTCAGAGAAAGGGAAGCCCTGGGCAAGACTGGCTGAATGGACACACCCTGGGGGTGTGAGAGTAAAACCTGCCATCAGTCTCTGGCTCCCCCCACACACTCACGCACATGAACTCACACCTCCACATACACTCATGCTCACATTTATTATGTGAAGACACATTTACACATACACGCATATCACACACAAAACTAATTTAGATTTTGTCATTTCTGTCCATGAGAATCAGTTCCCTGGGCTATTTGTTCATTTGAATGGGATTTTTCTGAAAATCTCAGTAAGTAATGATGATTCTGGGTTCTTAAGAAAAAGTCCTTTAAGAACCGTATGGCAGCCCATGTAAAACTAAAAGTGTGACACCATGGTGACAACAGCCTTCATCATTTTCTCCACTTGTCACCTTAAAAGTACCATTCTGTGACTAAATTATGAGGCACTAATTTAGGGTATAATTATTGTATCCACAAAAAAATGCTGGTGAGGTTTCTGTACAGTTCCCTGGGGTTTCAATCAAATGGTGTCAAAGACCATTCTGTCAATTATTATGGCTCTTGCACGCCTTAATCTCTGCTACCTAATGAGCTGAGAGATTGCTCCTCAGGCCCACACACTTCCTGACACTTCATGAAGCCAAATTGTGGACACCTGGGGCTCCTGCTGGGAAAGCACCCGCTCTGACTGCAAGGATTCCCCTGTGTGGGACACTGGGTAGATCTGCATGGCTGTGGAGGCAGTGGGGCCAGAATCATCATAGAGGTGGGCAGATGGGCACTGGAGTGAGCCGTGTGTCTGGCTGCAGATCTGGCAGGTGTGCACTGAAGGCAGGTCAGTGCAGACCTTCAGCCGAGGCAGGCAAGGAGCGGAGGGATGAGGTTTGGCTGTTGCTGGCTTCTCTGTTTCCTTTCTGTGTTGCTCCTTCGGAGATGGAAGACATCCTTTTCTCTTTGGGGAGGAGGGGGTGAGGAGAAGTAGGGGTGACCTGTGGTGTACTACAGGTGGGTTTACAAGGCAAACTCTAAACAGTTAAGTCAGGAAGCCACGCCATGGGCCCAGGAGGAGGAGGTGGCTCCTGCACCCTGGAACTCGCCTGGGTCTGTGGCAACAGGAATCAGGCCAGGCTGGAACTGGGCGCCTGTGCTGTGAGCCAGGGTTGGCCTCAGAGAGAAGTGCGCTTCACCAGCAATCAGGCAGAAAGGAGGCAAGATGCTCTCTCTGCTTCCCTGGTGCCTCACTTGGATTCATGATGCTTACTTGAGGACTAAAATGAGCAGCTATGTGGAGTAGTGACCACTATACAAGTCTCAGAAGTAGTGACCCCTGTGGACAGAAAGGGAACAGCATCCCGGAAACCCACTGCATTGCGATTGACGAATTCAAAGAAAATAGGTTTATAGGGAGAAGGTTTTCTGCACAGCACCAGCTTGATTTCTCAGTGACCTTGCCTCTCAGGAAATTGAAGTCTTCAGCAATAGGGTCTTACTATCTGTTTCTCAAGGGAAACCAAGGGCCTTGGCAATGGCCTGTAATGTTTTGGAGGCAACAGGGACCTCCCTAAGCAATAACTCACTGGAAGGTATCCCATCCCTGGCACTGAAAATTTTCTAGTAACAATCTATGGCTTCTGGATGTTCATTATTCAAAAAAGTAGGTTTAGATAAGTCTTTTTTTTTTTTTTTTCATTTTTCGGTTTTTCAAGGTAAGGTCTCACTCTAGCCCAGGCTGACCTGGAATTCACTATGTAGTCTCAGGATGGCCTCAAACTCATGGCGATCCTCCTACCTTTGCCTCCCGAATGCTGGGATTAAAGGTGTGCACCACCACGCCCGGCAGTTTACATAAGTCTTATTCAGAATATCTTGAATTTTGATTGACCCAGCCCCCTTCCCTTCTTTTACACATTCTCTTCCCCTGGCCTCCCTTAGGCCTTTCTCCTGCCTGTAATCTCAAATTTCAAATTTCAAATTTACAATACCATCTCCTTAGGTCCTTCCCTCTCCTCCCTCCCTTATAGCCCTTTTCTAGCTTACTGGTCTCTGCTACTGATTTTCGGTTCCAGCTCATACACAAGTCTATACATTTGTAACTAGGGTCCACATATGAGAGAGAACATGCGATGTTGATTTTCTGAGCCAACTGAAAGCTGGAAAAAGCTGCATTGCATGCAGCTGTATGGGAGACAGAAGTCATCAGCAGTGAAAACAGTGGGCACTGGAAACTTCAAGTTTGACCAGATAGGCCAAATGACCAATCGGGTACAACAGTGGCATGTCTGATCTGGGAGAAACCAACTGCTCTCTAATTGGACTGAAGGCCTGCTCTACAGGAGAGAATATATGCCTGGTACTGAAAAACCTAATCAAAAGCCTATGGCAGGGGAGGTCATGAGCCTTAGGGGAATAAAGCCTGCTTTTGTCTGACTAAATGTATATATTATTCCCACCAAACTGCCCTGAAAGCACTACGCTTAATATTCATATTCATATATTAATGCTACTCTCACTGTTGGTTAGAGAAGCTTCTCTTTTCAGATGGCGGTGACCACTGTGATGACCCAAAAGGTAACAGAGCTGAGAAGAAGGGACGGAGGAGTGCCCAGCACTGAAACATCTCTGTCACACCCTCCAAGGCTCAGGGTCCATTGCGGAAGAGGGGGCAGAAAGAATGTAAGAGCCAAAGGAAGGGTATGACTTCTTACAATGCAACTGTTCACATAGAAATTGGCCTTGATATCCATGACCTCGCAGTGCCTAGCAAAGACCCTCATAATAGGAGAAAAAGATGATGACATCAAATTAAAAGAGAGACTAATGGAGAGAGGGAGGGGATATGATGGAGAGTGGAGTTGTGAAGGAAAGGGGGGAAGGGAGGGAAATATCATGATTTATATTCTGTAAATATAGAAGTTGTCAATCAAAAATAAAAATAAATAGATTTAGAACAGTTTGGCCCTCCTCCCCATTGAGTTGCTAAGAAGGAAACAAAATAAAGTAACTTGAAACAAAAATTAAAGAAGAAAAAAGCAGGAAACAGCTTCCAATTGAAAGGAAGGTGGAAATGGAAACGTGGACACATGTTGGAGGCACTGACTGGCAGGAGAGCTGCAACAGGGCGATTGTGAACCTGCAGAGAGGCGATAAGGAGGCCCAAGTCAGACTGGGACAGCTTTCTTAGAACATAAAAACAAGGCGGGGATCCAGCCAGCCAATGCATGAGACACACCTACGAGCGTGCTCCCAGCACACCCGGACTAAGTGTGCAGGTCACGCTGCGGCTGCCCAGCTGGCTGACCAAGCACCATCCAGGTGTGGAACCTCCACGTGTGGGAGGTGTGCATTGTGCCCTGTAGGGGACAGGTAGATGAGTCCACACCTGGATGCCACCCACTGAGTTGTCAGATTTCTGCAGGCTCACCACATGTCCCCTCCTGGTTGGATGGGTTGGATGCCACAGCTCTCTCTGGAGATAACTCTGCAAAGCAGTGTGACTCAGCCTGTGACTCAAAGCTCTGTGCTCCACACTGTATGAACACAATGAAATGGTCACAGCACAAGGAAGGAATGTTCTGAGTGCAGTGAGACCCTGGCTTGTACGAGGGACTTCATGGTGGAAAAGAAAATTTGACACAGGAACACTCTGGCAAATATTTTAGTAAAAGAAAAAGTGAGAAAAGGGAAAAAAATTCACAACTCTCTAGACAGGAATTGAAATATTTATCTCAAGAACAAGCCTTGAACAGACTGTAGACATCTAGTCGTCAAGTCTGAGCAAAATAAATTCAGATTTACCAAAATATAGAGGGAAGGATGCCAAGTCCCCAAACCTTAGTTTCCAGTTGAGGCGTCTTGCACAAGTGAAAAAAAACATGTCCCCCAAAATAATCCTTCTGATGTCCCCTTCTTATAAAGGTTACTGACTTCAGGTAACTTCAGAAAATTTATATTCAAATGAAGATGCACTTCAGGCAAACTGAATCAAATGTCAGGGGCAAAATGGGTCCTGCCCACACCAAAGCACCAGAAACCACCCCTGTGCTACTACAGTGCTCTCTCAGAGCAGGCTGGGTCTCAGGAGTGACCAGGTTCCCATGTGAGGAGGTTTTTAGGAAGGAGAGCCACCACATGCTTGACCACTTGTTCAGATGGTCTGGTCCCTCTCTGCTTTTCCACCACATTGTGACAGAGCCAGGAGCCCTCACCAGGTTGCTCACAATTGTCACCAGAATCATGCACTGAGTAAACTTTAGTATTTTATAATCTACTCAGTCTCTGACACTTCGTTACAGTAACACAATATGGGCTAAACCACTAAGTGCCCTTAGGCCAAGAATCATTATCAAGTGTTGCAAGTTCTGTTGGGCCCGCAATCCACTCTCGGTCCCAGGCACACCCCTGACATGACCTCCCGTGATGGCCTCACTGGCGGCAGGCTGACACTGAAAAACTGCACCTTGCTTTTGACCTGGTGTCTCTTAGCACCCAGGAACTTTACAAATTCTGATGCCCAAGACCCGCCCCTGAGTTTCAGAATCAATGAGTTTAGTCCATAGCTCCGGGGCTCCAGATTCAGCCACAAATGCCATCTGTCTCCCTTCCTGTCCTCCTGATCCTGGTTCAGATTCTCAGCTGCATGAGGAGCTCAGCTGTTCATGGGACTCCCCCACCCCCCGTAACATCACAGGGAATGCATTAGTTTTGGGACCCTTTGCTTCCCACACCAAACCCCCTTCTAAGAAACTCCATTTCCTGAGAAATCACAGCCTGATCCTGCAAAGCTGTGTGTCTGGTCTGTAGGGCCGGAGGCTGGAGGGTTTTAATGAATTGATCCATCCACTGAGCCTCTGATTTCTGCCTCCTGCAGATGGCTCCAGGACTATTGACTTAGAACTAGTTGCAGACACTGGTGTGGGGGGAAGGGTGGAAGACACCCTCCTGCGGCCTATCCATAACCATCTACGTAGTATAGACTGACCAATGCAGGAAAAGCTGCCCCTAAGCTTTTGGGTCATACCCATACCTGGCCTGAAGCCACTGCTCAGCAGGCAGCTTTGAAAACTGTTTCAAACTATGCAGGAGAAAAAAATTGGGAGGAAAAGCCATGCAAGCATTCTTTTTCTGTCTTCCGAGGCACCAAACCAATGCTGGCAGGGAGCGAGTTCTGGGGCGGGGAACATTTGGAGGAATACGGATTCCATCTATTGAGCTGTTTGAGTCCAAGAGACGTATAACAATGACTTCCGAAGCTCTCCAGCTGGCCCGGTCACCCTGGCAGCCATCTGCATCCTGGCTTTGCTTGCAAATGGAACCTGGTGTCACAGAGAAGTCTGGAGAAGCACATTGAATTGCAAATCTCTTCAGCAAATCCCCACAGCACAGCAGATGTGGACCTGTGTGAGACCTTCTCAAAGTGGCAGTGTGGGGACCCTGCCTTGGATAGGCACCCCCTCGACTGCTGCCTCACTCTGCAGGCAGGCTGCAGGTATAGTCAGGCCTTGCTGGCCTGCGGAAGCTGGGTCTCTGCATGATGCAGGGGTGCAGAGAAGGCCTCAGGGGATGCCCCCCAAAGCCCCCTTTTAACAGGCTGCAGAACAATGAAGAATGTAAACTGCAGTTCATGTCAACGTGGAATTGGCTTAGTAGAGTTTTCTCAGACCGATAACCTTGGTTCTTAAAATGTCTTTGTCTTATCGTAGCAGGCTGGCTCTGGGTCTGATTTGGGGACAATCCGATAGATAATGGGTATTTGTTCTGATGGAAGTCGGGGCTCCCAGCATGCTCAGGTCTCTGAGGTCACTGAAGGGATTCCACAAGCTTATACCAATTCTCCTTAACTACAGCACGGCTGGCTGGAAAGTGTGCTGGTGAAAGGTCATTTTTTAATACTTGCCCTGTAGCAGCTCCTGCCAAACTGTGCCCAGCCAGCCCAGCAGGCCATTCTATACATCTGGTCATCTACACAGGATGAAACAAGAGCCTGTTCTGAGAAAGATTGTTTACTTTGCATTAATCAATATGTTATTATGTTCGGATGTTAAATTACATGTACACTAACCTTGAGGTGGTAAAATATAGAGTGGTTTGTACATGCTGGAAAAGAAACACACAGGCTCACAAAAAGCCACATGGTCTAAATCAAAAACTCTGTGATAAACAAATAAAGGGAAACTGATTTGATATTTGTGGCCATTATGAGTGTTTTGTGTTGTATCTCTTTCCCTGGAAGTACAGGCCCCCGTGGGAGGGGCAGACTTAGTCACATCCAGATAGCAGTGAGCTCACCCAACCTGGATCCGGGCAGGTGTGTTCACCAAGAGCCCTGTGCTGCAAGCCAGTCTGCCCAGCGGACACCACACAAATGACCGTGACAAGTGCCCCTGTGTGAGCTCTCCGCTAGCTGTGGCTTCACATGGTTGTCAAGACAGCCCCATAGAGCATATTGGCATGGCAGAGAAGGGAAACTGAGGCTGGAGCTGCTCAAATGGTTGTCGAAGACTTCAGCAATGGACCTAGAAGCTGCACTGTGTCACATTCTAGCAAATCCAGGGATGTCGCCCCAACTTCCTGCATGATGAGAATCTGAATTAGACTGCAGATCTCCAAGGGGACATGCCTAATCTCTTTCTCTCAGGATGCTAGACCCCTGCCACAGGCTTGGTCCAAACAAGCTATGCAAATACCAATTTTGAGGGTTGCTAGAGCATGTTCAACTCCCGTGGCTTTGCGCTGTTCTCAATGGCATCCTGTCAGAGCTGTTGCACAGTCACTCTTCAGGAGCACTCCGTCCCCTGCCTTGAGTGGGAAGGCTCCCTGCAGCAAACCATGAAGGGACACAAGGACTGGTGCTGGCCGCAGGATCTTAATCCACTGCCGGCAGGGGGAATAATTAGTATCATCACCTCAGAAAGCAGCTTGATCAGAATCTGGAGCCAAATATGCATCTGTTCCACTCCACGAGGAGCATCTTGCTCCCAGGTAACACTCAAAGGTAATTTTCACACATGAGTGATCAGAGGAGCACACCCACTCAGCAACCCTGCAGCAAGGAGAGTCTGGAAAGGAACCAGGTGTTCACGTGTAGTGGAGTCGACCTCCCCTGCACACAAGCACAAAGGAAGCTCAGCTCAGGAACCAAAATGGGTGAAGCCAGGGACGCAGCCAATGTGTCTGAACAAGTGAGTTACCAAGCTCGATGCAAGAACAGATTGCTTTAGATAATTAAAAATAATGGAGGCGGAGCCTGGAACACGGCACAACGGATACAGTACTTACCGCTCAACTCTGAGCACCTGAGTTCAGTCCTCGGGACCACCATGCAACAAGTCCCAAGGCTGTGGCAGGCGTCTGTAGTCCCAGTACAGCAAGAAGGGAGGCAGAGACGGGAGTTTCCTGGAACTCGGGGAGTGGCCAATAACAAGAGACGCTACCTCATACAAGGTGGAAGGTGAGGACCAGCCTGAAAGTTGTCCGTTGACCTCCAGACACATGCAGGACCTCGTGCAACCACACTCACAATAAATAAATATTTAAAAATAATGAGGGCCGGGCGTGGTAGCCCACACCTTTAATCCCAGCACTTGGGAGGCAGAGATAGGCGGATTGCTGTAAGTTCGAGGCCACCCTGAGACTAGTTAATTACAGGTCAGAGTGAGACCCTACCTCAAAAAACCAAAATAATAATAATAATAATAATGAAAACAGCACACAATTTTAGAAAGAGTTTTACACAATGTAGAAGTAGAAAAACAAGAGCCCGGTGAACTTGGATAAGGGATCGCATGTACTGTGGGTGGAGGTCAGAGGCAAGACATAGGTTGAGCCTCTGTGTTAGAAGTAGATGTTTTACTCAAGATTCTTTTTTTTTTTTTTTTTTTTTTTTGTGGATGGTAGGCTCAAAGGTACTTATAAGAATAACCAAAAAATATAGTGGGGTAATAGACCATAGGTTCTATTAAAGATTGACTTGTGTTCCCGCCCCAAATCCTGTGCTATAACGCCAGCCCGGTGTGACTATGTGGAGATTTGGAACCAGACCTTTTAGAAAGTAATTAAAGCTAAGTGAGGTCATGAAGACGAGGCCCAGTGTCATAAGGTTTGTAGCCTTCTGAGGTGAGGAAGAAATAAGGCAGTCTCTCTCCCCTCCTCTTCTCCTTCCACCCCTCTTCCTCTTCCTCCTCTCCTGACTCCTCCCTGAGGAAAGACCCTGAGAAGTCATCAAGAAGGAGGCTGCCTGGAGGCCAGGGAGAGCGTCACCAGAACGGGCTTTGCTGGCACCCTGACCTCTGGTGTCAAAGCTCCAGAGCTACAAGAAAATAAATACCCGTGGTCTCCTGTCACGTGGGGCTTCATGATGGAGGCCTGGACAGACGGAGAGAACATGGCCCAGGACAGCGAGTGGGCTGCCCCACACAAAGAGGAAAACCAATGAAAATGTCCTGCTCACCGCGTCCCTCGGCCTCTTGCCCAATTTCTACCCCATGCACTGGTCCTGGCCACAGAAGCTACATCCCATGCCCAGGGCAAGGAGCATCTGGGTGTGTCTCTAGTGGGCACTGCCAACTCTGGATGGTCCCAACCATACAGGAGGAAGAGTGTGCTGGAACCTTGCTGGAAACATACTTGGTGGGTATGCAAAGTCACAGGGTGCCAAGAATACTCACGGAGGCAAAGTCAGATGGCATGCATGACACAGGTTCTGAGCGACAGTGTTCAGACAGATGCAGACATTTAGCCACCCTGTTCTGCAAATGATTTCTGAGAACAAAGACGTTTCCTTTACGCAGATTGTATTTTGTCCCTGAACCTTCTTTGCCTTCCTCACACAATCTCTGCTAATAAAAGTCTTGCAGAACCTGGGCTCAGGGCCTCTCATCTGCAAGACAGAGTGCCTCCTGGTCCCCAGCATCTCAAACCTCAGGTATTGTGTGAGTCTGTGTGCTTGCCGTAGCCTGCTACACAGCAGGTAGCAGAGTGGTGCTCAAGCAGGGATCTGACGCGAAGGTCGGCTAGAGCAGGAGAGACTGAGACCAGAAGAGAGCACGGCCCCCTTGCTCTCAGAGGAGTCGTGGTTGTGCGTGTGAAAGTGGAACTTAGAGTTCAACTAGAATAACAATGGAGTGAAAGCAATGACAAGAAACTAAACACTATATGTAGCTGTTAAAATGTACGTTGAAGCAATCTGAGCTTAAGTACTGGAGGCAAGCATTACAGAATTGGTAGATGCTATAGATAAACAAGTGATTACTGCAAATTGTATAGGAGAAATTAAAATTATGATGAAATCTAAGCCTATTCATGCTTTTCAACTGGGGATGAGGATAGCTAAACTACTTCTGCTCCCATATGCTCTGATAAGACAGGCGTGTTTAAGAGAGGTGCTTTAGGGCTGGAGGGATGGCTTAGTGGTTAAGGCATCTGCCTGCAAAGCCAAAGGATTCCCGTTCGACTCTCCAGGACCCACGTAAGCCAGATGCACAAGGGGCGCATGCATCTGGAGTTTGTTTGCAGTGGCTGGAGGCCCTGGAGTGCCCACTCCCTCTCTCTCTCTGCCTCTTTCTCTCTCTAAAATAAATAAATATATTTTAAAAAGAGAGGTGCCTTAGGCTTAGGGATCTCAGGATCTTCACAAGTCTCTCAGATTCAACAGTTTACAGATCTTAAGACAAGTAAGGTAAATGGAAGAAAAAAATCAAAGAACTCAGATACAGGGGCCGATGTCTCTACAGTCTGTCAACACGACTGGCCTCCTACTTGGGAAACGATAGTTCCCGATACTAAGCTACAAGGCTTGGGTATTCCTACAATGGCTTAACAGAGTCAAAGGCTACTGCCCTGGCCAGGAGCAGAGGGAAGATCAGGGTATTTAACCAAACCTCTTATAGCATTTATCCCCATGATTCTGTGGAGAAGAGAACTCCTTTCTGCTATGAACCTTAAATTAACTACTGTCCCTCTGGCCCTGGGGTCAGAAGCAGATTCTCCTCAGAGGTAATGGATGTTTGATGGCAGGAGTAACTGGAATAAAACACCCCAGTGACTCATCTGGGCAGTAAAACTAATCACATTAAAAATGCCAGAATACACTGACCTGTCAATGTCTGCAACCACTGAGAGTTAAAATTCTCACTCCTTTCCCTATGGCTACCTCGATACATGGGGAACCTTGTCATCCACCCCTTTTTGCTAGAAAGTATGCACTCTCCTATGTGAAGTCCGGAATGGTCAAAGGTGAGAACACCACTTCTGACTAACCCTGCTCGGAAACTGATCCATTGTCTGTCTCACCATGGCTTTGATTCAAACACACATCCCTCTATATTCACTGTATTTTTCTCTCCCCACGCCAAGACTCACCACATCTTTCCACTTCCAAATCACTGGTATTGACAGCTTGATATATGAAGAAATAAATAACATTTCTGGGGGGAAAGTTAATTCTGAAAATAATTAAAGATGATTAGCTCCTGGTTGAATACAAAAGAGGTTTACTTTCTGTAGAATGCCATCCGCAGGGCTCGAAAGCCACTTTGAAGCCCAGCACACTGCAGAAGGCTCACTATAATTAAATGAAACAATCACCCACACACACACACCATCCTTCTCTCTGTTTGTCTCTCTCTCCTTTTCAAGGTTTCCATTGATGCTCTGTGAAGACGATTATGATGTCAAACTCTCTTCATTTATTTCCCACTGACAATTCTAATAGAGAAGCAAAGAAAAGAGCTATGTCCTTGAAGTTCAGAAACCCTGAGAATACAAAACACCCTCCAGTCTCGCTAACACTAATGAGTTTCAGAGGCAGAGTAGGGGTTGGGCTAAACATGGATTGGAGTGAGTGCAAAAGTAAGAATTCAGAGTGCTTTTGTCTAAGAGCTCCGAAACTCATGACAAACTCTGTGAAGAGCCTGTCACCACGACTGTCACATTAGAACAGACAATGCCCTTGTGCTCCTGAGGAGAGAAAGGTTATGGGGCATTGGGACTTCAGGAATAGAATCCTCAAGCCCCAAACCCTGAGTTTGTGTTTGTATTTAACCAAAGAATTAAGCAAACCAAACTGAGAAGGATAATTCTTAAATTATTTTTTTATTTATTTATTTATTTATTTATTTTTGGGTTTTTGAGGTAGTGTCTCACTCTAGCCCAGGCTGACCTGGAATTCACTCTGTATTCTCAGGGTGGCCTCGAACTCACTGCAATCCTCCTACCTCTACCTCCTGAGTGCTAGGATTAAAGGCATGCACCACCAAGCCCAACAAATTGTTATATTTATTTAAGGGATTATAAAGGCAAGAGACCAGAAATGGATGTACCCACGTGTTCTGAGAGCCCATGTGAAGGTTCTGGAGGAAACATAAAAAGAGATTTAGAAAGAAAAGAAAATGCAGAGAGCTCCTGCCATGTGAAAGGCATGAGGGGGTAGAGATTGCTGGGAGGGGTCCCCTCATCTCAGCCCAGCCAGGCCTACAGGAGGGGTGTAGCAGACAGCTTCAAGTTAGCTGAGATGAACTTCCAGACCAGGCACTGTTATGGAGCAAGGAATATTTAGCGATGCTTACAGATCTAGGGGAAGTTCCTCAATGGCAGAAGAAGCTGGCCTGCCTTCATAGGACCAAACACAGAGAGAAAAGCCACAAGCCAAAAGCCACACAGCACAGCATACCTCAGGAACTCCAGCTAGGCACACTTTGCATATCTTTAGCTTGAAATCTCAAACCCACCACCACACCTTAAGATCCGCCCAGTGACATTGCCTCCAGCCAGGTGGCTGCAGATGCAAACTATAAACTAATAAAATACTGAATATTGGGGGACATCTATTCAACCTACCACAAGGGGAGAATTACCAGAACCTGGAAGTTCAGGAGAGATGAAGGGCACCAAGAGCACTTGTCACCCTATATACATCTATTTATACCATATTGTGGTGGGGTTCACCTTTCTGCTCAGATGAGCCAGAATGAGGAGTGATTTGGTCTGGGCTAGAGACTAGCTCAGGAAGAGGCCAGCCATGACACCAAGTTCTGGGGGCTGAAGTTGACAGATCACAATGTCAGAATTAGATTTAAAATTCTAGCACAGGGGACCTCCCTCCTAGAAGGGGCCCAGGTTGTTTGTGGAAAAACAGATCTAGGAGTTCCTGTAGGCAAGAGATAAGAAGTCAGATCATCCTTTGATCTCTAGCAAAGTGGAGTTGCAAGGGCAGGCTCAAGGACATTCTTGCCTTTACATTTCAGGGGCCCAGTCACCCTAACTGCCCAGAAATAGCACTGTGGAGCTGCACAGAGGAGTCTGGTTGGCACATGAGTCCTTGGCCACCCCCTGTGCACACCTCATGTGTCCCGCTGTCCTCCACAGCCTCACAGTCTGAGTCCTCAGCGCATGCAGAATGCTCTACTTGCTGGACTCCCAGGCCTCCTGTCACTCTGTCTGCCCTCCAATTTCCCCAGTACCCCTAACTATTATCCTGGAAGTTTGAACTTGATGTTGAACAATGACTGAAGTTCAGCAATGGTTTCTCTCGTGCCTTGAGCAGCACTGCATCCTCCCCTCCCTCTCACACACTCCTCTCTGCTGCTCAAGTCTGGTTCTAATGCTCTGGCGGCCAGAAACCCAGCACGTCGATCATTGTCTCATGGTCCACTTTATTTATGTTTATGCACAACCACAACTCTGGCTGCGCAACATGCTGGTGGCATCTAAGCCCAGCCTCAGAGCTTCCTCCCACGGGCAATGCAGAGTGTCCCTAGAATTCCCCAAGCGAGGTCTGAGGATAGTGACCTAATCTAGCTTTATTTTCCTACATGTTTTATTTGGAAGTGGTTCTTAGAAACAGTAGCTGGCCTGGTTTACCACTTTGAATTGGCAGTTTTTCTTTCTTAGTACTGAGAAGATATCTTTTTTTGATTTCTGGATTCCATGTCTAGTATGTGAAATCCACCAGAAATCCACCACTGTCTTCTCTCTTGCCCCTCCTTCACACTTGAGCTCTCCGGCTGCTGTTCAGACTCCTGTTTTCCTAATATGCTGTGGTTTAGTGAAGCTGTGATTGGATGGGGACTTCATTGTTTACTGATCCTAGTTTTAAAACAAATGGGAAACACTTGTTTGTTTGTTTTTGTTGTTGTTGTTTTGTTTTTCGAGGTAGGGTCTCACTGTAGCTCAGGCTGACCTGCCTGGAATTCACTATATAGTCTCACAGTGGCCTCAAACTCTTGGTGTGTCTCCAACCTCTGCCTCCCAAGTGCTGCGATTAAAGGTGTGTGCCACCATGCCCAGCACCTTGGTTTTTAATAATTTAGAAAAATTCACTGCTGTCCCCACAATGGCACCAGACCCTGTCATTGTCCATCTGGGCTTCTTCCCTCATCTTTAACTGTCCATTCCTGCTTCTCCAGAGCACATCCAGTTGCTTTAATTCCTGTTTTCCCTGAGCACACCCTGGGTGCCTTCATTCCTACTTCTCCTGAGCACTTCCCAGGTAATTTCCATTCCTAGTAATTTCTGAAACTCATCTCATACTCTAGTACATGTTCTCTTCTGTTATTCCCTCCAGTTCTTTACTTGTTGCTTTTAATATTGCATTTGTCTTAGATCGTTGAGGGTCTATTCGGTTACTTATAGAAATAGCCATACTAATAAAAGCAATCTACTGGTTCCGTCCAGTCCCCATCCAGTAGCATGACTTATGGAAACAGGTAGAATGTGATAAAATGCTTTTGGAACTGCATAAGACCCCAAACAGATAAACTAATTTTGAACAGGGACTACAGAGCTGGAGGTCTCACACATCTTGATTTCAAGTAACCTTACAAAGCCTCACAAATGAAAACAGCTGTTGTAGTCAGCTCCATGCTGCCAGGATGACCATCCAAACCTGGCACAGCTTAGGGGAGGAAGGGATTTAATTCAAGCTTACAGATTGGTGGAGGGGGTGGATTTCCATCAGTGGCACAGAAGAAGCTACTTCCATACATCTGAGGAGAGAGAACAACCATTAACAGCCAGCAAACACCAAAAGCAACAAGCAGGCACCAGACCGGAGCTCAGACTGCTTTTCATACCTTTTGGCTGAAAATCAGATCCACTCCCAAATACACCTTAGGGCTGGAACCCAGGATCTGCTCCCAGTGACACCTCCTCCAGCCAGGGGCTTGGGGGCCCAAGTTACAAGTGTTAATAAAACACCTGAGTCTATGGAGGATATACATTTGAACTACCACAATAGCAATGGTCCTTCCATGAGAAGATGCAGAGTGAACCAGAGAGTCCAAATAGACGTGGACATTTCATTTTCTAACAACGTGTGGAGCTGGAGAGCACAGCTGGGAGTGTTTGCCTGTGCGCATGAGAACCTAGCTCCATTCCCATAACTCTCATCAAAAAGGTCCTAACGTGGTGGTCCACACTTGCAATCCCTGGGGAGGCAAAGACACGCAGGTTTCCAGGGTTTGCCAGGCTAACAGCTTGGCCAGCTCCAGGCTTTTGAGATGTTCTGTCTAAAAAGAGATAGATAGACAGTATTTTTTAAGAATTATGGCTAGAGAAATGGCTCAGTGGTTAAAGGCACTTTGTTGCAAAGCCTGATTGCTCATGTTCAAATCCTCAAGACCCACATAAAGCCAGACACACGAAGCAGCATATACATTTGGAGTTTGCAGTGGTAAGAGGCTCTGGTGTGCCCATTCTTTCTCTCTCCTTGCAAATAAACAATAAATATTTTTTAAACTTTTTTGATAACTTCCATAATTATACACAATAAACCATGGTAATTCTCTCACCTCCCCCACTTCTCCTCTCACAAATTCACCCTCCATCATATACCCTCCCTCTCTAAATTAGCCTCTCTTTTATTTTGATGTCATCATCTTTTCCTCCTATTATGAGGGCCCTGTGTGGGTAGTGCCAGGCATTGCGAGGTCATGGATATCCAGGCTATTTTGTGTCTGAAAGAGTGCATTGTAAGCAGTCCTATCCTTCCTTGGCTGTTTCATTCTTTCCACCACCTCTTCTGCAATGGACTTTGAGCCTTAGAAGGTGTAACAGAGATGTCTCAGTGATGAGCACACCTCTGTCACTTCTTGTCAACTCTATGTTGCCTTTTAAGTCATCCCAGAGGGTCACTGCCACTTTGAAAAGAGAAGTATCTCTAGCCAAAAGTGAGAGTATATTCATTAATATATGAATATAAACATTAACAGAAGTGCTTGCTGGGTAGTTTGGTGAACATAATACATGCATTTAGCAGGACGCCATCAGGCATTACACCCCTAGGACTCAGGGCCTGCCCCATCATAGGTTTTCAGTACCAGGTTTGTATTCTGTCCTGCAGAGCAGGCCTCTAGGCCAATTAGAGAGTGGTTGGTTTCCCCCATAACAGACATGCCACTATTGCACCCACTGGCTCATTTGGCCTCACTGGCCAAAACTCAGGCTTGCAGGGTTCACTGTTGTTTATCTCCACTGGTGATCAATCTCTCCCATGGATCTACATGCAGCATAGCTTTTTCCAGCTTTCTCTCAGCTGGTCTATAGGGAGGAGGTTGTCAGCTCAGCTCCAGCTTGATTTCTCAGTGACCTTGCAGCTCAGGTATGTGCAGTCTTCAGCAATAGGGTCTTACCATCTATTCCTGGTGGGAAGTCAAGAGCCTTGCAATAGCCTATAATGTTTTGGGGGCATCAGGGACCTCCCTGGCAACAACTCACTGGGAGGTATCCCATCCTTGGCACTGAAATTTTTCTAGAAACAATCTATGGCTTCTGGGTGCGCCATTGTCCAGAAAAGTAGGTTTCCATATAGCTTATTGTGGATCTTAGCTACAATTGTGTAGATTTGTATGTGAGTTGGGGTAAAAATTGGTAGCAGAGGTCAGTAAGCTAGAAAGGGGCTATAAAGGAGGAAGGAGGGGGGAGGACTTAAGGGGATGGTAAATTGCATATATGTAAATTAAAAAAATATATATATTTTAAAGAATGATACCTGAGATTGTCCTCTGGCCTCCACACCTACACACATATGTGAACACACATGAGTACACACTGAGTTAACAAGTGTCATGAGGCAAAGGCCATCTTCAGTACATGATGCTGGGAAAACTAGACATCCACATAAAAAGAAAGGAGTTATTTGCCATTATACACAAAAATCCACTCAAAGTGGAGTCATTGTTTGAATATGCAGCCCCGAGAAGGAAACAGTGTGGCCTGCACCCAGCCCTGCACATGCCCAGTCCATCACCAGCCCCTCCAGAGACCAGATCCCCTTGAAAGAGGCCATTGCAGACACCACGGCTGCCAAAGCCTTCCACAGCATTTCCCAGCATCCCTTACAGCAAATTGCTTACATTTTCTACGTTCTGTGGAATCTCCCTTAAGCCAGTTCACAGTTGATAAATGGATTTTTTTTCCAATAGATGAAGTAGAATATGAAAGGGCTTTGAAAATGAATCATAGAACACCCAAGCTTTTGTCAATATTCCTTAGTCTGAGTTCCAACTACATTTTACCTCCATGCTGACAAGGGCTCAATGGCCCCATGGAGTGAATGTCCCCCAAACCCAAGCCCTGATCCAGCTCAGCCTAGCATGAGGCCAAAGCTCAGAGTCCTGCTTCCAACATGGACTCGGTCTTTCCCTTTCCTCGCTGTTTTCAGTGTCAGCTTTAACTACAGTTGTCTCTGACTGTGTCCTCCCCTCCATGGCGGCACCGAGGTGACAGGGTCTCCCCATGCTGACACCGTCCTCAATGAGCATGGCTGTAGGTGCGTAGACATTTCTGGAAGGACAGCACTCACCGAGCCGAGCTTCTTGCCTCTGCCCACTGCTGTGTGAGTTGAATGCCAGTGTGGGTTGCGGCACACAGTTCAGCACTCATTATTTTTCAGTGATGGTTCCACCCTGTGCTTGTTACACTCACTGAAAGCCCTGAATTGTTGCTTTGTCATTTTTCAAACCACAGCAGCTTCCTGTTCATCATACAAGACATAGTTCACTCTCGCCGCCATCTTCCCCAACTGAGAATTAAGGTTCAAAAGGGAATGTGTAGTTTTTATTTAAAAATGACACTTTCGGAGCCGGCTGCCTCTCCCATGTGACAGGAGCAGGGGTACTGACCAGGGAGGCGCTGCAATGAGAGGGTTCACATGACAGCAGGCCTGAAATATGCGCCCAACATGTCTTCACACAGACCTGTGTCTGGTCACCACTCTGAAGAGAGCCTGTTCACCTAGCCAGGCCCAAAGCCCAAGAGTCTCAATAGACACCTGCCCCTCAGTGCCACCTGCCGCCTCAGACAGGGACACTGGAGTATGGGAATGGAGGACAGATGGCTTTGTGTGGACTTTGTGGGACAGGCACTCAGGAAAGATGGAAAGAGGCCAAACGTCCCTGTGTCCCCTCCACCAGGAATGGTCTAGCACTAGAGTCAGAGCAGACCTGATGTGTGACATGGTCAGTTCATTCTGAGGGTGTCCAATATGTCAGAATCCTTCCTTTGCACCCTCCTTCCACTCCCCTGTGCTTCTGTGAGACTCCTCGCTCAGGCTCAGGTCCACATCCGGGTCCCTGTGCCAGTTCCCCGGTGTGTAGGTTAGTTTACCATTCCTGGAACAGATCCCCAAGATAATCAGCTACAATAAGAAAAGGTGATGTTGGCTCACGGTTTCAGTCCCCTGCTGACTGGCTCTGCTGCTTCAGGAGTGGGTGCTGTGAGTGTGCGTGTCCCCACAGCCTCACGTGCTTGGGTTTAAGCTTGCTGTGAGTGTGCGTGTCCCCACAGCCTCACGTGCTTGGGTTTAAGCATGCTACTTAGTCCCTGCTGGTGGAGCCTTTGGAAGGTGGAGCCTTGCTGGAGGAGGTGTGTCACCAGGAGCGAGCTTTGAGCTCTCTCTCTCTCGCTGCTCGGCCTCTCTGTTGCTGATGCATAAAGCTGTGAGCTGGCTGCATGCTTTTCCCACCATGATGAAGGCTCCCTCAAAACTATAAGCCTGATGTGAACCCTTTCCTTCCATGAGCTGCTTCTGGTGGGGATTTTTGTCCCAGCAATGAAAAGATAAATGCCACAAGGACACTTGTTTAGTTATTTATTTAGTTAGTTGTTTGTGGTTCTGGGAATGGAACCCATGGCCTTACACATGCTCTGAAAATGTTCTACTTCTGTGATTCATCCCCAGCCCTGGCTTTATTGCTTTGGGCCTGGGCTAAGCAGAAGACCACTCAGCTCAAAAATTTAGAATCCAGTCTGGGATACCATTACCCCTTTCCAGGAAGCACATGTGATGACAAAAGTCCTCTCCCAAGTCACGCCTCTCAAGTTTCTACCACCTCTCAATGGTGTCACTTTGGGACCAAGCCTTCCTTTAGGGGACTTCAGATACAAACTACAGCAAGTGAGGGGCGGGCTAAAGTGGGAACAAATCCCAGTCCTCCGGTAGTGGAGAACAAAGCTTGCCCACCCAAGAAATATCAGTCCTTGGGAGAGAGAGTTCAATTAGTTTGGGGAGTTAGTAAGAGGGTATCTGGGGAGTGTTGGAATATCAAATACTTGTGACATTCCCAAATAGATCTTTAACTCAATTTTTCTCATGTACACAGGGTATGTTGCAAGACTAGTTCACAAAATCCAAAACAATGACTGTGTTTTTCCATTGCTAAGTCCAATCACTTGTGCCCGCAGGAGATGTTCGCTCCCCAGCTCACCTCTGATGCTCACTGGGACAGGTGGGTACATTCTCCAAGGCTGGGGGTGTCTTCTGTTTGCAAACTACTTCTGTGTTCCCAGCCCACATCCCGCTGTAGGGGCCACATATGTGTGTCCAAATGCATGTCGCTGGTCCCCTTTGAACTTCCATGAAGACTCTTGGTTGTCCTTATCCCACAAACCTTTCTGCTGGCCCCATACTTTGCCTGCCAGCATCCCACATCACACTTTGGTGTCCCCAGTCACCTGAGGCGGGTCTCCAAGTCCTACCATCTGCCCCTGTGGCTCAGGATCAGCGCATCCTCTGTGCTTCACTGAGCCCAGAGCCCTCGGTTTCTTGCTGTGTGATAGGTGCCAGGGCTTGGATATAGCTTGAGTCTATCCCTAAGGGGTCTTGTGTCAGAGGCTTGGTCCTCAGTGATGGTGGGAAGTCACTGGGGATACTGTCCTCAGGAAAAATTAAGGTTAAGGTAGGGCTGTGATCTGGTTCTTCTGAGAGATAAACAGAGATAAAATCTGGCCTCTTTGAGCACTTTGACTTCTAGTCATGCCTTGCCTTTACTCCCTGGGCTATGAGCAGAATAAGTTTCCTTTCTTTATGAAGTATTCAGCCTTGTACATTACATTATGGAAAATGAACTAATTCCAACGGTTTCAGACTTTTCAGATGTTTTTCTTTATTTTCACTTTATTTTTGGTGGAAGTTTTTCCTCTTTTCAAATATTACTGACAACTTCCACACATACACACAGTGTGCTCTGAAATTGCTTCCCATGACATGTTAATACCATAGACACCCTGCAAATTTTCATGTCCTATGTGTGTATTGGTGCTATGAATATGAAAAGTAAGAATGGCATGTCCCCCATGAACCAGTCCTTGCCAACTCTTCATCTCTATTAAGATGCGCAGTGGAGCTCAGCATGACTAATCAATAGACTGGCCGGAGGGACAGGATGAGGGCAGAGCAAAGCCAGGTGAAGCAGTGGGGTTAGTGAGTCGGGATGCCTGGAGCCCCTCGACATGGCGCTCAGAAGGAGACAGTGGCTGGTCCATCACCCACAAGAGCCACAGTGTTTGGAGTCCTTGGTCAACTAACCACTGTGAGAACCGCATGTGGGCAGAAGAGACCAAGGACAGTGAAGACAAACCTCTGGGTCTCTCTTCTCTCTGCATTTCCTTTGGGCCTTCCCTGAACGAGGTCAGTGGAAGGCCACTGTTCTCAGGTGGCGATGGCCATCTTTCAAGAACACAAGAGAGGAGGCCCCAGATATCCTACCACACATATCCTACCAGGGCACAAGACAGGACAGAGAAGAACAGAGGGGGAGGATGGGTAGTGTGATGGGGAATCCTCTGGGGGACATGCAGTGGGTGCCTGGGCAGGGCAGGGCAGGGCAGGGTGAGAGACATCTAACATCCATCCCCACATGCAAGTAGGGTCATGAGAGGAGCATGGCCGGTGCCCTGGGGCTGCCGAGGACAGAGGAATTTTTGGACACCTTTGTAGTAGCCAAAGCAGAGGAGCGGCAGACCGTGACTGCTCTCTGCTCTGGGGTGGGAGTGAGGAGATGTCCTTCAGAAAGCTCCTACAGAGTGGGACCCTGGGGTGGACCATCCCTCCCCTGCTCTCTGTCCCTACACTCTCTGAGTGAGCATGGCAGGGCTGTCCCCTCTACCTTACATGAGCTCTGGGCTTCTTTCTGGGAGACCTGGGGTGCGACACCTGCTGCCACACCCAAAGTCAGCACCTGAAATTCACCTTCACAGCCAGTCATGGTCTAGACATGTTGTTTTTAAAGCTGGGCGCAGAGCCTTGTTAGTGTCACCCTTGTGCACCCCACCCCAGTCACCTTGGAACTGCTGTGATAGATAGGACCAGGGCCGCTGTTGGTTTGCATTACTGATGCTGACACATTGGGAACAAGGCAAACAGGACACCAAAGGGTCCCTGCAGACACGGTGGTGTCCAAGGCACAGGGGGCCTTACACAGGTTCGAGGGGTGGCTGGCTCACACCTGCTCATAAGCACACCTAGAATGCAAAGTGGCTTCACCTGAGGGGTGGTGTGCGTGTGCGCGAGTGCATGCATGAATGCTTGTGCATGTGTGCGTGAAGGATCTTGGTGCTAGGTCATTTCACCTCAACCAGATAAAGTTGACCTTTCTCCACAGAGGTCGCTGCTTAGTTGCCCTGTGCTTTGAGGAACGGTCCTGCTGCTAAACCAGAGCCACCACTGGGTAGCTGAGAAGGGGAAAGAGTTTATTTCTCACAGTCCAGAGGCTGGGAGATCCAATGTCAAAGTGTCAACGTCTGGCCAGGACCACTGTGTCCTCCCTGGGAGAGAAGAGGAAGAATGGGAGCAGGGTTAGTTACTTCTCTCACTGAGCTGACAAATGACCCAACAAGAGCAACTTAAAGAAGGAGGTGATTTTGGCTCACAGTTTGTGGTCACCGTCCATCATGGTGGGGAAGGCGTGGCAGCAGGAACTTGGGCAGCTGCTCACATGGTGTCCCCATGAATGCCTGTGCTCAGCGGGCTTCCTCCTATTCAGGCCAGGTTCCCAGCCCAAGGGATGATGGGGCCCACACTCAGGTGAGTCTTCTGACCTCAGTTAAGCCCATCTAATACTCCCTCACAGACATGCAAGATTTGACTCAGTCAGTTGAGACCCATTCAAATTGACACCAGATATTAATGAGCATGGGGGAGGGATCTGAGAACGAATGCTCTTGTGAAAATGAACCCACCCTCTAGATAATGGCATTAATCCATCCACCCTCAAATGCCAAGCAACCATGACTGGATCTCCCCTTAGCTTCTTCTCCCAACACTTCTGCACATGCACTTTGAGAGGTGCTCAGAATATAGCCCTGTCTCAGCAGCCATGGCTGGCTCAGACCGATCAGCTCCACTGTAGCATTTTCTGTGCTACAAAGTACCCTGAGTCAAGTGTGTTAAAATTGGGAGTCTCTTTAGGTAAACAGAAAATTGTAGCCATCACTGTTGCTCCCTTTTCATGTTAAGGGCAGTAAACTGCCTGGAAAGTGTTTTTGGTGGTAACTGGCATCTTGCAGTAGTGTGCCCAGCAGGTCTTTTGGCCTGCACCATCCCTGCCCATCCAGAGTCTCCTGCCTGGGACAGGACAGGAAGGGTCACCACTAAGGAAAAGCAGGTTCCTGGAACATATTTCAGGCCAGCCCGGAGACTACAGCCTGTGGGATTTCTACACAGGCATTATAGTAGCTCATTTCTCTCCCATAGGCCCGAACCTGGATCTCAGGCTCACTCTCTCTTCCAAGTACCAGGCCAGAAGCAGAGACACACACTGCTCACTGGGGAGGCCCAGACCCCAGGGAAGATGGGGACCTAACTGAAGGCCACCTCCATCCTGTCCATCCCCCTCCTTGGCCAGTTGTGGTCATAAGCTAACTGTGGAACAGGTGGAGACTGAGGCTGAAGAACCTGCCTTGCTATGTCCCTGGAGAGACTTCTCCCCTACTAGGAAGACAGACAGACACCAACACAGGGAAGGGAGGATGGGATGGGAGGAAGCAGGAACCCAGCCATGCCTGGAGGGAGAGAGCTCATGGAGCCCATGTTAACTGACCACCCACAGCTGGGGCCCAGGAGCCCTGTGGCCATGTGACACAAGACAGCGAATGGGTTGTAGAGATAGCGAAGTGCCATGGCCCAGTGTCCCCAGTACCTCTGCAGCACACGAAGCCCCAGGAGCAAGGGCTTAGTCAGAGACCCAGGGACAGCAGCAGCCCCTTCTGCAAGCAGGGCACTTGCAGCAGTCCTGACTACCACACGGCCTCATCAGTCACACATGTGTCCCAACACTCCTCGAGTGCTGACAGATGTTAAATCATTTAAATTTCAATAGAAAACGGATCAGAATTCATTTTATTAAAAGAGAAATGTGCACTTGGAGACCTGTTAGAAGCCTGGGGAAGGAAATCGTGTGTGCTGTGGGAAGGGAGGCACTAAAGGAAAGGGCGGCTGGGGAGGGGCTGGCGGTGGGAAGACAATCCCAGCCACAGACAGTGTCCCATGGCTTTGATCACCCTGCGTCCAGCAGAGCTCTGTAGGGACCCATGGGACGAGCAGGACAGAGAAGCCAGACCCTCCTGCTGTGCAATCACAAAGGCCTGGAGGAGGCATCCAGACGAAGCAATTGGACCACTTTCCCTTCTCCTCCTACATTTCTGATCAGTATTTTCCTGGGCTTTGACAAGGGGCCAAGTGATCTCCCTTTCCAATAGTGGATGTCACTGAGCCTTCAGAGCTCTTGTCAAGCATGGTGTGGTCATATTGACAAAGACAGCTGCCCTGGTCCTGGTGAGCGGACACATAGGTGGCTCAGAAAGAAAAGGCACACCTGCTCCTGACAGCTGCCGAAGCCTGAATGCACATAGCAGAAAAGGTGCTACCCTATAAATTTATCAAAGGAAATTAGGACTGCAGGGGTTCCTGGGTATATTAAACTCATACCAGAAAATCTAGACCTGAGAACTTATCTGACACACCAGTCTTATAAAGAGAGGGTACTAAGCATAGCCCTGAGGTGGCAATGACACCCAGGACTGGCAGGCAGAGATCGTCCCAGGACATTTAGCTCAGTTCACTCCCCCACTGAAGCAGCCTAGTGGAATTGCTGACTGCCTGTCTACTCATTTGTCCTCTGAAAGTACTGTCCATCCACCTGCCCATTTGTTCATTTCACTCTGGCCTTGCCCATCACCTGTACAGCCCCTCTGGTCCTGCATCTTCCGTCTGCAGCTCACCTAGACCCTGGGACCCAGATCCAAGCTGTGAACCTGCAGAAGTCTGACCCTATAGCAGCTGAATTTCTAGCCATCTTGGCTATGCTGTCCTCAAAGAAATTCTCCTTGTGTCCCTATCAGCCTCACTTCTCTCTTAGTAGGTCCTCATTGAAATCAACTCTGTTGTGACATCTTTAACCCTTTGTAGGCATTCTGTAGCCCAGATAGATGATTGATAGACAGATAAACAAATGATAGATATATTTATTGTGTGCTATGTGGTGAGAATTAGCATTAGTAGTTAAGATTAACTAAAATAACCTTTGTTTGCCTTGGCTAGCTGTCAAGAGAATGGGGACTACTCAGAAAAATTGCAACCAATCAAACCAACATAGCTTATAAATTTATTGTTACTCAATACATTCTAACACATGGGAAGACACCAGCATGTCTACGTTTCTGAAGCATGCTCACAACAGTCTTCCACAGAGGTCAGGGAAGAGGCAGAAGTGAGAGCCCCAATGATGGCTTAGGGTACTTCCCCCAAATGACAGGGTGCCACACACCTGAGTATTGGGGTAACATTGAACAGTGGCAGCTGTTTCTCTACCTCCCAGGTGCACCCAGCTCTGAAGAGAGAGGTTCTGTCTGTTACTGCCCAGAAAGCTTCTTTTACGGACAAGTACAGGCAAGTTGAGCCAGGAGGCCTGTGGCAGCAGTACCACCCAAGCCCTCAGCCCCTAGACCTCCACAGCCTCCAGAGAAACAGGCAGCCAGGAAGGAGGTTGGAGGCTCATTATAGAGGCTGGCAGGATCCACTATCCTCCAGGGAGGGGCAGCACCCAGGGATGCCTGCACCCCTGCTGTGCAGCTATTGGGTATGGCTCTTCTGTTTAGCAGTTTATCTTGTCAGCTACACAAGCTTTTTAAGGAGGTGCTGGGGCGGGGCACGAGGAATGTCAGAATGAAAACATGGGAACCCATTTGGCATCTTAAAAAATCTTGGCTGTCACACTCCTGCCTGATCCTTTAAGATGCTGAAGCCCTGGGCCCCTCTCAGCTGGCTCCTCTTTTCTACCCTCCCAGACATGTCCCTTCAAGCCTCTCAGGCTTTAGATGCATGCTCTTGCTCTATCACAGTTGCCACCAGGACTCAGGCAATTGTGTCCTGTGCTTTGACCCAGGCCCATGGTGGAAGCTGCGCCCAGGAGCTTGGTATCTGCCAGAGGGGAACCTGTCCTGTTAGCACAGACAGGCCCACACATCGGGCACGCTGTGATTTACATATAAATCTATACACAATTTGTGCCTGCTAACATTTCATATAAATACCACTCTCCTCTACAACTTGTTGAGTACAGAGATTTACCGACGCTGACATTTGTGGCTCCAAGTTGCTTAGTTTAAGTTTGGTGCAGCAGTGGGCCCTGTAAGCATAACACAATTTATCTACTCATTTTCTCAGTCTTGGCATTTAATGGCTTGGTTTTCAGTCAAAAATGACACAGCATCTCCGATCTGACCTGTCTCCAGCATGCATGGGTGGAGAGTTCTTTCTAAAAGGTATATGCTTAGAAACACAATTGTGGGGTGGCTTTGGCTAAGTTGTTCTCAAGTGTAGTTGAACAATTGACCCCCTTATCAAGTCACTGATGGCTTCTGTCACTCCAGGTCCTCACCAAACCCGAATCTAACCCAGGTGAGAGACCATCTTCTCCTACCACTTTGACTTACTTGCGAGACTGCGAAAGAAAGCAGGTTGCGGGTCTCGGTTCTTGGCTCCGCATGGTTCCTCATCTGTTACGTTTGTTTTTTATCGATCGGTGATGGACGTTTATCGCAGGCGTCTGTTGTGTACTGCACTATCCCTCCATCTCTGCCTTGCATTACAGTTTGTTTATTGTGTCCTCTACTGTTAGAAACATAAAATTTAATGTTGCTACATTTATTGTTCCTTCTATGATTTTTGTTTTATACTTTTATTTAAGAAATCTTTTCCTATCCCCAGAGTCAAAGAAACTCTCCTATAAACTGTAAGACCTCTCACACTGTTTCTTTTGCTTTGTTTTGGTCCTATTTCTGGCACTTGGAATGCTTTGTAGATCTGTTTCTGCCTCCTCTGTCTGGATTCTCTGTGCCATCCATCCTACTCAAGAGTGGGCACCACTTTTCAGGGACTTGGGACACTTGGGGTGAAGAGAGCTGTGTTGTTGGCCAGCAGAGAACTTCCCTTGGCCTGAGCCAGGAAGCCATAAATCCAAAGATGGAGTCACTGGTCTCTGTCCACCTCCCCATGACCCAGAGTGGCCAGTGATTGTGTCAAAGCACCAGTTTTTCTCCAGTGTTTGGGGTGCCTGGTGCTTAGTGGTCCAGCTCAGGCCATGAAATGGCCTTGATGGTCTCTTACTGGTAAGCTGGAGCTCTGTCAGGACACAGGATTTACTGGGACAATGTCCCTGGGTTCTTGGTGTCATCTCCTGTCCCCACAGGGGACATTGGGATGTACTCTTCCCACTAAAGGTTCCTGTGCTTGAACACCTTGGTTCCCAGTGAAGCAGCACTGTTTGGAAAGGTTGAGGAAACTTCAGGAGGTAAAGCCTTGCTGGAGGAAATGAGCCATCTTCAGGGCTGGCCGTAAGGTGTTACAGGCCACTGAACTTGCCCTTCCCTTTCCTCCTTCCTCCCCACGGCTGTGATGATATGATGCCAGTTTCCTGCTCCTGCTATGCCTTTCCTGCCATGATAGACTCTACCCTGTGGAACTGTAAACCAAATTAAACACTTTTCCTCTACAAGGTTTGGTATTTTGTGTCAGTAATGAGAAAATAACGGATACACCTCCTTAAAATGAAACTCAGGGCCCAAGGACAGTGGTAGGGAGTCCCACCCAGGAGCCCCTTCCTCAGCACCTCCACTCTGCGTCTTTACAAAGAGGAGGTTTCATTACACTGACTTTCATGAAGCAGGCTGGGTAGTCCAACAATGGCTGACTGCAGTTTAGAGACGTTGAAGACACAGAAACCGCTCAGCCAATGAGACCTTAGTGGCTCCAGCCTGGCACTGAAGACCTGGAGGATTCCTCGAGAGCCAGCGCTCTTCAGTGCACCCTGGAAGGCAGAAGAAGCTGAGTTCTAATGCTAGTAAAGGTTGGCAGCAACAGGGTAGATGCCCTCTCCAGCAAGGGGTAAATGTAGCTAGGAAAGCACAATGACTCTATGTCAGGTGTCTTTGTATCTGGGCTGCCACCAGAACTCTGGAGGAATGCTTCCTTTTTCACAGACCCACCCAGTGGGTGTCTCTCGCTGATCCTGTCAGCGTGGCAATATTCAGAATTAGCCATTTCACTCTCCTTCCTGGTTTGTACTCACTGTCTCTTTGCAATCCGAACAAACTCCACCTTCAAAGGATGACCCCAGTGACCACAGTGAAGCACCAGGATGTCCACTGAAGGCCTCTGTGCATCCACCCTAGTGGTGACCTGCACTTGGCTCTGCGGGGTCCCCCGGAGCAAACTAAGGTCACAGCATGTGACAATGATGTTATCTTGTAAGGCACCAGATCTACTCTGCTCAGCACAGCACATTCTCTCTGAGTTCGTGCCCCCCAGATCCATCAGCACAGAAGTCTTGTTTTCTGTCATGCATGAGCTCAGAGCAGCAACGGGGAGGGACAGGCAGCGTGCCCCTGGGCTCCATGGTGACCTTGTCTTTATTTAGAAAGTTTAGTCCTGGTGGGCGTCTCTTGATCTGGACTGTTCTGGGTGCTGTCTGGCATGGTGGGTGCTCCCCTGCACATCGAGAACTAAACAGCTTCAAAGCTGTCATGAGCAGCCCTTCCCCCTCCAGGGGGTCCCTCCCCTCATGACTCCAAGCAGTCTTCACGGGCGTCCTCTGCTCAGCCGTGTCCCCACCGACATTTCCATTCCCATAAAACTCTATTTTTTCCTCTCTTATTTCTCTTAGATAGTGGTTCCCTGACACACCATCCACAGTGGTCATTTGTCTTGTTTATAGCTGTCTCCCATGGGAAGGAAAGCTGGACGGTTGGCTTGGTTCCTGTTCCTCTGTGCTGCTCCCACTCCATCTTCAGCCCCTGCACAGCTGCTCATGGGAGAGCAGGCACCGTCAGCCCCGAATGAGCATCCGAGTGGTGAGCGGTGGGGAGTGGGCTCAGGGAACAGCACAGGATCGGACCTGTCCCAGAGGTAATGACAAGACTCAAGTGTCTCTGGGCGCAGCAGGAGGAGGGCAGTGGCTTGGGGAACAGAATGGGAGTCTGGCATGTCCAAGGGGCACTGACAGGACCCAAGCTGCTCTTTTCAGCTTTCTTCCTGGGAGGTGGAGGGGGAGGGGGAGGAATGCTCACACCATAAGGATGCAGTTGTTGGCTACCAACTCTTGTCTTCCCGTCTGTGGCATCAGAATGCAAAGGCACAGAGCAGAGCTAAGGTATAAAACAGAAGGAGAACGGAGACAGAGCCAATGGCATCATTAGACACCAAGTCCCATGGAGCCTAAAGATGCTTCAGTTTGCCTCTTGACTAGAGAGTCCATCATTGGATACTTAGTTTAGGAGACACTATAGGATCCCTTGCCATGGACCACCACTGGAGAACCAACGGGAAGGATCACACCCTTAAAAAGCAGCCACCAAGTCGGCCATGGTTGTGCACGCCTTTAATCCCAATGCTCGGGAGGCAGAGGGAGGTGGATCATCATGAGTTTGAGGTCACCCTGAGAATATAGAGTAAATTCCAAGTCAGCCTGGGCTAGAGTGAGACCCTACCTCAAAAAACAAAACAAACAAACAAACAAACAAACAAACAAACAAACAAACAAACAAACAAACAAACAAAAGCAGCCACCTTCCCACACAGAAGAGCACAGGTTTCCTCACAGGGCCCACACTGTGCTATAGGAACAAGCAGCCCCTGTCAACGGACCTTTCTCCTTCCCCAGAAGTGTACTCAAGGCTCCTGTGTAGCGCTCTCTCCTTTCCCAGGGCAGTCTGAGCTCCCATGTGACTCTTTTCCTCTCCCAGAAGGGCACTGGGGGCTCCCACATGACTGGTCTCCAGGGGTGCTCCTTCAATCACAGTTTTGTGAATGGAACATGGTCCCTTTGAGGAATCTAGGCAGTGCTACAGGCCCTATTGCCGCAGCCCTTCCTGGATCCTCCTTCCTGGTAATGCACCTGCTCGGGTTTGGATGGCAACAGAGGACGGCCAGCAGGGACACTGATTACTCTGCATGTGATGCACCCTTGGGTGGTCTGAGATGCAAGTGGCCCATTCATGGAAAATAAGAAGTGGGAGTTAGCTGGGTGCCGTTTTGTAATTTTTTTTTTTTTTAATATTTTATTTATTTATGTGAAAGAGAGAGAGAGAGAGAATGGGCACACTAGGGCCTCTAGCCACTGCAAATGAACTCCAGATGCATACACCACCTTGTGCATCTGGTCTATGTGGGTATGAGAGATTGAATCTGGAGAGGCAGGCTTTGCAAGTAAGCTCCCTTCACTGTTGAGCCATGTCCACAGCCCGCTGGGCATCACTTTCATGAGCATTAGGTTACATATTCACTCTGCATATTACTGTAGCAATATTTGCATTCTTGGAAACAGCCTGAGGCACCAACTTGCACTGTGACTTCCCAACCCCCACTCTCACTGCAGTAGTATCTTAGGGATGACACAGCACAGCATGTTAAGGGCTGAAAGAACAAAGACTGCACTGAGCTTGCGACCCGGTTTGTCTCCAGACTGCTCGTTAAGTGAACGTACTCCTTCATCACTGGTATGAGTGTGGAGGGGCTCGTGCTTCCTGGAGTTGGCATGAGCGCCCCTCCTGGCCATGCATGATTTGGTGCACATGACATGACAGTCCTCATCTGTTAGTCTCGGACTTCACCTTCTTAAGCCATAGGGACAGAGAAAACTCACATTCCCCAGCAAAACCCAGTGGAAGAGGCAGCCAGTCCACCCATGTAGAATAAGCAAATGCCCACCAGCAGCTCACTGAGGCCAGATTCCCAAGCTCAAGGGCCCAAACCTTTTCTACTGAAATGTGAGCACTTCAGGTGCTTAAGGCCATGTTCAGTGGCTCGTGGGCCTCTCCTAAAACCAGCATATACAAAACCATCACTGCCACCGAGTAGCACTGTGGCCTGTGCTGGCTGCTGGGGTCCCAACACACACTACAGCATGGCTGCAGTGATTTCTAATGGATCCACTGGGAGTTTTCTGTGAAAACCAGGATGCAGCCCCAGAGACAGGGACCATGTGGTTAACTATAGCTACGAGGAAGGTGGTGGCCATAAGCCAATATTTATGCAACTAGCAAAGAAGCTTTGGGGACTGTGCCCCGGGGGACATCAGTCAAGCCTGGCCATCACCCAACACTGCAGGGCCTGCATCCACAGTACCACTGAAACGCTCTGCAGAGAGGATGGAGATAAACTTTGAATATTAATGCTGATGGTGTCAAAGGTTCATCATGAAACTCTCTACTAAGTTTAGATTTGGTGTGTCTGAGAAAAACAAAGTGGAAAGGCAGGAAAAACCATCCTGGCAGGGAGCTAATAGCTCAGCTGTTCACCTCTCTTGACATCTGGAGAGCTATGGGTGAGAACTGAGGTATGAAACCCTAAGACATGCAAGATGCCATCTAACAACCCCCTTGTGTGGGCATCACAACCCCCCACCCAATGTGGGGGCCAGATCTGCACAGTGGCCAGCCCGGGTCTTGGCTCTCAAGAAGTGAGCTGGAGTGGAGGACTCACGTTTCCCTGACGCACAGTGACGACCCTTCTAAAGAGATGGGGAGACGCCCGGAGTGGGCTGGGCGGGGAGAGCATGAGACCAGCTTCATTCTAGTGCTGCTCACGGTAGTTGGGAGATAGGAGTGCCCACTCCAGGACTGATGCCAGGAACATGCCGAGTCTCTGCATGCACAGCACTATACACTTGCCCTGACAGTAAGCCCCTAAGTACAGGTCACGCTCTTAGAGCTGCTCATGGCCAGGCAGCACAGTTCCATGGCTGGGCTGACCGAAGCCATGTCTCCCTCTTCCTCCTGGGCTCTGACCTTTTGTGGCCCAAGTGGCCTGTCTGGTAGGACCATTCCTGAGGACCTACAGCCCTGCTTTCCCACACTCCTAGTCTGCCCTTGCCTGCTTGGATTACAGAGGGTTGTGGGGTAGCCTAAAGACCCACCAAGATGCCCCATTTTCCTCTCTGCTCATAGCAGGCTGGGGGGCTGCACCAGGATGAGAAGACCCTGCTCCTGATTGGCTGGCTGACAGGTGACAGCACTGGCGCGTGCAGGTTGAAGACAGGACCCATTTGCAGGGAGGAGAAGAACAAGGAGGTTGATCTATGTCATTTCCTTATTTAATTTCCTATATTTTAATTTTTTACCTGTTCATGTATGTGATGTGTGCACGTATGTATGCATATTCATATGCATATGCAAGTGTGCATGCCAGACGTTGACATTGGGTGTTTTCTTCATTCTCCACTTTGTTTGTTTGAGACAAGCTATCTCACTGAACTTTCAGATACCAATCAACTAGAATAACTAGAGGGCAGCCCTGGGCAGCCTTCTGTCTCCTCCTTCCTAGCACTGGGATTGTAAGTGCCCAAGGCCAGCACCGGCTTCTGCATGGGTGCTGGGGACCCAAACTTAGGTCATCATGCTTGCAAGGCAAGCACTTTACCCCCAGCCCCACTTCCTTATTTTAGATGAAAGGACGTGTGAGGGCTTAGAGACAGAGCTCTTCGGATTCTGCAAGAGGACTGGAATCTACAGCAGTGAGGACATCTGCACTGAATAAGGCGTGGTCCCCATCTGCCTGGGGGGCTTCTTTGGCCTCAGAGATGCCTTGCAGTGCTATAAGTACAACTTGATGGACTATTCTGGTCAGAGTTGAAAGACCTGAATGCAGTAAGAACTATGGACTGTGAGGTTTGGTTCGTGATGGTGAGAAAGAGCTTTGCTTGGACTGGGCTAGAAGCATTTGTGTGAGAGGCTTGCTGTTATGCCTGTGTCCTGAGAACTTGTGCAGGGTTCTTTTGTGTAGAAATGGACTGGTGTGTGCAGAGGGATATAGCACAGAAATAAAATCTTTGGGCCAAAACTTCTGCCTGTTCAACTGCAATTGAGGGATTACAGCCTTTGAGATTGGGCCAGCTGACCTGCACTGGGGCAACAGGAAAAATGTAGATTCTTTTGAAGGTGTCTGAATGCTCAAGGAGTGTCCTATTCTTCAAAGTCTGATTTATTCCCTATTGGATTAACAAATTGGCACCCTACCTGGTATTGTGGAGTGTAAGAAATATAGGAAAGAGAGGGTCATTGAGTTTTCAACCTGATTTTGTGTTTTGGAAATGGCCATGGGCAGCAGTGTGAAGTAGGTTTGCTAGATGCCTGCATGGAGACCCGATGGGGCCAGAAGGATGAACTATGGATTGAAGTGGGGATGCTAGGACCATGAAACAGCTGCCAAGGAGAGCTGCCTGCCCTGGATGAAGTTTTCCAGGACTGAGAGTAGCCTAGCTGGAGGGACAGAATTGGAACTCCAGAGACTTGTTGCTGGTTAGAATTATCCGACTTGGAGATTTGTCACTGACTAGAGTTGTTGGACTTAGAGCTACAGAGTTTGATGTTTGCCCTGGTTGTTTTAAATCCTGTTTTGCTTGAATATTTCTTTGCTATGCACAATGCCATCTTTTGTACTGTAAATGTTTATTCTGTGCCATTATGGATTTGGGGGGGGATTTTTGGTATTATGGTTCAGTTCAAAGATCTTGGACTATGAACATCATTGGGATTTATAAAAACTATGGGGGTGGGTGCTGGAAGGATGTCTTAGTGATTAAGGTGTTTGCCTGCAAAGCCAAAGGACCCAGGTTTGATTCCCCAGGACCCACATTAGCAAGATTCACAAAGCAGCACATGGTGAGCTGGCATGGTGGGCTGGCATGGTGGGCTGGCATGGTGGGCTGGCTCTGCAGGCTTTCTGGAACCTTCTCAATTCTAGATGTGCCATGGACCAACCAGCACCTTCACCTTGATTTCAACTAACCAAGCAGCCTCGGGATGGGTGAGTGACCCCATTCAATTAAAGTTCAGTTCCCACTGAACAGTGTGTTTTCCCAGTTCTGGAAAGCCCCTCCTCAGAGAGCAGTCTGCTTTCTTTCTGTTTTCTTTCCCTTCTACTCTGAAATACACTAAAATAAACTTTATTCCTTTAAACACTTTCCTGCCTTTTAATTCTTTACTTGGCAAAAAAAAAAAGAACCTAACAACACCAGACGGCGTCAGTGGCATCCCGTTAAATGGCAGCCGTGCCTGCCCAGTGAGCAAAGCAGCCTGAGGTGAGGTGAGGTGAGGTGTCCCCAAAACAAGCAGCTAATCAAGTCCAGACACTGCTCCATTTCCTCCTTCTGTCGCAATGGTCATGTGATGCGCTGGAGCGGACAGTGGGTGTGGATCTTTCTCCCACTGTCGTAGAAATGGCGGTATGGGTCTCCATGCTGTCCTGTCTACCCTTGGTGGGTTGCCGTCCTAGAAGGAGGAGATCAGTCTGCAGTGCCCAGCTCATGAAGGGCTGCCAGCAGAGGCAGCTCCCTCCCTCCTTAGGTTGGCCATGGAGGGTCACAGGTTTTTAACAGCTGAGGGCTAAGCTCACTCCTGCCCAACTCCAACATACTGCCCCTTGTAGAGGGCAGAACTGGGGACTTCCCTGTGTTTGGGGGTTCTCGTGTTCCCAGGTTACCAAGACTTTTCAACCTTTGTCCTAGGAAGATCTGTCACCTGTTGGGCAGCTTGTCCAGGCAGCAGAGGCTTTGAGCAGACCTGCTGAGTCTGATGCACCCCTGGGCCCTCAGTTCTCCCGCAGCTCTGGGAGTGCTCTGTGGCATATGTCCTTCCTACATGGACAGTGTCTCCAGTGACAAGTAAAGGGTACTGGTCAGGCCTTGGCAGCCTCTCCCAGCCCCTCATCCTGCAGGCTGTCAGGGGTTCACTAACCCAGGTGAGGGTCATGGGGTCTCACACCTACCTCCTGCCTGTGCAGGAAGCCACAGGCACATCCCAGGCTACACAGGCACCACTGAGGTCCATTATAATTCTCCCTCTTTGTCTGTGGCCATCATCACCATGACAACAGGAGAAGACACACAGTCTCCCTCCGTCACTATGTTAGTGCCACTGAACATCTTCTGGCCACCAACCCTCAGTATTGTGTGAATAGAACCGTGGAGAACCATCAGATGACAGCCAAGGTCTGTGAGGCCGGCTGAAACCCAGGCTGCTGCTAACTTCTAGGTTCTGGTAAGTCCCCAGCAGGCCAGGAAACCACACTGGAGGAGGCAGATGTGCTCAGCCATCCCCTGGCTAGGGCTTTCTCAGTCTGGATGGTGGTAGAACCTGTGGCAAAGCTGCTGCAAAAACCTATGCTAGACTGGAGGGATGGCTTAGCAGTTAAGGCGTTTGCCTGCAAAGCCAAAGGACCCAGGTTCAATTCCCCAGGACCCACATTAGCCAGATGCACAAGGGGTGCACGTGTCTGGAGTTTGTTTGCAGTGGCTGGAGGCCCTGGTGCGCCCATTCTCTCTCTCTCTCTCTCTCCCTCTTTCTCTGTCAAATAAATAAATAAAGATAAAAATATTTTTTTAAAAAATCCTATGCTAGCAAAGGGCTGCCGCCTCCTTCTCAGGGCTCATTAAAGAGAAGACGGACGGGAGGGGCAGCATGCAGGGGGGAGGAAGAAGGAGGGGTGAATGAGGGAAGGAGTTTCAAGAAGGGGAAAGCAGGGATGGAGGGGAGAAGGAGGGATGGAGGGGAGAAGCATGGATGGAGGAGAAGCAGGGATGGAGGAGAGAAGCAGGGATGGAGGGGAGAAGCAGGGATGGAGGGGAGAAGCAGGGATGGAGGGGAGAAGCATGGATGAGGAGAAGCAGGGATGGAGGAGAGAAGCAGGGATGGAGGAGAGAAGCAGGGATGAGGAGAAGCATGGATGGAGGGGAGAAGCACGGATGGGGAGAAGCAGGGATGGAGGAGAAGCAGGGATGGAGGGGAGAAGCAGGGATGGAGGGAAGAAGCAGGGATGGAGGGAGAAGCAGGGATGGAGGGGAGAAGCAGGGATGGAGAAGCATGGATGGAAGCACGGATGGAGGGGAGAAGCAGGGATGGAGAAGCAGGGATGGAGGAGAGAAGCAGGGATGGAGGAGCAGGGATGGAGGAGAAGCAGGGATGGAGGGGAAAACATGGATGGATGAGGAGAAGCAGGGATGGAGGGGAGAAGCATGGATGGAGGAGAAGCAGGGATGGAGGGGAAAACATGGATGGATGAGGAGAAGCAGGGATGAGGAGAAGCAGGGATGGAGGAGAAGCAGGGATGGAGGGGAAAACATGGATGGATGGATGGGGGAGAAGCATGGATGGAGGAGAAGCAGGGATGGAGGGGAAAACATGGATGGATGAGGAGAAGCATGGATGGAGGGGAGAAGCAGGGATGGAGGGGAAAACATGGATGGATGAGGAGAAGCAGGGATGGAGGGGAGAAGCATGGATGGAGGAGAAGCAGGGATGGAGGGGAAAACATGGATGGATGAGGAGAAGCAGGGATGAGGAGAAGCAGGGATGGAGGAGAAGCAGGGATGGAGGGGAAAACATGGATGGATGAGGAGAAGCAGGGATGGAGGGGAGAAGCATGGATGGAGGGAAGCAGGGATGGAGGGGAAAACATGGATGGATGAGGAGAAGCATGGATGGAGGGGAGAAGCAGGGATGGAGGGGAAAACATGGATGGATGAGGAGAAGCAGGGATGGAGGGGAGAAGCAGGGATGGAGGGGAGAAGCACGGATGAGGAGAAGCATGGATGGAGGGGAGAATGGATGGAGGGGAGAAGCATGGATGGATGGAGGGGAGCAGGGATGGCAGGGATGGAGAAGCATGGGAGAAGCATGGATGGCATGGATGGAGGGAGAAGCAGCATGGATGAGGAGAAGCAGGGATGGAGGAGAGAAGCATGGATGAGGAGAAGCAGGGATGGAGGGGAGAAGCATGGATGAGGAGAAGCAGGGATGGAGGGGAGAAGCATGGATGAGGAGAAGCAGGGATGGCAGGGATGTAGGGGGAGAAGCAGGGGGAAGCAGGGATGGAGGGAAAACATGGATGGATGAGGAGAAGCAGGGATGGGGGAGAAGCATGGATGAGGAGAAGCAGGGATGGAGGGGAGAAGCATGGATGAGGAGAAGCAGGGATGGAGGGGAGAAGCATGGATGAGGAGAAGCAGGGATGTAGGGGAGAAGCAGGGATGGAGGAGAAGCAGGGATGTAGGGGAGAAGCAGGGATGGAGGGGAGAAGCAGGGATGGAGGGGAAAACATGGATGGATGAGGAGAAGCAGGGGGATGGGGGCATGGATGAGGAGAAGCAGGGATGGAGGAGAAGCAGGAGGATGGATGGAGGGGAGAAGCAGGGATGGAGGAGAAGCAGGGATGGAGGAGAAGCAGGGATGGAGGGGAGAAGCAGGGATGGAGGGGAAAACATGGATGGATGAGGAGAAGCATGGATGGAGGGCGGAGGTGGAGGAGAGGAAGAGGAAGCCCGCTTGCTGCACTTCCCACCCTCGGTGGCTACTTGAGCATTCTGGAGGCATGCCTTCTGGATGAAAGCTCTCTCCACTAGGAAAATTCTGCTGGAAAATAAGAGAAGCAGAGAGCATTCATAGCTTCACATTGACCCAGAAACAACAGATTTTCCATTTTTATCAGGTCCACACTAGGCCTGTTCTGCCTGGCATGTAGATGCTGAGGTTAAGAGCCCCTTGGAGCTTGACTCTCAGCAGGAACTCCTCCACCTTCACACTATTTAAACCAAAGCAGAAGAGACAGACTATAGTCATTAGATGCATGTTAAATTAATTAGCAACCTCAAGAGATTATGTAAGCCAGCATAGATTTTCTTACTTATGTTTTTGCTTATTAATTTTTTTCTATTAAACTCCAGGATCAGTTACAGATCAGTACCAAGTTATTACAAAACCCATATAAATTTCCATAGCTTTCCTACTTGCTTTAAGGCCAATTTCAGCCTACTTACACATCTAAGAAAAGTAAATTTGAATCCAAAAGCCTTATAGTGTAAAATGAGTATTCACTGACATCTTTCTTCAGGGCCTGTAAAATCACATCATGTGATGCAGAGAAAATCCTCCAAATTCTCATCACCATTAATCTCCCAGAGTCCCCCAAATATAGAAAGCTTCCCAAAAATCCCTTTCACAAAAAGATAGTGAAACAAGCCCAAAATGCCTCTACATAATGATCTCCTTTCCTCATTTCTACTCTTGTCACTCCAAGACTTTCTGGCTGCGACTGCAAACACTCAGGCCCTGCCACCATCATAGTGATCCAATCTGAGAATCTCAGGAGAGGTGGGGTGTAGGAGCAAGTGCAGCAGAGTGCCCTTCTGGGCTGTCACCCGGAAGGGGCTGGTGCTGACCCCGTTCTCTTCCAGATCAGCCCCCAGAGGGGACTTGTTCTCTGAAGGCTCACCGCCCTGGTCAGGACCAAAGTTGCACTGCGTAGTGGCCCTCAATACCTCCTGGGTACCACATCTGACTATACCAAGCGCACAGGCTGCAAGGCTCATCCGGAGACTTAGGAGCAGAAACAGGACTTCCTTACACGTACGTAACTGTCTCTTTCACCCGGCAATCATTTACTGAGGACCCAATGTGAGACACGTGTTCCCTTTCTCCCATGACATGTTCTCCCAGCACTTTCATGCACAACCCTTCCCTGGAATGTTTTAAGGACTGTTGGTAAATACCACGCTTATTATTACAGTTTCTGTGTGGTGGACACAAATCAAGACCAGCCAAGTGAAGAGTAAAGACACAGTAGATGTAAGAAGGTCCTTGTGTCCTTTTTATGAATGCGTCACCCACCAGGAAGCCCACCTGAGCCCCGGTGTCCAGAGTGTACCTGAGGTTTTGTTGCACAGACATGATTAATTGAATATTTAATTAATCATCAGACATGGTTGACTGAACCAAATCACGTTTCCCCTTTTCTTCTTACGAGTCTGACGCTGCCACTGGGCACAAAGCCCAACCCTGTGGTCACAAGATTGGTTTTTTCAGTGTCACCAGCCAACCTCATCCTGAGATTGCCTGTGGTTCGCCATGAGTCATCAGTTAGCATGACTTTGGAGGCAAACTCAAAGGCCATCCGATGGAATAAGGTGTAGGGCTGTACTGGGAAAAGCCAAAGGCTTGCATGCTCCCTGCAGGGGCCCAGGATATGCCAGACGGGTGATTAATTATGCAACAGTCAGTTATTCAGCATATGCAGAAAACTGACTGCATGTTCACATCACCTCTGGTACATTGAGAACTAACTGTAAGTCTCTGGTTCTTTCTAAAGTTATGAAGTTATTCACAGGCACGCACATTTCATTGCTTATTGTCATCAGTAATATTCCCAAAGTCACTGAAACAATCTAGTCCCCCAGTCACAGAAGGTGACATCATGCCTCTCCAGATAAGGAGAGGGAAAGGTAGAATTCACCCACAGCTAAAACAGGAAATACCCTTCCTATTGTCTAAATCAACATCTAGTGAGCAGGTGTCCCATGACCTCTGCCACTTCCTCCTGCCAGGGACGTGCAGAGGACAACACTCTGCACACGAACTTTGTAGCTGGTCCCCAAGAATCACTGCAGTTAGGATTCGTTTTCCTGTTACGATGCGAAGTCGAATCAGATGCTGTGAACAGGTGCTTTCTTGCAGTCGGGCACTTTCCACCTTTCGGAGCCTCCATGACTGTGGTTAAGGAGTGAAATGTCTTTCAAAGCTCCCCTTGGCCTTTCCATCACAAAACGCCAGGTCCCCACTCTCTGTGCCACGGCCCTCTCCACTCACACTGTTAGCTTTTAGAAGAGAATAAAGGAGTCACTTTCCCAAGGCTGCAGTTTACTAGGGTTCTATTCTAAAGGAAGTTTTCCTTGACTATACCTATTATTCAAAACAGGAAAACAGTTCTTTCTCGGCAGTCTCCCGGAGCATACACAATGTGCGTGGAATTTTTACAAAGTGCAAGGTCATGTGGTCTCGTGGGCGCAAGCCTGGATGCCATTGTCCAAAGTCAAGTACACTGCGGTCATGACCACTGTGCTCCGGGTGGACGCTGGAATCTTTACCACCAGTGGCAGCAATTGAAGCAAAACGGCTTTGCCGGTATAGATGTTTTTCATTGACGTTTCTCCTGGTGTAATTGAGGTGAGCTGAGTGAAGATGGCGGCCAGGTTTCTTTTCATCTCCAAGTGCACTGGGTGGCCATGGGACCTAGTGCCTTTGGTGAAAGCTGATAATTCACACCCGAAGCAGCAATTTCCTTCTGCGTGTCTGCATAAGCGCACGGGAGAACGGGTCCATTTGGAGAAATGCCGCTCTTTGAAAACACTGTGATTTAAACAATCTCAGATTGGCCTCAAGACACAATTCTCATCTTGACTCTTCCTGCGAGGCTGCTCACCTCAAGCCAAGCCCAGGAGGTCACAGGAAGGTGGGAGCATCAAACAGGGGCCTCGCAGGATGATCTGGATGCAAGGCCTGCAGCCCAGAGAGGAGCCAGGGGATGATGCCGGCTTCCCCGGAAGTGCTAACATTTCCTGATATCCTGAAACATCGAGGCAGATCCCCCTTGGTCATGTACCCAGGAGACTGCTGGTGGCTCTACTTGAAACGTCAGTATCTATATCCTGTGGTACCAGGGCCCTAAGCTCCCCATCCCCTTCCTCCTGCTCCTATTCTGAGCAGCAAGGGATGCACGGTGTTTTCAACATGGCCAGTTTCTTTTCTAAGAGTTCCTGTGCCTACTTCAAAAAGAAACACTTCAGTGTTCGCTGGCTAGGAGCAAAGCGCCATCTGGCAGCCCTGTGCAGGCGCTGAAGAGTCCTCGAGCCCTGGCTCTGCCTTGTGCCGACAGCCCGACTGTCACCACCTTGACAGGGTCTCATCTGCAACGGTGCGCGTCAGCCAGTTAAAGAGAGGCCGTCTTCAATTACCGCTTTTCAAAAGATTTTTGTCAAGAAATGGAAGGAGAATATCAGATTTTCTCCCAAAAATCCCTTTGGTCCCAGAGAATGAGTTCTCACGCACCTGCTTGTGCTGCCTGCGCACACGTTGCTCCGGGAAGAAAGGGGTCGGTCCCTCGGGCCATCTGACAGGGAAACCAAGTTCCTGGCTCTGGTCTCCAGTGGACTTTGTGCAGGGTGAGCATACGCACGGGCAGAAGCTGCAAACGCCTGAGGAAGTCTTATGTGGAAGCTGCTACCGCCACTCAAGGAACAACTCCCCTCACCTTTTATTTTGTTTTATTTTTCTCACTTATTTTTCACATAGTCAAACACTCCACAATGTTTTTACTCCCATCTCCCCCATTAAACCTTCTCCTTCCCACTCCACTAAAAGCTTTCCTCATCCCCGGATCCCGATGCACATGTCTCTCATTGCCTCATTTATCTATTCACTTAATATTCACTTATTTAGCACTTATTTAGAATAGGGTTGCTTGCACGATCATGGGTGAGGGGTTATTTACTGAAGAATGGGCAGTCCATCCATGAGCAGGCCACTAGAGGACATGACGGGCCCCCTAGTCATTGTCAGTGTCCCCTGTGTGGTGTGGGGTGAGTTCAGAGCACAGACATGATGTCTGGAGAAGACAGCACTCCACAACTCCATTTAGACTGAATTAAAAGCTGGGTTATTGGTGGCACATGCCTTTAATCCCAGCATTCGGGAGGCAGAGGTAGGAGGATCGCCATGAGTTCAAGGCCACTCTGAGACTGCATAGTGGATTCTGGGTCAGCCTGGGCTAGAGTAAGACCCTACCTTGAAAAAAAAAAAAACAGAAAAACAAAACAGACTGAATTAAACACACAAATCAGGACGAAGTAAGATGGAAACAGCAGTGGTGTCAGAACTGCCTGGCCAGCCTGCTAAGGTTAGCTGTACAGTCACGCTTCTCTGAGAAGCATGCACACACTTGGCGCTAATGAAGGTAAGAAGTCTCAGCACACAATAGGAGAGGTCTGGGGAGGCTGCGCAGTGGTTAAAGGCCTGAGTACTAGTCACTGACCAGCCAAGCAAAGCCCAATGCACAAAGCGGCACAAGTGTCTGGAGTTTGTTTGCAATGCCCAGAGGCCCTGGAACACCCATAGTCTGTCTGTCTTCCTCTCTTTCTATCTCAACTACATAAAAATATTTTAAAATGGAAGAGATTTGAGGACCAAAAATATAATAAAATACAGCATTGAATATGTAAATTAAGTAGGCAGAGGATAGAATAAGGTTGCATTGCATCTATAAGATTATGTACAAAGTAGATGAAGAATGGGAGAGTTATATACTGTGAACAGCACAAAATGGATAAAAAGAACACCAGAACAGAACCTCAGAGACTGGAAAGATAAGAATAAAGTGTCGGACATTTGTGTTAACAGCCTTGGGAAGAGAGAAGGGAAAAGTTATGCTAAAAAATACTCAAAGAAATAGCTGATGAAAACTTTCAAGGTTTGGGGCTGGAGAGCTGGCTCAGCACTTAAGGCACTTGCCTACAAAGCCTAATGGTCAAGGCTCTATTCCCCAGTACCCACATAAAGCCAGAATGTTCACATTCTCTCCCTCACTATCTCCGTGCAAACAAATGAAAAACATTTTTAAAAAAAAAAAAAACAAAAATTCATAAAAACTTCTAATGTTTGGAAAACATTATGGATCAAGAAGCTAAGCAAATTACAAATGAGACAGACTAACAATACACCTACATTAAGATCTACCTTCCACAAACATGGAAATTAAAGAGAAAGCAAATACTTTATAGTCAGCAAGAGAACAATGAGGTAAGAGTTGAATCTCACCAGAAATGGAAGAGGCCAGGGGAAAACGCCTGAAAAGGAGACGTCTTTTTCAGCTGGGCAATAGAAAGGAGGCGCTCATGGGTTCACAGGAAGTTGCCAGTAGATTGACTTCAGAAGAAAGTGCCAAGGAAGCTGTCCAAACCGGAGCTCTGCACAGACATGGACCTGGTCTGCAAGAATGCCCATACCTGTGGTCAGTGCTGGGCAACACCCTGTGATGTTCCCACCCCAGGGTCCACATAGAATGCCTGGGTAACTACCCCCAGAACACACAACAGGGGCACAGCAGCCACAAACAGCTTCATTTGGAATGACCAATGTTGAAGAAGCCTAGGCCCCTTTGAGGGCCACACTGAAGCATCCACACTGTGGGATGATGCCCTGCTCATTCTCAGTGAAACAATTATAAACCCAATCCCACAAGTTGTGAATGACATCACTTCCTTATTGAAACATCCATGCAATGACAAAAGTATAGCTTAATCTACCAGGAGCCAGGGGCTCAGGAAAGGGCTGAGGGGTGGACTGTGACAATGTGAACTCAGCTATGTCCTTGCAGAGACGGGCATCTTGGATCTCACATTTATCAATTTCAATGTGCTGACTGTGACATGGTATCACAGTTTAGTAACGTGTCCCCACTGGGATCAGCTTGGTAATGGCACTCAGGATCTTTCTGTATTGTTTCTTAGAATTGTGTTTCAAACTGAAGCTACCTCAAATGAAAAGTTTAACATTTTCAGAAAGAATCTGCAGGTCTCATAGAAACTCTTCAGATCTTCTGAGATGAGTGATTTGCTTCAAGGACACAATACAGAAGTAAGTGTTTCCAAGGAAGAGCCCAGCAAGATGCCAATGGGGAAGTATTCTCACCAGTGGGGCCCATGACAGGACAACATATAGAACACCCCACCCCATACTGAACTCAGAGACTTTTTTTTTGTCCTTGACAAAAATAGATTCTTGCCTGGTGAATCCAATTGTACACACTCAGGTCTGTTGTAAAGGAAAATTCCAACCCCGGGCATTTTCAATAGTCACAGCCATTCCACTGAAAGTCCACAGCAAGTGCACGTTGAGCGTGACAGCAGCACACCCAGTCTCTTCCTCTCTGGACCTTGTATTTAAGTCCAGCTGTAGCAGATTCTGGCTTTCTCTTTAGAGCACTAATAATGCCCACTTTTTTTCATTCTAAGATCTGTGTCAATGATTTTACATAAACTGGGATTTATTCATTTCATGATAGCATGAAAGCTACAAGGTTATTTCCTAATGCATATGCGCACTTGTCTTTATTGAAGACAGCTCCTTTTTAATTTTTACTTTATTTTTGACAATTTTATGCATCTATATAATTTTGATTTTACTCACCCTCCTATTACCCTCTCTTGTCCTCTCCCATGCAACTGCTTGTTCTCGAGTGGCATCTACCTACTCCCCTGTCTTTCTTTGATGCTCACTGAATTTCATTATGTGGGGTTGCTTGTATGGGCATGGGTGAGGGGGACAGTTAGTTCCCGGAGAATAGACAGCTTATCAGTGACTAAACCACAGAAGAATATGACACCCACAGCACCTATTAATTACCAATAGCTACTCTGGAAGGAGTGGGGCCTCGTGAGCCCCCCCTCCCCACTATGGAGTGTTTCTGGGCTGATCTTGCACAGACAAGCCCAGCTGCCTCAAGTCCCTGAGTGTGAAGATGCCATTCGCGGTGCTCCTCCCCCGCTCCAGCTCTTACATTCCTTTCTTTCTTTCTTTCTTTCTTTCTTTCTTTCTTTCTTTCTTTCTTTCTTTCTTTCCTTGGTTTGCTTATTTTTGCTTTCTTCAGACTTTTTTATTATTTATTAATATTTTTAGTCAGCCCACCCCAATTCTGTTGAAGTTTTTCTTTGCGTGGTTATTGAGATTCATTGTGGGGACCAAGAGGCCTCAACCTTCTCTGTGGAAAAGAGGGGGACACAGTACCTCAGGCTATTCCAACTCACCCAGAGGGTCTTACAACCTTTCTTCAGACCCCTCATCCACAATGTTCCCTGAGCTTTGGTGGGCGACATAGAGATCTGATTTAGTGCTGCCTTCTTTGTAGACTCTGGATCTGTTTTGATGATGCTTGAGTGCCCACAGTGTCACCATTTCCCTGGAACTGGTTTCAGGCCAGTTGTAAAGCAGTATTCACGTCACCACTCCTCTGTAGTGACTTCTGGGCCTGGGCAGATGAGGTGGAGGTGACCTATCTCACAGTGGACAGTTGGCTCTCTTTTCTTTCTTTTTTCTTAAATTTTTTATTAACAACTTCTATACTTACAGACAATAAATCATGATATTTCCCTCCCCTCCCCCATTCCCCTTCAGAACTCCATTCTCCATCATATCCCCTCCCTCTCTCCATTAGTCTCTCTTTGAATTTGATGTCATCATCTTTTCCTCCTATTATGAGGGTCTTGCAAAGGCGTTGCTAGGCACTGCGAGGTCATGGATATCAAGGCCCATTTCTGTCTGGACAGTTGCATTGTAAGGAGTCATGCCCTTCCTTTGGCTCTTCCATTCTTTCCGGCTCTCTTTTCTTGATGAATTGGTGTCTCCTGGTTCTCCCTGTATTCTCCACTTTCTGTAAGATCGAGCAGAGTCTCCAACCAAAAGTGAGAGCAGTTTCAGTTACAAGGGATAAGCCCCGTTATTGAAGATATTCTAATGCAATTATTCAGCCCAGCTTCAAACTGTGGTCAATGACCCCAATAGAGGTTGTAGAACTGAAGGTTAGAGTCATGAAAAATTTGGCAACAATAAAAGGTTTCTGAACATGCAACATCCAAAAATTATTTCAAAATAAAACCTGTGTCAAAGCTGAAGTGTGCCTGGCAGTACTCACCTGGGTTGCATTGTGAAACTTCCCTGTGACATCTACACATGTGTCACATGTGTCCCAGCACAACCCCAATAAACACTGCCTGAAACTCCTCAGCTTAGATTCCAGCTCTTGTATATCATTAATTGCAGTGATTTTTTTATTTGCATTCAAAGTTTTCTGTTTTTTTAGAAACATAATGGTTTTAATTACAGAAGCAAAGACAATAATTTCCTACCTTCGTTCCTCAGCAGGTAAGTATAAAATTAGTGTTTCTTTGGATTGTACTGTGTTAAAATGAATAACTTCAAAAAATTACTGGTTGAGGTGCTGGCTTGACTTTCATGAGAAATTGTTAAATGGATTTTGGTTTGGGATTAGGGCAGAATTTTCAGCAATTTCTAAAATAGCCTTGCACATAAGTTTGCCATTTTGTACTATTGTATTCATGCTGAGTGGTGTCTCAGCAGTGACAATCATAGCATCAGAACACCAGTCAATCCTGAGCCACACTGAAGAGGCACAATGTCCTGCTCTACCCAATATCCAGCTGCTATTAGCTTTTTATATCAACAGTGAAAAGCGCATCCATCTTCTTAACATGCAGTTTTGTTTTCCTCCCTAATACGTGGTAAAATTATATGTACAAGAAAAGAAAATTATTTCAACATAAAATTCTTTATGACTTATTATTGATTAACGTTTGACTTGCACACCTAGTTTATATACCTATATACCCAGGGCCAAATAAAAATGTCTTAGGAGGACAGAGCTTGTGAGTGCGAAGGTTGCTAAGGCCTACAGTGAAGCCCAGTCCTGGGCACACAGCTCAGCTCGGGTCAGCAGGCTGCTGAGATACTGAACTTCTGTGACTTACTGATCTATTTCCCTAAAGGGTTATTTGAAGAATGTATACTCCATATCATGTCAATATCATGAACCTTCAAATACAGGAGGAGCGGAGGAGATAGTGGAAGGGGGCAAGAATGAAAGGGAAAGGAAGGAATGAAGAGGGAAGGGGGGGGAAGGATGACTATGCCGGCCACTGTGTGGATCCAGGGGCCAGACACACTCTAACTACGACAAACAGAGATCGTGGTTCACCTGGATATTCACAGAGGTGAGCTGTGCTGGGGACTATGCAGCCCATGAGCCTGCTTACTGGTTCAAGGAGGACAGTGCTCCCACCTCCCAAGCCTGGAACGCCAATGACAGCCTTGGCACATCCTGATGCCTGTGTTTGGCCCCAGTACCTGCATCCTTGGCACTGGCTTCTCCACTCTGCTAACTCGAAGCACAAGACCCTATGCATCTCAAGGCAACCAGGACAGAGGAGGGATTCAGAAGGAAGGGCAGCCCCTCACTGGGTGTCAGGGACACGCATTCTAGCAAGGAAGCCCCTGCTTGCTATATCCACACCCAGCCTTGTCTCTAGGAGCCCAAAAGCTTACATACCTGGTACTGAAAAACCTAAGTAAAAGTCTATGGTAGGTGAGGTCATGAGCCTTAGGGGTATAAGCCTGCTCTTATCTGACTAAATGTATATATTATTCCCACCAAGCTGCCCTGAAAGCACTACTCTTAATGTTTATATTCACATATTAATGCTACTCTCACTTCTGGTTAGAGAAGCTTCTCTTTTCAGATGGTGACGACCACTGGGATCACCCAAAAGGCAACATAGTGCTGAGAAGAAGGGATGGAGGAGTGCCCAGCACTGAAACACCTCTGTCACACCCTACAAGGCTCAGGGACCATTGCGGAAGAGGGGGTGGATAGAATGGAAGAGGCAAAGGAAGGGTATGACCTCTTACAATGCAACTGTCCAGACAGAAATTGGCCTTGATATCCATGACCTTGCAGTGCCTAGCAAGACCTTCGCAAAACCCTCAAAAAAGAAGAAAAAGATGATGTCATCAAATTAAAAGAGAGACTAATGGAGAGAGGGAGGGGATATGATGGAGACTTGAGTTCTAAAGTGGAATGGGGGGAGGGAAGGGAAATATCATGTGGGGGTTTTTTTGTATGTAAGTATAAAAGTCAATAAAAAACAATAATTTAAAAAAAAAGACTTGGGAGGCTGGAGAGATGTATTAGCAGTTAAGGCATTTTCCTGCAAAGCCAAAGGACCCTGGTTCAATTCCCTAGGACCCACGTAAGCCAGATGTACAAGGTGGCGCATGCGTCTGGAGTTCTTTTGCAGTGGCTGAAGGCCCTAGCGTGCCCATTTTTTCTCTCTCTCTATCTCTCCACCTCTTTCCCTTTCAGGGGCTTATACCCAGAGTTATCCTGAGCATAGCCTTTCTTGAGCCCAAAGACCCCCCCAAGCTGTGAGGCACAGGGCAGGCCTTCGGGACTCGGGGCTACCTGTCCTGTGACATATGAGCTGGGTGTGGGAAAGGTATGTAGCGTAGCTTGGCAGAGTTGCCTGTGTTCCCCACTGGAAATACAATGTCACTTCTGGGGTTCCAGAAGGAGCATTTCCAAGGTCACAAGTAGGAACCTATATATTACCTCAATCAAACTTTGCATATTCTATTTCAAAAAGGTAGATATTGACACCATGGACTATTGTCCCCAGTAGTTCCCTGGACAGCCATGGGTCTGAATCTCCCCTGCTCACTCTAACCCTTCCTGCTTCTGCCCACCTTTCCACCCCAGTGCTGCTGAACATCCCGCCAGAGGGGAGATTCTGCGCTGTGCAGCCTGTGCCCTCCTGCTAAGGGCTCCAGGTGTCCCCAAGCTCTGGCTGGCACAGCAGAGGGCCAAGGGGAAGGTCCTGGTTGGAACACAGAGGTTCTTCCTTCCCTCTGAAAGTAACTCTCGGGACCCTTGGAGCCTCCTGGCCCCCAATGGCAGATAAGCTTAAATTCTGAGCAAAATAACGAAAATAAAAGTGTGACTCTATCACAAGTATAAAATAAACTGAATAACAATGAACCAAGACAGGAAAAACAGACTGAAAAATTAAGATCTATCAATGTATAATGATGTACAATGGGCTCCCCTTTAATCAATAGGGAGGGGAATGGAAGTATTTGATTTGGAGATGTTCAGAAGGCTGGGGCTCTGGCGGACGTGAGTCACATCATGATGTTGGGATTGAAGACTCTGCTCGCCAAGTCAGCTGTAGTCAGCCCCGCTCAGTGCTTCATTTTAATGGGCTCTTATTGGTTTTCCTTCTCATTACTATTATTTTTGGAAAGTGTTACATGCTCATGTGAAAGTGTAAAGAGGAACCATCCTTTAAAGCCCGTGGTGCCGTAACCCAGGGGTAAGCACTGTGAAATGCATCTGCATTTTTTTCCACTCTATGCACATATATTTACATAATTGACATTATACTGCAGTTGTGATTTTTATATCCTGATTTTTTTTTACTTAATATAGTGCTGTAAAATTTTCTAGTAGTCGTTGACAATTTGAGAGAAGCATTTTAATGGCAATGTAATTATCTATTATGTGATACAGCACAATTTAATTATTCCCCTATTGTTGGATATACCACTATGGATATTATTGTGAGTGTCTTTGAAAATAATTCTTTGATCATCAATACTACTATTCCTAAAAATAGACACTAAGAAAAGGAATGTTTTAATCAAGTTATAAAAGCCTGTACAGGAACAGGTATCTTATTTTGTGATAAATTTTCTCCTTAAATATCAACAAATTTGAATAATTTTGTGTTTACTTACCAATAATATCTTGGTAAATAAAACATTTCCTTTCCATTTCTGCTCAGGAATACAAAATTTTGTATTGATTGATTTACTTGAGGTTTTGACCCTTGTGAATTAACCTTTATTTCTACCCAGTAATGCCTGCACCTGAAGTAGGTCCTCCTTCCTACCCCAGTCCCTGGGGTCACAGAGAATCCAGTGGTTCTGGGAACTGTGTGCTAAGCATGCATTCAGTCACTCCCAGAAAACAGTAATCTCCTGTGATGCTTTGTTTTGTACTTGAGCACACGTACTATCATCAAAGCATTCATCCACCCAGATATCAAGGCGCAGGCTCCTGCAGTCTTTCACTGGTTTGCCCCTCTCTTTTGGGCTTCATATGCAGCTTTATGAGGGAGGCTGCTGTTTGGATAACGGTGTGATGTGAGGACCCCAAGATCTTGTCCCTTTTGGAAACAAGGTGTCTTCACTGGCTAGGTTAACTTCTGCATCCTTCCTAGCTGACTTGAAGTTCCCTGACTGGATATTGAGTCCTTGTGTAGAGTAGGGATTATTTCTAAACCTTTCTAGACTTCCTTTATTTCATCTAAGTCTTTATTCTCTCAACAGTATTATACTCCTACAGCTATTACAGGATTATTCTACCTTAAGACTTTTTTCATAATTGCCTTAGTTGTCAGGACCTGTTCATTATCCAAATACAATTTCTCCAACTACCCCAGCTGAAGCAGTTGACATGCAACCATCCAGGGATGAAATGAGCATCACCCCCTTATGGGCCCGCTCTCAGGATGCCCGTGGCCATTGGGGTGCTATTCAGTGTCCAGTCCAGTAACATTTCATCAGGGACTCGCAACCACATGATGTGAAGCAAAGACAACAAGCGGACCTTCAAGGCTATGAGGCTGACTCCTAAAGTTACAGCACAAGGCTTGTAGCCACTGCTGACCCTCCAAAGCCCCTTGCCCCACTCAGTGGCCCTCTGTCAGAGTAGCCCTCACTGTGCTGGGATCCTCTTTACTCCAGCTTTCCCACCTACCCCACCTTGTGCCCTCCAGAGCCACAGACAGTGGATACCATCTCCATGAGAACATGCCCCACGGTCCATGAAACCAAGACAGAAAATTACAGCTTCTAGGACAAGACCCATTCAGGTATAATAACTTACGTACGTTGGAGACGTGTTTTGTTCCTTGAACCACTTAGTCAATGTGTCTGTGGGACGAGACTAATACTTATACCATCTTCTTTTTCCTGGACAGTCCACCAGTAGAGCCACATAAGCAACTAGGCTGTGGTTTCTGGTGTCAGAAAGTAGAGTAAATGGAGAGTGAGCGAAAAACAAATTTGGCACAGAGGACAAAGAAAATAGCATTTGCTTGGGAAATAATGAATTGAAATTTGGGTGTGTAGATTCACAGCAATCTGATAGTGTCTCAAAAAGTAAGTTGACGAGTGGTGTTTTGGGGGAATTTTGAAGTCTGTTGACTGGCTGAGTAGAAATCCAAAGTTAAAAGCCCGTATTGAAGGGTGAATTAATTAGGGCACTCACTGTAAGAGATGTCAAAGGCTAGTGCAGTGGTTAATCTTGATTCGTAGCTTGACAGCATCAAGCAAAGCCCCAAACATTGGTAAAACCCAGTTCTGACCTCCCTGGAGGGTGACTTCAGAGAGGTCTGGATGTTGCCTAGCTGAGTCATCATAGCAAGGAAGACCATCTCCCAACGCGGGACCATCCAGCTGGTTTGGGGTCTGGATGGCACCCAAAGTGAAGCACCATGCTCCCTCCCATGCAAGAATTCTCACCCTGAGTGGGTGCACCCACTGCTACTACCTTTGCCAGCGGACATCAGAGCCAGCTTCTTCAGCCTGTGCAAGGGGACTCAACGCCAGCGATGCTCAAGCAACTGGGGATGCAGCCCTGGCTCCTCCTGTGCTGAAGCCGTCAGACATTTGGACTAGCAGTCACTGGCTTGCCAGCTCTCAAGGTGCCCGTGGCCATCGTAGTGCTACTCAGAGTCCAGTCCAGTAAACCACCATTAAATTATACATGCATTCTTTTGGATGTGCTCCTCTGGTAGCAGTGAGCAGTGAGGCTGACACCAGTGGTCAGTCCAAGTCGGCCGAGACATTTGTGGTTTGACCTCTCACAGGTCTGTGCGTGTCTTTCTTCCAGCCTCTCTCCTCCAGACACATTTGCCTCACCACATCATTGCTTTAACTAGAGATAAACGAGAGAATACGCCCAGGAAAGTGCTGTTGCTAAGGGAGGAAACTGGGAAGTTCCCTTACTAAGTACACAGCAAAACACGGAGTTCATTTGTGCACTGTCTGTAGCAACACAGACACAATAAAAACCAATGACTGGTGGAGATAGAGCGAAATGGTTGTTTATTCACAAAAGCAGGAAGCGAGACACGTTGTATATGGATTGAACTCAGGGCCTGTGCTAAACTTGGGACTTGTTAGGCAAGTACTTTCAAGTGAGCTACAATCTCTGTCATCTAATGGCAACACACAGGAAAACTACAAGAAAATAAACAAAATATGAGTACGTTTTCTTCTTTACTTCTGCATTTTTTTGGCAGAGCTATGGATTGAACTCAGCGTTTGGATTGAACTCAAGACTTTGTGCTTAATAGGCAAGTCCCTCCCCAGTGAGCTACATCCTCTGCCCAGCAAAATATGTCAATGCACCTTTAAAGTCCTGCAGTGGCCCGATGGTCAGGACTACCGTCATTATAAATGTCTCAGTTTCCTTAGGCCAATGTGTGAATTTCATGTGATAATAAAATGATAAAAGGTATTTTTTTATGAAACCAAACAAGTGTTTTCTAAATTTCACGTGGAAAAAATAGTACAAAAATACCTACAAAGTAATTAATGGATAGAAACTTAATAGATATTAAAATATAGTAAATTTCTTTGATAAAATGGTATATTATTAGGACATAACCGAGCAGACCAATAGGAGGAAAATGGAATTCCATGTGGAAGCTGAACACCTATCAAAGAGGATCTCTTTTAGATCTGGGGGAGGAAGAGAACTTGCCTGGCAGTACCTGAAAGACTGGAGCTGAGGTCTATGCATATAAAGCAGATGTGCACATATATTCTGGAAAAAGCATGGGCGAAATTTTTGCAACCTGGATACGGGAAGAATGTGTGTGGTTGCAACTTAAAATTTATAGCAATAAAATGAAAGATGGATCAGAGACATGAATGATAGACTTTCTTAGCTATGTGATAAATTTCACAATAAACAAATTTAAATGGTAAACAGGGAGACAGTGCTCACCAGTCCCTGTGATGGGAGGAGCATGGCGATGGCTTTGAAGCCATGTCTCACCTCTCTAGACCCACAGCTCCATTTACCAACACAGCTTTGGCGAGGCCTGGGTGAAGTAGGACACCTCCATGCCTATGCCTGGTTGTAAGAGAGTCCTATTGGAAATAGGAAAACCATGTACTTCTGACTCATGCACTTCTGATTCTAGAATTTTCCCTCGGAGGTGATTTCCCCAAAGACGAAGCAGCATGTGTGTGTGTTTTTCACTGTAACTTGCCTGTGATAGTGAAGTGTTGGGGACATTTTGAGGCCTTGTCCAGCTGGCTTGTCATGAAAGTGCCAGAGCCCCTGACCATGGAGCTCAACCAATCCCTGGAGGAGGGACTACAGACCCGATGACAGCAGGTTCTTTTAAGTGTGAAAAGGCAGGGCTGGGGTGGGGGAGTTTGCTCTGTGGTCAGAGACTACCAACCTGAGTTTGCTTCCCCAGCATCCATATAAAGCTGGCTGCACAGTGCCACACATGTCTGTGATAACATTTCACTATGGCAATGGGGGGCAGAACCAGAGAACACAAAGCTTGAGTGTTTGTTTGCAGCAACCAGGGACTCCATTTCCAAGAAGCTGGAAGAAGAGCAGACACCTCTCACCTCTACACACACTGTGGCACCCACATTCCCCCCCCCCACGCACTCCCTCTCACCCACCATGCAAATTAAATAAACAAAGAAATAAAGTTTTAAAGCCAGGTATGACAGCGTACATAGCACACTGTCTTCAGAGTACAGAAGGAACCCCAGGAAAGAGAAGAGGGGGTCAGGTGGGGGTGGGATGTGAGGCAGCTCTGGTTGACCTGTTACCATTTTAACTTAAACCATGGAAGCATTTCACATTTTCACTGCCTCCAAAATTAATTCCAAAAGGAATTAATGAATTCAGTAGCAGCACGTGAAACAAAGCTGCATCAAATGTACACTAAAATCACATAGGAAAAGGACTCATGTGTCTTTAGGGTAGTCCATGCCCTCAGCGGGGTATATTCTGAGGCTACGATTTTTAAAAAGTCTCAATGTATTTAGGTTGAGTCGGCAGTGGTGGCGATGTGGTCATCCTGGCATTCATTGTTTGTAGAGTGCTTTAGGAAAGGGTGAGTCCCTTACATGGTGACATGGGGAAGGAATGTGTCTACATGACGCAAGGAGGGTGAACAGGGAACAGTGGGAAGAAGTGCGTGCCATTGACTTTGAGTTTATGGCGTCAGTACAAGCCTGGTTTAGATGGCATATAGCACTTTCTAAATTTTAAATATAAATTAGAAAAAAATCACTTATCTCTCCAAATGACAATATAAAAGTATGTGTGCTGTGTGGCTGAATGGTGAGTGGTGAGTGGGATGTGCAGGCATGACGTCTAGACACGTGCACACATGTGTATCCAGCCTCCTGTATCTGTGCACTGGAAGGAATTAGGCTCAGTGGGTAAAGGCTGACTCCTGGCTGGTCTCAGTGAGCACGAGGTGAGCCAGGGACACTGGTGCCAAAAATGAGGCCCAGGTGCCTGCCGCCCAAGTCTCCCACTGAACAAATTTGAGGAAAAGAATCACAATAATATTCATTACGCTTTTAAAATTTCACTTTTACAAAGACCTTGAGAGAGAAAATGGGCATACCTGAGGAAAGTTTCAGCTTGATTATGCCAGCTTGCATACAGGTGCACACACACACACACACACACACACACACACACACACATGTGCCCCAGGTGCAGAGGGTCTCACAGATGAAGGACCACTGGGACACCCTGTCTTCAGCTGCTAGAGGGGCTGGTGGTGAGGCCAAGGGGCTCTGGGAGTCACCCACCAGCTCCTTCAAGGGCAAGTGCTGAAGTAAGGTTTACTTCCAGGAAGAAGGTGGAGCTGCGTCCAGAGAAGGGGCCTAACTGCTCCTCAGTCACACAGGAACCAGTGCCATCCTGCACCGCTGCCTGAGCAGAGCAGTGATGAGGACACGATGCGTGTTTGGGCAGGGATGCCTCACCTGAAGTTAATCACACACAGCCAAACACCCCCGTGTCTAAGTGGACTTCAGACCCACCAGTATCCGTAGGAAACAAAAGGATGGGGGCAGGGGAAGTTCTAGACTATAAACCATGCAGAGAGCTGACGAATGTCCAGAGCATAACTTCATTGAATTCCTGAGAAGAAAATAATTAAAAGTATTTTATGTGCTGCTGGAGTTACACTCGGGGCATTGTACATGCTAGACAAGCCCTCTCCACTCCTGGCTCACGGACGCTTCTTTACATAGATGGAGTTTGACACACAAGAGGACTCAGGAGCTTGGGTTGGGTTCTTGCAAAATGTCCTCACTGTGACAGTGGCACTTGGCCAGAGAGGTGGAAGGCAAGAGGCCTTTGAAGATACTTGTATTTAAAGGGAAAATGTCATAATATCTTAAATATACTTTAAAGGGCTTAGGAAAAACCAAGGGCTGTGTTTATCTGGATGAATAACTACATAAAAAGAGTAAGCTTACACATGTTGAAAAATAATGAATTTATGGGGTATATGAGGTTGGTTTCATTGTTCTTTGACTTCTTTATAGATTTCAGACTTTTTAAAACAGATTGTGGTAAGAATAGTGATATATCTAATGAGTCACGGGTTCCTTTAATCAACTTAGTGAAAGATGAGTAGATACTGGTTTGAAAAGATGGAGCTTCTCCAAAGAGCAACTGTTCACAGCCACACTGACCTGGACTCGGGACTGACCCGGATACACCGTTCTTTGGGAGAACTTGCAGGTGGATGTAGAAGGTTCCATGGCTCTGCGTGAGGACCACCCTCTTCAGACACAGCAGCGCCTGCCACACACCAGCCCCAGTCTGCCATTGGCAAGCCCCGTCAGAAGTTCCCCAGCACTTTTGCAGCCGTGAACTGCACTCTTCTGAAATATGTTGCCAATATTTCTCACAGTAGTGAACACGTTCATGATTCCATATATGCAACAGCTCCAACGTGTTCCCTGTTTATGTGCTCTTTAAAAAAACTGTGATAGCAAAATAAAATTAGTACTGTGAAAAGATATTATGCATTTAATAATGCCTGGGCCCCAAATTATCAAACACTCACATTTTCCAAAATAGGCAGAAGCAGGCTGAAGGAAAATGCCTTCCCACTGTTGGGAACCTTCGTGGCCATTGACTGTGACCTAATGCATGGTGCAGCTAGAGACAGGTCATCCATAAGGCAAATTCCTCCCACTCCACCCCAGCATGCAATATGCAAGGGTACATGCATGACCTCACCAGTATTTCCCATGGGTGTATAGTATGTTACCTCCCCCACCCTACCCCAGCATGCACACGTGCAAATGCACACACATGACCTCACCAGTAGTTCTCACTGGTGTGCAGCATGGTAGCCGAGTGGCTCACACACACAGTCTACCTGTAGCTTCTGTTCCTTGAGATCGCGAGTGCTCAGAGTGTTCTGACCCTGGACAGTGTGTCTAGCAGGACAGGGTTCTGTGTTCTAAAGGCCACACTGGCCTGAGCTCTGACACACACACCCAACACGGTCCATCCTCTGGGCTGTCCACATGTCTAGGTTACAATGACTAACCGTCCCAGATTTTAAAAAATCAGAAAAAAAAAAAAAAAAACCCTGGGTTGGGATCCACAGATGGGAACATTTCCATCACTGAAAGATGGAGCCAGGGTGAGCTGACCTGGGGGCTGAGGTGTATCCCACAGGGTGAGCTGACCTGGGGCTGAGGGGCCTCCCCCAGGGTGAGCTGACCTGGGGGTCTGAGGAGCCTCCTCCAGGGTGAGCTGACCTGGGGGCTGAGGAGCCTCCCCCAGGGTGAGCTGACCTGGGGGTCTGAGGGGTCTCCCCCAGGGTGAGCTGACCTGGGGGTCTGAGGAGCCTCCCCCAGTGTGAGCTGACCTGGGGGTCTGAGGGGTCTCCCCCAGGGTGAGCTGACCTGGGGGCTGAGGGGCCTCCCCCAGGGTGAGCTGACCTGGGGGTCTGAGGGGCCTCCCCCAGGGTGAGCTGACCTGGGGGCTGAGGAGCCTCCTCCAGGCAAGGCAGCAGGCTGATGGGTTGGTGTTGACATTGTACTCGGTGCCCCATATTCTCCCTGGGTGCTGGGAGTGGTCCTTTCAGCCTGGTACAGTCTGCATCACTCATTTTTGCCTGCTGGAAGATGCTGGTGTTATGTCAGAGCAGCTGGCAGCTAAGGAAAAAGTAACCCAAACCTTCAGTCCTAGAGGAATGCATTGTCTCAGGACTCCCCGACTGACACTGCCAAAGCTAGCCAGAGGGAACACTGGAGGAGGAGGGCGGGCCGGGGTCCAGCAGGGCATTCTTCTCCATCCACTGTAGAGACACTGCCTGTGTCCCACAGCTCCCAACTCCCTGGGTGGGTCAAGGCTCTCACTCTATACCCAGCCTCCTTACTCAGCACGTGACCACAAAGGTCTTTTAAGTCCTCAATAAGTTTTCATGTAAATATGTCTATAGACTTGTGCTAAAAATACAAGTGAACCTGGAGGTGAACAGATAGCTGAGAGGCTGCTGTTTTTTCTAAAGATATTTTCATTATTTGATAAGGATTTAAATGGATTTTAACTACCTCCCTAGATAGCTCTTTTTAAATGTTTTAATTTTAAGGCCTTGCTGGCTTAATACATTATATGGTGCATAATCAGGTTATATATTCTCCATCCCATCTCAGCCAGAAAAAATAAGAAGATAGGATTATCATAATACCTCTGCAGGGGCGATTAAATGCTGCAATCACAGAATAGAGCTGGCCTCGGCCCAGAGCCCAGAGCCCAGGTGCCAGCTTTCACTGCTGCTGGAGGCAAGCTCCCTCCTTCACCTGGCCCAGCCCCCACCCAGTTCTATCCCAGGGAAGCTGGAGCAGAGACTCCATCTCCAGGTTCAAGCATGCCCAAGGGGGAGGCTCTCCTTGGTCATGTGCATGGCACGAGAGCCCATTCCTGCCCAGGCTCTTCATGGCTGCCCTTTCACTCTGCAGCAGTGTACCAGGTTGGGAGAGTTTCCACAGCTTGCCCACTAAGCCCCACACTCTGATTAACATGTCCATTGGTGGGCCATGGATGGCCCTGGCAAGGCACTTCTACTGAGCCTCAGTAGGGCATGCTATGGGCACTGGGAAGGTGGTGCCTGTGGAAGGATCCAGTTCAGAGCCCTCCCCACAGAGGCTCCCTGGTGAGCCTAACCTCTCATCTGCTCCCCCAAGGCCCTACAGCAGTGCTGGCCATCCAGGCCTTCCAAGAGCCCAGCCTGGGGCTCATGGCCACTCCGCAACGCATTTGCCATTATGAAACGGAGAAGTCACGTGGCGCTCCTGGTCCATGTGAGGATTGTGTAGGAAGCTTCTCGACCCTTAGCGGAAAGCCTGGCCTCGAGAAGGATGGTAGTGCAGAGAGCCAGGTCCCAGGACCCCACGGCCTCATCCTGTTATTAGGTCCCTGTGTCTGGGTACAGTCGCCCGTGCCCACCTCTGTGCCCTCCTTCAGGAGCTCTCCAAAGACCGCAGCAGAGGTTGTGGCCTTTCTGTTCTCCAGAACACAGCTGTCTGGGACACTTGGCTGGTGCTGCTTCTCATGTGAAATGTCCTGGGTCATGTGGTGGTCACCTTCCCACTGCTGGGATAAAGCACCGACAGAAGCAGAGCATGGGAGGAGTTTATATTTTGGCTCCATGATGGCAAGGGCAGGGATGGCGTGAGCCAAGGTTGCACATCACCTCAAAGATTACTGAACGAGTGTGAGCCAACTAACCCTGGCCAGCTGGGGGTTCATAAACCCCAAGGTCTGCCCCCCGCCCAGGGCGAGTGACCCACATGTAGCAAGGCTCCACCTCCCAATTGCCATCAGCTGGGACTCAAACATTGAAAACACACGAGTTTATGGGTTACACCTAATTCACACCACCACAGGTCACTCGGTCATCCTGCCTCCCACACCTGGAGATAAGGTGACAGTGGGAGGTTCAAACAGCCAAGTGACCCCACAAAGACAGGCTCCCCTCCATCGTCAACCCGCATTTGATGTCTTGACCTCCTGAGTAATCTCCCAGGCTGCCCAATCTCAGCCTGGCCAAGTGAGCGCAGACCAAATGAATCAGCCCAAGGAGCGATTTACTGCAGGCCGCCACAGCCTGAGGCGCGAGCAAGGGCAGAGCGAACGTCCTGTGCTCCGGAGGCCCGGGGTTGTGTCCAGGCCTGCAGAGCCAAATAGCTGGACTTTTATGGGCCATTTCCATATCTAAAATATAGGGTAAGTTGCACAGTGATGGTGCAAATGGCAAGAACTATTTATTATGTGCAGGGTGGTTATAAATATTTCTTTTATATCCTAAATAAAAGCTAAAAATTCAGAGTGTTTTGTGGGCCTCTTTTATGTTTTCCCATTATGGTCTTGGGTCTGTGATTTAGTCAAAATTTAGTGTAGTGAACAAGAGCTACAAAAAGTTCTCTCTGACCCCAGACAGAGCTGTTTGGATCCACAGAGCATGTCCCCAGTGTCCTGAAGGGATTCCCACCCAGCAGGCAAGAGTCAGCTGCCACTGGAGGAGCCACTGCTGGAAGTGGAGCGGGAGGAGCCAGCTGTCCAGAGCCAGGAGCCCATCAGGATCCCTCTTGTCTTCCCACGTGAGGGGCAGTCACCGAGTAACTCATAAGAGCAGAGAGTGCTTTTGCAAACGTATTTGAATCAAGACACATTTCAAGTCCTTTAGCCTGAGCTATAAGAAAACACAAACCCACAACCAGGGCGCGCAGATCCCTGACTTGGTTGTTAGATGCACGCCCTGGAGAAGTAGATGGAGTCCACGTAGTAAAAGTGATTCATTCCCCAGCACACTTGGCCAGAGGTGATTTATTGCAAAGAGCATATGGGACGCCCACATTTTGTGACTTCATGGCAGAATTAGAGGATTAAAATGGAGAGATTCCTCTCGAATGGACATAGAGATGAATCAACTACAATCCCCCCAGAGCCCACGAGCTCTCCATCTGAAGGCACGGGAGTGATTCTCTCTCTCTTTCTCTCTCTCTCTCTCTCTCTCTCCCAGAGCTGTCAGCTGCTTGGTTCCATTTCCCTGCTTTCTCTGGTAAGAGCCTCTCCCCATGCCCACCATGCAGGGCTCAGACCGTGTCCGGCAGGAAGTCCACATGGGTGAGCTAAGGAATAAATCCACTCAGCTGGGGTGCACAAAGCTCAGAGATGTGGGTGATGGACCCAGTTGTGTCACTTGTGTCCTGCAATGAGAAGAGTCACCTGAGAGGGACCAGACGAGAGGAGAGATTAGAACACTTTGGAAACCTGGTGTGCTCACTCACACACACTCACATATGTCAGTGTAGACCTCCTTAGAGATACTTCTCCCTGCTGGGACAGGACTGGTTTGTTTGGCTCCTTCTAAGTTCCAGAAACTTCCATCTGGCTCTAAACACTCAGAGCAGGATTCTGGCCTGGCACTCAAGGGGGCACAATGTAAGGAGATGTTCTGATGGACTTGCCAACACACACATTCCAAAATCAAAACTTGTGTCAGAATGCCTTCTTCCCCCAAATGACCACCTCAGCCCTCACCTCCCCTTACTCTACTTGTTGAGCATGACAGGGGCGTGGGTGGGCAAGAATGTTCCAGAAGAGTGACAGCATGGGACAACATGGCAGGAATTTTTGGGGTGGCCTCTGAGTTTGTGCCCTGTGAGCTCAGTCTTTAGGAAACCTACCTCCCACAAAACCCAAAGTCCCAAACCAGAGAACCAGCGGTCCTCCTCAAGAAAGGCTGCGTGTGCAGCCCAGACTGCACTGGGCACTGGCAGAGGAGAGAAGGCAGATGCTATTGGGGTAGAGGTGCAGGGGTGGGTGCATCACTGTGTAGCCCAGCATGGGTGGAAGGGTGTCTTCCCATACAGTATACTGGGACTGGAGAGCTCTATCCAGGAGGGAGCTGAAGGCAGTTATTTTCTGGCATGGCAGAGGGAGGCTGGAGAAGCTCTGAGAAAGTGTTTACTTTTGATTTGAGCATGAGGCAAGGTAAGAATTAGGCAGAGGCCAGAGGTAAGGCTTTTTTGACCTGTGTTGATTCACAAGCACTTGTAGTCTGGAGGGCCCACAGAGCATCTAAGGGTCACCACCTGATCTCTGTCCACATGTGGGCCCCACACCTACTTATGCACCTGCAGCCCCGTTTCAGAAAGAACCTGTGAGGCTGAGGTGCGGATGAGGCCTGGGAGTGCAGGGATGTGAGACCCAGGTTCCCCCCGTGAGAAGATGAAGTGGGCACAGGCTGCCAACCACAGGAGCAGAAGGCCCCTCACTCAGCTCTTGCTAAACATGAGGAATCTGGTCATAGAAGTGTCTCCTTGTTTCTCGTCCTCTCTATCCCAGCTTTGTCCCAAGCATTCAAATTGCAGGTGGTGAAGTGTTTCCTGTTCCAAGACAAGGGCTGTTTTGCCAGGTGGCCTGCTGGAGCCTGAGCTCTGGAACTCTCCATCATGTGGGCCAGCTGAGTGTGTTGGGGCTCCAGGAGGACTTTGAGTGTCCCCAAGACAAAATCCTATGGTGAGACGGTGAGATGGTGAGACGGTGAGACGATGAGACGAGGCCAGGGTGTATGGTGGGCGTGCTGAAGGAGGGAGCTGACCCCAGAGAAAGATGTGATGGATTAGCTGGCTGCCGATGGCCACGCTATTTTCTGCTGCTGCATACAGGGCTGTGGAGAAGGTAGCACCAGGCTCAAGGAAGGCATGACTGTGGAGAACTGGCAGCCACAGGTTGGATAGTGGCAGAATTGCCCCCACTGGGAGAAGGCTGGACACTGAGAGTTAACTTCAACAAATAAAACCCTCTTTTGCCATTCTTGAGACAACTTGAACTTGGATTTCCCAGCTCACACAGGTCTAGGACCACATCAAGACCTGTAGAGCTATGGCCAAATAGAAGACAGCGTCTCGTTTATGCCTAACATGCCAATGTAGAAACCTGCTTCCCCATCCTTATCACTTGCAAGACTCCTTCAAATAAATTACAGGAGCCAGAGATCCTGAAAAATGTCCCCTTGGGCTTCAGAGAGCAGGGGTTGTGAGAATCGGGGATGAAGGTGCCACAAACACCCCTGGCAGTGCTCTGGGCGGATAGGCTGAGAACTCAGACCGAAGGGAGACGGAACTGTTTTTCAGCTGCCCGTTTATGAGACAGCTCCATTTCACACCATCTCTGTTGTGGGTTATTCTTTCAGTGCCCAGAGCAAAATGCCTATGCTGGGATTTGACAAGAATGAGTTGGCAAAGTTACCTGATTGCAGACTTTTATGTGTGCAGGAGCGAAGCCTCCAGAGCAAGACAGTAGCTGTTTTCATTTGTGGTTTTCCAAACGAGGTCACAGCAGGGTGAGAGCACTGGGTGAGATGACCAGGCTGAAAGTAATTCATCATTTCAGGATGATCTCGGCCAGCCCTGCAAATTCAACCCAGCCTGACACAAGCTGTCTTAGAAAACCCAGTGCCTATGTGCTAAGCCAAGAGAGATGGCACTCAGCTAATTGGCCTCATGTCTCCTGTCCTACACATCATGGGCTTGTCAGAGCAGGAATGGAGTTACGTGTGGTGTTTCATACTCAGAGAATTCACCCATTCTGTCACCAGTCACCACAGGCACTGGGAGCTGCTCCTGCAGGGTGGAAGGCAGAGCAAGTGTGAAGTTGTCCAGGATGGCTCCCCAGGTTAAGTGTAAAAGAAGCCTCCAGACCAGTGAGAACGGCTGGCAGCCTGTTTCCACTCCACTTTGTGTTTCTAAAGAAATGCAAACCAGCTGGTCTGGGAATGGTGAGGTTTGGAAGAATGGGGCAGAAAAGGATAAACTTCGAGAGTGATTTCACTAAATGGCTCTGCAGATCTTGAGCTCACAGACTGTGCCAGACCTGTCGGTAGGTAGGGAGAGGGAAGGACTTGCCTGGAATGCAGGAGGCCAGCTTCAGTCCCAGCACCACTGTGTGAGGTAGAGGAACTGGTGCTTAGACCTGCTTCTGGGGAAAGCCTCTGAGCCGCAGGAGGTCACAGCCCCAGCACTCTCCTGTCTCCACAGCAAGCTTGGGTTGCTTTATGACCACAAGGCCACTCAAGGATAATGCGAGTTCTTAAGGATTGTGTCTTAGGACACAGAGGAGTAGGGGAAGAGCTGCACCATATAATGACATAATAAATCCTCCGAACTTCATGCAAAGAAAGTTGTCTGTGGACCGCAGATTCTGTTCTCTTAAGCAGCTGTCTGAATCCCTTTCTTCCTTGGCCTCCACCTGCCTTCTGTCCCCTCCTCACATCACCCAGAAGGCTTCCTTCTCTTGGGACTGCTCACTCCAACTTACCACCTGCAGAATGGGGCATGGCGCTGCTCTCAGGTACCCGGCATCCAGCGAAGGCGCTCGCTCATGACCAGAGCGCGTGCGGCACACCTGGAGCGCTTGACCTGGGTCACAGTTTCAATGCTTGTGGGAAAAAAATACAAGCAAATTAAACTTTACAATTATTTGGGAAAATGTAATGAACAATGTCCTCTCATTGTTAGTCATTGTGTAGAGAAGGCCATTTGAACAAACAACAGGAAAATGAGCTGAGGTTCGTATCCCACACTAAGTTAGGATACGAACATTTGGAAAGCCAGGGTTAAATTCATCATCATTACCCACTGGAGGTCAGCTGGGACACGAGTCCACTCAGATTTGTCCGTCCTGGCTGTGATGGCCTTGGCTCCTCAACTCCCACTCAAGCCAGTTCCCCAAGACCAGGAAGGCTTAGGACAGCTTTTCCTCTGAGTACTGTCCCAGTGGGTGGGACATTCAGGGTGAGCCAAGGATTGATTTCACTGAGGGATGTCTGCGCTGGGCAGGAAGCTCTGTCCAGCACTATGAGGAAGGGATGAGTCCAGCCTCTTCATTGAGGGACAACGAGAAAACTGTTGGAAGGAGGTGAGAGAGGGCATTGTGGGCAGAACGCCTGTCTCTGAGGCCTGGGCTCGGACGTGAGGTGCAGCTCAGACTCTTTTATGTGCTTCTAGTTTCAGGTGATGCACTGACTGGCAGGGAATCTATTATTTATGATTATTCATTATTCATTATTCATTATTTAACAGAGGTGACGACGGAGCTCACCCTGTTAAGGTGGTGGCATTTAAAATGGGTACAACACATGCAAACCTTAAAGAAATGGAAATTTACAAACTTCTCAAATGGTTTTCTGTTTGTGTGCAATGCCTTATATGTATACACAAGGCTGAGGACTGTTCATCTGAGAGACAGCCCCCAAAGGAGGAAAATAAAGGGGCTGGTGTCCATGTGCACGTTCCCATCGGCTGGTACAGCTCCCTTTTCTCCTTGGGAGATTCTCTCATTACACCTGAGCTCACCATCCACCATGCAGGCCGCCAACAAACCCGCAGATGAGGTGGCTATGGAGGACTGTTTCACCTTTTGATGTGGTGTGTGTGTGCATGTGTGTGTGATACGGTGTGTGATTATGAGATAGTGAATGTGTATGCCATGACACATGTGTGGAAGTCACAGGAGAACTTCAGGTGTGGGTCTTCACTTTCCAGCTTGTTTGAGGCAAGGTCCTTCATTGCTACATTTACCAGGCTAGCTGGTCCCTGAGCTTCCGGGAAATTCTTTTGTCTCTGCCTCCCTTCTCACCATAGGCATGCTGGGATTACAGCTCGTGCCTTTACGCAAGGGCAGGTTGTCTGAGTGCAGGTGGTCTTGCTTACAAGGCAAGTGCTTTATCCACAGAGCCATATCCCTAACTGTAGAGGAATCATTTCTGTTGTTTCTTTATACTTTAAGTAAGTTTTTCAGAACTGTAGCTGACAAAAATGTCAGCTCGCACATATTCAGCTGAAAAGCAAACCTAGCAGCCTTCCTGCAGCTCAGGGGTGTCTGTGAATCCCATGTGGCTTTTACATTGTGACCTGCACCAAGTCTGTGAACACACAGTCGTCTCTGTGGCCCACGGATGCCACTCTGCATGTAACTACATAGTCACAAGCACATGAAAACCACCGCTGAGCATGACAGTCACATTGCTGATGGTGGTGATTGGTGGGGTCGAGTGCTGACAGTGAGCAGAGGGCTCCTTGGAAGACACCACTAAAGAGGGTCAATTGAGTGGTGATTATGGCAGAGACTGGCAGCAGGAGCTGAGGGAGCCCAGGGCTAGCACAAGCCCCTGTGGGTGACAGGTGGGAGGGACAGCTTCAGGGAGACTGCCCAGGTTCCCACCCTGACACAGCTGCCCAGAGAGCTACAGTCCCAAGGCCTTTAGGCTGAGCAAGCAGGGAGTCAGAGCCAAACCTGAGCCCTCTCCCTCATCCTCTTTCCTACCATTCCCTCCATTGGCAGCCAGAAGCGAAGGGACACGCAGCTTGCTGTGTGGAGACACCCCAGCTATGGACCAAAGAGAATAGAGCAGAAGAGGAATTTGAGAGAAAAATCACATGGTGGGGCCAGGAACTCCTGGCAACATGCTCTGGACTTCTCTGCCTTTGGAGAAGACAAATTTGTGGCTCTGACTCAGGACAAAATCCAACCTGAATCATGCATAGTGGGGATATCAATCAGTTATAAGGAAGAGGCAATGTCTCTGTGCATAATATCCCAACTTGTGGCTCTAATAATCTTTCTGCCCCATCTTCTGTGAATGTCCCTGAGCCATGTTGGGTTCATTTTAGGTCTACTTCAGTGATGAGGTCATGGGGGCCTCTGTGTCTCTGGATCTCTGGTTGGGTAGGAGTTGAGTGTTCTCTGTGTCTGTCTCCTTCACCCTTGTGCTGGTATCAGGTTCACCAAGAAAGCAGCACTCTTGCTCATTTCCCCAATTACTCTATGGTTTCAGCTGGGGCCCTGATGAGGTGTGATGGGCTGATTCTCTCCTAAGGTTCTGTGTCCATCTGAAAAAGTGAAGCACATTCTCCAATGGAGAATGAAGTCAGCACTGGATAAATTATTAGTTTACGGGGATAACTGGCACCCCCAATGAGGAGGGTCCCTTCAGAGGGGGGAGGATAGGTAGGTGGCTAAGAATGGTAGCAACATGTGCTGTTTACACACTGAGTATGTACATAACAAATTAAAAAATTGAGAGATACAAAAAATGCTATCATAGAAACAAAAGTTGTTATGCTTGGGAAGTAAATAAAGGACTTTGAAGAATTCTTCAATGTAAAAGAAAAACAGCCCAACCTGGGACTGAGTCCCTGTGAGACAAAATCAACTTGGACACCCACTGGAAATCTGAGCAGAGGCCACCAGTCATGTGAGATGACATGGGTAAGGAAGGGAGGGAGGGAGGCACTTAAGACAGGCAAAGACAGAATGGTGTCTCTGCTTGGGACTAGTTCTAGGCACACGTGTCACGTGGCTCGGTAATTGACATGCCAGCTCCTTCCACCCTCAGCCCAGCTCAGCCCTGTTTCCACACGCAATGGTCTAAGCTTTATTACCCAGTATTTACCATGTGTGCTTTTGCAGAGCTGGATGGCTTCCTGCTGGCCCTTGCTGCTGCAGATACCTGGCCATCCCAAGCTCCAGGTGTCTCTCCCCAGCATGCGTGGACTGGGATGCACATGTCCCAGGGGTCAGGGTGGTTCACTGCCGCCAACATACTCACCACCTTCTCTACCTTTTGCCTTAGTCCTGGGAGGAGCTGAAGGTGCCAGGAAGCCCCAGGCCCCAAGAGAATAAGTTGTAGTCAATTCTATCCATGAAAAGCAGAGACTTCTAGCTCACCCGGCCTGGTGACATCACAGTGACATAATGGGTAGGTATGAGAGTTCATCTCGAGTCAACTTGGTGGGACTTAGAATTGCCGAGGAAACAACCTTCTGGGCAAGTCTGTGAGGGAGTCTCTACATCAGGTTAAATAAAGTGGGGAGACTCTGCTTAAGTGTGGGCAGTACCATGCCATGAACCGGAGTCTTGGACTGAATAGAAAGGAGAGAATGAGCTGAGCACCACTATTCATCATTTTCTGCTTCTTGACCATGGATGCAATGTGACTGGCTGCCTTCTACCCTTGCCACCATGATGGTGCAAGACAAAAGAAACTCTTCCTTCCCTAAGCTGCTTTCCTCAGGTGTTGAGGCACAGCAAGGAAAGAGCTATTAACATGGTCAGGGAGTTCATACTGCATGTTCACACATCTCTAGGCTGTGGTGGCTGGACCATGCAGAGGGACTCCAGGGACAGCAGCCATGCATGGAGGTGGATGCTCTGAGGCATTCCCTACAGGATAGCAGCACCCTCACATGTCCAGGCCTCCTCTGGTCTTTCTAGACCCTGCAGAGCCTCTGTATCTGGGTGATGGTGAACTGGTGGCCATGAGCTCATTGTCATATCACTTTGTCCTGGAACGAACTATTTCATCTAAGAAGATGCTGAGTGGGATACTGTGCATACAGTAGTATCGTTCGGTCACCATGCATGGAGATAGAGTGTGGTTGGGATACTGCGGTTACAGTGGTATCATTCTGTCACCACGGATGGAGATGGAGTATGGCGTGGGATACTGTGATTACAGTGGTATCATTCTGTGTCCATGGATGGAGTTTCAGTGTGGTGTGGGACACTGTAGTTACAGTGATATAATTCTGTCTCCATAGATGGAGTATATAAATACTCCACAGATGGAGTGTATAAATACTCCATAGATGGAGTGCATAAATACTCCATAGACGGAGTGTGGGATACTGCAGTTACAGTGGTATCATTCTGTCTCCACGGATGGATTTGGAGTATGGCGTGGGGTACTGTGATTACAGTGGTATCATTCTGTCTCCATGGATGGATTTGGAGTATGGTGTGGGGTACTGTAATTACAGTGGTATCATTCTGTCTCCATGGATGGAGACGGAGTATGGTGTGGGGTACTGCAGTTACAGTGGTATCATTCTGTCTCCACAGATGCAGATGGAGTATGGTATGTGGTACTGTGGTTATAGTGGTATCATTCTGTCTCCACGGATGGAGATGGAGTATGGTGTGGGGTACTGTGATTACAGTGGTATCATTCTGTCTCCACGGATGGAGATGGAGATGGAGTATGGCGTGGGGTACTGCGGTTACAGTGGTATCATTCTGTGTCCACAGATGGAGATGGAGTATGGCGTGGGGTACTGCGGTTACAGTGGTATCATTCTGTCTCCACGGATGGATTTGGAGTATGGTGTGGGGTACTGCGGTTACAGTGGTATCATTCTGTCTCCACGGATGGATTTGGAGTATGGTGTGGGGTACTGCGGTTACAGTGGTATCATTCTGTGTCCACGGATGGAGATGGAGTATGGTGTGGGGTACTGCGGTTACAGTGGTATCATTCTGTCTCCATGGATGGAGACAGAGTATGGTATGTGGTACTGTGGTTACAGTGGTATCATTCTGTCTCCACAGATGGAGATGCGGTTACAGATTCTGTCTCCACGGATGGAGTGGTATGGGTACTGTGATTACAGTGGTATCATTCTGTCTCCACGGATGGAGATGGAGATGGAGTATGGCGTGGGGTACTGCGGTTACAGTGGTATCATTCTGTGTCCACAGATGGAGATGGAGTATGGCGTGGGGTACTGCGGTTACAGTGGTATCATTCTGTCTCCACGGATGGATTTGGAGTATGGTGTGGGGTACTCATTCTGGTTACAGTGGTATCGTTCTGTCTCCACGGATGGATTTGGAGTATGGTATGGGGTACTGTGGTTACAGTGGTATCATTCTGTGTCCATGGATGGGATGGAGATGGAGTATGGTTACAGTGGGGATGGAGATGGAGTATGGTGTGGGGTACTGCGGTTACAGTGGTATCATTCTGTCTCCATGGATGGAGATAGAGAGTATGGTGTGGGGTACTGCAGTTACAGTGGTATCATTCTGTCTCCACGGATGGAGATGGAGATGGAGTATGGTATGTGGTACTGTGATTACAGTGGTATCATTCTGTCTCCACGGATGGGATGGATTTGGAGTATGGTGTGGGGTACTGCGGTTACAGTGATATCATTCTGTCTCCACAGATGAAGATGGAGTATGGTGTGGGGTACTGTGGTTACAGTGGTATCATTCTGTCTCCACGGATGGAGATGGAGTATGGTGTGGGGTACTGTAATTACAGTGGTATCATTCTGTCTCCATGGATGGAGATGGATTATGGTGTGGGATACTTGGTTACAGTGGTATCATTCAGTCTCTTTGGAAGATGAGCTGTGCTGATAGAGGAATGTTTACACAAAGGATGGCATGGGAAGTCTGTCAGAGAGAGCCATAACTATGAGGGTAGACTGCCCTCAAGGTGTATCTGGAAATTGCATTCAAGAAACCATTGAGAAGTTCCACACAGCCTTGGGCAGTGTTGCTGCCTTCTTGCAGATCAGGATTCCTGACACTGCAATGGCAGCAGGATCATTCACCATGTGCACCCAGAACTTCACACACATGGTCATGGATCTCAAGTCATGGATTTCTCCACACTGCTATGATGCCAAGGGTTATGTGTCACAGCCAGGGTCCCTATCAGGGCAGAGGAGAGGTCATGGAATCTTTAAGCAGTAGGAAAGCTTAGTGGGAAGTCATCAGGTCACTGGAGCTCACAGTTCTAATAGGTCCTAGTTGTTCCTTGCTGGAGGGTGGTTATGGTTATAAAAGAACGATAATGGTTTTTATAGCACTCTGGTTCTCTGCCTTATCATATGATTGCTCCCTTTCTCAAACTGTGATGCCATCTCTGATGAAGTCCACACCAGAGCTAGAAGAAGTTGGCCTCATGCCCTTGGCTCTCCCCAACTGTGATCTAAATGATTCTTACCAACCACCAGCCTCAAGATACTCGGTTACAGTCAAACACAGACTGACACAGCAGCCTTCCTCTGGACTGCCCAGGCTGGCCTCCTCAGAACACTCCACACTCCTATGCCTCCCTTCACAGTGTGGATGACGCTGTGCACACAAGTGTCTCCTTCTGTAGCATTGAGGTCCACACAGTGAGAGACTTCCTTCCACCTTGGCCTTCAGGACCTTCCTGGGATGGAGAGATGGAGCCATCATAAAGAGAGATGCCACCATTGACCCCAGCAAGCACCCTCTGGGGGTCAGTGGATACCAGGATGAGCAAGGGAAATGGAGGTGTGGGGAAGAAGAGCCAGTCTCAGGTCAGTGTACCGATTCCTTCCCAGGCCCAGCCTTTTCCATCTGCTCTCACTTTACATGAAACGCTCACACAGGCTGTGGATAAGATGGCATAGGGTGCCAATTCCTCCTCAGGCCTAGTTTTACCCACTAGGCTCTCACTTTACAAGAAACATTCACATGTGTTGGTGATAAAATGGCATTCAAGGTGCCAATTCAGGTTGGAGCTGGGACATTCTGTGGTCAGGTTATTGGCCTCTACCAGGACAGCCAGTGATCCTGCAATGGCCCTCAAATGGCAAAAGTGAAAGTTGGGCTAGAGATATGGCTTAGCAGTTAAGGCTTTTGCCTGCAAATCCAAAAAACCCAGGTTCAATTCCCCAGTACCCCTGTAAAGCCAGATGCACAAGGTGGTGCATGTGTTGGGAGTTCACTTGCAGTGGCTAGGACACCCTGGTGAGCCCATTGTCTCTCTGTTTCACTCTTTCTCTCTCAAATAAATAAATAGAATTTTAAAAAGTGAAAAATCACTGAATGCAAACCCACAGGCCTAGAAGCTTCTCCCACCCAGCCAGCCCCCACCACTCCTCCAGCCCTGTCCCAGGGGACTCAGCAACCTAGCAGCATCCTGGCAGCTGACAACCTGGATGCATGGTTTGGGGGCAATTCACTGGTGAGGCCTAGACACACAAGTGACTCTTCCAGTCCCTGGGATGAACTTCCAGAAAGTTCTACCAGCCCTGGAGTTTCAGCCGTGGTCAGATCTCTAGTCAGACCCTCTCTGCCCCTTGGGAATGGCTTCTCCATGCAACAGGCAAGGTCATCCAGTCAAGGTCATTTGCACTTATTAGCACCCTGTGATTTTTGCCACCTGTAATAACAATTCTGTTATTGGTACATGTATGCATGCGCATAATGTTAGCATGGAGGGCAATGGGCCCCACCGCACAAGTGTGAACGTCACAGGCCAACTTCAATGGTGGCCTCACATGCTACCGTATTAGAGACAACATCTCTTTATTCTTTTCCACTGTCTATTTCAGGCTAGCTGGCCTGAGAGCTTCTAGCCACTTCTACCCTTGCCCCAGGAGGACTGGGATTATAGATGCAAGCTATGGTGTCCAACTTTACCGGTGTTCTGAAAACCTGAAGTCAGGTCCTCTCACTTGCACAGCAAGCGCTCTACCCGTGAAGCCACTTCCCCAGCTCCTATTCTTTCTAGAAAATATCTGTGTTTAGGTTGCAGGGCAGTCTCTAGTCCTGACTGGCCCCTCACGTGCTGAGTTGGCACTGGCTCTTCTTAAACCTGCCTCCCGAGCTCTGTCTTGGCACTTCCTACTTCCTGGGTCATGGTCAGGTAACCTGCTCAATGTCCTGAACTTTAGCAGTGGCCCTGGAACCCCTGACAGAGAGGACAATTTGTGAACAGCATAGGTGTCTTAACACCTTAACACCAGGGCACGTGCAGTGACCGTGGATTCCACCATACCTCACCCAAGTGCATTCTAACACGTAGCAAGATGTGTCTGTGATAGTCTGAATGTATGCCCCCCATAGACTCAGGTGTTTTATTAAAGCTTGTACCTTGGATCTCCAGCTGCCTGGCTGGAGGAGGTGTCACTAGGGGTGGATCCTGGGGGCCAGGATTGGGGGTTGTACCTGAATTCCAGCCCAAAGGTGTAAGACAGGTCTGAGCTCTGGGGCTCCTGCTTGCTACAGTTCCCTGCCTGTTGCTTTTGGTGTTTGCTGGCTGTTTGGTTGTTTCTTTGTGCTTGAGTGTGTAGAAGCAGCTTCTTCTGCCACTGAGGGAACTTCCTCCTGGATCTGTAACTTGAAATAAACCTCTTCTTCCCATAAACTGTGTCCAGTTCAGATGGCCATGCCAGCATCATGGAGCTGACTGTAACAGTACCCTTATGAGGACTCAGGAGAAGGCAGGCGAGGGACTGTCAGGGTTCAATGGGGAACCAAGGAACGGTCCCTGGACAAAGACACTGAATCCTTGAAGTAAGCAAACGGATGTCCAGTACCTTAGAACTAGTTAGCTACGGATTCAGCGCACACTGGTGTGAGTAGTAGGGTAGAAGGTTTTCTCCCAGTCCTTACTTAGCCCCAAAGTGTAACCTTCTTCTCCCTTAAACTCTCCCATCTGTAGATGAAATGATTTTGCTACTTACGATTGTGATTCAGCCACAGAAACACACTGGTTTAAAATATTTATTAATTAAAAAAAATTTAAAATCTTTATACAAAGATGATGAGAAAAATCTCATGCAAACTCTGGGCATACAATAAAAATAACTCAAATATTGATTAATATGATGATTTTGTACAAAATAACTCTGATTAAGAAGACCCTCTGACATCCAGTGTGCCTCCCTTCTGGGCGTGGGCCTCCTAGTGGAGGAAAATGTGGTCGCCTCAGCCGCCTGCGGGCGACACAGTCCCTGTGTCAAGTGGCTGGTTGTCACTATGATGAAGGATGAACCCCTATTGCTACTACTCAGGAAACAAGACAGTGACCTGGGGACACTGGAGCGAGGGTTGCCTGGATACTGCAGAAGGCCTGCAGAAGTGGGGTGACTCATGGAGGCTTCTGAGAAATTTCAGGCTGTCTGTCCTTCTGCATGGTGGAAACATCTCGAGATCGCTATGGATGGTTCTTGCCCCTGTTTAGTCACAAAACCCACAGTGGATTGATACTTTGTGTATATTACAAGTAATTTGCATAATTAAAACACTAAAGGACTCGACGCTCATGGCAATTAGAAATACATCAAACTCTGAACATTATACAAAAGAGAGAGCTTCAATGTGAAACAGTAATCTTCTGAGGATGGCCTGCAGCCACGTGCTGGCCACTGCTACCTCCTCCTGTGCCCTCGCCCCTGTGCTCTGTCACCCACTATCCTGTTGCCACTTTCGCAGACTCATCTCATTTTCCGGAGCCTCAGTCTGTTCTCCTTGTCCCGTTTCTTGAGAATAAGTATGAATTGGTTGAAAAAGTGCTCTTGGTCCTTTCGTTTCTGAACAAGTCGAAACCTCTGATCCCGACCGTACTTCTCAGCAAATTCTTTAAAGGTGGTCCTGAAAAAGAAAGAGTTTACTGAGACACCTTCCTTGAGAGTAAGACCTACTTTCTCTCAGGGTGACAAGAAAGGCCCAGGGTACAGAATGCCTGCAGACCAACTGGCTGAGCAGGGCACTAGGGGCGTGCAGGGCTCTGATTTCGCCTCACTCCCAGATGCCAGGAGTGATCCCCTCAATGTGCTGCAGCCATGTCGCCTCCCTACGCTCATGAACCCCAACTGCCCCAGGACTTTGCACATGCTGTTCCCTCTGCTTTCCTTCTTCACTTCCTCTGTAGGCACCCACTCTTCCTTAGAAGCCCAGACGACGGGGAAGGTGGCTCTCTCTAGAGGCCCAGAGAGAGGTGAAGCATTCCTCCGGGGTCCTGGTAACTGTTCTTGTCTAACTCGTTATTGATGTGCAACCTGATTGGACCTTCCCACCCACGGACATGCCTCGTTCTCCACTGTCTGCTAGTGCTAAGTGTCCTTATGGGGCTGTCACATAGGGGCCACTCGCTTCTCCAGGAAACAACCCCGCAGCTCAGTGTTCCCACAAAGACCAGCCCTGCCTGCGCATTGAGATCAGGCCCTCCGGCCGCAGCAGCTGCAGGGAGGACAGGAATGGCCAGGCCTCTGGGCAGGCTGTGGCCCCACCCTCCACTCCAACCTGGCACTGCAACCCGAGTAGCAGTGAAGTAGCTGAGCTCACGAGCCCTCCTGTAATGCAGCTGCATCCCGCTTGCATCCAGGAGTCTTCTCCCTGAACAGTTGCTCATTCTCTATCCTGAGGACCCGTTGCTCCCTCAGTCCTCTTTACACAGAAGTGATCGGATGGGAATGTTGAATTATTACAGTTTAACAGGTTTTTGATAAGGACATGGCCATTAGGAGAGAAGACAGTGGTCACAGAACTTTAATTACTGTCACTGGAGGATGTCCCCTCCCTTTCTCGTCCAGCTGCCCCTTTCCTGCCTACAGGAATGCCTGCTTACATGGTTTTCTCTGGCTACACTTCACCATGTTGCAGGAGTCTACTAAAATGTGGACAGTTCCTGGGTGAGGTTAGCACTGGCTCCTTTGATGCATGTGTGTGATGTGTGTGCATCTTTTCCTCTGCTCAGAGTAATACATTTTTTTCTGTCTTCATGACATGCAGGGGTCTGATGGCTTGAGAGGAAGTCAGCTTGCCATATTCCATAACAGTAGTAGCAAAGGCCATTGTGACAGGTCATATTACCAAGGGCTTCCTGCCAGCAGCACCACATTCTGTCCCCTCAGCCACTGTCTGAGGTCAGTGGTCACCCCATTCGGATGAGGTCACAAAGGCAAACGAAAGTCTAACACCTCATCCCTTGGCCACACAGAATGGGTTTCCTGACCCTCCCTCCTGTGCCATGTCCTTCGTCATGGCTGGACAGACACAGCCACGCAGGGACAGCTGCTCAAGGCTGCCTCACCCACCGAGAGTTGCCCTACTAAGGGCGAGACACTTTGCCTCTCTCCCTTAGCATTTCTCACGAGTCTAAACTCTGCTCATTTTCTCCTTCAGAAAGTCCCGTGAACAGGTAGAGAAGTCCTGAGAGGACCGTGTAGTCAACACTATTTGATGTCACCCAACTATGATGAAACGAATTGCAGACCACACCATGGGAGCCCATGTCTTCACAGAAAGGACCAATTAAAAAGTAATGTCACAAGGCCTCATCTGAAACAGCAATGCGCTGGAACCTTTATACCTATGAGAGCCGTAGTTTTATAGCTCTATTCCTTTAGTTTTCTTTTTAAAACATGCTCTTGTTTTGTAGCTCAGGGAGGTCAGGAACTCACTAAAGTCCAAGCTGGCCTTGAACTTGCAATCCTCTTGTCTCCTACCTCTCAATGCTGAGATTACAGATGTCAACACCACTCCAGGTGTTATAGTATTTCAAAGCAATTAAAAAGATTAAGTCTACCTATAAAGAATTAACTGTGAGGCTGGAGTGACGGCTCAGCAGTTAAAGGCACTTGCCTGCAAAGCATGATTGCCCGACAGCAATCCAGCACCCACACAAAGCCAGATGCACAAAATGGTGCATGCATCTGAAGTTTCTCAGCAGTGGAAGGAGGACAAGGCATGCTATTACTTTTCTCTTTCATTTTCTCTTTCTGCTTGCAAATAAAATAAAAAAGTCTTTTAAATTCACTGTGTTTCCCTCTGATTTGTTACATCAGCAATGCTACCAGTTCTTTTCTGACTCAGGAAAGCTGGGCTTTCTTCATAGATTGAGGAAGTTTGGACAGCCAGGCTAGTCAGGCCACCCAGTCGGTCTTACTGCAAGCTCCCTGTGAGCACGCCCAGTCAAGGGAACCCTGGGGGCTGTTTCTGGTTGGCACTGCTTTGTCTTGCTTTCTTTCCCTGGCCACACAGTCAGAGGCTAACTTCATCTCAGGGGCTCACTACTGGCTGGCAATTTAGTCACAGGCTTGAGGTGCTGACTAACGCATGTGGGGAGGCAGTGACTGAGACGTGTGCGCATAAGGAAGCACTCCTGGGGCCGGGCTGATAAAGAGCTCCAGGTCTATGCACTGGCAACACGTTAGACAAATGCAGTTTCTGCCTCCAACAGGTCTTTAAGTACACACTTCAGTGTCTTTGGGGTGTTAGTGTATGTGATTTAACAAAAGAGATTCTGCAATGATGACTACATTTCCAGCCCCCAAAACATCTGCTGTGTATCTCCCTCCATACCTGGGTGACACCTTTGATTCTTCTAGAAGTTTTTTGAATTCTTCTTTGGCTAGCAGCAGTTTACTTTTCTTTTCCTTGTATTCTTCTTTTATTCTTGTCTTGACAAACTGTTCAAATATCTTAAGCACATCCACAAAAGAAAAGTATTATGATATTGCACAGTAGGCATGAAACTCTGTCCAAACATGGCATGAAACATCACAGGCCTTTAAGGAAAGCTGTTCTTTTCCTGGGCGTTGGGCCTGTGAGCCAGGAGCAATGGCTCCTGCATTGTGGGTCTCTGTGAGGCCAACTCCAAGTAAGCCAGCCCAGGTTCCTGGAGGCCAACCAAGTTTCTCCACATGCAGATGCCACCTGCCAATCAGTTCAGATCAGAGACCCTGGGACAGCCCTGGCGCCCTGCCTGTGGCACTCTGAAGGCTGGGCAAGCCTCACTCTGCATGTCCTCTCTTTTCCATTGTGTCTCTGAGTGATGCTTGCAGCCAGTCTACCAGTTGTCACCACACCAGAGTGCCCGTAACACTGCAAATGGCTTTATCTCATCTGGTCACTTCCTATGCTGACATAATCATGCCCGGAGTCTCCAAAAAGAATTTGTGACACTGGTATTTCTGATGCCCACACTTTAATGTCCAGGAAACCCCACTTCTGAATGTGGGAGCTGGTACATGAGGGAGGCTCAGGGCAGACCAAGGGCCCTTCCCAAGAATATCACAGGGCACATAGGCTGGGACCTACCAGACAGGTGACCTGACCATACACCCCCACCCTTGGACCATAAGTATTTTTTAATGACCTGACATGGAAACCCTGTTCCAGAATACAGCATACGAATACTATTAGGTGGACAAATTCATTCAAGAATCCACATTTGCTCTTGGAAACTGAGAGTCTTATAAGCAGATGGAATCTCTCCTTGCTATTGCCCATAGAATGCCCCTCTTTGTCAGAGTGAGAAGGTGTGTGTTAACACCAGAGGAAATTGTCACTTACAGACCACACAGCCAAGGAGGGAAAGAGAAGTGTGCTCTATTCCCAATGCCACCCAAGCATCCGGAGCACTAAGAACATCAGCTGAACACAATTTAAATGCTTGTGTAAACATAAATAAAAATACCAATAAAAGATCAACATGTGATCCCACCAGAGCAGCAAACAGCAGCTCTGCACCAATGCACGCAGCTCTGAGAGGAAGCAGCTCATGCTGGTGCCCACGCAGGGAACGGGCGCATGGGCGCTTCAGCTCATCGCCGACTGACTCCATTCTGATGAGGTCAATGTCACATGGCTGCAGCGCTGTTTGTTTTGCTTCTGAGTTTGGGTGGGGAGGATCGAGGAACAAGGTTGCACTGTGTATTCCAGGCTGGCCTAGAACTCTTGGCCATCCTGCCTCAGCCTCCAAAGTAGTGCGATTACAGGTTTGTGCCCCCATGCCTGGCTCTGATCCATTCTCTAACAAGAAATCTTTAAAGGACGACAAGTGCGAAGCACTGCTCACCTCCTGGGACTGAGCAGCATAGAATATTCAAGACTCTGACTTCAATCTGGAGCATGTGCATGCATATTTAAGTTGGGATATGATTGGCTTACTTTCCCTTCAAAGCAAACAGTAAGGTGTGCTCTCTAGTGGCCCGCTAATTTAAACTGATAGAAGAGGTGAATGCAGGTGTGTTGTCCAAATAAAAGTGTGTGGCTCCATCATTAGCTGGAGTTTTGCTCTATTAATTTTAAATGTGAGTAAAAAGCTGGCTGTAGGGGTCAGAGCACATGAGAAATACCCACTTCCCTCTCTGCCCAGAACCATTTATCCACCTAATCAAATTTTTATTTTTCTCTCCTTTTCCTCTGTTGCTGTATTTATGCCCCTATAATTTATTGTAGCAGGTATATTTCTCCTCGAACAAATTATACCAGTTTTATCCAAATTGGAGCATGACTTTTTAAAAGAGAGTGCATTGGCCATTATCTCATTTCTGTGGACTCTGGTGTAATAAAATGAAGCACTTCTTGTTACCATAGAAACCAGCCTGATTAGTGCTCCCAGGACCCTGGTTCTCTGTTTAGGCTCACTGGATATTCCTTGCAGCCCTGGTAACATTCACACCATGAGCCTCTACTTTCCTCGTGAAAACACTGTATTGGGAGAGAGTGAAGATTCTGTTTGATGCTTGCTCATCAACCCCATTTGTAGTTGAGACTGTGTTTGCTGAATGGGGTCTGAATACTGTCCCTTTGCTGTGTTCAACTTCCATACCATCCTCATCAAACTGCAGCATCTCCCTGGCTGTGAGGCTGCAAGCATCTACCGGGATGCTCTCTGAAAGTCACGGTGCATGAAAACTACCAAGCCGGCTTCCTTCACACTGCAGCACCTTAAGACAGGCCTGGGACTTTCAAAAACTGTCCCCACTGACTCCAGTGTGTCCTACCTGCAGAAGACATACTCAGGCAAGGACCAGCTCTCCCTGCAGCCCCAGCTGCCCTCTCTGACCCTGCCCTGTGGAACCTGGTCTCACCTGCTCCCTGGGGTGATCAGATGCAAAGGAAGGGTGATGGCACCCTCCTCACACCTCAGCTCCTTCCAGCAGTGTCTGGTCCCTTTTGCTCCCAATCCTCCTAAGAGACATGACCTAGCATGGGAACTGGGCTTGTTGCAGAGGGTCTCACTAAAAGCGGGCCTCTTTGGGGAGTGGGTGGGGTCTTACAGCTTCAATTTCCTTTGTGATAATGGCACCCCTGATATTCAGAAGCAATCGATGATACAAATCTGCTCTGAGAGCAAGCTGGCGTGTGCAGCTTGGTTTTATGCCTTAGTTCACTTTCTGGGGCCCTATATGGCAGAGCCAAGCGACTCGGGCGGGAATCCGCAGTCCTTACCATGTAACTTCCTTCACAGTCGAGCAGTTGGAAATTTTTTGCTTTTTAATAATGCAATAAAAGGGTGAAATATTATCAATTATTAAAATCTACAGTTTCCCTTAGCAATAGAATTGAGTACCACGCAGCCCAAACCCAGATCATTCCAATGTGGGTTTGGCATCTTCACTAGCTTGCCTTGTATCTATTAAAACTTTTCTTTTTGAAAAAAATAAAATTCAATGAAACAAATCTGCTTAGCAGAACAGAGCTGTTTCTGTGAGCTCCTTCACCAAGAAGCCTGGGCAGAGTCCTGGCAGATCCCTCCTTTGAAGACCCTTAGAGCACTCACTCCAAGCCAACCTAACTCTTCTGGAACCTTCTTTCTAGAATGCCTATCCTTTACTTAGGCTGGGATTGCTCCCAGGCCTTCCTGTTGACCATGTGATGTAACACCTTAGAGGTATGATGTTATTAACATATTGGTTGACGTCATTTGGAGTGTGGTTAATATAGGGTTTGCATTCTTGTCTTTGATTGTAAGTCATTCTTTGCAGAGGTCATGACAAGATAGTAGGCCAGAACAGTGCAAGATCCCTTGTCATGGGACCCAGTAGCCTGTCAGCTTTAGCACTGTCTCGGGGTTCCCATCTCCCCTTACCCCAGCCTTACCTGTTTTCGCTCCTCAGAGTTTAGCAGGAGATAGCGTGGGTCAAAGACAATTTTATGTAATTCTTTCTCCCAAGTAGAAAACGCTGACACCTAGAGAAAAATATTCAATAGAGCTTCTTTTAGCATCTGGTGCTGAGCCTGGAGTCTGCTGAAATGATCAATGGTAAAAAAAAAAAAAAAAAAAAAAAAACCAGCGTTAAGGTACAATGGATTCAGGGAGGCAGTGTTGTAGAAAAGTGTGGGACACTTCAAACGCACCAAGAAATCAATACTAAGAACATTAGAAAATTTAATTTGGAGATGCATAATAACACTCCTTCTTCCCAGGGTACCTTCCAGGGCTGGGGCGAGGTGTTCCAGCGTCACATCTTGAAAGCAGGGAGGATACGTGAGGAAGTTCTCTGAACCTCTCAGGCCATGACAGAGGGCAGCGGCTCTCATACAGATTGGCCTTCGTGGAAGGCTACTTGATGTTTTCACCAACATTGAACCTTTTCTAGATTGGTTACTCTTTAAAGTAAACTATTTTATTTTACAGTAGTTTTAGAGTCACAGAAAATGTGATGGAATATTGCAGGAAGCTCCCTTATCCCCTTCCTCATTTCTCAAATCACCAATGCCTTGTATTCGTGGGCTAGGTCAGTCATCGTGAAAAACCGGCCCGTCATTATGAACAAAGCTCACACGTCATTCAGGATGCTTTAGTTGTAAATTTCTTTTACTGTCCCAGATTTTCATGGTACCCCGAGTCTTGCGTCTCTGAAGGATTGGTTTTCCAGACCCTCCTTGTTTTTGATGATGCTGGCTTTCTTCCAGGAGTGCAGGTCAGGGTTGTTACAAGGTGCTCAGCGGGGAGGACGGCCACAGAGACAACATGCCACTTTCAGCACACTGTGTCTGGAGTCCACCCCACCCTTGTGAGTCATCACTACCAATGAGCCCTGGGCCCTGGCTGAGGTGTGTATCAAGTGTCCCTCAGGCAGTGGCTGTTGTCCAATATTTTGTGTTGCACTCTGGAGAGAGGTGGTGGTTTTTCAGCCCTATGCAAAGGTCATGCTCTATCTCATAAGGGCATGGCTCTGCAAATGATTCGGAGTCCTTCTGACGGGATATCTGTCTATCCTTCACAGCAGTACCTTTTTCACACATTCAACAAAATAGTGATAAAACAGCTTCCTTTTCTTTAAGAAGGAAGAGTTTGTTTCAGCTTACAATTTGAGAGGACACAGCCCGTCACTGCGGGGCCGGCAGGACAGCAGGAACATGGGGCAGCTGGTCACACTGCCCTGCAGTCGGGAAGCTGCGGCTCTGCCAGCTCGCTCCTTTTTACTCAGTCCAGAATGCCAGCCCATGGAATGCTGCTGCCTGCATCTAAGAAGATCTGCCCGCCTAATTAACCTAATCTGGAAATGCCCTCGCAGACATGCCAGAAGGCTGTTTGCATGGTGATACTAAATCCTGTCAAATGGTGCCTTATTTATCAAACCATTCCTTTCTATGGCTCAGGGCCATGGAGTTCATGCTTTGGGGCTGCCCAGATGTGGGGCTGCATGGCTCATACTCTGAGCTGCCATCCCGCGTTACCTTCTACTTTTTGTTTCTCAGACTGACCCAGCTTCAGTCACCGGAGCTATGCTTGACCCTGGTCTCCAGCCTCACCTGCTGGCACGTCCCAGGCTCCAGCTCCTCTATATACTCAATTCCTTAGGCCTCCAGTCGGACAATCTGCCCAGAAGCCCTTGTTATTTTTATGAGAAACAACACCTGGGCATTAGTTCTCTTGCCACTGAGATGTTGTTGTTTCCAGACCCTGTGTTGACCGAACAAGGGATGTTTAAACCATTTGAAAGTGATTTGTGCACTTACAACACTGACTTGATATTGACTTCGCCTTGGACTCATGCTGGGCACTGAGGGCTCTGAGAAAACGACTCGAGGCCCAGCCTCAGGAAGGCTGGTGGAGGACATGGCAGGAAAGGGAACCAAGACTTCCGGGGACAGCTGTGGAACAGGGTTACAGTCCGGCTCAGGCAGGGGTTGGGAGGATGCCCTAGGATAGGCTGCCTGTGGGTACAAAAGCTGGGGGTCCTCAACCGTGGGGGTCCAGGGACTCAAGGGGCTGGACATACCTGGGTTGAAGGAACCTGTGGGTACACTGGGAAGCAGCAGGAGCACAGAGGCTCCTGTGCAGGTCTGAGGCAGGTCTGAGCTTCTAGATCTTATTCTCAGGGCAAGGCAAGGACAGAGGCTCAGGTGTGGCACACATAATTTGGGCAGGGACTAGCTAGGAAATAGGTTGCATATCAAACTCTGTCAGGTTGTCCCAAATTTAGGGGACTTAGAGATATAAAACAATTAATTTTGGAATCCCTAAAGTCCCCAGAAGAACTTGTCATCTATGTGGTTGGCAAGACACCCGTATCATGGCTATAGTCGCAACGAGGAAGCAGCCATTGTCTCTCTTGCAGCCACAGACAGGTCCCATGGGAGGGACTGTTCAGGCTTCAGGGCTGCCCGGGTGTACTGCTCACCCCGCAGTTTCCAAGACCGATGCCCACTGCTCCTGTTGTCCTTAACAATGCTCCTCAGCCTCTTGTCAAGGGCTTCTTTGGTCCTCTGTATTTTACCCGACTTGGTCTCAAATGGCTATATTCTTATTTTTTAAATGTATTATTTATTTATTTATTTATTTATTTATTTATTTAATTTATTTGAGGGAAGCACACCAGGGTCTCCCATTGCCGCAAACCCATTCCAAATGCATTGGTCACTTTGTGTATCTGGCTTTATATGAGTACTGGGGATTTGAACCCAGGATGGCAGACCATTGTAGTAAAGTGCCTTTAACCAGTGGGGCAACTCCCCAGTCCATCAAATAGCTATATTTTTCAGTCACATGAGACTACTTCCTGCAGAAGCCAGGGGCTCCCCTGTAGCCAACTGTGACATGGGCTGTGGCCCTACACCAACCCTGCTCTGGGACAGTTGCTTTGCCTCCTAATAACCAGAGATGTCCACTCAGATGACTGGCCCCTGGCCCTGCCCCTGGCTGTATCGCAGGTCCTCGTTTGCATTCTTCAGAAGCCAGAGAGTGTGGACGGTGCTTCCGTTGAGATAGGCTATGTGGCTCTTCCTTCCCTGCCCAACCCCACACAGCCAGCACCTTCTCTCTATAGAAATGTTAGCGAAGTTGTGGTGGCAGCTTGAATGGCAAGTGTTCCCCACAGCCTGATGTGTATGTGATTAAGCCTCATACTCAAAGCCCAGCTGGTGGAGCCTGGGGAGGATGGAATCTTGGTGCAGGAGGGGTGTGGTCACTGCGAGTTGACCTTGAGGTTGATGAGTCCAGTTCTCAGGGTGTGAGCTATTTAGCTCCCTCTTGCTGCTCTGACCCTCTGCTGAGGTATGAAGATGTGAGCCGGCTGCTTGCTCTGCCGTGCTTTCTCCACCATGATGAAACTTCCTGTCAGAATGGTACGCCTGGACTAAACCCTTTGCTCCCATCTGCTGCTTCTGGCCAGGCTCTTTCTCCCAGCAGCAGGAAGGGAACTGCCCCAGGCCTCCTTTGTGTCACTGTGGGCACCTTGCATTGCTTTGTCTTCTCTCCACACTGGAGGAAGCCAGAGCTGTTGTCTGAAATCCAAGCACTAGTTAGAGACAGTCAGGGAGGCAATTTCCAATCCTAACAGATGCCACCATCAGAAAGGCACCTGTGTTCAGGCTCCGCCTCCCAGTGGCTGGCTGGCATGAGGGGCCTGAGGCTGACGACATTGTGTGGCATCACTTGAGTCAGCACTGCATAGGGGGTGGGTATAGGCGAGCTCAGCTCAGGAGAAGAAATGCTGCCCTCTCTGCGCTATGGTTACCTGGGACCTGGGAAAGGAGGGTCAGCTCTCAATGCTTCTCTCTATTCATAGCCTGGGCCTTCCTAAGAGCTCTCCAGGGGGTCCTTCAGCTTGTCACTCCTTCAGCTAAGCAACCAGGACCCTCCCGGTCTGGCTCCAGATCTCCTCCCAGCTTGGGCAGAGCTACTTGGCTGTGAGCTGCTGCCCGTGGCAGCACCAAGTCCCCTGAGCATCCACACTGCGATGAGGGATTCTGCAGAGGGGGAGGGTCACAAAAGTGTTTTCTGAGCCTGTGACTGCCTAGCTGAGCCTGGGAGGAGACCGTTTACAAAAACACAGGCAGAGAAAAGTCATTCTATCTCAGTCACTTCACACATGCCTCTCCAGAAACTGGAAAAAAAAAAAAAAAAAAAAACAAAAAATGATCCCTACACTGCTCCCAGGGACGATTCAGCTTTGAGAAAAATGGATTCCATTTCAGCAAAGTGGTTGGGAATGTTCAGAGATGACTAAAAGTGTAATGATACAATCCTGTCAGTGCCTAATGGCTGGCCATCTGGGGTTATTGCTGCAACGCCAGACCTGGGCAGATAGGCAGCAGTGCCCAGTGTTTGGCGCTGTCGTTAGCCACTTTGCCACAGTAAGCAGGAATGCATCATACCTCTTTCCATCTAAGAAGGCTTTGTCCAATATTTCTTAATCCTTGGTTACAAAGAGGCTGAGGACAGAATGCCACATCCTCAGCGGGAGGATGAATAGTGGCCACAAGGAGGTCTCCAGGGGGCTGGCAATCTAACTGCCCACCTGACAGGGCAGAGTGCCCGCAGGCTACCTTCAGGGCTCAAGCCTGAACCCTTAGGCCTCAAGGGCAGCAGCTGCTGGTCATCCGGATGATGAGGGACTGGGTCTTAGTGGGGCCTCCCCACCCAGCTGATTTCCATCTCAGACACAAACCCAGTTACTCCAGAAGCTAATGGTCCTCGCTACATTTGATGACTAACTATATTTGCTCTCTTACTTCCTTGGTATATTGAGGCGGCAACCTTCAACCTGGAACTTCAACTACTGAGCAATTTAGAGGTGACTTCTATGGCTCAAGCGTGCTGACTCAAGGACACTCAGCTCTTGACAGCTTCTCTGACATGCTGCCACTGTCACAGCCCCCAGCAGGCTCCCTTGTTCCTTCTGCCCCAGTCCTATGTGCAGAGGCAAGGACAGGACAAGACTGGTGATTTGGGGGCCCTTCTTAGAATCTGTTAGTACAAATGAACAAATATATCCTCAGTAATGAAATATCACAGTACATTAACTAGTTTATGCTGTGCTGAAAACACAAGAGAAAGGAAAACAGACAGGAAGACTTCCCAAGGTATGTGGAGTGGCCTGTTCCTACAGCTGCTATGAGACACTTAGGTCTCTGGTCATTGATGTGTCCTCTCTCCCTCTGCCCAGCACATGCATGTAATGGGCACTCTGTCTTCTTTCTGCTGTATGCCATTCTATCCTCTCCTGTCTCCATGGCCTGAGGAAACTGACCACAGTCTCAATCCGGGGAGCAGAAGTCCTTTTGCCCTAAGTTCAAGGGTGCTGGGGGCTCTGGAGTGTACAGGAGCATGGAGAGCCAGCTCACAGACATGTCTGCATTATTCCCATTGTGGTTTGGATGTGAAGCGTCCTCAGAGGCAGGGCTGCCACCAGCATAGGGACAATGGGTCAGACTCACTTCTAGCCTCTTCAGTGCTCATAGCATTATACAAATTTAGCATTTCTTTCATGGATAGACAAGTGAAAATTTACCCTGTTATTCCACAGTATATTCCCCTCACTCCATTTGAGGATATTTTTCACATTATAGTTAGTTATTATTCTGCCTAGAAGTTAGAATGGGTGAGCCACAATTCCCCAAGGGTTAGCACTGGATCCAATCTAGTACAGAGGGAATTCTGGTCACACCCAACATACTACATGGCAAAAGCCCAGGACAAGCAATCCAGGAAAGAGGAATGAAGCATCGAGGCCAAAGAAAACACCAGCAGAGAGACAAGCAATCCAATCCCTAAAATAATAAGTAATAAATATTTAACCTTATCACTATTCTGTGCTGGTAGAGTACACTAGCAAAAACAAACTCTCAGGAGTTCTCAAACATTGCTGGTGGGAGAATAAACTGAATTAAACAACTTCCTCAAAACAATGTGGTCATAATGTCAAATGTTTACTGCTCAAAGAAACAAATCCTAATATGCACACACACACACACACACACACACACACACACACACATTTACATGTACAAAACACATCCCATGAATTATTTAAAAAAGCAAAGTTGGAAAATATACTAAATGAATCACATCACACCTCACGAATTATAAACTGATAATAGGTGGGATAGTATGCCGCATCCAGCATTTTCCTGGGACTCAAGTGTAACCCACTGGTAGAATGCTAACTTAGCAGATGTAAGGACACACATGCATACACCTGTGCACATGGATGTGCACACACGGGCACGTGCACACACATGTGCACTTAAATACACAGAGGATGTTTCCTAAAAGTTCATACTAATTTTAAACCTGTTTAAAGAAACAAGTAGTATAAATTTATAAATTAAGTTGAACCTTATCACATTAAACAAAATACATGCAGCATATGGGAGACAGAAGCCATCAACAGTGAAAACAGTGGATGCTGAATATTCAAGCTTGGCCAGACAGGCCCAATGACTGAACGAGTGCAATAGTGGCATGTCTACTCTTGGGGTAACCAACTGCTCCATAATTGGACTGAAGGCCCTCTCTACTGGAGGGAATACATACCTGGTACTGAAAAACCTAAGTAAAAGTCTATGTTAGGTGAGGTCATGAGCCTTAGGGGTATAAGCCTGCTCTTATCTGACTAAACGTATATATTACTCCCACCAAGCTGCCCTGAAAGCACTACACTTAATGTTCATATTCACATATTAACACTACTCTCACTTCTGGTTAGAGAAGCTTCTCTTTTCAGATGGTGATGACCACTGGGATGACCCAAAAGGCAACATAGTGCTGAGAAGAAGGGATGGAGGAGTGCCCAGCACTGAAACACCTCTGTCACAACCTACAAGGCTCAGGGACCATTGCGGAAGAGGGGGCGGATAGAATGGAAGAGCCAAAGGAAGGGTATGACCTCTTACAATGCAACTGCCCAGACAGAAACTGGCCTCAATATCCATGACCTTGCAGTGCCTAGCAATACCTTTGCAAGACAGAGTGCCTGCAGGCTACCTTCAGGGCTCAAGCCTGAACCCTTAGGCCTCAAGGGCAGCAGCTGCTGGTCATCCGGGTGATGAGGGACTGGGTCTTAGTGGGGCCTCCCCACCCAGCTGATTTCCATCTCAGACACAAACCCAACATAGAAGAAAAAGATGATGACATCAAATTAAGAGAGACTAATGGAGAGAGGGAGGGGATATGATGGAGACGTGAGTTCTAAAGTGGAATGGGGGAGGGAAGGGAAATATCAGGTGGGGTTTTTGTATGTAAGTATAAAAGTCAATAAAAAACAATAATTAAAAAAAATACGTGGTTCAATTGTGACCACTTGCAATTCTACCGTAAGACACAAATCTTTACTCTTGGTGTTTAAGTGTCTGTTTTTATTTTATTTTACATTTATTACTCTTGTAGTGGTAAGGATTAAACCCAGGGCCTTTCACATCCTAGGCAAGTTCTCTACCGTTGTGCTTCACCCCCGACCGCTGAACACTGATGCTTTACACATGTTCTGTGACAAGCACAGACCACCTTTTAGGGTTAGCAATCTGCTCTGAGCTTGGGACACTCAGCTCTGTCACAGAAACATGGAGCAAATCAGCTTCTCCAAAAGAGATTTGGTACACCCCAACCTCTTGGTCCTCCCGTGCATGGCTACATCATCTGTGATCAAGAGGACAAGCCCCTGCCTTTAGACCAGCTTGTCCCGGGGCCTGTCAAAGCTCTGGAGAGGTGATGGCTGTACACTTGTATGTCTGGGGAGAAGAAGGAAAACTACTCCTGACCCGTTGGTGGGGAATGACACAAGATGCATGGGAGAGGGACTGAGCCAAGGACCCAAGTAGGAGCTTCTGTTTCTCTTTTTGTAAGTATTTTATTTATTTGGGGGGGGGGAGGCAGAAAGAAAGAGAGAATGGGCACGCCAGGGATTCCAGCCACTGCAAATGAACTCCAGTCACATGGGCTCCCTTGTGCATCTGGCTCAAGTGGGTCCTGGGGAATTGAACTGGGGTCCTTAGGCTTTGCAGGCAAATGCCTTAAACACTCAGCCATTTCCTCAGCCCAGGAACCTCTGTTTCTCCTGTATCAGCTGTCCACTGGGCTGTGAGTGGCCCTGTGAATCTTTCCCTCACCGTAACACAGATAGGAACTCCCTAGAGTATCTGCCTGTGGACCCAAGGCTCACTCTTATTGAGAAGATGCCTAAGGGTCACCACAGATGGACCCCGAGAGGACCCCGGGGGTGCCCTGAGCTCTTGAGTCATGATCTGGCATTCTGGAAAGGACTTGTCTCTCCAGCTCTGGGAAAGCATTGTTACAGAAGGAAATGTTTCCAACCATTATGGCTCCCACAGACTCACCTGAACCAGCAGGAATAAATGAGGGACCTGCTAGTCAATTACACTGACCCTTGTAGATGGACTTTTTAAAAGAAAGCACCACGTGGTTTTACCAGGACTGCCCCGGCTGCTTTCTCGCTGTTGGGACAAATACCTTGCAGGTAGGAACTTAAGGAAGGCAAGCTTTTATTTCCGCTTCCAGCTTCCAGGGGAGTTTCATGGCTGGGAAGGTCTAGTCGGTAGCAGAGAATGAACCGTGAGCAGAACTGGGTCATACAAAGCTCGAGGCCCATTCCCACTGACCCACTTCCTCCAGCAATATGCCACCTCCTAAATGTTCCACGGCCTTCCAAAACAGCACCGCCACCTCGGGACCAAGAACTCAACCACATGAGCCTAAGGTAGGATTTTATATTCAAACAGTAAGTATAAAATCCAGCTACTCCTGCCTGCTGCAAGACCACAAAAGCACAACTTTCTCCCATGCATATCCCTCTGGAAAAACACAGACGCTGCTGCCCTTCCCAAGTACTAGAAATGCCCTGGACCTGGCTTCACCACCCCTGTGGTACATGAACTTCTGAACTGAAGAACTCCGGAAACACAGTATACAATCTTATCAATCACTCAGTCCATAAAACATGACCTTTCCATGTCCCATTCTTTAAGTAACTCAAAATATTATGGGTTCATCTATCAAATTCTCAAGAGCCTGAGCAACTTATGAAATTGGCTGGCACATGTGATAGTCTGAATGTTGTATGAGGTGGCTCTGCACTGTGGCATGGGAGTAAACGTGGACTGGCCTTTTCTGGCCCCAAGCTGCAGGGACTGCTGGGGCCACTTGAGGTCACAACATCACTCAGTAGCTGATTTTCCTGTTGTTCTCACCAATCTTCATCCAAGAATCTCAGAATCAAAATCTAAAGTGAATCTCGGAATCTCTGAAATGCATCACCTACTCTAATGAGTCAAGAAGGCACCATATACATATTTCTAACAAGTGTTCTTGGGGAATATTGGACCAAGACCCCCAAGAGAGATGGATTCGGGGCCTCATTGACCAAATGACCCATCAACTCTTTCTACATCTGCTCTGCTTATAGGAGTGCAGAGAAGGGAACAGAAACGGCAGTCCTTCCAGAACACGGCCCTTTTTACATGGGCTCCTCTGACACCATTTGCATGCAGGCCACAGATACATGAGCAACATGCCAGCCCACCCAGAGCAGACTCCACAGGACACAAGACTCCTGGGGACGTAGTTGAACACGTCCTAGGCCTTGGGGAGCTGGCTTGGGAAGGGCCATAGCAATATAGTGTGGATGGGAGTGCTCTGTGATGGACAGTCTGGGTGGGAGTGCTCTGTGATGGACAGCCTGGGTGGGAGTGCTCTGTGATGGGCAGTCTGGGTGGGAGTGCTCTGTGATGGACAGTCTGGGTGGGAGTGCTCTGTGATGGACAGGCTGGGTGGGAGTGCTCTGTGGACAGTGCTCTGTGATGGACAGCCTGGGTGGGAGTGCTCTGTGATGGACAGCCTGGGTGGGAGTGCTCTGTGATGGACAGGCTGGGTGGGAGTGCTCTGTGATGGACAGGCTGGGTGGGAGTGCTCTGTGATAGACAGCCTGGGGGCAGATAGACAGCCTGGGTGGGAGTGCTCTGTGATGGACAGGCTGGGTGGGAGTGCTCTGTGATAGACAGCCTGGGTGGGAGTGCTCTGTGATGGACAGCCTGGGTGGGAGTGCTCTGTGATGGACAGGCTGGGTGGGAGTGCTCTGTGATAGACAGCCTGGGTGGGAGTGCTCTGTGATAGACAGCCTGGGTGGGAGTGCTCTGTGATGGACAGCCTGGGTGGGAGTGCTCTGTGATGGACAGCCTGGGTGGGAGTGCTCTGTGATGGACAGCCTGGGTGGGAGTGCTCTGTGATGGACAGGCTGGATGGGAGTGCTCTGTGATAGACAGCCTGGGTGGGAGTGCTCTGTGATGGACAGCCTGGGTGGGAGTGCTCTGTGATGGACAGGCTGGGTGGGAGTGCTCTGTGATGGACAGGCTGGGTGGGAGTGCTCTGTGATGGACAGCCTGGGTGGGAGTGCTCTGTGATGGGCAGTCTGGGTGGGAGTGCTCTGTGATGGTCAGTCTGGGTGGGAGTGCTCTATGATGGGCAGCCTGGGTGGGAGTGCTCTGTGATGGACAGTCTGGGTGGGAGTGCTCTGTGATGGACAGTCTGGGTGGGAGTGCTCTGTGATGGACAGGCTGGGTGGGAGGGCTCTGTGATGGACAGGCTGGATGGGAGTGCTCTGTGATAGACAGCCTGGGTGGGAGTGCTCTGTGATAGACAGCCTGGGTGGGAGTGCTCTGTGATGGACAGGCTGGATGGGAGTGCTCTGTGATGGACAGCCTGGGTGGGAGTGCTCTGTGATGGACAGGCTGGGTGGGAGTGCTCTGTGATGGACAGCCTGGGTGGGAGTGCTCTGTGATGGACAGCCTGGGTGGGAGTGCTCTGTGATGGGCAGCCTGGGTGGGAGTGCTCTGTGATGGACAGCCTGGTGGGAGTGTCTGGATGGGCAGCCTGGGTGGGAGTGCTCTGTGATGGGCAGCCTGGGTGGGAGTGCTCTGTGATGGACAGTCTGGGTGGGAGTGCTCTGTGGCAGCCTGGGTGGGAGTGCTCTGTGATGGACAGTCTGGGTGGGAGTGCTCTGTGATGGACAGTCTGGGTGGGAGTGCTCTGTGATGGGCAGCCTGGGTGGGAGTGCTCTGTGATGGGCAGCCTGGGTGGGAGTGCTCTGTGATGGAAAGGCTGGGTGGGAGTGCTCTGTGATGGGCAGCCTGGGTGGGAGTGCTCTGTGATGGGCAGCCTGGGTGGGAGTGCTCTGTGATGGACAGTCTGAGAACGGCCATCAAGGAAAGAATCCTGACCAAGACTCGTGCAGCAGACTATTTGTCTGGGCCCCATTTGTAAGTCTGACACAAGGTACCTGAGTAGACTCCCAATCCTGTCATCTTTAGCCTAATTAAGTTACTGAGGGTGAATGTCTTCCTGGGAGCATCCTCACCGGCTTCCCCTGAATCTGCTCTGTATCCCTGGTAGCACACAGCCTGGCTCTGCACAAGTCTGGCGAGAACTGGCCTGCTTTGGGGGCAATAGCCCCAGCCTTCATTTTGTCCCATAGCCCTGGGCCACGGTCCTCACTGCATGGTCACTGAGAGAAGGAAGGCCGGAGACAGCCTGTGAGGCTGTTCAACCAGGGTTCCGGAATCACTGTGGAGTCACAAAGCCATTACTGTGTTCCTTACAATTACCCACACACGGATTCCATTCCGCCCTTCTGCGTGCAGCCGCACTCTGTGAAGAAATCCAGCTGAGTTAAAATATTGTATCTGGCTCATTTTACACACAAAAGACAAAGCAAGAAAAAAAAAAAAACTCCTTGGAAGGAGATATAAATGCAGCCCCCCCCCATTCAAAACGAAATTCAGAAATCACATTATTTAAAAACAGTCTCATGAATCCAGACGTATGCTAGTCCCTAAGGGGTTAAGACAGGCGTACATTCTGAAGCCTGGTCTGGCTAGGGCAGGAATCTTTCCCACTCAGGAAAGTGCCCCCATGCCATCTTGGCAGCCTGTTCCTCCTCATGGCCACCTCTGCCTACCCCTCAGGCTCCTCCACACGTGTGACACCCCCATGCCTTCCTTTAAGCCAGGAAACAGAGGTGACTTCTCTTGGTGGTGGTTTGTCAGCCCCAGACTCCTTAGCTCTGAGGATTACTCAGCACAGCCATAGGTTCAGCGGGGAAAGATTGCCCCTTGCTGCGAGCCCCCCTAAATCTACACCCCTTTGTGGTTTCCCCAGGATCCTTACCCCTCTCTCCAAAAGCATGTCTCGGAAATGGGTCACGCGCTCCTCCAGGGGCAGGAGAATCTGTGGGGGTGGCGTCTGCGGGCCCTTGTCCTCTTGCTGCACCTCCTCAGGCCCAGGGTCCTCGCAGCCTTCTGTCCTTTAGGGGAACAAGGCACAGAGCGTTAACCATACCCCAAGATCCACCTGGCTCTCAACTCTGAGACAACGCTAAGAAATATTCTTTCTGGGCTTGGATTACTTTACTTAACAAATACATATTTTTTCAATTCTATCCATTTCCCTGAAAATTTCCTGACTTCATTTTTCTATACAGCTAGGTAAAACTCCATAGTGCATATGTACCACATTTTCACTATCCAGTCCTCGGTTAGTGGGCATTTAGGTTGATTCTGGCTCCTACCCATTGTGAATAGAGTAGCAATGAACATGGATATGCAAGTATGTAAAGGAAGTATATAAAATGTACATAATCTGAAAGCCAAAAGGAGGCAAAGTTGGAAGGAAGGGACGACAAGGGAGGGAGAAGGGGAATGGGGAAAGGAAACAAAAAATTGTATGAAAACACCATAAAGAAGAGGGATGTTTTGTAAGCTAACAAAAATAAAAAGAAATAGACAAACTGAGTGTGGTGGCTCACACCTGTAATCCCAGCAGTTGGGAGGATAAGGCTAGAGGATTGTCATGAGTTTGAGGCCAGTGGGCTATAGAATGAGATCCTGTGTCAAAAATAAACTCAAAATAAGAGTAAGAAAGAAAGAGAGGGGGATGGAGAAAAGGAGGACGAGTGGTCATCTGGAGGCAGCGAGTGACATTTTTATTGCACAGTCACTGGCTCCCTTCATCAGGGAACAATGTGTGAGTGTTGTTGGTTGGCTCTCTGGTATAGAGAATGATGGGATGAAATTCCAAAAGAGTGATTTAGTGACAGACAGGCTGGGGAGCCTCCAGGCACAGGGACAGTACAGCACAGGACCCCTGGGACCTTGGAGGACTCTCCAAGTTCCAGCAGAGGGAGTGGGCCCAGCCAAGGCTCCAGACACCCAGGGCTACAGGGGGGCCACAGGGTGGGATCCTGGAGGGCACAGGGGGACACAGGATCTGCAGAGAGACGAGCCAGGTTAGGCAGCTCTCCATAGCTCCCGTCAGTGCTCCCATGAGTGATAAGACTCCTTCATCTCTTGGAAGGAGGAGGGAAGCCCGGCCTTCTGGACACCTCCTGGGGCTTGCTTTTCAGGCCCTTGATGGGTCTCTTCATGGTTCTGTGTCTTTTGCTAGAAATGCCTGGAACTAAAACATCCTGGGCCTTGTGGCTAAAAGAAAATGTTTATCCAAATTAGATCCCATTTTTCTCATGCCGTCTTCTTCTTCCTGACCTGGGCTCAACCTGAGAGCAGCCTGTGGCCTTTGACACCATTCTTAAGGCAGAAGCTGGATTTGGCTCTGTCCTGCAGACAAGCACAGATTTATCTTGACCACCCTGACTCTTCACAGGGCCTGTTTCCTGGCCTGTGTACCCCACCTGGCCAAGGCCAGGTCCACTACAGTTGTTCAAAATGACAAGCAGAGGGCTGGAGAGATGGCTTAGTGGTGAAGACACTTGCCTATGAAGCCTAAGGACCCACGTTTGATTCCCTAGCACCAACATAAGCCAGTTGCACAAGGTGGTGCATGCATCTGGAGTTCGTTTGCAGTGGATAGAGGCCCTGGCGTACCCATTTATTCTTTCTATCTGCCTCTTCCTCTCTCTCTTTCCCTCCCCCTCTCAAATAAATACATAAACTATTTAAAAACAACAAACAGGGTTGCACATCCCTGAAAAGCCCCAACACCGGGTCACCCCTCGGCAGTGCCCTCGTCATTGCTTCACTCGGGTCAAGCTGGCCACTGATGGTGAAGAGTGGATACACAGCCCGCGCTGTTACTGGCCGCATCAGTGTGAGAGCACCTAGAAGACACTGCGTTTAGCGTGAGCTGAGAGCATCCACTGCTCTAGGCCTAATAAGGAGCCTTTGCTCACGAGCTGTAATACAGACTATTCCAAAGTAACACAAAACATACAACAGAGCACCAAAGGGGTTGCTCAGCCCATGAGGGGATTTTATTTCTAGACCAACTGCTATAGGAGAGCTCATGCTCTCTAGTTCCGTGATGACACACAGTTTTGCAAAGAGAATGTTACCAGTAGATTCACAAGTGCACCAGACTGCACAGGTATAATTAGGGCTTCTTGGCAATAAATTTTCATTAGCCCAAAATAGAAGTGTGGAAAGAAGGCTAGTATTGTTGTAACTTGAAATAAGATTAATCAGGACAGCGTGAATACCTCCATGATCCAGTTATTGCTTAGCAAACAAAATATTTTGTTCAGAGCTGCTGGGCCCCTGCCAGAGAGCTTCGCTCTCAGCGCACTGGGAACAGTTGAGAGCAGTGTGAAGGAGCCGAGCCTGCTTCTGACAAGCGTGTGATGTGCTGGATGTCCTTAGCATTGTTAGCAGAATTCAATCTGGACACTTTTCATTGACAGAAAAGCTGTCTCACACTAAGTGTTACCGGGAGAGAAAGGCAACTGTGCGCCCAGCTTGGTACCCAGCCCTGCTGGGCTCCCAACTATGGGTCAGAGTCTGACAAGAACCTCAACAAACCCATGCACAGCTTTGGGGCCTACTGTGTGGATTGGGAGAGGTTGGTCATGGCTAACCTCTTACCCACTGCAAATGGTCCCCCAATCTAGGCACCATCGTCTGGGTGCCTTGCTCCAGCTCCAAGGGACAGCACAGCCCTGCCCTCAGCTTCCCCTGTTACATGGAGAGAGGTCTTTCCTCCTGGATCTGCCCCCCACCCCTGAGCATTTTTGAGCCCAAGAGTTACCCACAAACTGAGGCACACATTCCTCCACCCAGATTCTTCCTGCAAGGCCATCCTAGGGCTAAATTCCTTGTGCTGGCAAAGAGATGGCAAGCCCCACCCAGCTCCCTGCACTGCCTAGACCACCGAATCTACTCTGCAAATCCGAAGCCCACACCCACTCCCTGCAGCGACAAGGTCCATGGAGCACCATCTGGTGGGTCTGGACTGACCTGTGCACACACACACCCTGAGCCACAGCACAGCAGAGCGTCAGAGTGGTAGTCTTGGCAGGCAGCTGAGCAGTGCAGGCCTTCTTGGGGTGGGCTTCTGGTTGGTGTTCCCATACACCATCATTCTAGAAGCTTTTAGGCAAAGAAGGCCTTCATATTGGCCATGGCCCAGGGGTAGAACATGTGAGGAGAGAGAAGAAGCTGCCTCAGCTCCTGTAGCCATGAGGTCACCACCTTGGGGAGAGAAGCTGCTGTCTGGGGGTGGGGAGGTTTCTGTCGTAGAGGAGAGGAGCACTCCCCCGTGGAGATGAGGTCTGAGGAGGAGAGCTCCCCCCATGGGTGTGACGGGTTAGAGGATGAAAGCTCCAAGGTGGACGTGTAATATGGGGTTCAGGTTGAGTCTGCAGCTCATGGGCAGTTGACTTGTGGTTCATACCAGCCAAACCGTAGTAAGATACATGGTTCTGACAAGATGATCACAGCATGCCTTTCAGCACCACAATTCTGTGACATGATGGGTCCACTTGAGTCCATCTTCATGGCATAGCAAACGTGTCAAGGTTGCCATCAACTTGCCAGCCTGGCCTCCCTATTCTATAGTTCCTATAAGTCTGATAAACTGGCTCCTCCAGTTTTCATCAACTTGTTAATAAAAAATGTTCAGCTGTTTCTCAGTTGTTTTCTTTATAGGAAAATGAAGCTTACAAGTAAATCATGTTCACTGAGTCCTGTGAGGCATTGTAGCAGACTGTCAAACCTAGAGGAGAGACAGGGAGCCCCAAATTTCTGACCATGTTGGGAAGATTCGTGATAACCCAGTGCTGGGGTTAGGATGTCACATCAAACTCTGGTGGGAACTTCACATAGCAAAGGGACCAGGCAGGGCCTTGGGGAGGGCTCAGGTTAGATGAGGGCAGGAAGGCGGTTGCATCAGGGGCTCTATGAAGAAGATACTCACAGGCTGGGGAGAGAGCTCAGTGGGTAAAGCGCTTGCCTCACAAGCATGAGGATCTGGACTTGAGTTTGATCCCCAGAATCCATGTAGAAACGTCAGGTGTGGTGGAATACACCATTAGTAATCCCGGCACTAAGGAAGTGGAAACGGGCAGACCCCTGGAGCTCACTAGGCAGCCAGTCCAGCCTGGCTGCCCAAAGTCAGGCCATGAGAGACCCTGCTCCAATAAAGGTGGACAGAGTTTCTGAAAAATGACACCAGAGATTGACTTCTGACCTCCGCATAAATAAGCACTCATGTGCACATCATATGACACACATGCGCTCACACGCATGAATATGCACACACACAATTCTAAAAAGAAGTTACCCAAGTTGGCAACTTGCTGTGTCCTCATATGATGTGTGCTCACAGTGTCAAGAGCTTGGTCAGGGCTATATGCAAATAAACCTCACAGCTAAACTGGCTGAATCAGCCTCTAGTCCTTGTAAATTACATGGTGTCTGATAATCAATTACAGACATCCTGGATGGAAGATACCCAGGGCCATTTGTGGCTGGTATCTCGGGCAGGGTTAGCCTTGCTAGGATGCAAGCCCTGACCCGGGAGCCCGTGCTGGTTTGGAGGCAGTTGGTGTCAGCACTGGACAGAACCAGATGCCACACATTTGGTATAAGTAGTGATCAAACTTGGTGCACTGGCCCCTGTTCTCTGAAACAACATCTATGCAATAGGAGTCAGGAGGTCTGCTGTGGCCTCTCCAGCCCAGACAGGGGGAAGAGTTTCCCTAAGCTTCAGGGTCAGTCACTGCAGACCCTTCCAGCCCCATGCAGTCACTGCGATCGTCGACCAACACCACTGTCTGGTAGGGCACATGGATCCCTCTTTCAGGATGATCTGCTGCTCCCAGCATGAGGGTGTGGAGTAACGGTAAGCTGCCAACGAGAAACCCAGAGGTGGATTCAGAAATGTTACATATTTAGGAAGTTAAAAGAGCAAAGAAACTCAGAAGAGGGGAGAGTCTGAGGCCACCCCTGGGAGCAGATGCTGAAGAGAGGTGAGAGAGCCTTGTGGGCACCCAAGAGAAGTTCTAGATCTGTTGCCTAGCTATGCAAAGGCTGCCAAGGAAGATCATCTAAAAACATGAATATGGTCAAAATATGTGTATGAAAAATGTCATAATGAAACCCATTATTATGTATAATTAATATAGACTATTAATGTTTTTAATGTAGAAAAAGGAGAAAGTAAATACTGCAAGGGGCCCTGCAGTGGGGAGCCCATAGGAGGCCAATGCTCAGAGGTCGGGAGTTAGGTTACGATGGATCCCTGTGTCTCCCTGGCCATGACAGGATGTGGTCTTTCATTCGTAGCAGCATGGGAGAGCTGCGGTCCATGGGCACAGAGGCATCGCAGGGTCATATTGTCCCCACCCTAACAGGCCATGGCTTCTCTGCTTGGCCAGAGTCCAGAGAGCTCTCAGTGGCACCTCTGGAAGCCTTGGTAGGCTGCCACTCTGCTGCTCTGGGGCACATGACAGTTGACTATACAGACTGACGGACTGAGTCTCGTCCATGTCCCTTCAAACAAGTCTCAGATGTGTTTCCTGAATGCCTGTTTCTATTTCCAGTGCATGTTTAAAACTATTCACAGTCCTGGGTGGGACATGCACTTGCATGGCCACCTGCAGCCAGGAAGCACCCTAACCTGCTGAAAGAAAGTGGGGGGCATGCCCTGAGATGTCCTCCTGGTGGGTGGGAGATGGTGCTCTGGCACAGCAGCCCTTCCTGTGCCCTGCTGACCCCAGGAGTCCATGTGAGGAGCGTGGGT